>OX393555.1:50617263-51327263 GCA_947650365.1 Chamaelirium japonicum
AAGAGAAAATGGAGTAGAAGAAGCAAAACATAAGAGAACATAGTGCTAGTGAGCAAGACAGCTTCCCGTCGAAGTCTTTCCAATTGAGACGGACAGAGCAAGAGAGAGAGCCAGAAGGTGAAAAGTAGGAGAAAGGAAGTGAAGGAAAGAAAAGGTGATGTAGCTTGTTAGGTTCAAGTTTAGGTCAGGTCTAAAATGGTTCCCCTCTTCAGATTTAATTCCTTCTAATTTCTGCATTCTTTAAATGAGAGTAGGTCGTTATTATCAATTAAAGTTAGAAGGACATATAATAAGAAAGAATGGAACATCATCTAGTGGGAAGTAGAGACAAGAGTACCTACCATCTATGATGCTTGTACATTTACTTTAGAGAACGAGAAGTGTATAAAATTCCTAAAGTTCAGGAATGTAGCTCCAATATTTTTAAGGATCTTTAATTCTATTTTGTAGGAGTTTAGATTGAACAAACTAATCGAAACTGTAAAATTTAGGATTCTTTTAGATCCCGTTACTAATAATTGGCCAAAAGAGATGAAAAAAGAAGAGATTACATGGGATCTCAAGTTAGTGCTAAAGTCGCGTGGGACACTATGCGGAAGCGTATAGAGCACAAACACATAGAGGGGGGGGGGGGGGTTGAATTGGTGGAACAACTAAATATGCCCAATTAAAAAACGTACTTTAATGGATTTTATCTTTTCATGCCCTTGTGAGTTTTAGCACATAACCTTAAAAATTTATCAAGTGTAAAGAACAATTAAAGAAGCATTTAAAATGACACGAGAGTTTTAGGTGGTTCGAGCGATTCCTTACTCTTTCTTTTACTAGGATTATGCATATGTGAGGTGAGAGGTTACAAGAGTCGACTCACCCAACCTATAGGATTGTGTGGCCTCGTATCTCCTTGCCTTTCCATGAGTACTTTACTCGATTTTCACTATGCCTTGTGACTCCTATCCGCCGACCGACCATTTGCTCCACCTTACACTTGTGCCTACGACCCAATGCCTTGAGTCACTCTCGACTCCTTTTCTCGCAAGGATGGATCCGATAGAACCTACCCCTCCAATCTGACACACGGATCGGATGCCACGAATCCGATGATTTGATCTCCTGCTCGAAGGAGACTTTGTCCTTCAAGCAACTGTTCACACCCTCAAATATATAAGAAGGTTAAGGGTGTTGGTTTCTACGGTTTCCTATATGGAAATCGATGCAAGCAATAGGAAAGCCTCTAGATGAATCTCTCTAATCAAATCGACAAAGAGAACGAGAAAGATCGAAAAAAGAAATCATCAAAACTATAGATGGAGACAAAATCGACAAAGAGAATGAGAAAGATCGAAAAAAGAAATCATCCAAACCATAGATGGAGCTTTATGTTTCCTCTTGAAGAATACTCACAATTTCTGGATTTCTCCTTTCTCCTCTTTGGTGGCTGCTAATGGTTTGACCTAAAGAAGGAAAACAATCTATTTAAAGAGGGTACCATTCTCCCGCTGATAGCCATTGGATCAGGCCATCAACGGACGAGATAAACCCACAAAAGTGCAGATTTTTGGGTTGCTATAGCTTTGGCCAATAGCTATCCGAACCATGGTTTGAACCAGTGTTTTGAAAATCGGACCAGATTGGCGATTCGACCGATTTGGACCGGAACCGGAATATGTTTCGGTTCGGTCTTTGAATAAACTGGTTTGTTTGTTAACTCAGGAATAAAACCTTGTCATTGAAGAATTTAGTAAATATCTATTTAAAAAAACATATTTTCATACGGTTCAAACGGTTGAATCACCGGTTTGAATCGATTTGGACCGAATCGGTGCCTTTTCGGTTCGCCTTCCGGTCCGGTTTTGAAAACACTGGTTCGAACGACTTAATTGGACTGTACGAACCATGGTTTGGACGTTAGACACAAAGTCTGAAGCCTAGTCTTAACCGTTCGAACCATGGTTCGGACGATCTGTAGGTTTCCAGCCAAAGTGGTTCGGATGAAATTGATGAATAAGGATCGTTCGAACTGACACCAGGGTGTTTGAACATTCGGTCATTCACCAAGGCATCCGAACAGTCGTTCGGACGACCTCAGGACTCGGTCTGAATTACTGTTCGGACGGTCTTGTGATTGCACCAACACTTAGAGAATTCTAAGTGTGGCCGCTAGTTGATGTTCGTCCACTCACTCCGAGTAACCCCGCAAATCGATATGCACAATCACGATAAAATACCGATAAATCTAAAGCATGCACAATCGATGAAAACATGCAAGTGTGAAACCTAAATTCTGATTAGGTTTCAAGGCGTTGCCCCCAAACCCCCACCAGGTGGCGCTGCCCTCTAGACCTCCACGAGCTTATCGGATAGCTCAACCCTTCGAGTACGAAGCGTACAATAGTTCGATCCATAGTTACCAAGTCGGAAAACGGAAAAAATACGGCAAAGGAAAAAATCGGAAAGATACGATGAAAACGGGAAAAACGGAAAAAAAACGGGAAAACATCGGAAAAAACAAAAAAAATCTTAAAAATTATACCAAGTATGTATATATGTCATTTTCCAACATTAAGTAATCAAAAGTTCAAAACATATAGCATATGCGTTTATTAAGCACGAATAAAATAAAACCCGAACCCAGTTTAAACCCGGACCAAACCCGATGTGTTTTATACGCGTTTTTTCCGTTTTAAACGCGTATAAGACGTGTACGGAAGTTTTTTTCAAAAAAACGAGTTTTTTTCAAAAAAACGCCCGATTTGGTAACTATGGTTCGATCTAGGGCACACAATACATCTCAACTAACTCTAATGTCTGTATGAAGCAAATGTATCAAGGGCTATATAGTCACTAAGTCTTTTACCTTTGTCCTTAATGATGAAGCTTGAACATGAGTCTTTCATACATATTTCTCTGAAGGTTCACTTAGACTTGTTCTCTAATAGTTAGGAACTAGGCCGTAAGACACTTACAACTCGATACTTACTACACTTTGTCCAAGTTGTCCAATCAACCAAGTTGTACCAAAAAACACTAACGGTTCTAAATGCGCTAACAAGAGCCCTCCCTCTTTCTCTAAACCGTGGTTTATGATGCGTTCAAGAACATTAAAATAAAAATGCGCATATGAAGATGTCCTTAGGGAAATTTTTTTTTGAGCAACTCCTTTTCAAGGTGGAGAGGATGGGGTTAAGCCATACCCCAAGCTATTTTATTAAAATAGATTAAGCTACAAAGTACAGATTAGAGAGCGTATCTCTTCAGAGCGCTTGGGGGACAATCCAGCCGACCAGCTTAAGGCTAAAGATATTATATTCCTCCATACCACCTCCACTGTAGCCTGCTTGTTGGCGAAAATCCTGGCATTCCGCTCCCGCTATATGGCTCAGCATGTGCAGATCACAAGATAGTCCCAAGATGATCGAAGTTTCTTTCGAATACGTTGGAGGTGCCAGATTGTCCAGAGTGACCTAATTGATCCCGGGTGCCCTTTGATCCGCAGACGATCCTTCAACCTAGTCCAAATTTCCTTGGAGAAGGCGCAGTGCAATAGTAAATGGTTAGCATTTTCATTACCAGAGTTGGAAAGGGGCATGAGAGATCTCGGACGTTCGGTTAATTTCTCCGCATCAAGTTGATCCACGTAAGCAAACGATCTTTTATGGCTAGCCACATAAATATCTGGGTCCTCAGCAGGGCAGCCGTAGTCCATAGATGAGTAGCTATAGGGCAGATGATACATCCATTGTTGAAGAATTGGTAAAAAGATCTGACCGAGAACACCCCTTTCGAATCCCACTTCCAACTGGAGAAGTCTTTTTCTTGAGTGATAGAGAAGGAACCAATGATTTGGTAGAGGTCTAAAAGTTGATCTTGCAATGCTGGTGACACAGATCTCCTGAATTTGACCGACCAAACAAAAGAGCCATTCGAGAAAGTGGTCACATAAATCAAAAAGGAGTTTGTGGAGAAAGAATATGAAGGGCCATTTGCGAAGAAATAGGGGGGATGGAAGCCATGTGTAACTTGGGAGGGAAAAATTTCGTTGTTGGCCATATGATTGGCTGAATCCATTATATTTTCAATGTGACCCAATTGATTTAAAGTTTAAACAATCTTCCTTAGCTGAAGCTGAAAGCTTGACATCCATCCCTACTGTATATGAGATCTCTTGATTTATTTTTGGGTAACTTACACTTTGCCCCCCTGAAGTATAGCTCAAAAACACTTAACCCCTCTGTAGTTTATTTTGTTCCGAATCGCTCCCTAAAGTTTGAAATGTTAGCACAATACGCGCTTTTGTCAACTACTTAATTTCCTCATTTTGGTATGTTTATCTGATCAAAACTGAATTGAAGGGGGCAAAATGTAGTTTTTAAACTATAGGGGGGGTTAAGTGTTTTTGAGCTAAACTTTAGGGGGGCAAAGTGTAATTTACCCTTTATTTTTTGGATCAATTTGGATCCAACTCATTGTCATGGATGTGGACATCCCCACCCCCTAGGTAATATTGCTCATTTGTTCCCTTTTAACTTAAAAACATAGCGTAAAGTGGTGTTAATTATTTAAAACGGAAATTTCGTTGAGAAATTAGTAAAAAAGTTCAAATCTAAATGCCTAATGCTGTGTTGTATCTTTCTTCCACACTCCTTTTCTTCCGCTTCCTGATTTTTCCAACTGTGAAAACTTTGTCATTTTGACAAATACAACTCTTGTTCTATGGAATCCACAGTATGACTGTATGAGTAGGGAAAGATATGGTTTTGAAGAATTAGGCACTAAGTGTTGTATGTTGATGCAGATTCTTTGAAGGGGACCCATGCGTCGTAGTAACATTGCATTTTCGAACTGATTTTTCCCCATAGAAATAATTAACAGATTACTGTCTTTGATCAATTTTGGTTTCACATGTGCGGTTATTTTCTATTTCAGTTTGTTTTTTAGTGAAAAGGTGCTTTCTTTAGTATCTTATACTGCTGTATGATGCTGCTTCCCCTTTTAACAGATTTTCCAGTTGTTTTGGACTGAGTTCTAAATTTTTATGCATAAGTAAGGCAACTATTTCTTGGAAGATTTACAAGCTAAAAAATTGGTTTCTTTCTTTTTATGCATTACATGATCATTGATGCTGCATATGACTAACTTCATACGAATCAGTAATTATTTTTTCTGATCAAATCTTGTTCTTGTTTTGTGAGATGCACTTAAATGATTTATTTGTTCATGCATTCCTTGATACAAATGACCAACTTACATAGGCATCCAAGAGATCTGAATCGTTCATAAAATTTTCATTTTGGCTGAATGTTCATTTTCTGCCAATGCTCTTGTTTTTGTCTGGTGCAGATTCATGATGTCTGCTTCAAAGTCCGCCTGGAGATTGACAGATCTTCTTGGACCATTATGCTAAACTTCCTTGAAAAGATTGTTGAGCGGTCCCTTGGTCATGCTAACAATAAGAGCCTCTGTTTGGGGAGCGCCGCTAAAATGAAAGTCATAGCTGATATTATAGAGATCCTCAGGTTAGCTAATTAGCATGATTCTGTGAATATCTGTTGACAATCCCATTATAATTTGTTTAGAGGCTGTTTGTAGATAATGCTAAGTACTTCTTGGTTTATGTCTTATGTGAAAACATCTCAAAATATTGAATTTTTTTTGTTGATGTTATACCCTACACGTTATCGTGCGCTTATTGAACTTTTCTTAGCTAAGTTCATTTATTAGATGGTGGCTGTTAATATCTAAGCTGCGACCCGAATTCCTGGTGTTCATCTTCATTTAGATTTACTGATTAGTACAGCTCTATTAATATACGAATTGTTATCTTATTTTAAGAAAACCTGCCCTCCAAAAAGTCACCATTAATGCTCTCTGCAGTTACTTGTTGGATCATAAATTTGTAATCCATAAATTTTTGCGATCAGTACCTTTAGCTTAATGTTCACTAGTTTTTTTTTTGAAAAACGATATTCTGAAATTCCTATCGCCATTTTTTTAGGCTTACAATGAAGGACTTTGGAAAAAATGGTTTGGACTCTGAGAGCACACAATTAGTCAGGGTGCTTCTTTGTATTGTTACATGCCTGCATTCTGAGTTGCTTACCTTATATCACTCAAATGTCGCCCATGGGTGTGCCACTGGTAATGGGACCAGAGGTCCCAAATTCAACAGTTTGTATGAGATGCAAGCCACTACATTTTCCATGATGGAAGATACCTTATCTAGAATTGGGTCTTCTATTTCAGTGAACTTGTGGCAGTCTGTAGTCGAGGTGAGCGTATTTTCACTATTTCAGTTGGTATCTGTTTTTCTAATTACCTCAGATTTATTTTCATGAAACTAGGTTTTGAGAAAAGTGATGGATTTCTTGGCCTCAAAGAATTTCACTGTTGAAAACAATGTCATGGCGAGGTACTTGTTATTTAATCTTGTATGCTCAGCAGATTGCAGAAATAACTCCTTGACAAGAATCTGGAATTTTACTCTTATCATTGCGCAGGTTCTATACCTCTCTTCTTCAATGTCTTCATCTAGTTCTTACCGATCCAAAAGGTTCCATTTCAGGGCATGTATGTTTGTATCTTCTACTAAATTTATTACGCCTTCTGGGGGGATATGTTTTTACTAACCTTCTAAGATTTTATCTTCAATTTAAACATGCAAGGTCACAGGTTTTGTGGCAACATTGCAAATGTTTTTTACGTATGGCCTCTCTAGTAGATCATCCTCCCTAGCTTCAAACACTGGTTCAAAGGAGAAGGGATTCGGTTCTCAAAACCTAAACTTTAGCCTAGTGGAGCGGCTGGAGCCTAAGAAAAGTGAACGAGGCCCATATAGACCCCCACACCTACGCAGAAGGGAAGGGACTAACATGCATCCACCGGATGTTAAGAGTTCTTCAGATAGCGAGACTTCAAAATATTGTTTATCTTCATCAGATTCAGATCATAGCGATAATGATGGATCTACAAACGATGGAGATCGTTATCGGAGCTCTAAGACTAGATTAGCTGCAATTGTTTGCATACAGGTAATGTTATTATCCATCTGTTCCATTATTACTCTGAATATTTGTTAACCAGGGAGCGTCTGAAAATTCTTGTGCTTTTGACATTTTCTTTATTAGAGTAGAGATGTATTATCTTTTTTTCTAAGTATTCAGGACTTCTGTTTTTAGAGAAGTGACTGACTATCTTTCATTGGGGAACTGATTAGGTCTTATGCGTGAGAACTTAAGGTCATGTGACTAGACATCTGTGTCAGCATAAATTAACAGTACACACACCGGACTCTTCATACAGCATGTCAAACTCTTGAAATATGCAATAAAAATTCGAAGGTTGCGGCCTGCAAGGAATTTGACATTCCACATACCTTGAAGGCTGTGTCTGATGAATAGCAATATCCTTGTGCCTTAAGTATACCTTCATGTTAGTGTCATATTCTTAACTTTTATGTTATTTACTTGTCATTTGAGAATCAGTCTTGTAATAATTGCTTTGTCAATTGCTTATTGAATAATCACACTGGAAATGCATCCTACAAAAGGCATGATCAAGTCAGATACATCACCCATCAACTCCATATACTTGTTGATTCCACAATTTCTACATGAGGTGAACCTCATGGGCCGATTTCATTTCACTTCTCCTGGTTGTCGAACCAGATCCACTCGACTCTTTTCCCTGTTTCCGATCAGACCACAATTTATGTCGACAAGGGAATCTCCATGAGATCACTCGTTGGCTTTTAGAATCTAAGAATCCCTCTTCCACATGCTTTGTCCAGAATAAATCGCTATGCCAAGGGCCTATCTTTTTCGATATTTCTATTTTTTCAAAGAAAGTCATTTTGAGAGTTGCTTCCTGAATATTCTTATGATTTATGCTTCTCTGAATAATGCAGTTTTGCTCGTTGCTGCAAGGTGTTGCTACTCTGTATCTTTCCATTAATCAGTTCATTTTTAGATTGGTTGGTTCTTGCATCTATGTATAATTTTGTATTATTTCATTCGATTTTGCCGGTTTTCTCAGTTTTCTCTGGTGGAGACACTGACCTAGTTTGACCGGACATGACATGTGTCTACTCGAGGAGTGGTGGTGGATATTCCATACGATCATGCTATAGCTTGGATACGAGTTTTAGATGTTGGCCCAAAACCATATTGGGTCCGTTTATAAATGCAATTTTTTAGCCTTTATTTAGTCATTTTTGGATTTATTAATAGGCTATTTTCAACATTATGTAAGCCGAACTTGTAATATGCATTTTTGGCTATTTCTTAGCCCAATATCCATTAGGGTTTTGGGAGGACACTATTTATATGCGTTGTAGCTGTCTTTTGTCATTTTGAGTTGATTAATGAAAAGAATGAGATCTTGCTCTAGGATTTAATAATCCATTGAGGGGAGAGACATCGGGCAAAACCCGATTCTTCGTTATTATTCTTGTGGTTGTGACCGTGATCGTCATCATCGTCGACAACAATGATAACATAACATTATGATCCTCAATCCTGACCTTGCCCCTCTTTCCCTTCATGTTCGGCTTACACTTCATGCCCCTGCACCCAAACCTCGTGCCGCCCACTCGCCGACACCCTGGCCCCGCACTGTTCGGTTGTCTGCACTTGTGACCTGCACCACCGACCGCCTATACTTGCACCCCACACTGCTGGCCACCTGCAAACGGGCCCGCGTTGATGGCCAGCTCGATCGCGATCCGTTTCCCGTTGCCAGCAGGCTGTCGATCTGTGACGATCCTCGTCGACGCCTCACCAGCCACCCGTAGTTCTGTCTCGTTGTTTCGCCTCGTCCAATTGACATCGAGATCATCCTCCAAAGCTTCTGATGACTTCCACATCTCCAGGTTTGATCGATCTAAGCTAACTGTTTGAGCTTAAGCCTTTTTCATTGATAATCACGTATAAACTGTATAATTATTTTGATTTGAATTTTCTTTGAGAAATAATCACTGTTGGCTTGAATAAAATATTGTTCGATATGTGAACCTGAGTTTATTTGATTTGAGCCTTATTACTCGTGGAAAGCCTTTTGAGGCCATTCAACTCTGTCTTTGTATTCATACTGCCCTTCGCTCCTAGGAGTTCAACTCCCAAACAAGTGCCTTTTCTTCAATGTACTAAAGAGTTGGGTACTCTCTGCTTGCACTCGTCTTTCTAATTATAACTGTTTATCCTCGTCTTATTTTGAATATTGTTTGATGTGAGCCTCTTGAAATTTATGATTTTTAAATTTTTAATTATTTTTTACTTGTTTTTTACGAATATCATGCTTTTATAGGCATTTGCATGAGTGTACCACATCATTATTTGTATCAGAGCTCTAGGCTAGGCTTAGGGAGCTTGCATTGCCTTTTTAATCATAAATATGCATTCTATAACATCATTCACATCATCTAGTATAGGGACCGTGTTGCATGCGCACCGGTAACTGTAACGAATACCTGTCAGATATGGGTACCCAGATCAATCACCTATCCCTCGAAGCGATAGTTACTCTTGGTAATCGCATAGCTAAGATGAAGACTAGGTAGTCTAGATGGCAAGAGCAAAGTGCTGATACATGAGCACATTTGGAGATCTTGGAAGTGGTGCATCAAGGGACCGCCATCGACAGGATGACGACATATCCTACAATGGAGATCAAGGGAGTGGTCAAGGTCGAGGAAGAATCAGGAGTGGTCAAGGTCGAGGAAGAATCACCAGAAACAAACCCTTGCTTCCCCCAAGCAAGAAGAATGGCACAACTATCTAGATGACTATGAGAAAGCGATGCGAGAAGTCAAGGTCGAGGCACTTAGATTTGACGGATCACTTAGATTCAAAAGCCTTGCTTACCTAGCATGGAAACTATTTTGACTGGTACGATATGTGCGATGATTGCCAAGTACAATTTGCCAAAATAAAGCTGATCGACCAGGCACAATTTTTCTAGAACACTACTGAGGGAATGGTAGAGAGGGCACGCCAATCCCCTATCATCCAATGGGATGAGGTGAAGGAGAAACTGAATGATAAATACTACCCAATGTCCACAACCAACAACTTTTGGATAAATGGCACAAGCATTCCACGGAGGAGAATTTTAGAGTGATTACGTCACAAAATTTGATGAATACCTGATTAGATGTAATGTAGAGAAGGACCCTCGGTTGACATTGTCTTGATTCCGTGCGAGTCTTCGAGAAGAATACTAGAAGGAATTGAAGCTACGTGAGGTATTTTAGAGTGGTATTCGCGAAGTGGTTCGATTCTCATGACAACAATAGTTAGCCCAACTCAACTGGCAATAAACAACCTTTTGGGAATCAATCTGCTAGATCTGATTCGCCCAACCACCCTACCTTCCAAGATAAGGGAAATGTGATTGCTTCCGATAACTTTAGGTAGCACATGATTAGTGCTTCAAGTGTAAGGGATTTTGGCACTATGCCCACTATTTCCCTACCAACCCTCCATAGAATGGTCCTTGAGAATCAAGAAGGTGAGGACTATGAAGGTGAAGAAGTGGAGATTTACGAAGTAGGCATTGCTAAAGATTATTATGAAGGCTACAAAGAGTGATTGGGTTTAGAGTTTCCATTACCATGAGGAGATTGGGGAGGCCAGTAGTGCTACCCTGATGTTAGTTTGAGATGGGCCCTCACTTAGCCAAAGAAAGAAGCTGGCTGGCAAAGGAATGCCATCTTTCATACGATTGCTAATCACGTTGATAAGACGTGGAATGTGATTATTGACTGCCACTGTTACTTGTTTGGGGTTAAAGCCAATTCTCTATCCTTGCCCTTAGGACGTATCTTGAGTTGACATGACTGCCCTCAAGATTTTGCTACAATGTCTTGTCCGATCTAGTTCGCTTCCCATAAAGATTCCATACGGTGTGATGTTTTCCTATGGACGTAGGATCGGCCATTCTAGGTAGACCTTTTTTTTTTGTAAGTTGAACCTTAGTTGTATGATGATGTAGAGACCTCGGGTCAACACAAAGAAGAGGGATAACTAATCACTGTTCAGCTGTGCATGGATTTCAATGTAGCCGATGTTAAAAATTTCTCAGCTGTGATGTTGCTCTTTTAGTTCTGGAAATGTTTATTTCCTATTTTGTCTTGATCAGACTTACCGATTATAAGTTATTAGGGTTTTAATTTTGTGTTAATCCTATGTGCGAAGGTTGTTTGCACCGCTTTATTAGTTGGGTTAGCCCTACTTTCCTATTTGATTTATTAATGAAAGTAATCAGCACCGTTAATGATCCATCCGAGGGAAAAAATAAAATTCGACTTTAAGTCTCCATAGAAGGCCAAGATCGCTTTGCGGAGGAGAGGATACATCCCAAATCCACCACTGGTCGTACGACATTCGTACATACCGTATGGATGTCTTTGTAGTTGTGTGCTTCCTCATTGGCCGCGATTGTCTCTCTCTTTCTCTCCCCTTTGCAAGGAATCTCCCAGGGGATCACTCGTGGAGAAAGGCTGTTGATTCGTCGGATCCTTTCGGTTCGCTAGCCGAGTACCACTCTCAGAGGTGAAAGACGACGCTTCTCGAGGCGGAGTCGATGAAGAAGGGTGGGAAACACGAGTCAACCCTTATATCTCATGAAGAGGAAAACTTTCATCAAACTCTTATTTGTTCTTTTCTCTCATCCCTTATATAGAGTTAGGGTTGCAAACCAATGATGTGGATTGAAGGAATGAAAGGTAGGGCTGGCCGGGCTTGGGCCTAGCAAATACGTATTTTTGAATAGGCCCGACCTGATGTAGTATAAATGAGGCCTGAATTTGGGCCCTTTGCTAGCCCTAATCAAAGGATGAGAGGCGGGCATGAAGAGGACCACAAAAGGAAAAAAAGAGAGAAATAAGGTGGAAAGAGAGGGAGGGGGATGGAATCATTGCGAGAGAGAGAGAGAGAGAGAGAGAGAGAGAGAGAGAGAGGGGATTGCGAATGGGAGAAAAAAAGGGGCCGTACGGCTCCCTTTTCCATACAATCGTATGAGTAGAAGGGAGGGGGGGGAGCAATATCCTCTTGTGAAACCTTGTTGGGCCCCATATAAGCCCAATTAGCTTTAAATCGATGCCCATTAAACTGCCACATCATTAATTTTTTTAAGTTGTATTGATCTAATTATCGGTTTTGAAATCTAATCTCGAAAGCTGGAAACACATCCAAAAGAGCATGGAATGATATGAAAAGCTCCCGGATAAGGTCGTGGACAACCCTGCACGACAAGACAATAAGCTATAGTGATAAAATAAGCAATAGAACATCAAAACACGGAATAAGCAGCCTGACAAGCTGAAATGGAACATTAAATAAGCATTTTCAGCATAATAAAGATAAATAAAAATTTCTGATGCAGATCAAGCGTGCATCAAAACTTGTGGCACATATGTAGAAATAAGTTATAATTATGTAAAAAACATAAGGTGATAAAGTTCCAATCCCAGTTAACAAGTTTCAAAAATTAGAAACATAGTAGGCAAAAACTACCACATGAACTTGTAAGCCAGTATATCAATTCCAAGAAAACAATCCAGCAATTTAATGCTCAATTAGGACCAATTTTGAATTTTGTGGATAATTTTCAACAAGTACAGAGGTGAAATTTTTGGGATAGAAGAGTGGAAAAGATTGAAAGGTCCAAGGAGAGTTCAATCCTCCGAATTTTATCTGTTTCAGCCTACGCTTCTAAGAAACTTGATATGTGGTGCAAATGTACAATTGCCTTTTCTTTCACATACTGCTAACCTTGTGTTCCTCACAAGGGTTGAGAATTCAAGTTCGGATGGGGGGAAAAAATTTATTGGGTCGGCAGGTGCGAGTAGTTTGGTCAAGGTATTAAAAAAGTTAGAAAAATCCAACATTAGGGATTGATTCAGATAATATGGGTTTGATTTAGTCGATTCGGCCTATTTATGCCCGATTGGGCTTGATTCGGTCTTGTTTGACTTCTATTCGGTCGATAGTTCCAAACCATGGCGAACCAGATCCGATCGGCGCCAAACTGAGTAGGGAACCATATTTAACCGGTGAATCGATGCCGAATTGGTGTATGGTTCTTGTCCGAGCGGTGTTTCGGTTTGGTCGGACAAAATTTACACCTGTTGGGCAGTCCGGTTCGGGTTTGGGTTCAACCATGATTCCTCATGTTGATTCTTTTACTGGCATGTAGATATATTTCAGTTCATGTTTTCTTCATGATGTTTTTTGCATGATCCATGCTTTTTCTAATGAAAACATATGTTAATACTATATACACTGAAGGTGTAAAAAACTTTTTTGTTGACTTGTTTTAAATTATTGCATTCGCAAGGAATGTTTCAATCCCATTTGGTCGAAATATTTCCAAACCATGGTGAACCTGATCTGATCTGCACCAAACCGAGTAGGAACCAGACTGAACCGGCAGATCGAATCCGAATCGGTGCATGGTTCTGGTCGGGGCAGTGTTTTGGTTTGGTCGGACAATTTATACCAAGAGGTGGTCCGGTTCGGGGTCCTACGATCCCTCAAACCATGATTCCTCATGTTGATACTTTTACTGGCATGTAGGTAGATTTCAGTTCGTGTTTTCCTCATGTTTTTTGTATGCTATATGTTAATACTATACAATGTAATTTTTGAGAACCTTTTTGTTGACTTGGTTTAACTTATTGCATTTGGAAGAGTCTCTGCCATGCTGATCCGAAGTCGCTTAGTTCTCTCTGGACACTCCTTTTGCCGGAGAATGATGTACTGCAACCAAGGTGAATTCTGATTCCATATCTGTATGTTACAACTCTGTTTCTTGTCGCTACCATCTATACAATCACAATTCACTTGTTACTATTTCAGGAAATATCAATCAACTCTAATGACATGTTTGCTGTTTGATCCTATATTGAAGGTAATATTTTCCCATTTCTATTAGTTTTTCACCTTTGACTATTGTACTTGCAATTGTGAAATGGCTTGACATTTGACCATTTCCCCTGAAGCGGAATATTACTTTTGCCATGAGATTATATTGTCAAAATATTGGTGCGATGTGTTCCTGTAGTGTAATCCACTAGTGCATGCCCGTGCCTGTTGGCACTGTAGCGGGCTGCCTTCGGCCGCAACATACCCACCGGGCATCACCACCCCCACCCCCATCGTATTCATTCGGCGGATGAGGGTCGCCGGTTTAACCGTAGTTTTGGTCGATTTCTTTTTGTCTTTGTTCCTTTTTGTGGTAAAAATGTAATTAACGCAAAGTTCCTTTTTGTGGTAAAGTTGTAAATAACGCAAACGGCATCGGGCATCACCCCCCCCCCCCCCCCCCCCCCCCCCCCCCCCCCCACCCCACCCCCCACCCCCATTGTATTCATTTGGCAGTTGAGGGTCACCGGTTTAACCATAGTTTTGGCCGATTTCTTTTTGTCTTTGTTCCTTTTTGTGGTAAAAATGTAATTAACACAAAGTTCATTTTTGTGGTAACGTTGTAAATAACGCAAATGGCCTTAGCATGTTATATAGATGTCATATCAGATTTGAGCTGCACAATAAATGTACTCTGGTTTAGCGTTTGCCACTAATTGTGTGGTTTTGTACATTTCCAATCTGTTATTACTGTACACTGTTTGAGTTTTTAGTGCAATCTGTAGGTTATTTCTTTGTTTTTTCATTCATATGCTTGATCTTTGTTGTCTATCGGCATATTTGGTTAACCATTGGTCTCCTGTTTTTACAGGTACGGATTACAGCAGCTTCAGCGTTGGCTGCCATGCTGGATGGGCATTCATTGGTATTTCTACAAGTGGCAGAACACAGAGAATCTGCTAAATGTGGTTCATTTACTACACTATCTAGCTCTCTTGGGCAAATATTGATGCAATTGCACAAAGGTATGCGGGATTAAACCTTTGTATTCAAGTATTATCACTTCTCTGAAGTTATTTTCTCAATTGGTACTTTTTAGCTGACCCACACATAAATATGTAGGTTTATGCAAAATATGTTTGTTTTGACTGTGTAAATGATTGCTTCAAGGCATCTGGTAATAATTTTGAGAAAGTCCTTGATGCGAGGGAGAAAGGATGGATATATTGGGATTTGGTTGCAAATTGGGGAACAATTCCAGATTTTTCAAATGCAATTAAATCCGAGTTTAATATGAAAAGTGGTTTTGGATTCTTGAAAGTAGTCCTAAGTAGTCTACTAATACGAGGAACTAGCGTTTTGTATGTGCTATGCGCATATAATTTTTTTTTTTTTTTTGAGAAATGCTATGCGCATATAATTGAGCGGTATTTTCCTCACAATCTAGGGTAAGATACTTCTCTTTCATTCGATCTTTGATACTCCATCCCATATGCCGGCATGGCCCTTTTTTGCTTCATCTTTGTAATCTGCACCCCCTTTGTATCACTCAAAGTAACCCTCCATCGCCATAAGGGGTATGATCACGCTTTCCCACACAATCTTGAACAACTTCTTCATAATGTATTCGGACCCATTCCTTTTTTCATAACGACCATGTTTGATGGTTCCCAGTACAAATGTCAAAGAAAGACTCTCGTAGAGATGAATTGTGCATCAAGTGTACAAACTTGTTGGTGGTCGCCATGTCATGTCCCTTTGAGGAGGCTCTTGAGATTGCCAATTATTGGGATCGTCAGGGTTCAAAAAAACAAAATTTGACGATATATCGACACAGCCAAGAAAACGATGTGTTTTACAAGTTATCATGAAATATTAGAATATTTCAAAACATTTAGCAATATTTAGTAGCATATAGCCATTCAGTAGAGGGAAAAAATATTTCATGATTGTTTGCGAAATATATTGGCTTTTGTACCTTGGGCATGGTTCTCTCCTTCAAGTTCTCGCTAATTAACTCTGGCTCTGTTCTCATATTTCTCCTAACCAATTTCTCATGGGATCAAGGTTAGATGGTAAGTTCGACTATTCAAAATGCGGCAATGATAGTATTTATATCATCTAGTACTTGCAGAATTTGACTCTTCAACATACATCAGCTCTAATGAATCTGAACAAGTCCATGTAACACTGAATTCAGATTTACTTGCACGGTGCGAGCCTCATGAGATAATCTTGTCTTCTGCTTTATCACTTTTTCTTCGTTTGCTACACTAGAAGAGTTCCATATGCTTCTTTGATATAACTGTCTCATTGTTCAATCAGTCAAAAATGTATAGTTATTGCCAAGGAATTAAATCCCGAGATATATTGCAAAATTTCGTGAAATATCTCTGTTTTCTAAACACCAAATGTAATAATCCGAAATCCGCGGTTTTTTCCTCCTGTTACACAGGGTCCTGCAATAAACCTGATATTTCACAAAATTTCATGTGAAATGTCTTGTTTCTGGGTTTCTGATATGGGTACGAAATTTGAATTTTAAATCCTTGGCTACTGCATATAAATACTTAATGGGATAACTCTTATATAACTAGGTCTTCTATTATCATTTAGACCAACTGCAATACTTTCTTAAATATACATACTCCTACAGTGTATCTTGTTATCTTTATGTTGCAGGTATATTATACTTGATACAGCATGAAACTCAGACTGGGTTGCTGGCATCCTCATTCAAAGTTCTCATGCTTCTGATATCTGCTACACCGTCTGTTTCCTACTTCCCATCTGATTTTCATATATACATATTTGCTCTTCCATCTTTACTGCCAGTAGAAATTTTGAGATCTTGTATCATATATACTGTTAAGATATGATTGGGGCTGCTTAAAGTTTTCTTCCCCTACACAATACCATTAAGAACTTTTATTATTTTTTGATCACATCATATTTTATTGCATTTTTATGTTTATTTGGTTATTTTTTCTGATCTATTAGACTATTACCAGATTCAATTTCTTTTTTCTTTTAAATCGTATTTTAATATATCATGCCTATTTTTTGTTTAGAAACTTAATATCTTTTTTGTTTTATAAATTATGTCCAAACAGATATACTCGAATGCCCGGGGAGCTGTTGCCTTCTACAATTACATCTGTGAAGTCTAGGATAATGGATGACCTTGCCTTTGAACTTCAACATATTGGTCTTCTGGTTAGATCTGCTGTACTTGTGTCTTTGGGAGGATCTATACTAGTATACTGTCATATTTTTATCTTAGGGGTATTTGACAGGTAACTGCTATTGGTTGCTTGGTTGCTGCATTCTCTAGATCACCTCCTTCATTGCATGTCTTAAAAATGCTTGAAGAAGATATCTCTAGAGGTTAGTTTTCCTTTTCAAACCATAAGCTTATTTTTTGGGCAAAGATTTTCTAAGCTGCCATGTTACATTTATAACATGAGCCCTAAGCTTATTTTTAGGGCAAACATTTTCTCAGCTGCCATGTTAAATTTATAACATGAGCCGTTAATTTTAGTGCAAGCTTAGTTCCAAACTCACAAGGATCAAGTAAACTGCTTTGTTTTTAAACTAAAAAAAAGGGGAACTGTTATGTTTTAATAGTAAACTATATATATATATATATTTATTTATTTTAAACTATTGTTTGTTGTCTGCTATGCATGAAAAATAAGCTGATGCCTAATATGAGCTTGTGTCCCGTATTGTTTGGTTATTTTTGATGTGAAGAAGCATGATAAAACGACAAAAGTTAACAAATTTTTGTTTGGTGATAAATTGGTCAGTGTTATATTTTGGCCCGAGCGACTATATATTTAGCTTGTCCAGTAGCTTGAGTATTACTTTTATAAAATGGAAGTAACCGTTTCTTTTTACTTGATGCTTGGATATATATAAGACCATAAAGACATAAACAATCTTATTGTATTGAAATTTGACTCTAGAAGGTTGTAAGATTGTTTATTTGAAATATCTTGGTAATTGGCTTTCATTCACTTAGAAATATTCATAATTTTATAGTGCATTGCCTTCATGGTTTGAAATTTCAGCCAATACCGAGTTGTACTGACCAATACGACTCTGGTTCGGGCCAAACCGATCAGAACGTCCCCCGAAACTGAGACTTAGATTCGTATCGGCCGATACCTTGGGGCACAATTTTTTTGGCTTTCTCCCCCCAACTACCAACATTTGCACATGGCTGTGGGGAGAGGGAATCAAAACCTGCCTATATGAGGAGGGGGACTTGGGTTTTTTCTTCACACCAAATCATCCAACAGAGAGGAGTGGAGAGAAGATAAAAGAGAGAAGAGAGAAGAGAAGAGAGGAGAGAAACAGAGACGAGAAGAAGTGAAAAGAGAGAAACAAAGAAGAGAACAAAGAGAAAGAAGAGAAAGAGAATAAGAGGAGAGATAAGAAGAGAGACAGAGTAGAGATTTTCCACTATCCCATAGTCCCACCTCCAATCTGTCACTCACATCAAATACTCAGGTAATTAGGTAATGCATATTTTTTTATTCATATGCAATTTGATTAATTAATTCCAATTTGGGAGAAAGAGAGAAGTGAGAGATAGAGAGAAAGAAGAGTGAAGAGGAAGAGAGAGAGAAGAGAGGACTGAAGAAAGAGAAAAGAGAGAAAGCGGGAAAAGAGCAAGAAGAGAGATCACTTCCTTTTTAGCGCAGGTGAAAAATGGTACCCAAATCCAAAGAGATTAATGTTGGTTGAGTTCATTGCAAGGCGATTGATGACAACAAATGGAGGGACATCTACAATTACTGTGGTTGTATCGTCAATGACGGGTTTACAAGATTGAAGGAGCACTTAGCCGGGAAGAAAGACCAAATTAGTGCATACGAGCGTGCTCCAAAATAGGTTAGAGAAGATTTCAATTTTTTAAAAAGCTGTTGCTTGAGGGGCCATCATAAAGACCATCATACTAGAAGTCAGTCTATTGGAGTAGGTCGTGGATATGACCATCATAAAGACCCCGACCTGGACGACCATACCTTTGGCTCCTCCTTTGAGGAGGGTGATGATGACAGGGAGTTGAGGGCGGCGATGAGAATATCTCGCCATCAACTTCGACTTCGAGAAATGGAGAGGGATAGGGAAGATAGAGAGAAACCCTAGGTGGTCAGTAAGCTGTGCTAGTGCCCATTTTGTTGGCTGTGTGGGTGGTAGTACTCAAAGTAGAGGTAAAGTCGACACTGAGGGTAGTACTTTTGCACAATTACCCATAAATGACTTCATGTTCAGGGAAGGGGGCCAAACCCAAGCAGAAATAACAATTGCAAAATAAAGGAAGCAACCAATAAAGTGAATAAGGCGACTACAAATTTTTTTTTTCATTTTTGCAACATCCCGACCAATGCAGCAATATCTTCCTACTCTAAAAAATTTGTGATATGCTATAGTTGGTTTGACTGAGATTTAATCCCCCAACTTCATATGAGATTGCTGGACCACTATTAGATGATGTTACTGAGATAAATGACTATTTTGAGAGTTTAAAGGCTTGTTGGGAGGAGAATGATTGCACATTATTGTGTGATGAGTGGAATGGATCGACTAGGAAATCCATCATAAATTTTCTAGTATATTATCAAATTGGTATCATTTTTTATAAGTATGTTGATCCATCTGACCAGGTGCATGACGACAAGTATCTTGCCCTTCTCATAAATAAGGTTATTGATAAGATTGGAGTGAAGAACCTTGTCCAAATAGAACGGACAATGGTTCTAATTTTAAGAAAGCTGGAAAAAGGTAGAGATGGAAAGAAATACCATTTTTGGATCCCCTGTGACGCACATTGTATCGACTTGATCCTCGATAGACATTGGTAAACTGGATCATATTGATAATCATAGCTTAGTGGTGTATCACTTACGGAGACCAATTCTCCATTTTCCTCAAATTTCATTTGAGATGGCTCGAGGGTCTGGCTCAACGTCCATAAATGAATTTGATTGTCCATCATTTCTCTCTTTCACACATCAAATTGTGAATCATCCACTTAAGTAAACCCAAATGAATATGGAGTTCACCAAATTAAACTTTCTATGTGAGCAACCTGATTTGCTTCCGCAACTCCTTCATCTCGTTGTAATAGGTCCTTCCCGTCATTGGTGTCAAGGCCTTCCTAATGATGGAACATGAAAAATCACCATGCTCTGCCTCTGATATCAATTTGATGATGAGGAGAGTACCAAGAAGCATAGGTACTAGGGTTCATCAATTGTAGGCAAGAGGAGAGGGGAAAAAGAGGAAAAGAGGGGCTCAAAGGCTCCTAGAAACATAAAAGAAGCTAAAATTTGTTAATAAAACTGAACTTATTACAATGGTGGCACAATTAGGACTCAAAAATCAAGAAACTAGGATCCTAAGGGCCTGTTTGGATACGATTTCGATCCGGGATTCTGGGAGCCCAAAATCCCTAAAATAATATGAGCTTATTTGGATACAACCGGTCCCAAAAAGCATTTCTTTGGAGAGCCCAACTGGTCCCAAAAAGCATTTCTTCGGAGAGCCCAAAACTTGCTCCTGGGAGCCATTTTCTTGGAGCCCAAGACCAAGGTTAGAGGCTTCAAAACCCTTTTTTGGGATTTGGAATCCAAGAATCCCAGAATCAGAATCCTATCCAAATAGGGCCTAACTTGACCAAGGATAGGATCATAGGAGTACCAATCAAAGAAGAATTTGTTTGCTGTTTTTAGTTTTATTTTGCTGCTATATTTTTTACATTTGTTGTTACTGTTTTCCAGCAGAAACTAGAGATAAATAGACAAAAGAGGAGGAAATAGGACTTGCGGTTTAAAGGGGATTGTTTCCTTATATAAATAACAAGAATAAGTGAAAAGAGAGGATGGAGAAGTCCCTTGCCTGTATGTTACTGTTCATGGAAGGTTGTTCACCCGGCACTGTGCACCTTCTTTTATTTATCTTCCAATTCAGTCCTATTCCGCCTCTAATTGTTGATTTGTTTTAAAACTTCCCAAGTATATCCTTTTCGTACTATGCCGAGTGTACACCCATTTATTAACCTAGAATTTGTCCCAAAAGTTAACCCAAGTCCTAATTGCTGAAAAGCCTGAAATTAATCCAGAAAATATTCAGAAAATTCCGATATATGAAAAATGTATGTAAAACCTATAAGATTTAGTCTCCTACCAAAGCTAAACATGTATAAAAGACAAAATACCCTCCAAGTTGACCAAAATTGCAGCTTGACCGTATTTGCTGGAGAAACTATGACAAAAATCAAAAATAAAATTGTGAAAATTAGACAAAAGACTTTGAACACAACTTTAAATATGACTCAGCCAGATGCCTCTTGATGACACCTAACGATGCTTGATGACTCCTAAAAACACCTAACCAGGTGTCGCTTGACTCTTGCAACACATTTGTTTTGAATATTGCTCAAATATCACTTAACATGGGAGATCCTACCATACCCCCCTATGACAATCCACATGTTTCACGCATCATGTGTCATATCTTACTTTGAAATTGTGCTGCTAGCCAATATGTAGAGTTGTGCCAATATCATTGACGTTGAGGCATGAGGTGCTTGTAAATTTGACAAGTTCATGGTAAATCAAATATAAGCCATGCTAATGAATACAAAATTCTCGGGGATAAATAAGATAAACTTGGTTTTTACCTGTGTGCATTTTAGCCCAAGAAAATTTTAGGGTCCATATTTGAGAAAACTAGTCTAAAATTGGTTTTGATAAGTAAATACAAATTTATATTTATTTAAAACAAATAAAAAATAAAATAAAGCAATAAATGCTTAACTTTTGATCACTCACATGTTATCAATTTTTATCTAACTAGTGTTGGTTCGAATAGTTTTTGATCGAAAAAACTTCGATGCTTTGTTTAGGTTATGTTCAGACTCAACGAGGATCAAGTATAATTTTTCTTTTAATTCAAATTTCGCAAGGAAAGCATCCAAATATTGGATTCGAGGCTCTTCAGGTAATTGTTCTACTTTTATCACTTGAATATGACGTTTTTTCTACATTTTGGTTTTATACCTATCTTCCGGAGGAAGCATGCATGACAGAATACAAGTTACTAATGCTAAAATACATGAACCAAATAAAAAAAGTAGTTTTTTTAGGAAGATGGTTTAACTATAAGGATTATGGTGACGAAGAATTTATTAAAAATCTGGTTGCTTTATCTTATTGATCCATGCTTCTTTAAAAGATTGAGTATCGAAATGCGTGCTTTCTCACCTTTTCATTTAGATCCAAGGCCTATTTCATGATCTAATTTAGGATATTAACATTATTTTGCGATTTGAGTGGATTCATTTTGATTTTGTGGGGGCAATGAAATTTCATTAGAAATTCAAGCCCAAAAGGTCCACAAAAAGATTCGGCCCAAAGACAAGACCCAACTCAAGCCGACCCCTAAAATAAGGGCCATCCGGCCCCCACCAACAAGCAGGACCCATTGGCCCTCCAGTAGGGCCAATGGCCCCCCATGTCGGGAGAGGCAGGCCAAGATAATAAAATAAAAGAAAAGAAAATGAAAGAAAAGAAAAAGAAAAAGAAAAGAAAAAGATAAAGGTGGTAGCACAGACGTCTACCCAAACAATCTGCATTGATCTTAACGATCCAGTGGTCAAAACAAAATGATCGGATCATCATCGACCAAGTGTGAAAAGAGTTCAAGAGATAAATGGATAGACCAAAGCAAATTAAAAGTCATAACCACCCGAGATAAATAAGGAAACGAATCTCGATGGTTATGAAGAGGTTAAATGAAAAGATATTGAGATAACCATAAAGATCCTACCATATCTATCCCTACTTACCTCTTGCTTGCCTATAAGTAAAGGAAGGGGCATGGGGAAGAAACAAAAGGTTCTCAGACCAAGAGAAGAAACTCTGCATAGAAGAAGGAGGGGCTTCAACATTTGGAAAACCAAAGACTTCAGGAGGTTGGCCAAAGCATACCCCCCCAGGGGGAATTCGAGCTTAAGTTTATAAACCCTCTGCCATGAAGCAAGCACTTGAAGATAGATAAAGCTCCGCTCGGTCCACCAAGAAGAAAGGTTGTAGAAGGATGTAAAAGCCGACGCTACACCCGTCACCATCAAGAAGCAAGCACTTCAATAAAGCTTTGCTCTGTCCATGAAGAAAAAATCCCGGAGGAGGAAGCCAAGACCAACGATACACTCGTTGCCATCAAGAAGTGTGCACTTCAATAAAGCTCCGCTCCATCCATGAAAAGAAAAGCTCGGAGAAGGAAGCAAAAGGACGACGCTACACCCGTCACCATCAAGAAGGTTCACAAATCCAGGACCAAGGTTGACAATTGGAGAAGTGGAGGCTCTGCAGTTAGCAAGACTCTACGCTCGAAGACCAAAGGCTTCACGAGGCTCGGGCAAGCATATCCCTCAGGGGAATTCCCACTTAGTCCTCTCAAAGTTCTCATCTCGAAGCAATGCACTTGAAGATCGTAAAGCTCTGCTCTGTCCACGAAGTAGAAAGCTCGGAGGAAGGAAGCAAAGAGACGATGCCACACCCGTCGCTATCAACTATTCGCTTCGTTCACGAAGAAGAAGCTCAGAGAAGAAGATCCAGAGACATACCCGATGCCATCAAAAGCCAAGATCAAGCCAAAACAAAAGCCGAAAGCAAAGGCAAAGCTCAATGCAAAGCGAGCGCCAAAGCCGACGAACTACGAAGAATGCGTAAAGCAACACACGTTCCAGTCGATATAGCGCGAAGCCCAGAAGAACAAAAGCACCGCAAGCCTCTCTTCTCCCATGTTCAAGCACAAGAGCCAAAACAAAGCTAAAGCTGGAGCAAAGCCGAAAGACAAAATCCAAAGCAAAGCGAGCGTCAAAGTCGGAAGCAAGAGACGAGCAAAAGTAAGATTGAAGATAAAGATCGAGAAAGAGCAAGAGTCGAAGGAGAGACGAAGATCGAGGAGCGAAATGACACATGTCCTAGCTGGTGAAGCGCGATGCACGGAAAGGCCAAAGCAAGGTCAAACTCCTCCATATCTTTAAAAAACGTTAACTCTTGTAAAAACTCTGATTTTAACCATCTATCCGAAGTTTCGAACGAAGATCCATGGAGACTAGGATCAGAGGGCCACATAGGATCTCTTCCACAATCTCCTGATACATCTTCTCTGCTTCGCCTCACCACCCCCGAACGCCCAAATGCGGTTGTAATCTCGTACTGTTCTAGCAATAAGACGAACCATCTTTTTGCGTCTACAAATTTCTGGCATGCCCGGTGGAACCATCTTCTCTTTCCATCCCTGTGTTTCCATATTCCTCCTTTTGGACCTTGTTTTCGGTTTAGTATTTTCCCTCGGACTCGGACCAAGTGTTCGAGCCGGATGGCAAGTTAACCACCTAATAAGCTTGTTTTTCCTTGTATGAATGTTCTTTGAGATTTAGGAATTTATACCCTTATTTCACCAAGTATTCATTAAATCCTTCTTAACCTTGCCGCTTCTCCCTCTTTACGTTAATCAGACTATTAGCATAGCCGATTTCGGGACATGATACACACACACACACACACACACACACACACACACACACACACACACACACACACACACATATATATATATATATATATATATATATATATATATATATATATATATATATATATATATATATATGCAATGTTTTAAAAAACGGAAGGCGGAAAACGGCCGGTCAAGTGGTTTCAAGGCGGAAGGCGGAAGGCAGACGCCTAGGCGGGCGCCTGGAGAAAAAGGCGGGCGCCCACCTATATAAAATATATTATATATATTCTATATGTATGTATATATATAAATTCATAATTCTATATAAAAAAACAATATTAGAAAGTTTTACATATGCAAACATCAAAACTACCGATCTGAATATAAAAGTTTTATGAAAAGGGAGGAGGGGATTGCATGGGTAGGGGTATTTCGGTATGGTTACCTCAATACCTATACCCGATTGTCCCTCTAACTTGAGTATACCAGATAATACAGTTGTACTCCAACTTTATTGTGATGTACCCAAATTTCAACAAATCATATATTGTTATCCAAATTCTATCCAAACTCATACCATACAAGAACCAATATAGTAAAAAATCTTAAGAGCTTCTTAAATATTTCATCACAATACATTGAAAAAAAAAATTCCTCAAGCAATTGCATATGGTGAAGAAACATAAAATTCATTACAAAAAAAAAAAATTTCCTCAAGCAATTGCATACAGTGAGACCGCTTAGGCGCCCGCCTTTGTTCAACCCGCCTGCAGTGCCGCTTTTTGCTGAAGCGGAGCGGCCAACCCTCTAAAACGCCTAGGCGGCCGCCCGGACCGCCTTTTAGAACAGTGTGTATATATATATATATATATATATATATATATATATATATATATATATATATATATATATATATATATATATATATATATATATATATATATATATATATATAGGGGCATGCTATGCTGCGGCATGCGGTGCGTGCGGCATCGCACCGCAGCCGTGTGATCGCGTGCATCACACGGCTGCGGTGCGATGCCGCACGCACCGCATGCCGCATTCAAGCATTTCTCTCTCTCTCTCTCTCTATATATATATATATATATATATATATATATATATATATATATATATATATATATATAGAAAGAGAGAGAGAGAGAGTCATGGTGCGATCAACTTAATGTGCGACTAACTTACAACCATGCTTTGGAAGTTTTTTATTTTTATTTTTTGAGGATGAAAATTGTATGCGCAGAAAAAGATCCTGGTCGTCTTTATTGCAAACACACGAAGATTACAGAGGCCGGGACCCGGGGACTCGGGGGTGGTGAGCCGCCGGGTGCGGCGAATATTTGATCAGTAGATTGTGAGAGAGATCCTCTGGAGGGTCCTTTTGATCCGCGTCTCCACGTGGTATTCGTGCGAGAGCTCTGAAGGGGTTGCCCAGGACAGAGGTCTTTATAGAGTGAGGGTTTCTTGAGAGGCTAAGGAGTATCGGCCGTTGCTTTTGTCCTATCCGTGCTTCGCGCTTTCTCGGCTAGGATGGTTTTGGGCTTCGTTCCTCGGTCTTCGTGTCTTCCTCGATCCTTGCTAGACCTTGGCGTCCTTGATCGTCGGTTCGCGGTGTCGATCGTGCTTTTGGCGTCGGCTTTGGCTTTCGGCTTTGGCGTTGCTTTGGCGTGGCTCTGACTTTTGCTTTGCTTTGGCGCTTGCGTTTGAACGTAGGTGGGTAGAGGCTTGCGATGCTTTAGTTCTTCCGGACTTCGCGTGGTATCGGCTTGAACGTGCGGTGCTTTGCTCGTGACCGTCGTTGTTGCTTGGCTTTGGCACGTGCGTTGCTTTGGCGCGGGCTTTACCGGTGCGTTTGTTTTGGCTTCTTGCGTTGGCTTTGGCTTTGGCTTTAGCTTTGACTCGATCTTCTTCTCGAACGGCGATGGCTATTTTTTCAAGGTTTCTTTATTCTTCCGGCTTCCCCGACGGTTTTGTCGTCGGCTTGGCTTTTCTTCTTCTCCGAGCTTCTTTGGCGTGATCGGAGTTGAAGGTTTCTTTTAAAGACAGCGGGAGTAGCACCGATCTCCGTGCGACGGTTGTAGCGTCGGCTTTTGTTGATGAAGACGACGGGGGTAGCACCGATCTCCGTGCGACGGTTGTTGCGTCGGCTTTTGTTGATGAAGACGGCAGTGGTAGCACTGATCTCCGTGCGACGGTTGTAGCGTCGGCTTCTGTTGATGAAGACGGCAGGGGTAGCACCGGCTTCAGGCCTTCTTCTCCAAGCTTTCTTCTTCGTGCGAGGAGTCGACGCCTTTGTTGAAGACGACGGGTGTTGTCGGATTCGATCTTCTTCTCCGGCCTTTGCTTATGGCGTCTTCGGAGTTGATGAAGATCGTGGAGAAGTCGGGGTGACGACGACTCCGGGTCTTCTTCTCCGGGCTTTCTTCTTCGTGCGAGGAGTCGAAGGTTGATCTTCGAGTGCAAGGTCTTCACGTTGATGAGGACTTGAGGGGCTATGTGTTCCCGTAGGACGCGCTTGCTGTGCCTCGTGAAGCCTTCGGTATTCAAGCGTTGGAGCTCCTTTTTGCAGAGCCCTTCGTCTTCAGCCTTCGGACCCTTGATGCATTCCCCGACCCCTTCTATTTATAGGTAAAGGGGGGAGGTTGGGAGAGATATGGCTGAAATCTTTTTGTTTCATCTAATATCTCCCCCCATAACCATCAAGATGTGGTTACCTTATTTGGGAGAACCACCCTTGATTTGTTTTCCTATTTTGTGGGGATGGTTATGGGCATGACGTTACTTGATCTTTGAAGATTGAGTTGTCATCTTTGCACTTTCGGATTGCATGGCGACTCAACGTCATCTTATCCGTCGGATCGAGGGATCGTCGTGGGTCTACGGTTGTGTAGACGTCCACGCCACCTCCCCCCGCATCGAGGCGGTTTTGATTTTCTTTTTTTTTTCTTTTCTGTCATGACCGGCCATACCTCCCCCTGGGGAGGGGGCACGGTTTTCAAGAAGGGGGGCCGGTGGGCTCCTTTTTGAGCTTGGGTTTCGGGTCCGGTGGGGCCAAATTTGTTTCGAGTCTGGTCCGTTTTATTTACGGGCCGTTGTGCGTGAGCTGAGTTCGCATGCGGGCCGTTGTGTGCGGGCCGAGCTCGCATGTGGGCCGTTGTGTGCGGGCCAGGTTTGCAGGTGGGCCGTTGTGTGCGGGCCAGGTTTCGCATGCGGGCCGTTGTGTGTGGGCCGGGTTTCGCATGCGGGCCGTTGTGTGGGCCGGGTTTCGCATGCGAGCCGTTGTGTGCGGGCCAATTTCATGTGTGCGGGTCGGGTTCGACCCGTGGGCTAATTTCGGTGCCCACAATCACCTTCCCTTTGATAGGCCACATGTAAAAAATCAGCCCATTCTAAGATCTCTAGGTGTATCAAATGTGCTCCTTAAGGACGGTGAAAATGAACGGTCAATAAAGCCGAGCACATTTGATGCACCTAGAGGTCTTAGAATGAGCTGAAATTTGACATGTGACTTATCAAAGGGTAGATGATCATCCTGCAAAAAATAAAAAATAAAAAAACTTCCACGTGCCCGGTTGCATGTTAGTCGCACGTTAAGTTGGCTGCCCCATAGACTAACTCTCTCTCGCTCTCTCTCTCTCTCTTTATATATATATATATATATATATATATATATATATATATATATATATATATATATATATATATATGTGTGTGTGTGTGTGTGTGTGTGTGTGTGTGTGTGTGTATTCCTCTACTTATGTTTCACTAGTTTGTATAATTACTAATGGACTTTTAGCTACATAAAAGTTTAGAATTTGGTACTTCTTGGTGGATGTGCTATCTATGGTAAGTTGATCATCCTTACCAAAATTCAACAAAGTCGAAAACTTCTAAGCGTATCAAATATGATATTCAAACTAATGGTTAAAATGAACGAGCGGTAAAGCTTCTACATTTGATAGCCCCTGAGGTTTTAGAATGTGTTGATTTTTGGTGGATATGCTATCTTTGGTTAGGCGATCATCCTCACTTCATATGGAGGTAAGTTTCCCTCCATGGGTATGGAGGCTCCCTTTTTCGATATTTTTTTTTGAGCAAATCCTCTCCAACTGGGAGAGGATGGAGTTAAGCCATACCCCAAACTAATTTATTAATAATAAGAGAAATTAAAAATTACAAAGGATAGAGCTTATCTCCTTGGAACGCCTGAGAGAACTTGCTAGACTAGCTTTTAGCTAGAATTACAATGTTCCGCACCACATTCGCCGAAAATTCCTTGCTAGAGAAAATTCTAGAGTTCTGCTCTCGCCAAATGCCTCAGCACACGCAGATCACCAGAAAATTCGACTTTCTCCACCACCTTGTGCCAATCGAATTTTGAGAGTTTATTGCTGATAGATAGGCCAAGATACTTAATCGAAATAGCCTCCAACTTGCAGTTCAGGAGAGTAGAAGCCAAGCGGCCAAGGTTCAGGACCTTCAGGTTATCTCTCACATAGAACATAGAGCTCTTAGATAAATTGATCCGCAACCCAGAGCTTAAGAGCATATACGATAATCTTCAGGACCGCCACCTGTTCTAATTTTGCTTCACAGAAGAGAATGGTGCTGTCAGCGAAATGACGGTTCGAGATGCACCAGGTGTTACCTCGATATATTAAACGAAGGAACATATCACTCGCATGTTTTTTGTCAGATGCAGGGATGAATACTATAGTTAACTTTAAAATTATCCTAAGGATTATAAGAGACGATGCTTGACAGATTTGCAAAAGATATGTGATGACGAATTTGCAACCTTGAGAAATCAACTCCTATGCCCGGATGCCCCTCGAACTATATCCAACCTTCGGTGGTTGTGGAAACTCTCCTCTTTGTCCTCTATATGACCGACCCCTATAGCTCTCCCTTGCTGGAATACACCCTTATTGGCTGTCCCTGGGACGCCTTATAAAAACCCCTTTGACTGGCCCTAAGGGGATTCCTACTCGGAGTACGATTCTGAGTTGTGGATAAGCATCATCTCGAGTTTTCTGAGGTCCACTTTTGTGGAACTCTTGGAGCTCCTAGAAAACCTATGGTCAGCCCCTATAGGAGTGCTATAAGTCCTATAAGACCAACAAACCTAATCGAACTTGGACGAGTATGGTTGGCCCACTATCAAAGAGTAGGAGTCAGGATTAAGACTCCAACATCTTAGCTCTAATTGAACTAGGATTTCTTGTCATCTCATGACTGCATTCTTATCTAATTAATCATTGTTGGAATCACTATCAAACCATGATTGCACTATGCGGTAATTGGAAATTACACAAAGCCCCGTTCATACTATCTTGCATATAAACCCCTCCTTATCCAATGTTCACAATTGTTGACTGGGAGATGCAGCTGTCCTACCCGGTGCTCACAATAGCTCGTGTCCTTAAGTTACAACTTATTCCTCTTGATTACTAATGGAAACAATTTATTCATCAATTTTTTTTTAATAAAAACAATATTTTAATTAAATATTTAAAATCTACTTGATAAGCTATTTATTAAAACATTTACTTAGCTCGTTTCCAGTGATCATACCTCATGTAAATTACTTAAGGGGATACCTTCTCTCTTGTAGAGAGTTTAGAATTCATTGACAATCGATCGTGTTCCCAAGGACTCAATGGAAGCCACCCAAGATACATATGTATTCACCAACAAGTCAGTCTCGGTGGTTTGTAGTCAAATTGACCACCAAGGCTCAATTTCATGAAAATCTCAAGATTTAGAGTCTATGCAATTAGTAGATGAGCAATACATCATCAATTGGCGATCATTTATATAAGTGTTCTCATGGCGATCCTATTCAGCGCATTCAAAATACACCAACATAACTGACTCAGAGTCGCCACTCTGATGATAAAGACATACCGTCTCACACTAGGTGAAAGTCAAAAGTGTAACAATTTGATAGATAGGATGTCCAATCCAATCATTGACTACGAATGTTATCACGCATAATAGTCTGATAAAATTAGACCTGTGTGAATCTCATCCACATTCCTAAGTTACCTATGCTACAAGTGTTTGGCTATTGTGCATCTCATGCAATAGTTGAGTAAGTGTAACATTATAGTACATAGAAAGAAATTATTTCATTAATAATCTCAAAAGTAACACGGGATTGGTATGTAGAACACCACCATCCCCAACACAATATATATATATATATATATATATATATATATATATATATATATATATATATATATATATATATATATATATATATATGTGTGTGTGTGTGTGTGTGTGTGTGTGTGTGTGTGTGTGTGTGTGTGAAAGGATCTGGATCAATTGATAGGCCAATTTTGACTCATAGTTTGACATGTGATCCATTGCACATATGTGTGAAAGGCTCATGATCAGTTGATAGGCCAATTTTGGCTCATAGTTTGACATGTGATCCATTGCACTTGCATAGTTGTTGATTTTCCTATGACAATGTTGTATGAATCTTCAATGACATAGGTCCGATGCACGCCACATGGCACGCTGACTGGTGAATCGCACCTGTCCATCTCGGGCAGGCACCCCAATCAATGAATCACACCCCTCCCTCTCCAATAGGCACCCCCAACACTGTCAATAATGTCCATGCAGCCTGGCACGCTACTTTAGGCAGTGCTCGTGCAGCCTGTCACTTTAGGCGGATACTTGTTTGCTGTTTTTTATTAATATTAAGCTGGAAACTCATTGAAAAGAGCCCAAAATGATCCAAATAGCCTCCGAATGAGGTCGTGGACAACCCCGCATGACAAGGCATCAACTATAATAATAAAATAAGCGAAAAAAAGGCCAAAAACATGTTAAACGGCCTAAAACTAACAAAAATAAGCAGAAAATATAATATAATAATATTTAGAGAATCTTGATATAGATTAAACCTGTATCAGATTATGTCTTTGTCTTGGATTTCAATGAAGCATGTATATAAGGTCTTCTGAATTTGTAGATATGTTTCTTCTGTTGCTGCAGCGGGTTGACATTCTCCTAATATGGAATGCCATTTTAGCTATGTCGAAAGTGAGATTCTAGCTCTCTTGTTAATTTGCGATGAAAGATCTTGATGAGGCATTTTACATGTTTGACGCTAAATTTCTTAGAGATAGGAGAGAATCTTTGGAAAACGAAGGTGACCTTTATGACAAGGAATTTTTTGTGGTTTGTCATGAAGGATAAGATCCTCACCCGTTGTAACCTCAAGAAGAGGAATAACCTGAACATCTTAAATTTTTCGTTCACCGTCCCTTCTCAAAGTTCTAAAAAACGCTAGGCACTAGTCGGGCGCCTATGCAATGTCTATGCGTTTTTGCTTTTTTTAATTATTTTGATATTATATATAATATATATTTTTTAATTCACTATAAATTCAAGATTATCCCAACTATTATTTTAAAGAACATGTATCATTTACATTACCATAAACTCAAGATTAACAAGAACAAAAGCAACCATGATATTATCTCAAATATTATCATAATATTCATAATTTTAGTACAGTACAAACCATAAATTTATGATTACCAATAATAGAATAGCGTCTATATACGTTCTATTGTCTAGGCGGGCCGCGTAGCCCCTCCTAGAGGCTTGGGCCACTTTTCTGCACTACCTAGGATTAGGCTGGGCGGTGGGGGGCCTTCTAGTGCCTAAGCACCGCCTAGGCCGCTTTTTAGAACACTGTCCCTTCTCCCACTAGATCTGGAAAAAAATCAGACTTTCTTAGTCTTAATGGAAGATCGGGCAGCTTGACTTCCCTATGGACTACGTGGAGATGCAAGAGGATTATGAGAATGAAGCCTTGGAGAAAGGCATGGGACCTTCTCATCATTGTGAATTAATGGAGTATCAGGAGGGAGAGGAATAGATGAATTTTTTCGAAGAAATCGGAGGATAAAGACGTCCTTAGATCGATTGGTCCCTGATTGTAGTTCTGGAAGATTTCTCTTTAAGGGGAGGAAGATAAGACTGTAGAAGAGCTTATTTGTAGAGTTTTTAATTTTTCTTCTTCCCCCTACAATCCTTTCTTTTTTCTAAAAACTGGTAAGGGTTTGGACCGAAACCTGCCCCCGTCTGACTGTAAGGGATTTCTTAAAGAAAAAAAACCAAGCCTCTTACATAGACACAATTTTTACTAGATTTGTTATGGACAAGAATATCCCCTATCATAGCATGGTTCAATGAACGCTCCTCTTCCCCTCTTCTGGCTGTGAGGGATTTCTTTAAAACAAAAGGAAAAAAAACCCAAGCCTCTTACATGAACAAAATTATGACTTGATTTGTTATTGGACAAGAATATGCTGGACAAATAGTTTTCTCAGAGGAGGTATTTTTTTAGCATATTGGGTCTTATGGGATTTACTCGCTCTCTTCCTTGATCGAGATACCTATGATCAAATGACAGGATACTTTGATTCATTCCTACACCTGAAAATAGTTCATAGCAAGAGGGGGGGGGGGGGGGTATCGGGTCACAGTACTAATGTGATCATCATGACTCTTTATTGTCGCAAGGAGGCTATGGTTAGGTTTCGGAGAATGTCAGTGATAAATGGGTGTCATTGGAATATTGAATAATCACCATTGTTAGAGTATATGGTAAGACAAACTGCTTTTCGTAGTATGTTTAAAGCAAAACTCTAGTTGTATATAGGGGTGGGACTTGGGCGGGTTGAAGGGTCTGCTCATGCCCAACCCGACCTACACACAGCTCAACCCGTTTTGCCTGGGGAACCTGTGGAAGCTCAACATGTGCTTGCCCATGTCAGGTTGCTCGATTTGCCCAATTTGCCAAAAATGGGCGGGTTGGTCAGGTTGGATGGGTTTAATTTGATCACAATAAATAGAAATATTTGATCCCTTAAAACCAAAACAAAGAAAAAAAAGTAAATTATTCTATTAACCAACAATTGCCACCACTAGAAAAAATAAAATCAATCAACACCACCTTCTCTCTAATTTTCTAAAACATCAATCGAATGTTTTGGTGATGGATCAACAACAGCAGCCCTACAAGCATGTATACCACTGTACTCGCCTACTCAGGTTCCTCGGGTTGGGAAAGATGATGCCCAAACCCGTCCAAATTGAAATTGGGTTGATCTTTTTTTGTCCAAACCCGTCCAAGTTTTTAACCAGCTTTGTCCATGTTTGTTCATTGTTCGGGTTGGGCGGGTCGGCCGCCCAAGTCCCTCCCCTAGTTGTATATGGTTTTTAGTTATCCCTTGACCTAAGAATACCAATAGCTTGCTAACAATATCATTATTGTTACTTTTAGACGACCATCATGGTGGTTGTAGGGTATCGAAAATGGAGCACACTGGGTAATATGGATATGTTGTGTGTGCGTTTGTTGTCCAAAAATTTAAAAATTGCAATCCCTTATTTTGTAGTTTGATGAGGGAAAATCTGGTACCATTGTGAAAGTTTTGATCAAACTTTATTTTAGATATATGTATTCTTTGATAAATATGCATTTATATTAAGAATAGTTAATCATGGTCCAATTTATCAAGTCCTTATCAAGTGTGTCAACTAAGTAAGCTTTATTGGGTTCACTATACCCTGAGAATGCCAACCGCTTGCTAACAATATCATTCTTGTTACTTTTAGACAACCATCATGGTGGTTGCAGGGTATATAAAATGGAGCATGCTGGTTAAGATGGATATGTTGTGTGTGGGTTTGTTGTCCAAAAATTTAAAAATTGCAATCCCTTATTTTGGTAGTTTGATGAGGAAAAATCTGGTACCATTGCGAAAGTTTTGATAGGACTTATTTTAAATATATGTATTCTTTGATAAATATGCATTTATATTAAGAATAATTAATCATGGACCAATTTATCAAGTCCTTATCAAGTCAATCAACTAAGTAGGCTCTATTGGCTTCGTTACATGTTTGTGTCTAAAATTTACATTTGGGCTACCCTTGAATGGAAGTGTGGAGGTAATTGTCATTAGAGTATATTGTGTACAGAGGTAAAATGTAAATTCTACAAGCTCATGGACTTCTATGCAAATATGAATACAATGGATTTTTGTTCCATGTGCTAGTTCATGTTTATTATAATGTGCCACTCAGTAGCTTCGAGGGTTAGCAGGGCTGGAAGAGCCCTACAAATTCCCTTGCAAATTCTTACCTCCCTCTGTTCTCTCTTTGAGGCTGACTTCCTGGGAAACCATAGCCAGCTACTCTGGCCACCTGTCTTAGGCGGTTTTTTTGGAAAGTCTTGAGGAACAGTGAAAGAGGCATTGAGAAAAATCAAGGCTGAATAAAGTTAAGGGCCATGGGCTGCATCTCAGGCTAAATTCTCTCATGTCCCACATTAACATGCACACAGATCTTTTCCAAGAAATTGTCTTGTGTTAGATTTTTCAATCCGAACTACGAGTATATCTTTTAAGCGCTGAGAAATAATTTTTACATGTTGATTTTGTTGACATCGATAGCTTCATGAAGAGTTAATCAGGTCTGAAAATCTCATGTATGCCATGACAATTAGATCTTGAAGATCTATATTTATTTATGTCAATCATCATTGCACTTCATGATAATTGTTTCGATCAAAGAGATCTTCAACTCTTCTGCATTGGGTGTCTCTTATTTTGTATTAAGCCCTTCATTTAAGACTTCTATTGCCTTTTTAACAGACCATGATCAGATGCGCTTATTCTTTAAATAAAATGTCAAAATCCTACATTTCTTGTGTTCAAATCATCATAGGTCGTAAACATAAGTGCATGGAAGCTAGCTTAGATTAGCGAAAATAAATCATGTTTTTCTAAATATTCTTTTTAAGTTTTCTTGTGATTATATCTTTCGGTGCCAACGAGTCTTAATATCCAAAGCAAAAGATATGGTATGACTCTCAAGTTTTGGGGTTGAACAGTAAATCAACAATACATGATGTTTTCTAGATGATTTTAATTGGGGAAATACTACAAAAATATGCTTTGGGTAGTTAGTTGGAAGTTCTCAAGAAAATCAATTATAGTGGATTATTCGGAGTCTGGAGATGCACATTTGTAGGATTGTACATTTATCACATGCTACAATTATTTCATGCGAAGTTATTAAGATGTGATGTCGGGCAGTTCAAACTTCAAAGTTGGTCAAAGCGACTACTTGTGCACAAGATCAGTGTAGGGGGGACAAGATTAGTAAGAGCTGCATCTGAAAAACCCGAGTGGGAAAAATAAGGAATCAAGTTTGAGAGAACCAAATGAGATTATATTATGATGAGCAGCCCAAAGGCCTTGAATTGGAAGGAACTTGGGTGTGTACGAGGCATTCGTGAGGGGCTAGATTAAACCCAATAAGACTGATGGATGTGGTCAAGATGAATTTGAGGAAGTTAGCTGCATGGAAGTCGTCACCTTAGTTAGGAAAAGGGCAGTTGCACATGACTTGTAAGTCGAACACCAATATATTAGTTCTAAATTTTAGAAATCCGTGCAGCTGATATTGTATCTTGACGTTTAGAAAGGATGTCATCCTTCATTGTTAATTTGCTCTAGCTATCCTGAGAGAAAATAGTCACATGAAGAACTTGGAAGCTGCCACTTTATCTTTCATTTTTTATATAAAATTTGGAGAGCTTCTTATAGTTATTTAAACATAACTATTTAGTGCTTGTTTTAGCTATCTTTCATTGAACTTACAAATTTTTGGCAATGCAGTCATGCTTTTTAGACTTGCTTTTTTTCTTTAGGTTCATTACTCCGTCTGCTCCACTCTCCCTTTTATGCTAATGGATTATCCCTTTCCATTTCCTTTTTTTGACTAGATTCAAAATCTTATGGGACGTGGCTTGAGCTGTCTATTTTTCTATAGACATTTACAAGTTCGGTTGTTAATATGTAATGATGCAACTGTTTGTTTCTATGGTAGTTGTGCTTTACTTACGTTTTCTTGCCTCGGCTCTCCGATATTTTTCCTTGGTACTTGTTATGAAAACTGTATTAATTTGAGCAGTAGTACTAACATTGAAAGAATACTATGCCTTATTGCTGAGTTGTAAGCGTATCGAGTTAGGTGGTTGGGAACTTGGGATTCCTTACCCATGCAAAGGGTGTTACACATCTCTTGCATGTTTTTCTTTCTTTTTGTCAAAGTACACTCGGGTTTCATGCTTGGTCTTCTTTCTTTTTATCAAGTATGCTCGTCTCTGGCACTTGGTGTAAGTAACTATTCATTTTTCTGTGCTTGCAGGTTCTGAGAGCAGTATCACACAACTACCCAAACATTTTAAGTACATTGTGGGAACACATTTCAGCTACTGTTTACGGACTAATGCATATACCAAGTTCTGATAATTCCAGCCATGATATTATTACTGGTTCATGGAAGGGAAACACTGACAGAACTGCGGAATCAACCACTGAAAGGCACACTATGGCTGCTATGAAGGTAATTTTGTTTGAAAAGCTTAGTTCTTAGAACATTGTAGCATTAAACTTTCCATGATGTGAGAATCTGTGATGTAACTTATATATGTTAGTTAGATCTTATTGATTAATGGACCTTCATGTATTTAGCTTTTAAAAGTCAATTTCAGCACTTTATAGTTAAAATTCCACAATGCTAAAAGAGAGCTAATCACTACAAAACATGAGCCAATCAAGTTTACTTGAACAAAGAGCACCAAATAGAATTTAATCAATTAATTTTAGATTTAAACTAAAATTCCAGCAATGACACAAGTGACATGATCTCAAATATTAGCTTTAGTCTCAAATAAAATAAAGACCTAAGTAGTGGCAATCCAATCGATAAGACTAAGAAGACAAATAATGATTATATGCCCAATCAAATCAGCAACTAGGCTACAGAAAGAGGAATGGTTACCACATGAAAATATTGAAAGAAGATTCAAACTGTTAAATAGATACTACGATGATGCAGGATGAAGAGGTGGATGAGGGAGTGTGGTCCAGAAGATGTGGTGAAGAAGACGGGGCGATTGCGATCTTGAGGTAGAAGCTTTTCCAACATTGACCTTTCGTTGGAAAGCGGAAGAAGTGTAGGCGGAAGGGTAGAAGCTTCCGAAGAGATGAAGTAGACAAAGAAGTCAAGACTAGTTGGCAGGAGGGATCTCACAAACAAGCGAGGAATGCTTCTTCAACAACATGTTTCTTTTCAAACTTCAAAATCATCCCATGTGTAAAATGTTTTAAGAAATATATAGGGAGAGGCTATTAGGGTTTCAATCCAAGCCATCGGGGAATCAATATGGGCCATATGGCACATTAGAGGAAAGGATCAAGGGGAAATAAAATAAAAAAAAGAGAAAGGAGGGGTGACAATACCATACGACATAAAGGAAGAGAGAGTAGTGTACACGTGACCCAAGGTGAGGAGGGGATGCACGGATTCCGTACGACGCAGAATGAGAGAGAAAGAAAGGCCAGTGGTTTTGGGGATTTCGAGTCCTTTTGGGCTTCTATTTGGCTTCTGATTAATATCATCCGTTGAGATTAAATCTCAACTTAAAATCCTAAGACGAACCTTAACATATTAATGAGTCAGTTCGTCGTCTGTGGCTCGAACCAGATATTAACATGGCTCTGACCTACCCAAACTACAAATAAAAACTTTACTCCCTCACATCTGGGAGTTCAATTTACATCAAACTCTAAGCAAATTAAAGATAGCTGAAAGAGCTCTATATCAAGCCAAACGACACCATGATCGGGATCCTAGATCTTCGTGGGGAGCCAAATTAAGCGATCAATTGTAGCAAAAATTGCATGCACTTCCGATGCAATTATGGACATCAGAGAGGCCTCCCATAAAACCGACAAACTAGTTGGCCGGTATAGTGCAGTACAATGCAGTTTAAGTAACTGCAGCCTTGGAGCAACTGTCCACGGTTTCTCTTGATTTCTAAATTTTTGACCAATAAGGAAGAGAGCAAGGTTTGATGTAGGGATCTTTCTTTATCTCTAATGAAAAAATTAGAAGCGGAATTAACATATGGAAAAGATACCCATTGTTCCTTTTACTTAGATTTGTTTAATATTGGTATTGCTAAGTTTTTTCAATTTGGGTGCATTTATCAGTGGATTTCATTTGTCAATTTTGGTCAGATCCAGTTTTCAGTAAGGCTTTTCAAAGATTCCCTCATTGCTTATGTCAAAGCAATGCATTCCAAACCACCATGATGCCAATTTGAGAGTCGGTTTAGAGTTACGGCGCACACCTCTGGAGCACTTTCATATATGGTGCTTTCATTATGGTTCAATTTTTTGCAACTCCTAAGATTTTATTGAACTGTTTCTGAAAAACATAGGAATTGCTTGCTGTACTGATCTAAGTAATATGCCCAGGATTTACTCATTTTGTGTCCCTCTTCATGGAATCAATGGATGAAATGCAAATTGATTAGAGTAACACAAAGTGTGCTTATAGGAGTTATTTATACTGCAATTCCGTGCTTGTTTGCTACCAATCGTTCTTATTCCCTGCTTTAATTAACACATTCACTTGTAATTTTGCATTGTTTTCATACTGAAGTTTCACAAATTCCATTTCTATCTGATTTCTGTTTTCTCTCCCTTCATAGTAGTCACTTCTAAACAATTTCTGAAATTCCGTTCTTATTGGGCCTTCAGTTTTTGGGCATATTTTTCATTAGGTTTAAGTTGTTGGTTAGATGGTTACGATGTGGCAACTTAAGTCATAATCTGAATAGTTGCCACATAAGCATATGACTAAAATGTATCCGATAATTACCCACCAGGGGATACGAGAGTTTACAAAGCAACTGATGCTTTGGTGACGAGGTTGTGGATTCAACTCCTCATCCCCTTAATTTACCCAGAAGTGAAGTGGGAATTGCCGGGTGGGTTGGGCTTCACTCTCGGAGGGATTAATCCGAGCATGAAGTGGGCAATTTCTCGAAAGGTTTCGGGACACCAGCTGATGTAAAAAAAAAAGTATCCGACAATTGACGGTCAAGGGGGACAACTTAGGCAATCCAATAGCAACCAGCCAACTCTCCAAGCCGTACCTCTCTATGCCGCGGGTTGTTGGTTAGATGGTTGCCATGTGGCAACTTAAGTCATACTCCGAAGGGTTGCCACATAAGCATGAGGACTAAAATGTATCCGACAATTGACGGGCAAGGGGGACAACTTAGGCGATCTATCAGCAACTGGACAATGTCCCCCCTCCAAACTGTACCTCTCTGTGCCATGGGTTCCGTGGGCACTGGCTCTAGGGAAGCCGATCTGGCGATCTCTCTCTCTCTCTCTTATGTCTCATCTTTTTCATTTTGCCTATTAAAGGCCTTTTTGTAATCCCAATTGGATGTAATTGCTGAATAAAAGATAAATATATGATGTGCAATTCATCTTCTTCGTGTGAGTTAAGGAAACTTGGAGCAGATCCAAGCCCCAGAGTGAATCCGGAAAGTTGTGAAGTCTTTGTATCTTTCCTCTTCATCTCTTTCTGACTGATCTCCCCTATTTTCAACCAGTGTAGTCAAGGCGTTAAGGCGGACTCAAGGCGCTCAACCTTACTGGCGCCTGAGGCGAGAGGCGAGGTGAGCGTTTGATTGAAATAAGGCGTGTAAAATATATATATATCTATAATACATGTTAGGGAAGCCATGTACGAAATATTATAAACGTGCCGTTATGAGAGGACAACAAGGACCGTTCGATCCGATCGGACGGCACAAATTCTTTCCGTTCGGTTAGTGTGCGGCTTCCGTATGGCGGGCCGGGGGATGTACGGGCCGTCTGATCAACCGATCCAACGATCGGGATTCAACCCCCCACCGACCGCAGCTGTTACTATGGCGGGCACAATAACAACGATTTCGGTGGGGGGTTGAACCCTGGCCGTCCGATCGGCCTGAATCGAACGGCCCAAATTCTTTCCGCCCGGTTAAAAGGTGTAGCCGTTCGATCGAATGATCGAACGGATGAGATATCGTGGGAAACAATCGAATATGACAAAAAGTAATGATTATGATTTGAGCCGTTAGATTCAAGCCTATCTGACGGCCGGGGTTCATCCGGACCATCAAAACCGGGGCGGAAAGGATTTGGGCCGTTCGATTCACGCCGATCGGACGGCCGGGGTTCAAACCCCCCACCGAAATCGCTATTACTGTACCCGCTACAGTAATAACTGATGTTGGGGGGGGGGTGGGGTGAATCCCGATCGTTGGATCGGTTGATCGAACGGCTACACTTTTTAACCGGGCGCAGAAAGGATTTGTGCCGTCCGATTCACGCCGATCGGCCCGATCGGACGGCCGGGAACGGTTAAAACTTCTAACCGGGCGGAAAGGATTTGTGTCGTCCCATTCACGCCGATCGGACGGCCGGGGGTTCGCAGTGTTTTAACCGGGGGCGGAATGGATTTGTGCCGTTCGATTCACGCCGATTGGACGGCTGGGGGTTTGCAGCGCACTTTCGAGGGAGCAGTTGCCGCCGAAGGCGGCCCGCTGCAGTGCCGACAGGCACGGGCATGCACACACACACACACACTATAAAATAACTAGTTGAAACAAGTTTGTATAATCATACAGCATGTGCCATCAAACATCAATAAAATTCATCATTATATAATCTAAATCATCCTCATCTTAAAAACTATAAAATCTAAATAATATAGATTGGGATCTAGGCCTGGATGTCTGTAAGTAAGATGAAAAAAATGTGAATTGAAGATGTGAAGCAAACATATAAAGAATTATAACACTATACAACTGAATCAAAATCTGAATTAAAAAATTGAGAGGAGAGTTTTGATGGGCAGCATTATACTTACTTCGTGACGGATGTTGACGACGGCCCCAAAGTTTAAACCGTAACCTGCCCGATCGTCACGAGTTCTTTTTTATCTTGCTCAATTGCGTGGAAGATTTAAATCTACAGGGCACGGGATCCTCTGAGGTGATAAATTCATAGGATCGGATATGTTAAAGCTAAAATTGAATCACAACCGTCCGTTACACCTAGCCCTACTAGTGAATCACACTCAGTCCCAAATGGCATGTGAAAGGATGGTTGTGATTCAATTCGGCTTCAACCTAAATCGTTAATTAAATGAGGCGGGCGCCTCGACCACCTCAGGATGTAAGGTGGGTGCCTCAAGCCGATTTATATACCTGCTCTCGCCTTAATCCAGGCGAGGCGCCCTTGAAATTTGAAACGTACCTTTCATTAGAACTCTTTTTCCATCATCCAAAACCCATTGAAATTTGTTTCCTGTTGCTTTTATTCGGATCTATCACAACTCTGAACCAAAGCAGTCTATAACCGCAGAAAACCATATCAAAACATAATCAAAACTTTGCCACAATAAGCCTACAACATTATCCCCTCTTGCTCACACAAAACCTTTCACTTTTCATTGCGAAAACCTTCGAAGTAACCCAAAACTTGATCAGGACAGTAAGTTGTCCCAATCTGGAAATCATCTACTTTCCCATACTCGTTTCCAATGAAATTTGAGCTAATCCTTCCCCGATTTTAACTTATTGCCACCCCATACTAAAAGCTCAATTGCGAAGCGAGACTTCCTAGTGTCTCATCCATCATGTACAAACCCGGTACCGCTGAAATGTTTCACCTACACAATTCCTGCATTCTGCGTAGATTGGCGCTGGACTTTCCCTTTGTGACACATGAGTTGGACATTCTGCTAAGGATAACTTCACTAGGGTCATTATAAAGTGTGTTATTGTTCTGAGTCTTCTGACAGAAGTTTGGCCTTGTTGTTTTTATCGCTTATTAATTGTAATATCTTCTAATTCCGTCTTGATATTTATCTTCAAATATATTTTGGATAGTTTAACATCATTACTTTTTTGACATTTTTTTGATGGCATAAAATGTCAATTATTTTGAGTGATTTTTGTTTATTTATTTTCTGAAAGTTTCTTTATTCGAAGCTAATTTGTGGTTTAGGTGTTAGACACATGTCTTCGTGCAGCATCTGGATTTAAAGGAACAGATGACCTCCTAGAATGCAGATTGCGGGATATCCAACTTATATCTGATCCCCCCAGAAGACTGAAGATTTTATCTGCCCCATCATATGAACTTGGTGGTCCAGAGGTCTCAAAAGTTTATGATGCAGATTGCCCATCTGGGAGTAAACAGTGGCTTGAAGTGATTGAAAAGCATCTACCTTTAGCACTAACACATAGTGCCCCAATGGTAGGTCATATTGTTGCCAAGTTAGTTTTGTTTCCTATATTTTTATCCTGAAAAAATAATTTGAATAGTTTTCATTATAAACACTTTGTTTATGTTTGAATCTATTGTTAGCTGTGTTAAATATCTTTCTTGTCAATAGAATAGGCATCCAATCTGCACTCATTATATTCTTGGGTTTATACTCGTATTTTCTTGTTGGTTGTAAATAATTATCTGGACTATACTTGAATAATGGAAGAAAGAAAATTCAGTCTGAAGACTCTGAACAAAGCCGCATTCCGTTCTTATTAAATTTATGTGTGATGTTATCTAATAAAACACAATTAGACTTGTATTTCTGACATATCCTTGCCTTTTTGCCACATTATCTACAAACCTTTGCATTCACTACGCTATTCTGTCTAAATTGCCTTTTATAATTTGAAATTACTCCATCGTTACTCAATTAGGATGATATCCTAACTGACTATGTTGTTCTTATATATTTTTAACGAGCTGCACTTCAAATTTTCTTGCCTAATCTGTCCAATGACTGTTTAGTTGAATTGGGATTTTCATATGACATGTCTTTGTTTCAGTTAATCATAAAAGTAAAAGGAAGTAACAAACTGGCAATTACCTTGGAAGTGTCCTACTTAATCGAAGGCTAACCGTTTTATTCTTGAAACTGTGATAATAGATTTAGATATAAATGCAGTTTATGATTTCGTAACAGGAAAATAAAATGGAAGAGAAATCAATGAATCTACATTGTTCTGGGGTGTCTTAGTGGTGCCTGTTTTTTTTTAGCTGGCCAATATTGTGCATGTGCTTTTGGGGTGGGGTGGGGTGGATAACTGAAGTACACCCATTCCTATAGCATGGAAACAATGACAAAGAAAATACTAGTACACAACATGACTCCCAACTTAATTTCTCAGTGTGTTTTTGTCTATATTTCCTTTTGTCTATATTATTTTTAGGGCCAATAAGACTTAACCCCCTGTGTTAATAGGCCAATTAGACTAACCCCCCTAAAATGATATCAATTAGAGTTACACCCCTAAAATAATAAAATATATCAATTAGAGTTACTCCCAACTTTGGCTTAACCCCCCAAAATTTCTATGTGATAATTAGACGGTATTGGGGGTATCTCAAAATACCGTATAGACATTGGGGGGGGGGGGAAGTCAAATTTTTTGGGGCTTAATTCCATTTTTTGGAGGTAACTCTAATTGATATCATTTTAGGGGATCATTTTAGGGGGATAAGTCTAATTGACCTATTAACACAGGAGGGGTAAGTCAAATTGACCCTTTTATGTTGGAGTGCGAAGTGTGAGTTACATGGGGTCATTTTGATCAAATGAATTTGCGGATGCTATCCTCACAGACGAACCTAGTATTCCACTGTTACTAGTTCTTGTGTCTCTGACCTCAGTCTTAAAAGCCAAGACACCTTAGGTTTTAAATTTGACTAGCCACATTAGCTAACCACCTTCCATTTAATAGTCATCATAGTTTGTTCCACATGAATCTCCACAAGGAATGATTTTGTAGGATTTTATCCCAAGCATATTTAACTTCCAACATGTTTTTGTACCACTCAATTTGTATCTTCTCTTATCCAGTGTAGTCAAGGCGTCGCCCAGGCCATCGCCTAGGCGTTTTGGGGCTCCGACCGCCTAGGCAGTGGTTAGGCAGGCGGTGGAGTCTAGGCGGCCGCCTAGGCACGTGCTTTTGTAATTGATTTTTTTTTAAAATTAGTCATGTTCAAATTGAGTTTTCTTCGATCCCGTTTGGTTTTATAGGTCCATGTTGCTTTATAGATGGCCAACACCATGCCATCATTAATGTGAAAAAAAATTATTGTGTCCATGTTCACAGAGTTTGAAGAGGAAAAAGTCGAAAGAGGCATATAATGATTATTCATATGAGAATGACAATGATGTAGATGGTTAAGTGATTTAGATGAGTAATTTTAATTGTTTTTTTTTTGCGATACGTGGTTATGAAATGTTCCAAAAAATAATTGATTACCTAATATGGTTATATTTATGCTTATGATATTTGCTTGAATTTATGGCTATAATAGGGTTATGTTACTCTTGCTGATACAGGATTAATATTTGTAATATATAATCATTGTGGTTGACACATGATTCCTATTTACTGCAATAATAATGGTCTTGTAGTTTACCATACGCTCTGGATCATACCCATTATCAAATATTATTATTTTGAGCATATCTATCTCTAGAAATTAAATTTTATTATGCATAAAAATACAAATTACTTATGTATATATATGACTTATATTTATTTAATATATTTAATTTTTATCGCCTAGGCCTCGCCTAGGCTTCGCTAGGCACCGCCTCGCCTAGGCAGGCCAAATCGCCTAGGCATCACCTTGACTACATTGCTCCTATCTTTTTTCTCTTCCCCATTCTTGCATATCCACTTTAAATATTATAGGTTTTAACGTTAGAGAGCTAGTAAGCATTTCCCTAAATTTCATCTTGTCTGATTGGAGATTCTCTTGATTGTCAAGAGTATTGTTATGTTAGCTTTGTCTACAAAGTGAAGCCCTATTTATCTATTTTAGTTCAAAGTCTTATTACTTACCTCCAAATGACCGTTTTGAGTTGTTTGGAGAATTTTCTCCACTATCTAAGATGAGTCTTTTGATGTAGTATTAAGCTTCCTTTCAAGGTTCAAAGTATCATAACATGTTCTGTGTATTATGAGCTGGGAGCTGGAAGGGACCCTTTTGTAATTACAAACAAAATCCTCACAAGTCCAATTCGAGGATCACTTAAGACGCACAATTATCTTTATCGACCGGGGTCACTAGTAGAAGCTAGTAACAAGATTGAAGGCGGAAGCGGTCCTATGCTCGAGTCTAGGTCAAATCAAAAGCCAAAGCGACAATTCATTAAAAACATGGTCACTTGAAACAATGATGTGATCCGACTTGGGCCCAAGCCCGTTGGCCCACCCAAAGGCCCATCCTAGCCTGCCATGGATAATAAGGCAGGATATCTCTTATGATATCTTTTAGAATCTTGTTTTTATTTGAGATCTTTATTTTAGGCAAGTTGTTAGGATAATTATTGGCTTTTAAATTTGTTGCCATGTTTATATTTTCTTTTAGCCTATTAAAGGCCCCTATTGTAACCATTGAGGGACAGATTATGATGAATGAAAATTGATGGCGGATGCCTTCATTGGCTCATGGATTTGAGTCCCCACCTTGTATCCTGATGGATTTCAGGCCCCCTCTCATCTAAGCTTCTAATCTTTTCTTCTCTGTCACGGTTCTTACCCCCTCCGCCATTTCCTCTCGGTGATTTTGTATCACTAGTTATCCCGTTACAAAGAAAATACAAAAAAAAAAAGATAGCATCGTCTTCATCAACCGCTCTTGGACGACGCGGCTGCATCAAGTTGGTATCAGAGCTCCGGGCTTCGTGGCGTTTCCGTACCACGAACGATCTTCGCTTCGATCGTCGTCGTCCATCGTCATCATCGCCGTTCCATCGTCACCATCCCCGCCGATTCGTCGTCATCTTCTTCTGGTACGCACCTACAATTCAAAAAAAAAAAAAAAGGGAGATCAGATCTGGATTCTGGTAAAGGAAAAGAGATCAGATCTGTTGAGAGAAAAAAAAAAAGAGAGAGAAAGGAAACCTCTTTCAACCGCTACCCACCCCTTGGCTCGCCCACGCAACCACCGCAAGCCGCCCGGCCCACCCGCGAACCCTTCTCCTTTGCCGCCCGCCCGTTCACTGCAGGCCGCACCCTTCCTCTCGCTCCACCCGCTGAACCGCCACCTCTATTCCGTGCTCCCACGCACCCCGCAGCCAAAAAAAAAAAAAAAACAGATCTGCCGCAGATCTGTGAAGGCAAAAAAGGAAAGAAAGAGAAGAAAAGGGAAGAAAAAGAAAAAGGAAAGAAAGAGAAGAAAAGAGAAGAAAAGGGAAGAAAAGAAGAAGGAAAGAAGAGAGAAAGGAAAGAGGAAACATACATGTTGTGCTGCTTGCTGTAGCTGAAGCCGCCCTTTTTTGCTCCCAACTGCAGCCGCTGCCTCCTTTCTTCCCTCCCTACCTGCCAACAAAACAAACAAAAACAAAAAAACCCTAATCCGAAACCCCCTTTTGTCCCTTTCTATTTTTCCAATTCACTCCTCCACCACAACCCTTAGATCCCCATCCTACAGTCCTCAAATCCCCAACCTTTTTAGTTGCTATTTTGCACTGAAGTGCTGAACCCAAGTTAAATTCGGATCCGACCCGAATAGACAAAACAGACCCGCCAACTTCAATTAGACATCTCTTTCATTTCTAGTCCATTTTTGACGTGTGACCTACCAAATCGAAGGGTTTTTTGAGCTCTACGCATCCATACCATCAGCAGAAATTTTTGGCGAACCAGTAATTACAGATTTCCAGATTTACCCCTGGACCACATTTCCACCATTGTGACATGGATGCCAAGATGCAAGGGTTGATTCGTTGTCATCAAGGGAACAACTCCGTCTATGAGTATACTTCAGCATTCTATCGGCGCATGATCCGCTATGGTTTTTCAGAGAAAGATTTCTTGGCAGTGGTACTGTACGTTAGAGGACTCCGCTCCGACATAAAGGGCCAGTTTTCATCTAGATCTTGGAGGGATCTGGACGAAGCCTATGAGTTAGCTTATGAGATTGAATGGGAGTTACAGCAAATGGCCTCACCTCTAGTGGCCTCCACAGATGAGTCTCCACCTCCAGCACTTCCAGCAGAGCCTCCACCACCGACAGAGCTTCCTCCAGTTGTTTCTTTGGTAGATCCATCAACTCCAGTACCACCACCAGCAGACGAGCCCCCTCCTACAAAGGATCTTTCGACACCTGTCATGCTACCACCTACTGCGGATTCGTTCGAAGTGGTCTCCCTAGCCGAGCCTCAGCAGATTGATTTTCTTGGGCTAGACCGACTATTGGTGCCTACAGTGTTTGTTCAGCTCTACCTCCGTTCAGGTGAGCCGATGTTCGAGCTACTGCAGCGGTCTGATATTACTATCCGACTCGGTCGTCTACCCCAGCATCGCTTTGATGTGTGTTTCCCGATCGACGGCAGTGATACCTTCTCATGGGACCCTGGTGATGACTTCGATATAATGAGACATCATTTGTTGGGCCTCCACCATCAGCTCCTGACAACAGATACACATCGGCAAAAACCTCGATGATGATAGCGCTTTACCGTATGAACTCGAGGGTGAGTTCTTCGCAGCGGAAGCGAATGATGTGATCCGACTTGGGCCCAAGCCCGTTGGCCCACCCAAAGGCCCATCCTAGCCTGCCATGGATGAATAAGGAAGGATATCTCTTATGATATCTTTTAGAATCTTTTTTTTATTTGAGATCTTTATTTTAGGCAAGTTGTTAGGATAATTATTGGCTTTTAAATTTGTTGCCATGTTTATCTTTTCTTTTAGCCTATTTAAAGGCCCCTATTGTAACCATTGAGGGACAGATTATGATGAATGAAAATTGATGGCGGATGCCTTCGTTGGCTCATGGATTTGAGTCCCCACCTTGTATCCTGATGGATTTCAGGCCCCCCTTTCATCTAAGCTTCTAATCTTTTCTTCTCTGTCACGGTTCCTTACCCCCTCCGCCACTTCCTCTCGGTGATTTTGTATCACTAGTTATCCCGTTACAAAGAAAATACAAAAAAAAAAGATAGCATCGTCTTCATCAACCGCTCTTGGACGACGCGCGGCTGCATCAAACAAGAAGCGGATCTCTCTCTCAAGGCCGCTCAAAACATCATTTCTCTCGTCCTCACATGGTGGCTTTAAAGGCCATAAGCATACAAGGCCCTAAAAAGAAGTGAACTTACATCAACCTGAGACCTACCCTATGCATACACCACCCGACTCCATGATGTTGATGTAGAACCCCCCTCCCCCCCCTCTCTCTCTTTCTCTTCCACTTCGATGGAATAACCATCGATCAAAGCATAGTTACCAAGTCGGAAAACGGGAAAAAAACGGCAAGGGAAAAAATCGGAAAAATACGATGAAAACGGGGAAAAAACGGGAAAACATCGGGAAAAAATAAAAAAAAACTTAAAAATTATACCAAGTGTATATGTCATTTTCTAACATTAAATAATCAAAACATATAGCATATGAGTTTTCTAAGAAAGAACAAATAGATCATAATATTCAGCTTTTCATTGTTTTCGATAGTAAGCTACATAACACACACGAATTAACCGACCCATTCCAATACATCATAAAGTCTAAACTCTAAAGTGGCATAAAAGTGTTCCATAGAATCCATACATGATATATCATAATGAGCAATCAAAAAAAGACATCAAAATATTTCAAATAAAAAAGAGACATTTAATCCATATCTAAGCAAGTTCATCTTCAACATCCAAGTCTGTGTTTGGATCATCTTAACTATCCGAAGAAAGTGACCACTCATCATCATCATTGCCAAGATCTTCCGGAAACGCCGAGATATTATCAAGAAAGATAGGATCCGCATCTTTGGATTCTTTCAATGCACTTGTCTTCATGAAGTGCATGTTCATCCTGACATAGACCAAGTCATGCAACTTTCTAGGCTCTAGTCTATTCCGTTTCTTTGTGTGCGCCGTATCAAAAGCGCTCCAATTCCTTTTGCATCCAGAAGCACTGCAAGGTTGGCTGCACAACTTGATTGCGACCTTTTGCAAAGTAGGGATCTCAATCCCAAACATATCCCACCATACTCTTGAAAATGAAAAGTATAGTTTACCTAGGAGCCTACGATGTTCATAAATGATAATCTAAATACTATAAACTTTTAAACAATTACTCACTTGGAGCCGCATTATCAAGCAACTCAATGGCAGACTCCACAAAGATTTTAGGATCTCGGGAATGATAACGCCTTAAATCATTAGTGAAGTCTTTTCTTTCTTCCACGGGAACCAACTTTGCCTTCACTTTATCAATTGCATTTCTTCACTTCAAGATCCATCTTCACAAGCTTATGATGAAAGAGATCTGGATTTAGGTACCCAGAAAAGCATGAAGAGGATTATCTAAGGTCTCATTCCATCGTTTATCAATGATATCCCAATATGGCATAAACTTGGAAGCGTCATCATTGAAAGCTTTCTTGACTCCTTCTTTTGCTCGATTCATACCTTCATACAAATAGCACATTGTAGACCCTTCACCGTCTACCATTCTCAAAACTGGTTGCCTTGAATCACCGATGTAATTTCCATCCCATCATCACTCTTGCTTTGAGGTAAAGACCTCCATTCATTTGAAGCCACCATGTTCCGTAGGGCTTGTTCTTCTTTGATAACGGTGTGCAAACACAAGAAATTGTGTTGCAAACCTAGTTGCGTCGGGCCTTTTCAATTCTCTCTTCTGTGTGTGGGATCTCATTAGATCTAGCACATGTTGAAACTTGTACATAAATTTGACCATATTCCTTGCACTAGCCAAGATTGGACTGACATCATGAAGTTCGTCGATGTGCTCCAAAATCAAATCAAGATAGTGTGCAACACAAGAGGTTTTGAAGATATGCGGAAATCGTTCTTGAATAATATACCCCGCCGCAACATAGTTTGACGCATTGTCCGAAATGAATTGTACAACATTGCTTGCATCTATTTCTTCTATCCCGCTTGTGATGAAATTAGCAATATAGGTTGCATCTTTCTTCTTTCCTACGGTGCATTCGGACTTCAAAAATATTGTACCCTTCGGTGAACATGCAAGCAAATTGACGTGGGGCCTTTTCCTCGCATCTGTCCACGAGTCGGACATTACGGTACAACCGGTCACCGCCCACGACTCTCGGATAGTCTTTACGTAGTCCTCTGTCTGCCCTTTCAAAGTAGCCAAACGCTTCGTTCTTCCGGTCTCGTAGCTTGGAGTTACGTACCCCGGTCCATGATTTGCGATCGCCATCATCGCATCCTTGAACTCATTTGACCTCAACTCATTTGACCTCAACAAGTTGAAGGAAAGATTATTTGCCACAATCATTGCCATAAGCTTTAGATCGGCAATCTCCTTCTTTTTCTTCTTTATGAAGGAGGCAATCTTCGGTTGACCTCCACCTTCACTCCCTCTTCCAAAGAAGGTTGAAATTGAACCTCCCGTTCCTATACTTCCATGAGATTGATAAATGGGAGAGCTTGAGCTTCCGGTAGATGACGTATCCAATTCGGACATTCGAGACCTTTTGTTCCTTGACTCGATCCCCGTGACCGTCTCCTTAGCAAACTGACAAATTTCATCATTAACTGCTGTGCATGGCCGCACCTCACACCCTTCAACCTTCGCCAAATGATATTTCATTCTCGTTATTGATGCCGTAAATAATTCATTGCAACACTTGCAACGAAGTTTGCTATTCTTAGGCTCAACAAAGTCCCAAAATTTATCTTTTATTCTCGGCATAGTTATTCAACGAAGAGAATCAAAACTGAAAGAAGACAAATAAAAAAATACAATACAAATGTTACAATACATATCAATTACAGATGAAAAGTAAAAGAAAACATAAACAAATTGATATTAGAATGGAATAATGATATGTAAACATGTAATCTGAATTTCTGATTTCTGTAACTTCTGTATAAATTGAAACCACTTTTTTTTTTGACTGCAGTGAAATATGGAAGATGAGGGAAAGACTGAAGAGAGGGAAACATGGAATCATGGAAAAAAGAGAGAATTAGAAGGAATAAAGGATAGAAAAATGCAAACCTAGCAGTGATTCGTCGCCTCGACTCCCGATCAGAACCCTTGCTTGTGCAGAATCAACAGATCTGCTCCTCCGTGGCTCTGCCTCGCAGTCGCCACCTCGCCGTCGCCGTCGCCGATCGCAGGGGTCTGGGGATCGCAGGGGCTCGCCGATCGCAGTCGCCGTCGTGGATCGCAGTCGCAGGGGCTCGCTGATTGCAGTCGCCGCCTCTCCGTCGCCGTCGCCATCGCGGATCGCAGTCGCCGTCACCGTCGCGGATCGCAGGGGTCTCAGGTCTGGGGATAAAAAGACGACTGCGAGTCTTTTAGTCCACCGATCCCGAACCCGAACCCGACTCGGTTATATTCCATTTAAAACAACCCGAACCCGAACCCGAACCCATTTTCCTGATCCGGTGGATTTTTAAAAAAACCCGAAACTGAACCCGAACCCATTTGCCGAACTAAACCCGTTTTAACGTATTAAACGTTTTAAATGCGTATAATACGCGTAGTTACGTTTTTTTTTCGCGTTTGCTATGAAACCGGATTAGTACGTGTTCTATACGCGTTTTTTTCAAAAAAATGGGCGTTTTGGTAACTATGGATTGAAGGAATCGTTGAAGAGATGATGTTCCATCAAAGGAAAGATCTCATATTTAATGAAGAGTAGATCATGCCACTAGAGCTTCACACGAACGTGCTACTAAAGCTTCACACAAAGGGGGAATGAAAGATGAGAGGAAGAACCATTTTCTTAGAGCCGGGAATGTGGTTTGAAACTTTAGTCGAAATTCTGAAATTTTGGTGAAATATTTCGGTTTTGACCTGACCTGAAACAGATTGGGGTTCCAAAATGTCGAACCGTTACTATTTCACTGAAGTTTTGGTTTCGAAGGGCATTTCAGACATTTTGACCGAAAGCAGTCCATGGATTTCATGAAACTTGTGGGGTGGTTTCGAAAAACCGGGGGGTGGGGCTGATTTTGGCCAACTTAATTGGATTTCAATTGAAAGCTCGTCGGATCTCGCCACCAGAGGGCCAAAATCGTCGGAATCCGACGCTGGATCTCGCAGGAGTAACCAGATTTCGTCAGAATTCGACGTTGCATCGTCGGATTTCTCCAAAATCGAAGGATTTCGTCGTTGGAGCTCACCAGATTCACCGGAAAACGTCGTCAAACTTCATGGGATTATTCAGATCTTGCTGGATTCTTCATTTGATTCGCCGGATCTCGTCTCTTGATTCGTCGAATCTCGTTGCCAGGTATAGAAACTTGTAAATTAATCTTTATTTACAAATTATAAATTTTTTATGTTTGTATTAATTTTAATTTTTTTTAACAGATGGCCTCACAACCTCTCCCGCATAAGGAGTCAGGGTCAAAAAATGTAGGTTAGCACCACAGGTTCTTCTTGGAAGTAAAGAAGCAAAAGTCACGGTGTGGATACAGTGATAAGCGGATTGGAAGTGGAGGTGTCACACAGTTGAAGTAACACCTCGCAGGCTGCTTCCCTGATGTAGAACAATGCTTGAAGGCCTGACGGTGGTCAAAAAAGACATACACACTTTAATAAGGGTGGGGAATACGATAGAGTTTAGATTCAGACCCCTAGGCCATCGAAGAAAGAACGGATATGGACTCCATCTATCAGGGTCGTACGATAGAGTTCAGATTCAGACCCCTAGGCCATTGAAGAAAGAACAGATTTGGACTCCATCTATCAGGGCTGTTCAGAACCATATAATGATATCGAGTACCTTTTAGATTTCCAAACAGAAAAGGAGAGGGCTCGATATCGACAGACAGCCTTAGATTCAAGACAGACCCAGCATGAGCGAGCTGAGAGAGACTGGATGTCGGAGCATTTTGGACCGAGTGGCGGCGGCAATGGTAGTGGACCTGGTTCGTTAGTCGGAGGTTACAGTAGTGTTGGTGCGTCTGGGGTTAATGATGATGAGTTCAGTTGGACGACGAGCGAAGAAGAGTTGATTTGGGCGAGCGAGTATGAGTGATTTTGTTTGTTCGTGACGTAAATAATATAAATTTATATAAATATAATTCAAGTTTTGGTGTGTTTTCCTCTAACAATTCAAGAGTTTAATTTATTTTTTTTAAAAAATCTAGTGAAAATAACCCCTTTTGAACCATTTCAAAATTTTCCCACCATTTCGATCAAAATTTCGTTTGAAATTTCGGTTCCGGCCTAGACCAAAACCAGATACGAAATCGAAGTTTAAAACCATGGCCAAGAAGAAAGAAATAGAAAAAAAAAAGGGTCGACTCGGGCCCTTCAAGCGCAAACCCGTGTCGACCCAATTGATCCAACAAGTCCATAAATGGACACTCAGATTCTAAGTGCGTTAATGGCCTTAAACCGTAAAATGAGGGTTAAATCATGACCATGATCACCTGAGGAAAGTCGTAAAAGGCATCAGGGAATTATACCAAATGAGGAGGGGGAGGATGCAAAACTGGAAGGTAGTTTTTCACTACCATAATTCTTCTGTTCACCCCTCTCCATTTTCCTATAAATAAGAGGGCAACGGAGTGGAATGGAGGACGGAAACTAAAGACCGCGAGGCTACCAAAAAGAAAAGGGCGACCGCCTCGATGCTTGAAGACCGACGCTTCTGGAGGCTTCGTATATGAGCATATTTCCATTGAGAGAATTCATGCTCGCAACAAGCATAACTCCATTAAGAAGACGCAATTGGGCTTCTACAAAGTTTCGCCTTGTTCATTAAGAAGAAAAGCTCAGAGAAGGGAAGAATCAAAGACTCTACGCCCAAGCCAAAGCCAAGATCAAAGCCAAAGACAAAGAAACTTGAAGAGTCGAAGAAATGCGAAGATCGAGAAGCAAAGCAATGTAGGTCCTACCTTCCTTGCTGATAACACGTGAAACACAGAAGGATCAAAGCATCGCAAGTCTCTTCAAAATTTCCAAAAAACTTGTAAACACAAATAGAGAGTCCAACTCTTCGAAATCACAAACAAAATCAAGGAGATAGAGGATCAGATTATCAAATAGGATTTCCCCACAATACCCTGATGCATCTCACACCTCGCTCCAACCCCAATCAAGTTTGTAATTTGTCTTAACCAAAATCCGTTCATAACCCCATCTTATGTACAACTATATAGGGCCATTGCCCCATTAAGTGAGAGAAGCCTTCAGTCCCATATATTCTCTCTTTCCCTTTCTAACGCTATCACAAGGAAACAAAGAAGAGAGAGAGAGAGGACAACATCTAAGAGAGAGAGCGTGACGGATAAAGAGAGGTCGGGTGCAAGTTGGACATGTAATAGGGAGACTGCCATGGGAGTCCACACGTAAAGAGATGGGAAACTGTGATCTCACATGGGAAAATACAGTCTCGTATGGATAGAGAGGAAAGGGAACGTGCCAATGTTTAGGTGGGTCCCCCTAGTCGGCTTTGAGTTTTTGCAGGCCCCATACGGGCTCTCATTTGGGCTTTGGCTTTGCTTGGACCACCATTGGATGCATCATTTGATGCACTTCTTGATCCCGCATGGCGTCATCATATTAATAACCTGGGATACACCGATACTTCAAAACAGGTGCCGTACCCGTATCAGATACTTCCCGATACTCCGATACGGCGGGATATGTATCCGATACGGCTACGAAGTATCGGAATTAAAAAAAACAAAAAAAAATCTGATACGGCGAGGATACGGGCCCGATACGTCGGGGATACGACCCGATACTCCGGGGATACGGCTCGATACGTCGGGGATACGGCCCGATACGCTTGGGATACGGCCCGATACGTCGGGGATACGTATTGGGTCTAAATATATAATATTATACATATATATTATATAGGGTAAATTACACATAGACCCCCTGTATTATGACCGATGATCACTTACACCCCCTATAGTTTGAAAACCCAAAACAGAACCGGGAGGGGGTGCAAATGGTGTGTTTTTCAAAATAAAGGGGGGGGGGATTTGTAGGGTTTTAAACATGAGGGGGTGTAAGTGATAATGGGTCAAACCCATCTGGTGAATCGCACTAATTGGATGCCACGTCAACTGGTGTAACGGACGGCTGTGATTTTTTTTAGGTTATAACTTAACCTCAGATCGCTCAGACTGAGATCCCGTGGCCGACCTTGTTAGAGAGCGAGAGAGGGGGAACGACCAGGCAACGACGAGGCAGCGACCACACCAGCCAGGTGACGACGACGAGGCGGCGACCACACCGACCAGGCGGCAGCCACACCGACCAGGCGACGACGACCAATGCTCAGGTTTTTTTTTTCTTCTCTTCTCATTTTCTTCTTCTTTTTTGCTGGACGAACTGAGTTTCGCTCATATTGTTAGGGTTTCGGCCGCCGAACCTTGCCGATTTCGACTGAAACCCACCTTTCCGGTCTTCTGCTGGACGGATTGAAGGGCAAAGTTGTTTTTCTGGGTTTTTTTTTTCAAATCACATTATTGAAGGCATGATCGAAGTTTTTTTTTTTAAATCCAAAGCCTCGAGTGAGTTTCGCTCGGATTGTTAGGGTTTCGGCCGAAACCCTAACAATTAGGCTGAAACCCACATTGTCGGTCTTCTGCTGGACGGACTGAAGGCACGATTACTTTTTTTGTTTTTTTTTTCAAATCACATGATTGAAGGCATGATCGAAGGGTTTTATTTAAAATCCAAAGCCTCGAGTGAGATTCGCTCGGATTGTTAGGGTTTCAACCGTCGAAACCTTGACGGTTTTGGCCGAAACCCTAACAATCTGGCTGAAATCCACATTGTTGTTCTTCTGTTGGACGGATTGAAGGTACAATTATTTTCAAACTATTTACTATTCATATTCTAGCACAAAAATTATTATATTTAATTATTAATATTATATATATATATATATATATATATATATATATATATATATATATATATATATTAAATTACAAACGTATCCCCGCCGTACCGCGTATCCTAGTTTTTTAAAAATCCACATTTCCCCGTATCAGTATCCCTGTATCTGTATCCCCGTATCCGTATCGGTGCTTCCTAGTTAATAACTTAAAAATAATAAACATGCTAACCAAATAGTCTAGTCAGGTGTGACAACTCTGTACCTTCGGCTAGCAACATGATAAAATTAAACATCTAATGATCCAATCGTCCTATATTACTCTGGAGGTAGGTGATCGAATCACAGAATAATAAGCAATAATAATAAAGAGATAGAGTTATCGTAGCCATATCATGCTACATCAAGCGCCTCCATTGCGAAAAACATGTCCTCGTGTTTCATCCTGAAGTCGTCGCTTTGGAGGGATTTGACGGAGGACTACCACCATGGAATAGTCGCTGAATAAGGAACACATGGTGAATCTCTAGATGGTCTCGTGGAGGGTAACATACAACTTTGGGTCCCTCATGTATAAATTGCTGGCGTCGAGCGATGGTCGGAAGCTATGGAATTTCGGGTACAAGAGCACTCTAGTTGTAGATTGGTCGGTCTGTCCTGATGAAGTCAACGTGCAGTAGTAGTCTAGTGGGCAGAGGCTCCACAACTGGCTCAGAAGGTGGGGCTTCACTGGTGGTGTTGTAAGAAAGAAGTTCCACCGAAATATCTGCAGAAAGTGGCTCCTTTTTTGAAACTGCTGAAGGTGGAGAGAACTCCGCAAAAACCAATCCAGGATGCGACTCCTTTGAAGAAACTGTTGAAGATGGAGGGAACTCCACGAAAGTTACTGCAAGAGGAGATGGCTCCTCTGTAAGTACTAAGGGGTCAAACTCCGCTGAAGGTGGAATCTCCTTAGATGCTACTGGTGGAGGCTTTGCTGGAGGATTACTGCATCTGGCAATACCCTTATTTTCCCACCTTCGCCACTTCAACTCTACCTCATTCTCATCAAGAATGAATTGAATCTCCCAATCTTTGACTTCCAAAGATAATGATAGGTGAGGACGCAAAAGCTATTTAATAAAAGGTTTTGCATGAAGGTCAAGATCAACAATCTGCTTTTCAATGAAGGAACAAAAGAGATGATTTAAATTAGATTGTGGAGAGCGAAGGAGAAGGGAACTATCTATACTACTATTATAAAGTTGAGGCCTTTGACGCCACGTGGCAGCCTCCCCGTTCCCGCTCTCTCTCCCATCTCTCTCTCTCTCTCTCTCTCTCTGGGGATGTCGTGCCGGATGTGTGATCCAATTGAGCAACATCATAATCATTTACATGCATTACACGATTAGTACTAATGGCTCTTATATAGCTGGATAAAAATTTTGTACTACTTCTTCTCACAAGGATGAAGAGAATAAATGAATTGGAAATTTGCATGAATTTTTTTGTTATGCATGTTCATGCTAGTAATGTTTCTCTCATAAATGTGCCTAGAGTTCCAATATAACCTTGCGACAACCCTTGCCATCTTATTGCCCATAATGTTACATCTTGTAGTACTCCATCATAAGCTCTCTCTAAGCCAATGTCCATATGAAGATTTTTTCCCCTCTAATGTCTTTCCATTAATTGTCTCGGCAAGAAAATTCTGCCATTAATTTTTTCCCCTCTAATGTCTTTCCTTTTTTGACCTTCCTGCCATAAGTTCAATTTGATCTTCTAATATTCTTGTTATTTTGGTTAATCCTTTTCGACAACTTGGATAATCATACTGATAAACCCCCCCAAATATATATATATATATATATATATATATATATATATATATATATATATATATATATATATATATATATATAAAGCCTTCTCAAAACCAAACCCAACTCATGTGCACGCAACGAAAGAAAACGGGGAGCCGAATGCTCAACCGTTTAGTTATGATTCCGAAACATAAATATTAGATCCGACTCGTACCCGGCGCATAAAAATCTGGGTCTGAACCCATAAACCAACTTGATAAAACTTTTTCACCTTCACTAATGGACATGAATAAACCTATTATGGAAATTCCAAGAATTATTTGATATAATGTTCTGTTGTTCGGACAATTGTGTAACTATATTCATGTTACACTTTTATCATTGGGTGATTGTGTTATATATAAAGTTCAAGGATTGGTGTATAACTACATAGTACATATGCACGCTAACAGTTTCATCATATGTGTTGATTTTTTCCTTGCCAGGTGAGGGCAGCATCAATAACATGTTTCGCAGGAATGACTTCATCTGTTTTCTTCTCTCTCCCCAAGGAAAAGCAAGAATTCATTGTTTCTTCTACTGTACGATCAAAATAACCTACGGCTTATATCATTAATATCTATTTGTTGACAGTTTGCTTGAACAGTTGCAACAACAGTATATCTGATTAGTTCATATGCTTATTCAATGATATACTTTGTAGATTTCTGCAGCAGTGAATGATGAATTTACATCTGTCAGATCAGCTGCATGCCGAGCCATTGGTGTCATTTCATGTTTCTCACAAATATTTTGTAGGTAATTTTGATATTTTTTGTGAAATTTATTGCGGTCTAACATGGCATTTTCTATTAATGGATCTGCAAATCCATATGACAAAAGTATCTATTAGCAGTGCTTCATTTTCTTATTCCTTTGGTGCAGTACAGGAGTGCTGAATGAATTTATTCGTGCAGCTGAGTTTAACACACATGATCCGATAGCTTCAGTATCTACATTCCCCTTCTTTGTTGCTTTGCCTTCTTCCTAGATATTCATCTTTATACTTGTTTGGTTCATATAACAGAACTAATTTGCTTGTAAATACTCCATTCAGGTGTGCATAACAGCTTCCTGGGCTTTAGCAAATATATGTGACTCTCTTCGTCATAGAGCAACCGAGTTGCACATGGAGATGTCTGCAGGTATATCTTGCAGTCGTCAATTATAAAGCCAACTTTTCACTCTAAATTTATATTCACCGCTTCAAATGTCTCAAAACGCAGATGAAGTGACTTATTCTGAGTCCATCTCTCTTTTAGTCGAGACCGCATTACGGTTAACAAAGGATGGTGATAAGGTAAGGAGGTCCACATTCAGTGATGTCATCCTTTGCTTTTCATGGACTGTATTTACTGCCTTAAGGTTCATTTTCATCCACAATTGCTTTTAAAAATTAACTTAGGCTTTAATGCTATAACAGGCATTGTCACAGGATAATCATTCTGTTTGTAGGCATAATTGTCATTTTCTTATTAATTTTCTAGAAGCCTATATTATTACATTGAAGATGAGATATAAGGATCAATATATTGATTTCCTGTCTTAACTGGTTGAGGTAATCTACTTGGTAGAAATCGTCTTAAGATAGATGGTGAAGGCAAAAATTAACAATAAGCAATAGTTTTTTCTATTGTGGGATACATCATACAAGTCTTAAGTTGATAGATTCTTTAGTTATAGCTTCAAGTCTTCCATTTAGGGGTGAAGATATCTTTTTGCACATCATGTTTTCAATAGAATCCAATAGCGAGTGACTACTCTAATAAGAGCTCTTACCGATCTTTTTGAAAGAAAGGCCCAACACCAGAATGCCCGATAGATTGAAATACTCTAAAATGCATAACCATAGGAATTATGTCATAATAAGGAAATTCATTTAAATTAAGTGTCTTGGTTTGTTTGGCAGAAGTTGAGATTCCACATGATAAAGTTTCTAAATTTAACTTAAAACCTCTGGGAGCATAACAAAAATATGGAATATGAAATACGAGAATCTTGGAATGCTAATGTCTGTGACCACTTAACACTTGGTGATGCTCAGTATTACTAGCATAATGAAATCCCTCACCTAGCAACAAATATACAAGAGAAGTGTATTCAAATGATGGCATTGAACCAATGTTATCAGAAGCGTGTCTGGCTCGAGCCGCAGCATGGCTGATGCAGGAAGGACAAGGGTGTCCTACCAAAAGCATGGATTCTCGTTCTAGGTTTAAAATTTGGTTTTGTGAAGATGCAGATTTTCAGGACGGAGGAGGGTATTTTGGTCTTTTCCCTAGGGTTAGTTTTTAGATCAGGCTAAAATTTGGTGGCCGGGTTGGTCTAAATATAGGGAAGGTAGGGTAAAAGTTTTGTAGTAATCGGTTTGTTGGATATGGAGATATCAAAGGATTATCAGATATATAGTGCACAATTCAAATTTGGTTTTTAGTTGAATATGGTTGTAAGATTTACGGATTTTGGTGTAGGAGGGTGTAGGGATGATAGGAGGTTGAAAGGAAATAGGTTTTGCGGAATTCGGACGAAGTTTTAGGGACTTATGATTGGATTTAGTGTACAATTGTAGGTATTTTCAGGTTTTCAATGAAAACGACGATGGGTTGCGACCGTTTGATGGCAAAGGTGATGGTTTAAGTTTTTTGGATGATAGGATTTCTGGAAATAATAATAAAAGAGGGAAAATATGAGAAGAAAGAGATAGGTGAGGCCTTTGCACCTCTCCGGAATCACACGGGTCTTGGCCTCGCACTGATAATCTTTGAATCACACGAAGAGTGAAGAACGAATTTCAGAAATCTGAATTTTTTTTAGTCAATTTGTATTTTAATCATAATAGAGGCTTTGAGGACTGTTATAGACTCCCAAGCAATACAACTACTATTAGGACTTGGACTCCTAATACTCTTATGAAACCCTTATAACATAGGATTTATATAGTGAAAATTTTTACGTAATTATGTAGTACGAAAATAGCAAATATTTAACAAAAAACTGAAATAAAAGTTGAATGGGCCCTTAACAACTAGGAATCAGTCAGAATAGAGCTTGGACTCGAGTATCGTGCATGCGTGATCTGCTTTCCATTATACGCTCTCTGTGCGATCTTGCTGATGTTCGTCTATTTTGTGCTGAAGCTTTGGAAAAGCTAGATCAAGGGTTTGGTACCCGCTAAGAAGGTGATATCTTTCTTATCTATTTGTTATCGGTGAAACCTTGTGTCTTGTACTATTACTGTTAATGGTGAATGATCTCCCGCTTCCCTCAACTAGCCTAGCCTTACTTTGGTTGCACCACGTATCGCTTGCCTCTTATATTCTCGAGTTTTTTTTTTCTGTTTGCTTCTAATTTTGGTTTACATATTTTTTGGTGTTGCAAAAGATCCATCAGATCTCCAAATTTCGGTTCTGGTATCAAAGCATAGCAGGTAGTACATCCCAAATGTCTTCTGCAATGTGGCATACTTGTTTAATCACTTTTAATGATTGACAGAACACCTTGAAGTTCAATGCCTCTCTGTTTAGCATTTTAATCATTCTATATTTCATTACTTCTTTACATGCATTCTAATGAATAGTTAATGAACTTTCATGAAAACTCATACCACTATCCTCACTTCAGTCCATACTCAGTGAACTCTTGGTGCTTGTTTATCCATCTATCATTCCCACACAATACATTTGAGGTCATTGACCTTTTCAACTTCATATTGAGATATTGTTCCCGTCAATGGATTATATTGCATCCTTGCAAACAATCAAACTTACACACTCAAAACTCCAATAATTGTTCACTATGATTAACATGCACTTAGTTGGTGTTATGCTCTACTACTCTACTTTTATTTACTTTTTTAACTGCTCTTTGTTGCTTTGATTACAAATGCAAACTCTATACTTGCAAATTAACAGTGTCACCTCTAGCAATATCTGCATTATGCTTATTTGAAGCATTTTTTGGGAAAAATCTAAACATTGTGTGATTCCTTGTATTTTATATTTCAACTGGATAATGAAGGAGAAATTTCTTTCATATTCATTGCATATGTTTCTGATCCTGATAGAACTTTGTAACCTACTCTTGTGTTTGATCACTTTGCTGTATGAAAACCTGTACCACACGACCTATATTCTTGTCCAGTTGTTCAATCAATATAAAAGATAACCCTGTCAGAGATGCAAGTTAATGCTTCAACTTATTTAACTTTGTTTAGCAATTGCTTATGTGCTTTTTTGTTACCTGATAGATTAAATCAAATGCTGTGCGAGCCCTCGGAAATCTTTCAAGGTTCATCAGATTTACCTCTCATTCTGTAATCAGCAATGGGCCAGGGGATTCAATGTGTTCTCTTAATTCTACTCAGAGCATTGAATTTTCTCCGAGTAATGTCTCTGAGTCAACTTTGTGTAGAGACTCCCACTGGCTTGAAAGAATGGTGCAGGCATTTGTTTCATGTGTTACTACTGGAAATGTAAAGGTGCGTATGTCCCTTACTTTTATATTTCTATATCATTGACAGTAACAAATTAGACTGTAGCAAAACTTCTGCTAACTGAGATCATTTTTATTTTGACGGGGTTACTGAATAATATTTATGTTACTAATCTGAGCTAGATGCGATAAGGTTTATTAGTTGCAGCTTGCAGTTAGAAATACTTTCAAAACCTTTTAGGTTCTTGTCCATTTTCCAGGTCCAGTGGAACGTTTGTCATGCTATGAGCAACTTATTCATGAATGATACATTGAAGCTGCAAGATATGTCTTGGTAAGGGAGCCAAATTTTTGTTTGTACAATTCCATTATTATGTAAACTTAACAGATAATATCAAGATCACCATGCCTTCATTTTTCACTGAATCATATAATGTGATTGTCTGCAATAATGCAGTCTTGTGTTTAATAAACCGAAACACTGCATGTTATCATGGTCATGCAACATACAAATTTATCGACAAACGAACTTTGCAACACAGACGCCATAGAGTCCAATCCAACATAGCTGTACAAAATGAAGTAACAGAAATAACTTTGTTTAATTTCACCTTCAATTACCGATTTTATATAAAATGCATTGTGACTACTGAACATTAACGTATATCTATTGATTGAGAATGTAAAATCAGCACCTACCAATAGCTGTTGCGTTGGTTTTATCGTTTTTGACTATATCCTGTTTTTTGTTGTCCTATGCACTAAAACCACCTTGCTCTTTTCAAGATACTGATAAAAACTATGTTGAATTCCCAACATATATCGTCTCTTTATGGTACTTCGATTGGTATATTAGGTTTTCCCATAGCTTAATCAGTTGACAAATCCACAACTGTAAGTACGAAGCTAGCTACTTATGAGATGAAGTAATAAAAGTGATATTCTCTAATACTAATATAGATCAACATCTAGATATTCTCAAAACCAGATAGATAAGCTACACTGAAATTGATTAAACCGCCCTTATCTATCAGTGTAGTCATGGCGGCCAGGCGGCGCCTAGGCGTTTTGCCTGTCTAGGCGAAGCAATGCCTAGGTGTTGCCTAGGCGATGAGTAATTATTAAATATTTAAATATATTTATATATAGTATAAATATGTATATACATGATTTTAGTAATCTAGTAACATGTTGATTATAATTTTCACAACCTAAAAGTCAAATTATCTAGAAAGTATACAAATACCATATCCATAAACTGAATCAGAAAATCTAAAAAACCCCAAATTCTTATAAACCCATCATAAGAATTTGAATTAATTGAACTCAATATTGAGTTAATTCTACTCAATTTTGAATCCCCCAAATTCTTAGTTTATTTGAGTTAATTAAACTCAATTTTTAGTTTATTCAACTCAATTTGATTTAATGCAAGTCAATTTTGAGTTAATTCAAGTCAATTTTGAGTTAATTTAACTTAATTTTGAAAACCCCTGAAATATTGATGAACCCATTATAAGAATTTGAGTTAATTCAACTCAATTTTGAAAAATCCCAAAATTCTTATGAACCCATCATAAGAATTTTGGCTAATTCAACTCAATTTGAGTTTATGCAACTCAATTTTGAAAAACCCTCATATTCTTATGAACCCGTCTGTATGCGCAGAAAAAGATACGGGTCGTCTTTATTGCAAACACACGAAGATTACAGAGGTCGGGACCCGAGGACTCGGGGGTGGTGAGCTGGGTGCGGCGAATATTGATCAGGAGATTGTGGGAGAGATCCTCTGGAGGGTCCCTTTGATCCGCGTCTCTACATGGTATTCGTGCGAGAGCTCTGAAGGGGTTGCCCAAGACAGAGGTCTTTACAGGGTGAGGGTTCTTTCAGAGGCTAAGGAATATTTGTTGTTCCTCGGTTAGGGGTTTTCGGCTTCGTTCCTCGGTCTTCGTGTCTTCCTCGATTCTTGCTAGACCTTGGCGTCATTGATCGTCGGTTCGCGGCGTCGATTGTGCTTTTGACGTCGGCTTTGGCTTTCGGCTTCGGCTTTGCTTTGGCGTGGCTCTGGCTTTTGCTTTGCTTTGGCACTTGCGCTGGAACGTAGATGTGTAGAGACTTGCGATGCTTTAGTTCTTCCAGACTTCGCGTCGTATCGGCTAGAACGTGCGGTGCTTTGCTCGTGACCGGCGTAGCTGCTTGGCTTTGGCACTTGCGTTGCTTTGGCGCGGGCTTTACCGAGGCTTTTGCTTTGGCTTCTTGCATTGCTTTCGCTTCGGTGTTGACTCGATCTTCTCCTCGAATGGTGGTGGCTACTTCTTCAAGACTTCTGCCTTCCTCGACGGCTTAGGCGTCAGCTCGACTTCTCTTCTTCTCCGGGCTTCTTTGATGTGATCGGAGTCGAAGGGTTCCTTTGAAGACGGCGAGAGTGGCACCGATCTCCATGCGACGGTTGTAGCGTCGGCTTTGCTTTGAAGACGACGGGTGTACCGACGACATTGTTTCTCTTCTTCTCCGGGATTTTTTGGCGTGATCGGAGTCGAAGGATTCCTTTGAAGACGACGGGGGTAGCACCGATCTCCGTGTGACGGTTGTAGCGTCGGCTTTGCTTTGAAGGCGACGGGTGTAGCGACGAATTTGCTTCTCTTCTTCTTCGGGCTTCTTTGGCGTGATCGGAGTCGAAGGGTTCCTTTGAAGACGGTGGGGGTAGCACCGATCTTCGTGCGACGGTTGTAGCGTCGGCTTTTCTTTGAAGATGATGGGTGTAGCGACGACTTTGCTTCTCTTTTTCTCTGGGCTTCTTTGGCGTGATCAGAATCGAAGGGTTCCTTTGAGGACGGCGGGGGTAGCACCGATCTCCGTGCGACAGTTGTAGCGTCGGTTTTGCTTTGAAGACGATGGGTGTAGCGACGCTTCGGGTGTTCCTCTCCAAGCTTTCTTCTTCGTGGATGGAGCGGGTGTTTGTCGAAGGCGACGGGGTGATAACGCTTCGGTCTTCTCCGGGCTTTTGGGCTTGATCGGAGCCAAAGGCTTGTTGGAGACGACGGGGTGGTGTCGCTCCAATCTTCTCCGGCCTTTGCTTCTGGCGTCTTCGGAGTCGAAGGGTTCTTCTCTGAGCTTTCTTCTTCATGCACGGAGTCGAAGGCTTGATCTTCTTGTGCAAGGGTCTTCACTTTGATGAGGGCTTTCAATGGACTAAGCCTGTCCCGAAGGGATAGGCTTGCCGGTGCCTTGTGAAGCCTTGGGTCGATGAAGAGCGCGTCTCCTCTTCTGTAGAGCTCCTTCGCTTTGTCTTCGTCTTCAACCCTGGCGACGGTTGTGGCGTCGGCTTCTTCTCTGGGCGTATTTGGCGTAATCGGAGTTGAAGGCTTTGTTGAAGATAACGGGTGTAGCACCGTTTCGGGTATCCTTCTCTAAACTTTCTTCTTCGTGAATGGAGTGGATATTTGTTGTAGACGACGGAGTGATGCCGCTTCAATCTTCTTCTCTGGGCTTTTGGGCTTGATCGGAGTCGAAGGTTTGTTGGAGACGACGGGGTGATGCCGCTCCGATCTTCTTCTCCGGCCTTTGCTTCTGGTGTCTTCGGAGTTGAAGGTTTCTTCTTCTCCGAGCTTTCTTCTTCGTGCACAGAGTCGAAGGGATGATTTTCTTGTGCAAGGGTCTTCACGTTGATGAGGACTTTCAATAGACTAAGCCGGTCCCGAAAGGATAGGCTTGCTCGTGCCTCGTGAAGCCTTGGGTCGATGAAGGGCGCGTCTCCTCCTTATAAAGTCGATGGCGATTCGGCTTCGTTTCTTGTCCGTCGGATCGAGGGATCGGCGCAGATCTACGCTTATGTAGACGTCATACGCAACCTCCCCCCGCGCATGGCGGTGTTTCTTTCCTTTTTCTTCTTTTTTTTTCCATTCTTTTCTTTCTTTCTTTCTTTTCTTTTCTTTTCTTTTTTTTTTTCTTTCCTGCATGGCCGGCCACCCCTTAAGGGGTTCGGATTTCTAGAAGGGGGCCGGGTGGGCCCCACTTGGCGATGGGCCCACCCGGCCTCTTGTTTGGCGCGGGTCGGGTCCGGTTTGCACCCATGAGTCGGTGCATGCGAGTCGAGTTCGGGTCTAAGTGCGTGTCGGGTTTGCCTCCGCATTGGTGCATGCGAGTCGGGTCCGGGTTCGGGTCCGAGTGTGTGTCGGGTTTGCCTCCGAGCCGTCGCATGCGAGTCGGGTCCGGATCCGAGTGCGTGTCGGGTTTGCCTCCGCATTGGTGCATGCGAGTTGGGTCCGGGTTAGACACAATTTGTGTGTCTACACCGTCATAAGAATTTGAGTTAATTCAATTCAATTTTAAGTTATTTCAACTGAATTTTTAGTTAATTCAATTCAATTTTAAAAAAACCCCAAATTCTTATAAACCCATCATAAGAATTTGAGTTAATTTAACTATTTTTGAGTTTATTCAATTCAATTTGAGTTAATTCAACTCAATTTTGAAAAACCCCCAAATTCTTATGAACCTGTCATAAGAATCTGAGTTAATTCAACTCAATTTTAAGTTCATTCAACTGAAGTTTTAGTTAATTCAACTCAATTTTGAAAAAGCCCCAAATTCTTATGAACCTATCATAAGAATTTGAGTTAATTTAACTCAATTTTGAGTTTGTTCAACTCAATTTGAGTTAATGCGACTCAATTATGGTTAATTTAACTCAATTTTGAAAAAATCTCAAATTGTGTCAAGTGAAAAAACTGCCTAGGCGGCCGCCTAGAGAAGACCGTCCGCCTGGGGTTGCCTAGGCGCCCAGGGGTCCAAAACACCCTGGCGCCCGCCTAGGCGGTGCCTAGGCGACGCTTTGACTACAGAGATATCTACTCATTCGCTATTTTTTAAGGAATGAGATTTGTGGGGTTAGATATAGAATGAATAAGAAAGCATAATATGTTCAAATGTCAACATAAATCACCAGCTTGAAGAAAAATCATAGCTAATATAGAAAATAATGAATACAACCCGTAACTAAACTAGGATTTCGTATTTAGTTGAACGGAGTATTTTTTTTGTAGAAAGGACAAATCATGGGCCAAATTTCAATACTATTCTGACTACATTATGGTTACTAGTCCAATAATGTTAACTTTTTCTAAGAATTCTTTATTGAGCATAGAGTTTTAGCCTTGGTTTAGAGTTAAACTTTGTAGAACCTATCCCTTAATGAAGTGCTCAATATTCTCTCTGACGGATAGAGATATTTGGCAATGCTCCAAGTTGTTCAAACTAAACTTGTATTTCTTTCGACCTTACAAAAGTGGCTCTCACTAGGCATGGTTTGTTCAAGCATTGCCATTAGCACAAAACTTATTCTAAATATGCCCAAAGATAAACCTTCGTAGACTATCTACTGAAAGGTTCTGTACAAATTATGCCTTTTCACGGTTAAAAATAAACAATGTTTAAACCTGGAATGAATAAGATAACCAAATATGTTTAAATGCCAACATAAATCACCAGCATGAAGTAAAAACATAGCTAATACAGAAATGATCAATAATTATACTATCATTGCATCGTCTTTCACATCTATCTTTATGTTTAGTGATGGAACATTGTCTTATTTGCTGTATTTTCAGTTTTTTGGCCCTTTTCTCATTGTTTTAGGCCTGTATTTATATTATTGTATGAGCAAATATTTGATTTTTACTCAAGTACAAATTTCAAAGGACTCGCTTCGAGGGAGCGGAGTACAAAATATATCAGGAGATTGCGGGGAAATCCGTCATTGATCCTTTGATACTCGATTTCGAAGTACAAAGATTACAACAAGTGAGAAAATGAAAAGAGAAGAGCGTTGCGGTGCTTGATCCTTCCGGGCTTTGCGCGTGATCGGCTAGGGGCTTTGCTTTACTCTTCTTCTCCTAGAATCTTCACTTGTTCTTCGCTTGTTCTTCGACTTGCTTTGGCCTTGAATCTTCAATTTTCCATCTTCGGTCTTCGATTTTCTTTGGTTTGCTTCGATCTTTGATCCTTCTTCTCCGGAATTTCTTGGAGCTTTGAAGTATCTTCAATCGGGAGCTTTTTAGGTTCTTCTTGCTATGGCCAAAGATCCCTTCTTCTCTTCTTGTCCCTCCTTTTATAAGGGTCGAAGTAGTTATTGTAGAGAATAACTACTTCGTGTGGTTGAAGTAACCTCCTTGTGGTTTCTATAACTTCCCTTGGATGGTTAGAGAAACTTCCAGGTGGTTTATATAACTCCTTGATGATTAGGATCATATTCAAGTGGTTTTGTAACTTCCACTGGTAGTTTAATCCTTTTGAGTTTGAGTGAACCGGTCTGATTAAAACGACTTATGGTTCGGGTCTTAAAATCCGAGTCGACTTACTGCGACTCATATTTTATCAAAGTTAACTCTTGATCCGGTCATTTCTGACTTGGTGGATTCAAAGAGTTTGTCGAATCTAGCGTAAGCTTATTTGTAGGGGCTTAAGCTTGATTATTCTTCGGCCTTGTATATTGGCTTGTCGAAGGATGCTCATCTCTAAGTATCAATCTATTGACTTAGATATAGCCTTTGGACGATAGGGATATAGTACTTTCCTTACTCTCAGACTTAGTCAAATTTCAGAGCGTAAGGCAGCAAGAAAACTTTCCCTGGTCATCAGGGAAATAAAGTCTTCCAGACTTAGTCAATTTATGAGTGTAGGCAAAAATTTTCCTGGTCATCAGGGAAATAAAGTCTTCCAGACTAGGAAGCACTGATGCGGGTACGGGGACACGGGTACGACACGACACGGGTACGCCGACACGGCAAATCCTAAAAAAAGAGGACACGGGTACGGCGGGGACACGGCAAAATAAATTAATATATTTTTTAATATTTTATGTGCAGTTATAATTCTCCTCCACCAAGCTCTACGAGTCTACTGCCATGGTTGGGGTTTCAGTTTCAGTTCAGCTGTGAATGCCTCTCTCTCTCTCTCTCTCCTCTCTCTCTCCTCCACCAAGCTCTACTGCCATGGTTGGGGTTTCAGTTTCAGTTCAGCTGTGAGTGCTATCCTAACCCATCTAGGTGCACGAGAGAGAGAGAGAGACGACCATTTTCCGCCCGGCTAATACTTCAGTTCAGCTGTGAGTGCCTTTCTCTCTCTCTCCTCCACCAAGCTCTACTACCGAGGTGGGGCCGGGTCTCCTTCAGTGAGAAATCCTGACCACCACCTCCGGCGGCCAAGTCCCCGACTCCGGAGTATGGATAGAGAACGACCGTCGGCCCCGCGGCGAGGACAACTGACTTGACGTCGATGGAGGAGGGGTTCGCGGGCCTCATAGGCTGATCCGCCGGCTTCTGTTGCCGCAGCGGTTGGATCGGCATCGGAGCCGTCTGCTTCCCCTGCGCCGTCTCAAGTATGTGCTTGTCCTTGGCCTTCGCAAGCTTCTGATCGGCGGCGGTGTTTGCCACAGTGGCTTCGCCTATGGTGCGGTAGGTTTTGGGGCTGATCTTGCCGCGGATGTGCGAGAAAAGGCTGCGCTTTTCGAGGGTGAAGAGCTGGGTCCGGCGCTGCGCTCGTTGTAGACACCCACGTCGATGCAGCGGTAGGGTAAGTCGTTGGGGTCGGAGACGGCGAACACCAGGCGCTCGTTTCAGACGGGGTTGAGGTCTTTGGCCTTGGACCGGGTTACCGCTTCTGGTGCTCGAACTCCACCTCTACGAACTGGGACGACGACCCCTGCCCGTGTCCAACCCGAGTCCGGCCCGTGTCTGGCCCGTGTCCGGCCCGAGTCCGAAGCCCAATTCGATTTAAAACCGTTCCGAGCCTTGTCGGGCCGTGTCGGACACGTGTCCGGGCCGTGTCGGAGCCGTGTCCGTGTCCGACACGTGTCGGACACGGGTACGGGTAGGCGGGTGAAGTGTCCGTGCTTCCTAGCTTCCAGACTTAGCCAAATTTCTGAGTGTAGAGAAAAATTTCCCTGGTCATCAGGGAAATAAAGTATAAGGAAGCAAAATTTCCCTGGTCATCAGGGAAATAAAGTCTTCAAGACTTAACCAAATTTCTGAGTGTAGAGAAAAATTTCCCTGGTCATCAGGGAAATAAAGTCTTCCAGACTTAGCCAAATTTCAGAGTGTAGAGAAAAATTTCCCTGGTCATCAGGGAAATAAAGTCTTCCAGACTTAGCCAAATTTCTGAATGTAGAGAAAAATTTCCCTGGTCATCAGGGAAATAAATTATAAGGAAGCGAAATTTCCCTGGTCATCAGGGAAATAAAGTCTTCCAGACTTAGCCAAATTTCAGAATGTAGGAAGCAAAATTTCCCTGGTCATCAGGGAAATAAAGTCTTCCAGACTTAACCAAATTTCTGATTTTCCGGCTTTAGGCAATATTTCAATGTCTACAAATTGCCCCCTCAAGGATTGACGTTTCAAGCGAAAAGCGAAAAATGTCAATCTTTGATCTTTGCGAGCCCTTTTTTTTTAAAAAAAAAAAACGAAACCCTAGTTCAAGGTTTTGCAAGAATGATTTTTGATCTCCCCTTTTACCTTTTTGAATTTTTGATCTTCTTGCATCTCTTGAATGATATTTGATTCTTGGATCTTCTTTCATGCTTTTAGATGATCTTTGTCTATCTATTGACTTGAATCGGCTAGGTTTGTAGAAACTCTAGTTCAAGGTTTTACAAGAACGATTTTTTTTTTTCTCATTTTTACCTTTTCTTAAAAAATTTTTTTTTTTTGATCTTCTTGCATATCTCTCGCTTGATGTTTAATTCTTGAATCTTTTTTCATACTTCTAGATAATCTTTGACCATTTTTCTACCCGAATTGGTCGGGTTTGACCAGGTCAATTTTTTATTTTTGCCAGGGCCGGCCAGAAACCTCCAGGGCCGGCCAAATTTTTTTTTTTTAGGATGGCTGTACAGCTCGTCCTTTGACCCTCCTTTGTCTACAAAAAGGGGTCTCCTCTCCTTATCTAACTTATTTTTCGGTATTTCTTTGGAGCTAGGTCTAAAAACCCTATTTGAAGGTTTTTGCAAAAACCATCTTGCAAACTTGATTCCTTCGGCAAGAAGACGATCAAATCCATTCAAGGTAATCATAATCTTGATCTTTTCCTTTGCTTTGCTTGCTCTTTGATCTTCTTTCCTTCATTTGTAATGATCTTCGATCTTTGATGCTTTTCGATGGTCAATTTTGCAAAATGTATTCTAATTTTTAATCCAATTTTCTGTGTGTAGGTATGAGTACTTCAGAGAAATACATTGCTATGCCAGAAGATGGTTGGTTAGAAGAAGAAGAAGAACGAGGGGTCACTTATCTTGTTTTTCCTCATGCGAAAGTCAAGCAGCATGGGGCAACTCTGAAAAAGAATGGCCCAAACTCTTTGACTACCTTGAGAATCGTTGAGCACGAGAGTTGTGACAACGATAGTCATAGAGCTGAGAAGAGCGCTGGACCCATTAGCCGTTTTGAAAAGGCGTCGATTCTTTCTTTTCCGTATCATCATACAACGGCTGAAATGGTACCCATTCCTCAAATTGCTTCAAAAATTGCTTCAAGATTCACTCGATGGGGGGACGAAATACGAGGTCGTGGCGATGTCCAGTATCTCAATGGTTTCGGTGAATGGATGCACGAAGTCTTCGAAGCCTTGCGTGCCCAAGAGGCTACTAGAAACATATCTGTTATGCTGGAACCTGCTTGTTATGAATATTGTAGGCCTGATGGAATGTATAGAGCTTTGTGTGAGCTCTGGTGTCCGGAAACGAATACAATCCTCACTTCTATTGGGGAAATAGGGATTTCCTTGTCGGAGATCTATCAGGTATATTCATACTTGAAATTGAATTTGAGTGACATTCATATGTGTGACTTAATTTCTTCATTTTTCTTCTTCCAAATATCAGGTTGTCTCATGAGTGGAGAATATTACCAAGAGAGAGTCCCTAATCTCTTTGAGCTTTTCGACTGTGTATATACTCCTTCAGCACTTTCTTATCTTTTCAAAGCTTTTGCAATTATTGCTGCATCTTGCCGTAGTGACCGAGTTCGGCAGTGTGACTGGATTGATTTTTGGTTTCGTGGGTACCCTCGAGCTGTTAATTCTCAGAAAACCGATATCATAAGGAAAGCCAAAGCTAAACTTGACCAATCAGGAGATATTGATAGGCCAATTAGTCTTATGCCTCCAGAGAAACGACCTTCTGGCTCGAAACCCAGTCCTTACGTTTTGTTAGGATTGTCAGCCAATAGCACTTTGGGGAAGATTGTCTATAGGTCTGCGGCGATTGTTCTTTTTCTTTGTAAGTTCGCCCTGCCTTGGAGTGGTGACTTGATTCGTCCTGGTACTTTTATCCCAACTGTAAATATGGTGAATGGTACCGAATACAATTTGGTTGTTCCCATATTATGCTTACTCTATAACGGTCTGACGCGGACTTACAACAGCCTGTCTACATGCCCCAAGTTCAGTGGTGAGCTAGGTCGGGCTAGTTCCTTTTGTCCCCTTCATTACTTATATGGGTGGATTGGACTCCACTTTCCAAGAGGGATATTTGCCAAGAATCTTCGGCAAAAGAGATTTCCTTTCCTCATAGCAGTATCTGGTGCTCTAGCAGCTTATCAGCCTTGGGAAGGGTCAGCTCAAGACGCTAGAATGATTCTTCGTACTATGGGAGAAGCTGATTTTCGTTTTGCCCATAAAACTTGGATGCCGATCCCTGATAGAGAAAAGGGCATTTTTTATGATAATGGCAAGATGCCATACCCTATCTTCCTCTCAATGTTGAGCTGTAAACCAGGGTTTCTTGTATTCCGTCGGGGTAATACGGTACAGATAGCACAGTATAGCCCTCATCGGTTTTCTCGTCAACAAGGTTTTATGCAAACGATACCTGGAACACCTATCCCTTATAAGGAAGAAGTGTCTCCAAAGTTGGCGTTTGGTTATTGGTTAGCATTCAGTGAGAGGCATACTGGAGTTAGTTTTGCTCTTCCGTTACAAGGAGTAAACCTCAGAGACTGCGTATCTTCAGCATATTCAAGTTTAGTAAGAGGGGGAATCAAGAATCGATTGGCTATGTATCCTCCTTCTATGCTGAAATCGAGTGAGAAAAGCTCGTTTGAGTTTAAAAAAGATGAAGGCATGAGAGATAGTAATATTCAAGGATTACAAAGGATTACAAAGGAGACAACTCATACCTGAAGTAGTAATATCAACACCTTGAGTTGCCACATCAGGAGGAGAAGCTGCAACAAGAGCAGTCTCCAATATTTGACGCCTCGATCCAGTAGGGGACATCGCAAGAGGATTAATGATCTCCCGAATAGAAGAACTATCCTCTGATGTTCTCGCCCTCTTCCTGGCACCTCTTTCATCTCCCTGTCGCTCAGAAGGCACGGCTGGAGGAACAGGACGCTCAGAAGTGCCATAACAAGAAGACTCAACTTCTCTGTCAGATTCTGTTCGGCGATGGCACGCTCGTGAAGAACCAGGACGAGAGTTCTTTTGGAATCGAATCTCCGTCCTATCTCTCATGCCTTCATCTTTTTTAAACTCAAACGAGCTTTTCTCACTCGATTTCAGCATAGAAGGAGGATACATAGCCAATCGATTCTTGATTCCCCCTCTTACTAAACTTGAATATGCTGAAGATACGCAGTCTCTGAGGTTTACTCCTTGTAACGGAAGAGCAAAACTAACTCCAGTATGCCTCTCACTGAATGCTAACCAATAACCAAACGCCAACTTTGGAGACACTTCTTCCTTATAAGGGATAGGTGTTCCAGGTATCGTTTGCATAAAACCTTGTTGACGAGAAAACCGATGAGGGCTATACTGTGCTATCTGTACCGTATTACCCCGACGGAATACAAGAAATTCTGGTTTACAGCTCAACATTGAGAGGAAGATGGGGTATGACATCTTGCCATTATAATAAAAAATGCCCTTTTCTCTATCAGGGATCGGCTTCCAAGCTTCATGGGCAAAACAAAAATCAGCTTCTCCCATAGTACGAAGAATCATTCTAGCGTCTTGAGCTGACCCTTCCCAAGGCTAATAAGCTGCCAGAGCACCAGATACTGCTATGAGGAAAGGAAATCTCTTTTGCCGAAGATTCTTGGCAAATATCCCTCTTGGAAAGTGAAGTCCAATCCACCCATATAAGTAGTGAAGGGGACAAAAGGAACTAGCCCGACCTAGCTCACCACTGAACTTGGGGCTTGTAGACAGGCTGCTGTAAGTCCGCGTCAGACCGTTGTAGAGTAAGCATAATATGGGAACAGCCAAATTGTATTCGGTACCTTTCACCATATTTACAGCTGGGATGAAAGTACCAGGACGAATCAAGTCACCACTCCAAGGCAGGGTGAACTTACAAAGAAAAAGAACAATCGCCGCAGACCTATAGACAATCTTCCCCAAAGTGCTATTGGCTGACAATCCTAGCAAAACGTAAGGACTGGGTTTTGAGCCAGAAGGTCGTTTCTCTGGAGGCATAAGACTAATTGGCCTATCAATATCTCCTGATTGGTCAAGTTTAGCTTTGGCTTTCCTTATGATATCGATTTTCTGAGAATTAACAGCTCGAGGGTACCCACGAAACCAAAAATCAATCCAGTCACAATGCCGAACTCGGTCACTACGGCAAGATGCAGCAATAATTGTAAAAGCTTTGAAAAGATAAGAAAGTGCTGAAGGAGTATATACACAGTCGAAAAGCTCAAAGAGATTAGGGACTCTCTCTTGGTAATATTCTCCACTCATGAGACAACCTGATATCTAGAAGAAGAAAAATGAAGAAAGTAAGTCACACGTATGAATGTCACTCAAATTCAATTTCAAGTATGAATATACCAGATAGATCTCCGACAAGGAAATCCATATTTCCCCAATAGAAGTGAGGAATGTATTCGTTTCCGGACACCAGAGCTCACACAAAGCTCTATACATTCCATCAGGCCTACAATATTCATAACAAGCAGGTTCCAGCATAACAGATATGTTTCTAGTAGCCTCTCGGCCACGCAAGGCTTCGAAGACTTCATGCATCCATTCACCGAAACCATTGAGATACTGGACATCGCCACGACCTTGTATTTCGTCCCCCCATCGAGTGAATCTTGAAGCAATTTGAGGAATGGGTACCATTTCAGCCGTTGTATGATGATACGGAAAAGAAAGAATCGGAGCCTTTTCAAAACGGCTAATGGGTCCAGCGCTCTTCTCAGCTCCATGACTATCGTTGTCGCAACTCTCGTGCTCAACGATTCTCAATGTAGTCAAAGAGTTTGGGCGATTCTTTTTCAGAGTTGCCCCATGCTGCTTGACTTTCGCATGAGGAAAAACAAGATAAGTGACCCCTCGTTCTTCTTCTTCTAACCAACCATCTTCTGACATAGCAAAGTATTTCTCTGAAGTACTCATACCTACACATTGCATTAAAAGTTAGAATACCTTTTGCAAAGTTGACCATCGAAAAGCATCAAAGATCGAAGATCATTGCAAATGAAGGAAAGAATATCAAAGAGCAAGCAAAGCAAAGGAAAAGATCAAGATTAAGATTACCTTGAATGGATTTGATCGTCTTCTTGCCGAAAGAATCAAGTTTGCAAGATGGTTTTTGCAAAAACCTTCAAATAGGGTTTTTAGACCTAGCTCCAAAGAAATACCGAAAAATAAGTTAGAAAAGGAGAGGAGACCCCTTTTTATAGACAAAGGGGAGTCAAAGGACGAGCTGTACCGCCATCCTAAAAAAAAAAAAAATATTTTGGCCGGCCCTGGAGGTTTCTGGCCGGCCCTGGTCAAACCTGGCCGGCCCTGGCAAAAAAAAAAAAAAAATTGACCTGGTCAAACCTGACCAATTCGGGTAGAAAAATGGTCAAAGATTATCTAGAAGTATGAAAAAAGATTCAAGAATCAAACATCATGCAAGAGATATGCAAGAAGATCAAAAAAATTTTTTTTTTAAGAAAAGGTAAAAATGAGAAAAAAAAATCGTTCTTGCAAAACCTTTAACTAGGGTTTCTACAAACCTAGCCGATTCAAGTAGATAGATAGTCAAAGATCATCTAGAAGCATGAAAGAAGATCCAAGAATCAAATATCATTCAAGAGATGCAAGAAGATCAAAAATTCAAAAAGGTAAAAGAGGAGATTAAAGATCATTCTTGCAAAAGATCATTGCAAAAGGAGAAACGAAGATCAAAAAGCAAGCAAAACAAAGGAAAAGTTCAAGATTATGATTACCTTGAATGGATTTAATCGTCTTCTTGCCGAAAGAATCAAGTTTGCAAGATGGTTTTTGCAAAAACCTTCAAATAGGGTTTTTAGACCTAGCTCCAAAGAAATACCGAAAAATAAGTTAGAAAAGGAAAGGAGACCCCTTTTTATAGACAAAGGGGGGGTCAAAGGACGAGCTGTACCGCCATCCTTAGAAAAAAAAAAAATTTTTTTTTTTTTGGCCGACCCTGGAGGTTTTTGGCCGGCCCTGGCAAAAAAAAAAAATCAAAGATTGACCTTTTTCGCTTTTCGCTTGAAACGTCAATCCTTGAGGGGGCAATTTGTAGACATTGAAATATTGCCTAAAGCCGGAAAATCAGAAATTTGGCTAAGTCTGGAAGACTTTATTTCCCTGATGACTAGGGAAATTTTGCTTCCTACATTCTGAAATTTGGCTAAGTCTGGAAGACTTTATTTCCCTGATGACCAGGGAAATTTTGCTTCCTTATACTTTATTTCCCTGATGACCAGGGAAATTTTTCTCTACACTCAGAAATTTGGCTAAGTCTGAAAGACTTTATTTCCCTGATGACCAGTGAAATTTTGCTTCCTTATACTTTATTTCCCTGATGACCAGGGAAATTTTTCTCTATATTCGGAAATTTGGCTAAGTCTTGAAGACTTTATTTCCCTGATGACCAGGGAAATTTTGCTTCCTTATACTTTATTTCCCTGATGACCAGGGAAAATTTTCTCTACACTCGGAAATTTGGCTAAGTCTGGAAGACTTTATTTTCCTGATGACCAGGGAAATTTTTCTCTACACTCAGAAATTTGGCTAAGTCTGGAAGACTTTATTTCCCTGATGACCAGGGAAATTTTGCTTCCTTATACTTTATTTCCCTGATGAACAGGGAAATTTTTCTCTACACTCAGAAATTTGGCTAAGTCTGGAAGACTTTATTTCCCTGTTGACCAGGGAAATTTTTCTCTACACTCAGAAATTTGGCTAAGTCTGGAAGACTTTATTTCCCTGATGACCAGGAAAATTTTTGCCTACACTCATAAATTGACTAAGTCTGGAAGACTTTATTTCCCTGATGACCAGGGAAAGTTTTCTTGCTGCCTTACGCTCTGAAATTTGACTAAGTCTGAGAGTAAGGAAAGTACTATATCCCTATCGTCCAAAGGCTATATGTAAGTCAATAGATTGATACTTAGAGATGAGCATCCTTCGACAAGCCGATATACAAGGCCGAAGAATAATCAAGCTTAAGCCCCTACAAATAAGCTTACGCTAGATTCGACAAACTCGTTGAATCCACCAAGTCAGAAATGACCGGATCAAGAGTTAACTTTGTTAAAATATGAATCGCACTAAGTCGACTCGGATTTTAAGACCCGAACCATAAGTCGTTTTAATCAGACCGGTTCACTCAAACTCAAAAGGATTAAACTAGCAGTGGAAGTTACAAAACCACTTGAATATGATCCTAATCATCAAGGAGTTATATAAACCACCTGGAAGTTTCTCTAACCATCCAAGGGAAGTTATTGAAACCACCAGGAGGTTACTTCAATCACCCGAAGTAGTTATTCTCTACAATAACTACGTCGACCCTTATAAAAGGAGGGACAAGAAGAGAAGAAGGGATCTTTGGCCATAGCAAGAAGAACCTAAAAAGCTCCCGATTGAAGATACTTCAAAGCTCCAAGAAATCCCGGAGAAGAAGGATCGAAGATCGAAGCAAACCAAAGAAAATCGAAGACCGAAGATCGAAGATGGAAAATTGAAGATTCAAGTCCAAAGCAAGTCGAAGAACAAGTGAAGATTCTAGGAGAAGAAGAGTAAAGCAAAGCCCCTAGCCGATCACGCGCAAAGCCCGGAAGGATCAAGCACCGCAACGCTCTTCTCTTTTCATTTTCTCACTTGTTGTAATCTTTGTACTTCGAAATCGAGTATCAAAGGATCAAAGACGGATTTCCCCGCAATCTCCTGATATATTTTGTACTCTGCTCCCTCGAAGCGAGTCCTTTGAAAATTGTACTTGAGTAAAAATCAAATATTTGCTCATACAAATCTTTGCCAAATTTCTGAGTGTAGAGAAAAATTTCCCTGGTCATCAGGGAAATAAAGTCTTTCAGACTTAGCCAAATTTCTGAGTGTAGAGAAAAATTTCCCTGGTCATCAGGGAAATAAAGTATAAGGAAGCAAAATTTCCCTGGTCATCAGGGAAATAAAGTCTTCCAGACTTAGCCAAATTTCAGAATGTAGGAAGCAAAATTTCCCTGGTCATCAGGGAAATAAAGTCTTCCAGACTTAGCCAAATTTCTGATTTTCCGGCTTTAGGCAATATTTCAATGTCTACAATTATTATTAGTCTATATTGTTGCCCAAATCATGGGGGATTCGAGGACTTTTCGGATTGAATCTCTACTCTTTCGAGTGAGTTTGTTGTGTTTTATTAACGAAATATGGGCCATGTGTGTTTGAAGGGTGCCGACGGTCAAGATTAGATCTCGAAACCGACGGTTAGATATCAATAACTTAAAAATTAATGACGTGGCGACCACTTGGGATTCAACAAAAATTTATTGGGCTTATCTTATGCCCAATAGGGCTTCTTCATGACATCCGCGCGCCCCCCCCCCCCCCCGCCTCTCTCTTTCCAACTGTACAAGCCATACGGCTACTCGCTAGGACACCCATCTCCCCTCTTTGCCTCTCTTTTATCCCACTTCTCGTGGCTTGTCACCTTTCATCCAGGCCCTTGAATGCAAACCTAGTTTTATAAGAGGGATAGAAGAGAAATATTTCATATCTGAATTTTGAGAAGATGACTTCTTCTGGGTGAGACTCGAGTCCCCGATCTTTGCCGATGCCAGGATTTCACCTCGAGAAGTTCCTCGACTTCGCCTTGAGAAGATCTTGCATTGCTTTCTGAAGGATCCAGCCTCTTTCGACGTCTGGCCCTGCATCGTGAGTGGGATCATCAGCGTATCCTCGCATCGTCCCACGGCGGAATCATCTAGGCATTGTCTATCCTTTCTTTTTACCCATGTTCACTTTCACATCTCTTTTATTTGTTTTCCATCGTCTCCGCAGCGCATCCTAGCCGTTTCCGCCTCCGTATCATCCATAGTTGTAGCTGTGGGTGCAAAATCTGGCTAACGCCTGATAGTGGGACCTGCCAGTCTTGCCTGAGGCCCACGAAGACGACAATGGGACCCGCCATTCTTGCCTGAGGCCCACAAAGACGATAGTGGGACCCACCAGCCTCGCCTAGGGGCCCACAAAGACGACAGCGGGACCCGCCAGCCCTACCTGGGGTCCACAAAGATGACAATGGGACCCGCCAGTCCTCCCTGGGGCCCACAGAGACTGTCTGGGGCCTGGTAAATCCCCCCCGGATATTTACTAAAGCCCCAGAATCCCAAATATTCCTAAAGCTCTATAAATAGCAGATCCTGTAAATAATCCAGACTGGAATTTATTATTTCCAATTCCACTTTTTGTTTTCCATAGCTCCTTGAGCCTTCTAGTGATCAGACTCTAGTCAAGCTTACTTTGCCCTCTGTCTAATTGTATAAGCACTCATTGGCCTGTCGAGAGTAGCTATACTTTTTCAGAGTTAGTGGATACAAAGGTTGCGTCTTACTGCACGGAGACGTAGGCTTCGGCCAAACTTCGTCACCACACCCTGTGTTGACTCTCTCTCTCTCTCTCTCTCTCTCTCTCTTTCTATCTCAACAGTGTCTGTGTGACACCTCAGCAGACAACAGCTCTACACTCAACAATGCACCGCACTCAAAGTCAACCATCAATCGACTGTTGGCGGAAACTGTACGATGGCCATAATTTCCCCCCACAGAAGCCCTATTATGTCATAAGAGTTATTACTTTATTCTTGATCATCGGTACCTTTGCAAGCATATTTAGCCTTCTTTTATCTTAAAAATTGACTGCGTAATGCCTTTTTAAGACTGAAATCTACTGCTGCGATTGGCCTTATTATATGCAGAAATTCATGTTTTATGATGTTATTATGTTTCTAATTGTTTAATCTTGAACTGTGTTTTAGTTTCTTCTCATATCTTATTAGTTCTATGATTAATACTACTGAATTTTTATTGTTTAAGTGGAATTTACATTTTATATTGATTAAAACCTCTAGTTTGTTGATCAAAGAGAGCCCTCTTGGCCTAGGATTGTAGTGTGCCTTGTTGGTGCATACATCAAGTTGGTATCAGAGCTTGAAAGAATTTGTTTGGGTCTCTTTTAAGCGCTGAAAATCAGCAAATCCCTTTCTTTCTGTTTGCTTATTTTGCTTGAAAGAATCTGTATGGATCGTGATTGAGGAACACGATACTTTGCCGCTAACTTGGCCACAAATTCTTAGGTGTCGGATCGGGAAAAAGGAGCGGCCAAGATTCATTGGTTTATGAGATGCTCTAGCAGGGCATTAAATGACATCCCTTTGGCTCAAGCTGAGCCAAAATGGTGAGAGGGTGTTGATGGTTGGAAGGGCCTTTTGGTTGGTAGTATTTACTGCACCACATGTGATTGAAGTACATTGTGGTTGTCCCATTGGCTAAAAAGGTTGTACCTTTTGGTTGGCAGTATTTCTTCACCTTATGTTTTAAGCAAAGCATGAAGCTCAAAAGAATAACTACCAACCAAAAGGTAGGACCAAGTGCCCAAGAAATACTTCCATGTGGTGCGTTAAATACAACCACCCTGGGAAGATGTACAATCAAACTAGAAAAGGTACTAACAAACTGGAAACTATACTACTAAACTGGAAAAGATATGATCAAACTGAAAAAAGATATTACCAAACTGAAAAAGACATGACCAAACTAGATAAGATACTACCAAACTGGAAAAAGATACAACCTAACTGGAAAAGATTCTACCAAACTAGGAAGAAATACGACTACACTGGTATGTGAGACGACCAAACTGGAAAAGATACTACCAAACTGGGACGAGATATAACCAAACTGGAAAAAATACTACCAAACTTGGAATAAATATGACTCACACTATGGAGAGGTACGACCAAACTTGAAAAGATACTACCAAAAAATACGACGAAACTAGAAAAAATACTACCAAACTGTGAAGAGATACGTCCAAACTGGAAAAGATACTACCAAACTAGGAAGGGATACAACCAAACTGGGAATATATACAACCTTTTCTAAAAAATATTCCAGGTTGGAACTTTCTCTAGTTAATTTGAGCTTCCAATCCAAGTTAAATAAGTACCCTTAGCCCTTAGGTAAAGCATGTCGAGAAATCTTTGACGTCTGTTGACTGTCTCATGTCTATCCAAGCAAAGCAAATAAGCTATTATGTTCTACAGCTACAGATGTACTAGCAAGCGATCCAACGTATTCAAATCCACCAATCATCAACCTTTATTTAATCATTGAGAATCCAGCATTCAATAACTTTGTAAGACTTATTTGATGACTGTCGAGTCAATGCTTTATCATTATAATGATTTAAAAAAGCTATCATGGTCGAGAAGCACTTTGAAGATCTATTTGCACTTTGCACAACAAATCATCGACACTGGTCGGATGTCTACAACAAGATCGGAATAGCATATGTATTCAAATCCACCAATCGTCAACCTTTATTTAATCATTGAGAATCCGGCATTCAATAACTTTGTAAGACTTATTTGATGATTGTTGAGTAATGCTTTTTCATTATAAAAAAGCTATCATGGTCGAGAAGCACTTTGAAGATATGTTTGCACTTTGCACAAGTCATCGACACTGGTCGGATGTTTACAACAAGATCAGAATAGTAGACATTACTCGACGATGATTGGCTAAAGATCCAACACCATCCTTTAACATCAACCGGTCATGATGTGGTATCTAGATGAGCATGCACTACAAGATATTCTCAATGTTGTCAAGATCTCTTTAACCCAAGGAGGATTGATGTAAAAATATATAAAGGTTCATAGTGGATCGTTCATCCAATGCTCCATGTATTCGCTTTTGATATTTGAGGCCTTTAGAAATAGTTTTAGAAGTCCTGTGTTCATTGTTTGATAATCTTTAGGTTAGTCCTAGGATTTAATATAGACACTGTTCTAAAAAGTGATTCGGGCGCTCGTCTGAGCATTTTGGGCCTTAGACCGCATCGCCTAAGGTGAGACCCGCTTTCCTCGATGTCCATATGATAAAGACCGTCGATGCTATCATAGAAAGCAGTCATTCATACGTTTCCTTTCTCCCAATTGTCTCCTTCATTTTCTTCATTTTAATCTTTTTCTTTTTTCTTTTTAACTAGTACAATAGTGTGTAGTGGCTCCCTTGACCCATTGTGATCACTTGAAAAAATGATGATAGTGGCACCCTTGATCTATTGTCAACTCCTGGAAGAAGGATGACACTGTAAATGTAATAGTTATGCAAATTTTAAGTAAATGTTTTATAAAATTTTGGGCGCCTCCATCTCTAGCCGCCCGCCTATGCATCCGCCTTCCGCCTTGGAACTCCCCTACCGCCTTAGGTCCTCCTAGTCTTCGGTTTTTTTTATCATATCTTATATGATTTGGATCCGGTTTAGATTTGAACTAGGCTTCTTAGGATTCAAGTAATTTTGCCTACACATGTTGGGAGAGGTCATCCCTATGGAGATTGTTCACTTTTATAAATTATTAAATTCTTCTTTCCATGTTCTGTTACGGAATTAGATAGAGTTGGCTCTTGTTTGCTGATTATTTGTTATTCTCTTTGTCATTCCTCTCTTTTGAAGCACATTGTTTATCCACACTAGAACATAGTCCAACATCGCGAAAGTAGGGTTGTCAAAGGGAGCATAGCCCATCTTTCAAAAATATTGCTAGGAAGGTTCAAAGTCAGCGCTTTTCTTCCACGAGTAGGGTGCAATGGGGAGGAGAAACTAGCAAAAGTAAACAACTGTTTATGACATATCTTAGTGCTATTAGTCTGAACCTTCAATTTGACGACCCAAAAGATAGGCAACGGGACTTAGTTGTGTCTTTATGGCTTCTACTTTCGTTTTTGTTGGTCGGAACTATCAGTTTTGCCACACGTTCAATGATTTACTCATCCACATTACATACATTAATGGTTTCTTTTGTGTGTGTGTGTGTGTGTTTTTTTTTTTTTTGGGGGTGGTCATTTTGTAACTCAGTTTCTCATATTCTTCATTCCTTCCATGTTTTTAATATTTATATGCTTCTATACTTCTTCCTAATGATCCTTCTGACTCGAGTAGTTTTATTGCTTTTACTTTAGTGATAACACTTGCTTAGACCATAACCACATGTGCAGACGATTTTTCTATGATTGTTTATTAAAGCACTGCACACACACACACACACACACACACACACACACACACACACACACACACACACACACACACACACTAGTAATGCTTGTGTGCTTGTCGGCACAGCGACACTCCCCCGCCTGCCGCTGTGTGAATTGTACTCGTGAATATGATACACGAGTGTGATTCTCTCTCAGAATATGCTACTCTTTATACTCCTCCGTGAATGTTCGGTGGGACCCCCGAGCCTCTCCACCAGGTGAATCACACTCATCAAACTGATAGATCGGAGGGCTAGGAGATATTTTGTCATTTGTCATTTCCTTTCTCTCTACTCTATAGGTGAATCGCACTCATGCAACCGGTAGATCGGAGAGCTGGTAGATATTTTTTTATCACCCCACTTATATTACAGTCCCAAGCGATCTCCCTTATTAATTACGATGCATATATGTGTGGGTGGGAGTTAATTACTGTACATATATGTGAGGGAGGGAGTTAATTACCTTGCAAATATTGGTCGGTGGAATTAATTATCATGCATATATGTGAGGGAGGGAGTTAGTTACCGTGCATATATGGGTCAGATGGAGTTAATTGGCGTGAGTATATGGAAAGTGGGAGGGACTCGAGGGAGTTAAATCACTTCCTCAATTGGCAGATGGAGATTCAAAATTCAAATTAAATCCTTAAAAGTTGTTAGGGACTTGGGGTGAATCACACTCGTCTTTGTGCATATGGTTCGACAGTCCAGATATATCTTTTAGGTTATGTTATATCTCTGGGCCGCATGCCGTCCGGTATTATATAGTTATAGGCTGGGATACTCTTACTCATGGATCGATTACTAATGCAATTACACAATGCCCTTACCTACCCTAGAGGTTTTAGAATTTGATGAAACTTGGTGGGGGTGCTATCCATGGCAAGTTGTGAGGATGATCAACTTGCCAGGGATAGCATCCCCACCAAGTTTCATCAAATTCTGAAACCTCTAGGGTAGGTAAGGGCGGTGTGTAATTGCATAAGTTAGGATTTCTAAGCTTTGTAATAAATTATTGTTAATTTCTGTGGCAGGGGGCCTGTTGTTTACACTATTCTTCTACTGCTCCTTCGTGACTCAACAAATTTTAAGATTAGAATACATGCCGCTGTTGCATTGGCTGTGCCAACATCAAGGCCTGGTTAGTTTTGATCCATTTACATATATTCCAATCACCTGTTAACATTATGTTAGTGAATTAGTGGTGATAATATTATTTGGATTTCCACAGAAGAATTCGAACTTGATAAGGTTCCTGAATACATTCTCCGCATAGTTTCTTCATTATGGTATTCACATCTCTTTCAATAATACACAAAATGCACTTCTGATGTTTTGAGTTCTAGATATGATTTGTATGCTAACCTGGGCTAATTTAATTTTAAGTAAGCGGTTATTTCTTTTACTAATGTACCATGCTTGATAATAACCTTATGAATGACTATAATTGATAATACAGCATGTTTGTGGACTCTGTCGAAGAAAACAATTACATTGAACGACTATAACAAAGCATACTTCAATAATTTTTTCTTCTTTGATGATAGTCAAGATGAATAGGGTTGATCCAAGTTGTGCTTACACCATCCTATACTTGTTAAACAAACAAACCAACCAGGAATATCTGACTTTTCTTTAGTTTGTAAAAGATTCTTGGCATGGCCAAATTACATGGGATACAGTTATCCCTTTCGGCTGATATAATGCTTGGTTGAAAGCCTTGTAGCTCAGAATAGATTGACCCATAAAATATTGATAGGAAAGTCAGTTTGGAACTCTCAGAATCATGTTTGCATTAACGTAAAATATAAAATATCCCAAAAAAGTATGGCTATTGAAATGACAGAAAAGGATCAGAATTAAGAGATGCTAGACTTGGAAAGGACTGTATTGTACTCTGTTATATGAACTTGATAACCCAGTAAATCTTTGTAATTAAAGATAAATTTTTTTTTAGGGACGAGTCATGCAAAAGTATGATGAGACCAGTTGACACTATTACTTGACTTAGCTTGATCATTCGTCTTCTTGCCAACTTTACTAATATCTTATTAGTGAACTTGACCTCTGCGGCCTCGGGCAGTTCATTCAATTTGAACATCCACAAATTCGGTAATTCTTCCATGAAGTAAAGTTCTTTGGTTGCTGCTTTTATGCATGCATCATTATAATCTCCAAAAATAACATCGTTGTTCCTACAACAAAATTTGAATTATTTGTCAATCTTGAGCTTCCATATTATTTTGGGGACCTCGAATGCAATTGCTCTTTTTATTGAATTCTTGGAAATCATAATCAATTTATTTTCAATTGGCTATGAAAATAGTCCATAATTTCAGGAAACATGTTTTCCATTGTACTAAGTGTTCCATCGAAATGCATTGAATGGGCATATTATATTGAGAAATTCAATTGGCTACCATCAATCAGAGGAAATGCTTTCGAAGCTTCTGAAAAATGGTGCAATGAGCAAGAAATGAGAAATTAAAATCTAGAAATCATAACAGGGGCAATTTTTGTTTAAGGAAGGCTTGAGATAGACATTTTTACTTTCAGCATAAAATTAGGTGGTTGTTTTGTAACGTGCAAATGTATAATGAATTCTTTCATGAGTGATGATATCCGTAGGTAAAAGATGGGCTTCTTTCCCGACCTTAATCTATATCATGCCCTTTAGTCAATGTTGTTAGGACTGAACCAAGCACTAAATATGTAGGGGCACCTATCAGTACGGTCCGGTTGATCGGCTAAGCTGGTTATTGTTTTATCTTAAAATAAATAGAAAAGTTGGAGAAAAATAGAAAGGTAAAAAAGAGTAAAAAAATAGAAACTTTATTCAATAAATAGATTTACTATCAATCTCTACATTTTGTTTCTACAAAAAGTGAAAATATAGATTTTCCAAAACGATGTAAAATTGTCAATAACATTGTGAAACCACGAGAGGATACTTTCCTTTCCCTTTCCCTCTCTCCAATGTCCTCAACTCAAGTGGCCCAGTCTCAAGAGTCTCAACTTACGACTTAAGATAGCAAGTTTCAAATTTGAAGTTGAACACTCAAATTTCAAAGTTGCAATTTTTCAAACTCACCAAATAAATTCAAAATAACTATCTTAACAAATACACAAGTCATTCTAAATAATTAAATCAATAATCTTCTCCTTCATAGCTTTCCCCAACATTCTCTTCTTCTTCATCATCGACCTCTCCAATTCCCTTGGGTCTTGGCCGCATTTGCGCCTACAATTAATCAAATACAATATGCAAAATTATAAATGTATGTGTTAATTATTTAAAATGCTGATGGTATATTGAAAAAAACTAAATATTTTACCTTCTATCGATGGATCCATCTCCATCCAATTATCTATTTTCTCCTCTATCCGTTCAAGAGTCTAGCTCCTCTAATTCAATAACATATTCTTTAACTATGTCAATTTAATCCAAATTTATGGAATCACTACGCATAGGCTTGTGCATAATATTGTAATTCAGTAACTATAACTCTTTAAAACTTGGAAAGAGAAACTAGAGCAACTTTAGAAAGTATATGCCGAGTCATTATTTTAAAAATAATATAATATATACATATGCCTCAAAGGTTAAACCATTAGCCTAAGTATCTTGAGATGCCGAGTGAGGTACGCAATCGGCGATGGAGAGGGGATGCTGATGAGGCATGGGGCAGCAGGAGGAGGAAGCCTGCCGGAGGGGGAGGGGGAAGGTCCCAAGAGGCACCATCAGGGTTGGCCTGCCGAAGGGGATGAGTGTGATTCATCGATCGGGTGGGCCTGCCGAAAAAGGCGATTTCAATTCATCGGTTGGATGAGCCTGACGAAAGGGGGTATATGCGGTTCGGTGATGGAGAGGGGCTGCTGGTGAGGCATGGTGTAGTGGGAGGAGGGGGCAGGTTGGGGGGATACCATTGGGGCTGACCTACCGAAGTGGGAGAGTGTGATTCATAGTCAAGGGTGGCCTGCCGGAGGAGGGTGAGTGCTATTCGCCGGTCGAAAGGGCATGCTGGAGGGGATGATGGGGTCGAAAGGGTCTGCCATTTGGCATTCTGAAGCTTCCCCTCCTTCGTCCTCCACCCTCCTCCTCTGCCCACTGGCCACCACAGGTCGCCCTCGCTAGCCTCTCATGATCGCGCCTCGTACCTGCAACGCGAAGGAAAAAAAAAAGGATCTCAGTCGTTAGCTCTCTTGTGATCGAGCGGCTAAGACGCATTGTAAAAATTGTAGTGCATAAATAAATTCCATTGAACTTGACCCTATATATATATATATATATATATATATATATATATATATATATATATATATATATATATATATATATATATATATAGGGCCATGCTATAATGCGGCATGCGGTAAGTGCGGCACACTACAACCTTCTGATGCACCGTTGCGTGCATGCGATGCACACAGCGGATGTATCAGACGGCTGCGGTATGGTGTCGCACTTACCGCATGCCGCATTATAGCATGCCCCATATATATATATATATATATATATATATATATATTCTCTATAACTTTCCTTCTCTACAAATTTCTCTCTCTAATATTTTCTCTGTAATATTCTCTAGAGAATTCTCTCTACTACTTTCTCTCTCTAGAATATTTCCTTAGATAATATTCTCTATTTTTAACATTTTCTCTCAAGAATTTTTTCTCTAGGATATTTTTCTCTTGAACTCTCTCTATGGTATTTTCTTTCCCTAGAACATTCTCTCTAGGATATTTTCTCTCTCTATAATATTTTCTATCTCTAATTTTCTCTCTCAAGAATATTTTCAATCTAGAGTCTTTTGTAGAGATAAAATGTAGGAAATATTGTGGGAAGAGAAAATGTCATAGATGGATAACATTCTAGAAAGAAATGTTCTAAAGAGAGAATAATGTAGGGAGAGAAAATGTTCTAGATAGAGGAAATATTCTGGAGGGAATATTGTAGTGAGAGAAAATGTTCTATAGAGAGAATATTATAAAGGGACAGTTTGAGAGACTATTCGAGAGAGAGAAAATATCCTAGACATAATATTGTAGAGAGAAAATACTCTAGGGAGAATATTCTAGAGCGTATATTGTAGAGGTTGAAAGTATTCTAGAGAGAATATCCTAGAGAGAATGTTCTCTATAAACTTTTCTAGAGAGCGAAAATATTGAAGATTGAAAATATTCTAGAGAGAAATTTGTAAAGAGAACGTTCATGTGTTTTTGTTCCTTAGAAACATGTTTTGGTGCAGTTTATGTTCCACATTTCAAACGTTTTTCTCAACCAAGATTATTCTAGCCCATTGTTTCTGAAGACACGTCCCTAGCAAGAAACTGAGAAACGGAGCATTCTGTATGCCAAATACCCCTTAAGCTTCCATTTAAGGTGGATACTGGATAGACCTTGACTAGGAAGCACAGACACTTCCCCAAGCCTCTCGTACCCGTGTCGGACACGTGTCAGACACCGACACTCGTCGGACACGCATGTGCCGTGTCCTACGTATTTCCAGGAGCCGGACACGATCGGACTCTCGTCGGACACGTATCGGCCACTCCTCGGACACTCGCCGGATACTCCTCGGACACTCGTTGAACACGCACCGGACACTGCAGGTTGACAGACTGTTCGATATAGGGTCAGATTACAAGCTGTGGTTATTTAGTTTTGGCTTCAACCTATCTGATCCTCTGAGATTATAACCTCGGAGGATCTGATAGGTTGAAGCCAAAACTGAATCGCAGCCGTTCTTTTGCATGCCATTTGGGCCTGCGTGTGATTCACTTGTCAGGATGGTTATGATGGACGGTTACAATTTAGGTTTGGCATTAACTTATCTTATCCTATGAGGTTTCAGATAGGTTGAAGGCAAAACTGAAAAACAACCGTTATTTTCCATACCATTTAGAGATGTCTGCGATTCACAGATCGGGCTGGATGTAACAACGATTGCGATTCAGTATGCATTAAATTTTCATTTAGTTGTTTTCTATGAGGTTTTTTCGGTTATTGAAATATATATGAATTGAAAACACACATAAAATAAAATTTAAAAATATTAATTTATTTTGCCGTTTCCCCGCCGTACCCGTGTCCTCCTTTTTTAGGATTTGTCGTGTCGACGAACCCGTGTCGTGTCGTACCCGTGTCCTTGTACCAGTGTCAGTGCTTCTTAGGGCCTTGATAACAAATGGTGTTCAAGGATTCATGAAAGCCCAGCTAGAGGAAACAGAGTATGGATGTTCTCTTTGTCCGTATGAAAATGGCAACCTGGTATTATTAATGGGCTCTTATCGTCAATCGAATGTCCGTCACTTCACATTACGAAAAGCACGTCCAACCTGGTTTAAGAATCTTCGTTGCAGTAACTATTACGGACACAGTGATTTCACATGAAGGTGTCTTGAAGTCTTCATATGTTTATTAACAATCAAGAGATGGTTCATGGGGGAAAATGAATATTCCTCGGAATAATAAAAATTAATCATGGCTTTAAAAGAGCCATGGAGGCACATGCTTTAATGTTTTTGCTTCTGTCCTAGCCAATCACTCTATACTCCTATTTTTCTAAAGTCGTCTTTCCCTTTTTCCAATAGCTATAGATAGTAGCAGCTTTAATGTGATTGGATCGTTAACATGATCTTAATCTACCAGTACCCATGACTGCACTATCAATTTATTACCTTAGTCAATAGAGATTGGACCTGACTAGATTTATCTTTGAGATTTATATATTACCTAATTCTGTATTTGCAGATTATGGAAAATCCTATCCTGATGTTGTTCAAGGTCTGGAGAATGTGCTTGAATCAGTAGTTTCAGAGGAAGCTTCAGCTTCGTCAAGCTACAAATACAAGGACAATCTTGAAAAGCAGGTAGTGTTCGTGGGCCTCTTATTATAACAATGTCATCTCCAACCTGCTATATTACGCTAATCAATAATATCTTTTCCCAGCTGACATTGACCACTTTGCATGTTCTTGCCTTTGCTTCATCCGAGGATGACCAAGCACTGAAAGATTTTCTCATAAAGGTTAGAGTCGTTCTTATTGAAATTGTTGAGTTCTTTCTTCTTTAATGCATGTGTGTGTCATGTGTGTATATTTAAGTCGGATGATGATGCAGTCTGATATACCACTGCTGTTTTTTCTCATTTCATGTTCACTTATTTGATGTCTATTGCATTTCATTGACTTTATTTTATCAGTTGTACTTGGCCTAGGTGTGGGCCGTGGGGATGCCCACATTTGCTCTTTGACTTCCCTTTAGGATCAAATCAGGCTAATTCGGGTGCATATCTAATGCTGTAAGAAAATAAACTGGTTAACAGGATCAGCAGTGCAATCAATGGTCAAGATTAGACTTGATCCGAGTATCCAACGGCAAAGAGGGCACAACTTAGGTACCTCGCCTACATTTCACATTGGCAAACTTAGTAGCCTTAAGAAGAAGCCCAAAGGGCTTCAGACGATCAACCTCTCTCCTCTCTTTTCAAGTAACCCGTGTGGCCCTTCTCTGTTCGCGTGTCCTCTGTTCTCATCCATCTTCTTGTTTCTGTATAGTCCTACCATCCTACCAATCTGCAGGATATGAGATCTGAAACTGAACTTATCGATACTCGTTGATACCCTAATCTTGCCCATATCATAGACAATCGATCCCTAATCGTAGGAAGCCCCAGTTTCCTTGTTCTGCCTTCATTTGCAGTTATTTTCTGATGTGTGTAGAATATTAGATGCAAAATTTTAGTTATTGTGAAAATGTCCTTGTTACTAGACCTTATACATGCTAAGTTGTTGCTTAAATATTGATACAAGTTTCATGATAGATGGCATTTGTTTGCTATTTTATGAGATGCTCTACACTGTATTAGGTGGCATTTGTTTGCTAGTTGATAAGAATAGTGCCGCAGGCCTAAACTTGCAGTGACCTACATAGGTGTTTACATCCAGTTGGTTTCGGAGCTTGAAAGACCCTCTTTTGAGATCCAATAAGCATTTGAAATCATTAAAACTATGACCCCTTAGATACTGAATTTTCATTAGAAATGTGCTTGAGCTCATATTATTGTGGTAAAACTGGATCATCGACCTTTATTCCCGAGTGATGTCCTCAATGTCTAGGATCTATGGAGTGCAAAATTTCTTATAAAACCAACCCACTTGTTGTCCTTACACACTTTGCATTCCGTATATTGCATGCTAAGTCTCCGTCATCAGCTATTGGCTTGACTCTTCTTTTTTATTGCTGTAGAAAGCGGTTGTAAGCTGTAAAGAACGTGAGACAAAGGGATCTGTTGTGCCTGGTATTTTTAATGTTTTAGAGAGAAGTAAGAAATAAAGTAGAGAGATATAGAGAGAGTTGGAGAGAGTAAGAAAGGGAGAAAGGGGAGGAGATGAAATGGTCCTCATACCCAAGCCCTCATGGAACCTCGGTAAGATTCCTTGCGTGATCATGGCATCTCTGGTTTCATCTCCAAGTTTTCCCATTTGAAGAAGAATTAACAGAAGAAGAGCAAGAAGGAGAAAAAGTGCTCGGCTCTTCTCCTCTCATTCGTCCCAGCGAAACAGTGCTCACACCCTCCTGGTTCCCCTATCTGCTCTGCGTGAAAAGGCCCTAGCCCTCCCCTCTGTGTTCATGTGAATAAGGCCCCTATCCTCCCCCTTTTCACGTACATAGACACGGTATTAAAAAATTCCTGTCCAGTGGCTTCTAAGGGCACCCCCTGTGATGCTGCTACTTTCCAAGGGCACTCAGGTGCTGCAGGCACCTAGTTCCTGCAGGCACCCAGTTTCTGCAGGGCATCCGCTGGCTGCCCAGAATGGCTGAGGGCACCCCAGAACTCTGATAGACCCTTGCTGTTGCTAATTTGGGCCCTTCTCGCCGGTCAAATCTGGATCGTGGCTCACTTCTTTGCTTGAGAATTCATCAAGGTGATATTCATTCATGTGCAATCTTCTCCTGGGTATGATCCGAGGGTGTTTTTGTTTATTCCGTGGGACCCCCATATGTGTCCTGCATCAAGGGACTAGCTACCATGGCGAACTGCCACAATTGAAACAGGACATGTTCAAATTGCTCGCCCAAATACAGTGGAAAAGGGTGATAATTGCTAGAAAGTATCATCGTGCCTTTATATAGGATCGTTGGTGCTAATTTAGGAATGTTATTGTTGGTTTGTTTCCCATTGAGATGCTAGGAAAAGGCCCTCAAGGAATTTAGCGAACATAAGACTTCTAGCAACTTTTGGAGCTTCCATCTTTAGATCTAAGCTATATGCACAAATGCGAAGGCAGTCACATTCAAGGTTGGAGTTTTTTTCTCTCTGAAACTTGCAAGAAAAGCTCAAGGAAGTGAATCCCGCTATGATACCATGTGACATGCAAGGTGCAGCAATGCCCTAATGTAGGTAAAAGCCACCGGTAAGGGTACTAGCGTAATAAATTGAAATGGCCTGTACTCTTCCATTGTCATATACGAGAACAATACCTGAGAGTACAGTGCATATACAAGCGTTATGCCAGTGATCAAAAATTGATGTCAATTTTGTGCTATCTCATGACACTAACGATGAATGCCTCAAGATGTCTTAGATATACAGTGTAAGATTATGAGCATAGTCTTGATAATCTGTTCGTCTTAACTAACAATATAGAGGTCAAAGTTTAAACCTTTGAACTCGTCACTGATATCATGTAACATGACACTACTCATTAATGAAGGCAATCTCTACTTCTTGGATAAAATACCATATGTTATGCGTGAGTTCCTTGTGGTGATGTGTAAAATAGAAATAAACCTTCATTATTGAGAGCAATATGCACACTAAATATAAAGAATCAATGTTTCTTGATATACAGAACAATGATATATGTACACAGACAGCACCATTATATCTCACCCCAATAGAACAATAGGTTCAGTTCTAGGAAGCATGGACACTTCCCCAGGCCTCCTGTACCCATGTCGGACACCGACACTCATCGAACACTCGCCGGACACATGTGCCGTGTCCTACGTGCTTCCGGGAGCCGGACACGGTCGGACACTTCTCGGACACTCGCCAGACACTTATCGGACACTCGAGACACTGCGAGTTGACGGACTGTTCGATATAGGATCGGGTTACAAGCTGTGGTGATTCAGTTTTGGCTTCAACCTATCTGATCCTCTGAGATTATAACCTCAAAGAATCAGATAGGATGAAACCAAAACTGAATCGCAGTCGTTCTTTTGCATGCCATTTGGGCCTGAGTGTGATTCACTTGTCAGGATGTTATGATGGATGGTTACGATTCAGGTTTGGCTTTAACTTATCTTATCCTCTGAGGTTTCAGATAGGTTAAAGTCAAAACTGAAACACAACCGTTATTTTCCATACCATTTAGAGCTGTCTGCGATTCACCGATCGGGCTGGATGTAACTAACAATAGCGATTCAATATACATTAAATTTTTATTTTAGTTGTTTCATATGAGGTTTCTTTGGTTATTGAAATATATATGAATTGCAAATACAAATAAAATATAAATTTATTTTGCCGTGTCCCCGTCGTACCCGTGTCCTCCTTTTTTAGGATTTGCCGTGTCAGCGAACCCGTGTCGTGTCGTACCCGTGTCCCCGTACCAGTGTCAGTGCTTCTTAGGTTCAGTTGTGCCTTAATTTCGAAAGTGTCATTAAATGCGTAAAAATTGAAATTAAATCTGGATTATGGCATTTAGAGTTCTGTTGGGACCCTGCACACCAAACCAACGGGCCCTTGCCACGTTGTCTTGGTCAGGTTCTCGGCACAAACACTAGAGGGTTAAGCATCTTGTCGACGGTCGAAAAATTTCTGTCAATTTTGTGTGCAGCCTTCTTAATTATAATTGTGCTCCATAGTCAAGGCCACTTTTGACGGGATAAGGGTCGGATGATGATGATGATTTGTGACCAGAAGGTTCAAAAAATCAGCAAATATTTCCATTAGGCTATTCCCCTTGTTTTGGAAACGTGCATCGTAACATTTTACTTCAACAGTGATTTTGTTTTTGATCAGTGAATGTCTGTTGCAGAAAGCACCATTTCTGGAAGAGTGGTTGAAGTTGCTGCGCTCGTCGTTCATGGAATCTGACGATCAGCTGTCAACGAGTGGGGCAGCGTCTTCTGAGAACCAAGAGAATGGGTCAATTTCTCTTGCGCCAAAGAAAGCAATGCTATCTAGAGCATTGAAGTCGTTAGTTGATGTTTACGAAAGCAGTAACCAGCAGGGCATCGCTCGGAGGTTCGAGATCTTATACAATAGCATATCGTGATCTTCGGCCATTCTTGTCTCCCAACCTTCAATACATTGAACAAAAGATGCAATGCGATCCGGGGCTGATACGATTCTTAGGCTCGGAAATTACGGTGAGAACATTCGGGAGCCTGACATCTTGGTGTTGTAAGCAGCTTTATTTTAATGTTTATTTATTATTTTAGGAGTTATTTATTTAATTTCAGCCTATATGTTTTGGCTTTCTTAGCTAAGTTTAGTACCATATTGCCTATGGGGTATTTATGTTGTCACATGTTGGGTAGTTTAAAGTCCCCATGCCTTCGGTTATGGTAATGCATTAACGTATACCATTATTCTATGTTCCTGAGGAAGATGCAATCTCCTCGGTGGTCCCCCGAGTGCATTTTTGTTGTTGGCTTGGTTTGCTGCATTTGCTTCCACCCCAATTGCAGGAAGCCTATTTAAAGGGGCATAATGGGAAAGACAAGTCCGGTGGCAAGTGTAGTCTCCATTATGTCTCTTTAAACTGCCGATGTGGCTTGCTACGATTGGCCCATAAGCAAATGCAGCAAACCAAGCTGGCAAAAACAACACACTCATCGTCCCCCCCCCCCCCCCCCCCCCCCCCCCCCCAATCTCATCTCCATCCCAAGATTCTCACATGATCGCAATGCCTCCGGTTTCTTCTCCAAGTTTTCCCTTGTGAGTAGAGCAATTAACAAGAAGAGTAAGAAAAGCCCGGCTCTTCTCCTAGGGCTGGTACTTGGTCTGGATGAACCCGAGCAATCCGACCAAATTCTGAATTTGGACAAACATGGATAAATATTTACGAATTTGGACGGGCATGGGTTTTTTTTTTTTTTTGCCCGAATTCGAATTTGACGATCATGGTCGGTTGTATGACCAACCTGAGCATCCCGAAGAATATATTATATATGTTGGTATTGTGAGGATATATTATGAAAGTAGAAACTCGTTGCTTAAACAAGTTGGAAAGCAATTAATGAAACCAATATTAAACAAATTGGAAGCCAAATTTTTTTTTTTTTTGTGAAAGCCTAATGCTTAAGCAAATTGAAAAAATCTTATTTGGAAGAAATTGTTTAGGTTTTTTGTTTGCACAAACTAGGTCCGATCAACCAACTAGATTGACTAAATCTAGGCAACTCGAGCAACCCGATGAACTTTCATGGTCCAAACACGGAAAAACCCTCTGGGTTTTTTGGGCAACTCGGTCAATTTGGATAAAGATGATGTAACTTGGTCCAAACATGATTAAATCTCTAAACCCAGCCAACCCGACCGTGCCCACACCTATCTTCTCCTCTCCTTCCTCCCCGTGACAGAGTGCTCAGGCCCGCCTGATTTCCCTCTCTGTCCTCGTGAAAAAAGCCCCTATCGCCCATTTTCATGTGCGGAGGCACTGGACTAAAAATTGGCAAGCAGGCACATTCAAGATTAGAGTGATGATCTACATGATTTTCTCATTCTTCAGTTGCCAATGTTGTATCTCCTTTGTTCATTGGTTTACATTGATCAGTGATGATGCATCTGTAGGTGTAACTCTCTCTCTCTCTCTCTCTCTCTCTCTCTCTCTCTCTCTCTCTCTCTCTGTGTGTGTGTGTGTGTGTGCGCGCGCGCGCGCACAGATAGATTCTAGTTCTAAATTGTTTGGAGGCCATCAAATTTCAGAAACAAACATGTTCCATGGCTTTTGATTTCTAGATCATGTAGGTTATTTTTGAGACTCGATAAGGTTTTATTGTTTGGAGGCCATCGAAAGTTTGGAAACATACCAGACCGAGCCACCAACATTTTTTTTAAATGAATTCCATCATGCCTCCTTTTATTTAATAATTCATTTTGGCAAAAATTGATGCGTGTAGGAGAGCGCATCGATGAGCCATCAGGAACAACCAAGCCAATCATCTTGGAGTGAGCCACCAAACCAAGTCAATGAGATTGGGACATATTTCTTTAGTCCCATATCTATATAACAATGGACGTCGGTTTTATGCTGACTAGACTAAACCCCTAAAATCCCGGCCCATTGAAACTGAACTAAACCTGACCGTTCATCCCATGGTCGTTGTTCGCATCAACGACTATTAACCTGTCTGCTGAAATTTCGGCCGCCCCAACCCATCGGGTCGATCTTGAGGAATCTGTTCGAACAGAGACAGCTGTGATTGATCGATTATGGGGAAGGGGGAGTTGGTCACGCCGAAGGTGCGCACTTCGTGCCAATCGGCAAGGACGAGGAAATGAGTGTCTCTATGGATGTCGGTGTTGTCGTCGAAAGTGTTTTGTTGTTGAAGGTGTTCATGTGTGTTGCCACCGAAGATGGCCCACTGTAGTACCGACAGATGTGTTGCCGTCGAAGACGGCCCGCTGCAGTGCCGGGCATTCACTAGTTGTTAGGAACATGTTTAGTCCCATATTGTCCGGAACGGCCCCTTTTTTAGCGTGCGGAAGTTTTAACGTCGTGTCTACTGGAACAGTGGTTTGATTAAGCTTGAAGAAGGTTCCCCACTATAACCCTAATAAGGTCTCTTGGGTGTATACAACTTCTATTACGATCACTGAATGTTGACTCATACCGAGCTAGTTCTCCTCTTACCAAGACAAAGTTTGGTGTAACGTTCTCCTCATGGATGTGGGCCATATCATCATTGGATGACTCTGGTTGTTTGATATCGATGTCATGAATCCGGTGAAACCGTTGTGTTCTTTTGTTCATAATGGCAAGAAAATCAGATTAAATCCTTTACCTTCTAAACCACCAATACCAATGTGACAATCCCTAGCATGGAGAGGATGGAGAGGGAGTGAGAGAGAGAGAGGCTAGGGCTTTGGGAGAATGGATTGACCTTCTCATTAGGCCAAGGGCCAAATATATATGGATACAAGAAAAGAACCAAAAGGGGTATCCTATACAGGTATCTACGGGTATCTGTATCTCAATGCTATACACTATCACTAACAGCCCCCCTCAAACTCAAGGTGGGTCATACACCATGAGTTTGCTAAGCAAAAACTGAAAGCGTGGAGCAGGATGTGACTTCGTGAAGAAGTCGGCAATCTGTTCTCCGGAGGAAACAAAAGGGAGAGAGATGGTCCCGGCCTCATACTCCTGGCAAGAGTAGTAGCAATCGAGCTCGATGTGTTTGTCCTCTCGTGAAAGACCGGGTTGGTGACAATCTGTATAGCACTCCGATTGTCACAGTGAAGGGTTGTAGGTTCAGATATCTGAACCCCTAGATCGCCGAGAAGGCGTCGCAAGTGAACGATCTCTTTGGTAGTAGAGGCCATGGCTCGAAACTCTGCTTCAGTACTGGAGAGAGAGACAACGCTCTGCTTCTTGCTGCGCCATGAGATAAGAGAATCTCCAAGAAATAGGCAATAGCCGGTAGTCGATCGACGAGTGGTCGGATCACCAGCCCAGTCGGCATCCGAGTAGGCACGCAGGACCAGAGGAGAAGTCGATGATAGGAGGAGCGACCGGGTGATGGTGCCTCGGAGATAACGAAGAAGCCGAAGAAGGGCAGCATAGTGAGCAGAGCGAGGGGCTTCGACAAACTGGCTGATGATGCTAACGGCATGAGCAATGTCGGGCCTGGTGATGTAGAGATAAACCAACTGGCCAACGATATGTTGGTACCGAGTAGGATCTGAGAGAGGCTCACCATCGGTGGGACGAAGCTTCACGTGAAGCTCGAGAGGGGTGACAGCAGAGCGATCATCGGAAAGTGCAGCTCGACTGAGGATGTCGGCTGTGTACTTCTGCTGAGATAGCAGAATCCCTCGCTCACTATGGGCGATCTCTAGCCCAAGGAAGTACCGAAGAGGACCTAAATCCTTCATCTGGAACCGGCGCCGAAGATGCTGCTGAAGGAAAGTGATGGCAGCTGAGTCATCACCTATGATGATCATGTCATCGACGTATAATAGGAGAATCGCCCTGCCCTGAGGTGATGACCGTACAAAAAGTGAGTGGTCCTGCGAGCTCTCAATGTAGCCGATCTCGGTGACGGCTCATCGGAAGCACTCAAACCAAGCTCGAGAGGCTTGCTTGAGCCCGTAGATAGCTCGACGGAGGCGACAGACATGCTGGGGAGGAGTATGCAAACCAGGGGGTGGCTGCATGTAGACGACCTCTGAAAGATCACCATGGAGAAAGGCATTATTCACATCCATCTGGAGAAGAGGCCATCGACGGACTGCTGCAACTGCCAGAAGTGCACGAACGTAGGTCATCTGAGCTACAGGTGCGAAAGTCTCCTCGTAGTCTATGCCGTAGGCCTTAGTGAAGCCACGAGCCAGCAACCGAGCCTTGTGCCGCTCGATGGAACCATCAGGCCGCCGCTTGACCTTGTAGATCCACCGGCAACTGACAGGCTCAATACCAACAGGAAGGGGAACGATATCCCAAGTCTGAGTCTACTGAAATGCCTGAAATTCCTCGCTCATAGCCTGTCGCCACTGAGGGGACTGGACGGCCTCCCGGTACGACCGAGGCTCCTGGTCTGTGTGAAGGGCTGCAAGAAAGGCTGTAAACTGAGGCGAGTAGGAGGTGACCGTGGCAAAGCCAAAACGGTCAGGTGGGCCAGAGCTAAAGCTGAAGCGATCAGGTGGGTGGTGCTCGCGCTGAGGGTAGCGGGGCGGCGGGTGAGGATCCACGACCGGCGGCGGCGGACTGGGCGTAGCAGGCGGAGTACCAGAGGCATCGGGAGTATGAGGAAGATCTACGGAAGCAACCGGTGACGGAGGAGAGGAGGGGACAGAGGAAGACTCCGTGGAAGAATCACTAGAAACAGGAGGAGAAGTAGAGCTGGGTGAGAGGGGTGATAGAAGAGGCTCGAGAGTCGGAGACAGAGTGGGAGGAGTCTCCAAGAAGGTGAGGTCCTGAGCTGCAGAGGAGTAATAAGGGGCATCCTCGACGAAGGAGACGTGTCTAGAGATGCGAAGACGACGAATCAAGGGGTCATAGCAACGATAACCCTTGTGCTCGGCGCTGATTCCTAGGAGGATGCATTTAACTGCATGTTCGAACAACTTTGTGCGCTCATGGGGCGGAAGAAGAACGAAATAGGTGCATCCGAAGGTACGAAGCAAACTGTAGTCGGGAGGGGAAGAGAAAAGACGCTCGTGGGGAGAGGCACTACCCGGGAGAACAGACGAAGGGGTGATGTTGATGAGGTTGACAGAGGTCAAGACAGCCTCAGCCCAGAAAGTGCGTGGAACGGAAGCAGAGAGAAGAAGAGCACGCGTCGTCTCAAGGATATGACGGTGCTTCCGCTCGGCTACTCCGTTTTGCTCGTGTGTGTGAGGACAGGAGTGCTGGAATAAGGTCCCATGGGACTGAAGAAGTGTCCGCATAGCAGTAGAGAGATACTCGAGGGCGCAATCAGACCGAAAAGTCTTAATACGACAACCAAACTGTGTGTGAACTATCGAGGTGAAAATCTGGTAAACCTGAGGAACCTCAGAGCGGTGCTGAAGAAGGTAGACCCAAGTGTATCGGCTGAAGTCATCGATGAAAGAGATATAGTAGCGATAGCCACACATCGAAGGAAGAGGTGCAGGGCCCCAGATATCAGAGTGTACTAAGTCAAAGGGAGCAGAACTCTGAGAGATACTAGAAGTAAAAGGTAAGGCTGTAGCTTTGGCAAGCTTACAACCGGTACATGTAGATAAAGAAGAAGAGGAGCAACGACCTAGAGCTCCAGTATGGAGTAAGCTCTTAAGGCGAGACTCAGAAATGTGGCCTAGTCTTCGGTGCCACAGGTCGGCATCGAAAGAAACTAAACTACAGACGCCAGAAGGTGGAATGAGGGGAAGGTGGAGATGCTCGAGATGGTACAGCCCGCCTGACCTACGACCAGTGCCAATCACCCGTCCGGTACGTGGATCCTGCACAACACAAGAAGAAGGGGAGAAGGTCACAACATAGCCAGAGTCACAAAGACTGCTAATGGAGATGAGCTGCATGCGAAGCTGGGGTACATGCAACACATTGGGTAAAGAGAGACGACCGCTCGGTTCTGTAGTGGCGGTAATCGATCCACACTGCGAGATGGCTAAAGAAGAGCCATCTGCAGTGTGTATCGATGGGATGTGCGATGCCGGTCGGCAGTCGGTAAGCAAGGAAGCATTGGAAGTCATGTGATGGGAGGCCCCAGAGTCCAGAATCCAAGTGTCGAAGGTATCGGGAGTGGCTAAGTGAGCAGAGGAACGGAAGGCATTGGAAGCCTTGGCGGAGCTGAAGCTCGCCTGCCGGTCTAGGCGGAACTGAAGCTGTGCAAGCTGTTGCTGAAGGAGCTGAGTAGCGTCAGGTGATGATGGAACCGTGCGAGGAGAAAACGGAGTAGTAGCAGTAGCAGCAGTAGAGCCATCGGGTCGACCACGTCTTCGGGGTTTCTGCCTCTTCTCGGGATGCCGCTTCCAACATGTGGCGACAACGTGACCTGGTTTGTGGCAGTGGGTGCAAACAAATCGACCACGACCAGAAGCAGAGGTAGCCGGGACTGCAGCGGGAATGCCAGTGTGGCTGGAGGAGTCGGCCATGGCGGCTCACTCGGTGCCGGAGTGGGTTAATGCAAACAGAGAGGAATCCGGCGAGATCGGAGTCGATCCGAGTCCGACGAGGTCGGATCTCGGAGATAAAGATCTAGAGTTCACCGGTGCGAGATCGAGAGGGTCTCAAGGGATCGTGCGAGATCGAGATCGTCGCGAGATCGAGATCGAGATTGTCGCGAGATCAGGTGCGAAAGTCTGGAGTTCACCGGCACAAGAGAGGCCTCTGGATCTGGTCAGATCTCGCAGGACCTGTGAGACTGCTGGCCAGATCTCACTCGGAGCGCAGGGATCAGGTCTCGGAGCAGATCTGGGAGGAGCTGGGATCAGATCTCGGAGTAGATCTGGGAGGAGCTGCGCAGGAACTGTGAGGCTGTTGGCCGGAGATGCTCAAGGCAGATCTGGCAGGAACTGTGAGGCTGCTGGCCGGAGATGCTCAAGGCAGATCTGGGAGGAGCTGCAGGGATCAGATCTCGGAGGTGCTCAAGGCTGCGGGAGATGCTCAAGGCTGCGGGCTGTTGGGATCAGATCTCGGAGGACCAGATCTGGGAGGAGCTGCGCAAGAATCCTACAAGATCGGCTGGATCTGGTCGGACGAGGAGAGCTCAGAGTTCTGAGATCTGAAGAGGGCGGCGTCGCGCGGACCTCTGAGATCGGAGATCTGAGATCTGAGATATGAAGAGGGGAGCTCAGACAGTCGTGCGGAGCTTAGAGATCCGAGCTCGGATGGTTACCATCGCCGGACGAGGGGAGATCAGACGGATCCAGATCTGGCCGGAGGAGGTTGCAATCGGAGTGCAGTCGCCGGACAAGGGGAGCTCAGACGGATCTGCTCCGGCCGGATCAGCTCGTCGCCGGATCTGGATGGAGGAGGGGACGGAGGAGCGGTCCTCCGGTCGGGTCAGCTCGCTATCGGATCTGGACGGAGCAGATGGAGGAGGGATCTCGGAGATCCCCTGGTCGGATCTGCTCAGAGTCGGATCTCGCAAAAGGAGAGGCGGATCGACAGCTCTGATACCATGTGACAATCCCTAGCATGGAGAGGATGGAGAGGGAGTGAGAGAGAGAGAGGCTAGGGCTTTGGGAGAATGGATTGACCTTCTCATTAGGCCAAGGGCCAAATATATATGGATACAAGAAAAGAACCAAAAGGGGTATCCTATACAGGTATCTACGGGTATCTGTATCTCAATGCTATACACTATCACTAACAACCAAAAGAGAAGGACAAGTCTAAATCGGAAAAGGGACTACATATCATTAGTCCCAAAGAATTTGAGCGGGGAGTGAACGGGATTCCATCATGTTCGTCTTAGTTTCTAAGGAAGTAGCCTTGGGCTTCACTGATGATCAACCGTAAGATGACATCCTAGTGTTATAGGAATACGTTATGTTATAGCTGATGCTGAACATCTTTTTTGTTGGCAAAAATTGTGAGTACAAACTGACTCTATGAAGTTTGAGTAACCGGTGAGTTACAATGACGTGTGCATTCACAATTTATTGAAGATCTCAGAGTTACTGCACAAATATCTTGATAAAGATTAGAATGCCTAGCTTGCACATCGTACAAAGTATCTCAATCCTTTCCATTGGGTGCACATCATGCTTTTCGAAGTATATGTCTTTTCAAAATATTTTTATATTCATAACCCTGGTTTGATGAATTTTCAGATTTTTTAGGTTGTGAAAATCATTTTTTATAGATTTACGATTTTGCCATTGAGGGAGTTTATATTTGAAAATTTTCTAAGCGTTGGAAATGTTCTCCCACTGTTGGGTCTGAACCCCTTATGGAGGGTCCGTACTCCTTGTGGTGGAGGTGTAAATTACTGAGTGTTGGGTCCTGATAGGAGTCTGGACCCCTACACAGCAAGGGATCTGAACCCTTTCATTAAGGTGTTCATACCCCCTAAAGCTGATTTGAATTTTCAACTCCTAAATATTGATTTTTTATTGTTGGATGTCCAGATCTATTAGCCACCATTGCTTGGGCAAGACATCTGTATATAGCCCTACCTTTCACCATTAGGGTAAGATTGAGGAGCATCTTTTGGGAGAAATACTTGTGTCTTCATTGAAAACTTCCAAATTGGGATTGTTATTCTTTCATCCTCTTGAATCAAGGAAATCATATCGTAAGAGTTGGAAGGATCCGGGGTCGAGCGGGGCACCTCCGACATTGTCGATGGATCCAAGGTCAAGCGGGGATCGTCCGGCATTGGCGAGGGATTGAGGGTAATAGCACTAGGAATAATATGTCGTTGCGTACGTTTCCAAAAATCGGATACATCGGAGAAGACGAAAGCTTTATCCGATTCTCTTGATCACACAATAACGGTAGAAAATAGATTGATCATGATGTAGCGTTTTTAAATTTACTAGTAAGAAATCCAGGCAATGCCCAAACGTGTTTGATGCATGCCATTTGGCAAAGATGACATCGCAACTATTCGAAGAAGTGTGAAATATGAAGTGAGTGTGATTCACTTGTTAGAGAGAGAGAGAGAGAGAGAGAGAGAGAGAGAGAGAGAGAGAGAGAGAGAGAGAGAGAGAGAGAGAGAGAGAGAGATTAACATCAAATGACCATTAAATGCCATTGAATGAAAATTTATCATCTTTATGGTAGGTTTTTAAATGGATTTAAAAGAGGCGTGTTCACACACGGAAGAAGAATTATCGCTCTTTAAAAGACGGCCACGTATCACAACACGAGAGAGATGCTTCCATTTTAGTATATATATATATATATATATATATATATATATATATATATAGATGTACTCATTGTATATAAAAAAATAAAAATAAAATATATTTGGCTTTTGCTCTGCCTTCGGGTCGAGTCAGTGGTTGTCCATACCCGGCCCATAACACAATCGAGATTGAGTGTTTGAGCATAGTCCGGCCCAAAGGCCTAGCTAACTCCGCCAAACCTAGGCCCAAATCTGGCCCTGCTCGATAGGCCTCGGGGTGGCCCGAGCCCATTAGCAGCCCTAATCCGAATTGGGTAGGTCTTAGCTTCTAGGTGGCCTGCCAAACCTGAGTGAAAGGAAACGTGAAATAAAGGGAGATCCTGATAGCATCACTATCACATTGGGTCACCCCCACTCTCCCGACCGACCAAGAGGAAGCCGATCGCCCACCTCTCATACTACTAGGAGATGGGCGACAGTGCGGCCGCCGACGCCCGGAGCCCGGAGCCGGAGCTCCTAGAGGAGGCGGCGCGGCTGGCGGAGCTGGCGCGGGAGCTGCAGGACTCCGCCGCCTCCCACATCTCCAAGAACTGGAACGAGGAGCAGGCCCTCCGACAGCGCGCCGTCGCCCTCGAGTCCGACCTCCGCCGCCTCCATTCCGCCGTGCGGAAGGGCGGAGTCGATCCCAAGGCCGCCGAGAAGGTGGCAGAATCCTTCTCTCTCTCCCTCCCTCCCTCCCTGTTGATCCTCCGATCTCAATGCGCCGCCGCCGTGGATATCCTCAGCTACTTATGCTATCGGTTCTCTCTTTCTTCGTAATTTTTTAAATTTTTTTTAGTTTTTCTTGTGTTCAGCTGGATGAAGCATTGTGCAGGGCGAGATGCCTGATCACTGATGGTGATGTCGCCTCGCTCCTTCCGAGCAAGGCTCATGGTGATAATCTTTTGATTCTACTGCTGTTATTTATTTTCTGGTTTCATATATTTTGTTTTTAAATTTGGTAATATTTGGCATGATTAGGTCGATTCTTGAAGATGTTTCTCGGCCCTGTGAATTTGCGTGTGACGAGGAAGGAGGTTCAGCTGAAAGTGAAGGAGGAGTACAACAGCTATAGGGTATGCTTCTAAGTTCTATCGTGGTTTCATGCTTCCTTGCATATAGTTTGATGGGTTATAGAACATTTGGTAATAATTCGAAGCAAAGTGGTGGTGTTATGTAATAACCGGCTGATGTGATTTCAAGCTGAATATTTGTTTGATTTAAATTTTGTTTTTTTTTTTTCCAACTGAGCAATAACAATGACTCTTCCCTTATGCCATGTAAGAGTTCTATAACGGTCACTGAATATTGATCAAGGTTTTAAATTTTGGTTTTGTGTATGGTTTCGGTCCAAGCCTAAACCAAAATTTCGATCAAAATTGACTGAAATTTATATTCACAGTTCAAAAGCCGAAACCAAAATTGACCTTAATTTTGATCGAAATCGATAGTCCCCCCTGGTTTCGATCCTCATTTCATTTCGGCCTTGGCAGAAACCGAAATATATTACTGAAATTTCGCAATTTCGACCAAAATTTGAAAGATGATCTTGATCAGGTACTATTATTTTTCCTTTTCATTTTCTGGTGGAGAAGTTGACCACAAATGGTGAGATGACTAAGAAGTGCAAGAGAATTTTTAGGAATACGTGGGGGTGCATGCCACAGCCAATTCCACCTTTTTGTAACCTTTCAAAAGCAAATAAAAAACTATTATGAGTACAACTCCAAGACCTCTTTTAAAAACAATGACGAGGTCTATAGAACCTATAATTCAAACCAGTTTAAATAAACTGTTTGAATTATCCTTTCAACACTTTCCCTCGGTTCAATTTGTGCTACCAACGCTCAAGAATTTGCAAATCATGTCCTTTGATGATACACACGTGACTAGAACCGCCGTTTGTTTTTCCGTTGTTGCATCATAAGAGCGTGACGTGCTTGTTTTTTCTGTGTTGCATCGTACCAACTTGATTGCTTCTTTAACCACAAACTCTTAAACAATACTGTGATGTGAATATTTTTACTTAGTACTCCTGTAGAAGACGAGATTCTTCTCTAGGCTTCTGAGTTTGAGCTTTCCTTCAGCATTATTACCTTTTTTTCTTGTACCGTAATCGAAAATCCCACTTCGTGATCGTAGGCATCACTAGGGGTTGAGAATCAACTGTAAGGATATCTAGATCATGCTGTGACTCACAAGAAGAGTTGTCCTTTTCTTTAGGTTGCCAAGGAATCTTTTCTGCACAAAATTTGATGGCCATTTCAGAAAAATTCAGAGGTACCAATTTATTCTTAGTTATGTCACTGAAACCGATAACTTCAAGATCCTTTTGTCAAAAAAACTAACAATTCTTCTAGTCAAAATAATAATTTTCTTCTTCATGAGTTGGCCAAAAGTGAGTAGATTGTATGCTAAAGCCGATACATAAGTCACATCTTGAATTAACTTTTTGGAAGATTTGGTGTGAACGATAATACTCCCTCTTTCGTGTACGTCAGTTTGTTTGTCTCTTTGCCATCTCCTGTCCTAACATGAGATTTAAGTGATTCATCCATCTCCAGTCTGTTTATCATCTCATTTTCTTATATGAAATTTCAGTGGTCCATCCATCTCCACAAATAACTTTCTTTTTCCAATTATGTGATAGTTGCAACCGATATCAAGATACCAAACTTCGTCCTTTTCTCTGTCAGTAAAATCGAAAAAAAAATTGCTATCATTCCTTCTTTTTTTTATTATTTTAAATCGTCCTTGTCTTCCATACCGACAATTCTTCCCAAGGTGTTCTAATTTTTTACATACTGAACCATGGGTTACTTGTGTTTAGACCAAAAATCTCTTCCAATACATTTAACATTCTTGCAATGATAACATTGTCGAGTTTCACGATTAAGCATAGGTGTGCGCTAAACGTGCCAGTCGGGCATAGGCAGGGAGGCGGGCGGGCTGCCTGTGCGGATGCTTCAGTAGCAAATGAGGTTTTACAACCTCGAAGTAGTATGAGATGAGCACGACACTTCTTCCACCATATTTAGCTCATTTTGTGTGCAGCTTAGAGACATTAATGAGAGCGAGGAGCTTGCATCACTAAAGAGGACATTGATAGCGAGGAGGAAGGGGGAGAAGTGGAGTTAGAGGATGATTCTGATGATGATGAGTTGTTATCTGATAGATTCGATGAAGAATCGGATCATCAATAGATTCATGTTTGATACTTGTAACTTGTTAATACTATTAAGCTCTAATTAGTCTAGATTTAAATTCTAAATTTCTAGTATACTGCTATGCTATCAAAATCGGGACTAGTCGGCGACTAGTCCCCAGGGGGCATTTTGTTGACCGACTAATCCAGATTCCTTTATAGCTGGGCAGAACCCCGACTAGACCCGACTAGCGACTGGGATTAGTCAGGTTTTTTTTTTTGCAAGGTATACATTTAGGCTTGAGTCTCTGCAAGCGATATTTTTTTGCAAGGAGTCTCTACAAGCAATTTTGTTTGGATTTATTCCTAGTTCTAAGTCTTTTGACATGGGCATAAAGCCAATACATATATGTTCTGTTATGTATTTATACCAATGCTATGAAGTGTGAAAGCATGCGTTGTAATTGATCAACTAATATCATTATTATCAGATACTTATTGACATTTATGTTACTTCATATATCATATATGTTTAGGGAGGGGGGAGGGGGGAGGGGTTAGAATAAGTTTTGGCCGACTAGTCCTGAATTAGTCCCGACTAGTCCTAGTCGGCCCTTGACCGACTAGGGGCCAACTATCGACTTTGTCTGCATAGATATACTAATGTAAAGTTGTTTTCTTGATTTATTTATTTTTAAAATATGAAAAATATATATTTTTTATTTAAAAATACACAGGCACCTAGGTGCCAGGCGACTCCCAACGCTCGCCTAGCACCCAACATTTTTTAAAAGCTTGCTCTTCATGTAAGATCAGGGTTGATTCTTGTTCCCTCCATTCTCCTCGTCTTCGTCTCGCTTCTGGGAGTGGTACTTGGCTAGCAAACTGAAGGATCCAACGATTTCGATCAATGATCTTTCTCTCGCAAAGGATCCCTTCGGAGTTTCCTTACGATCTGTGACAGTTTGGCTTATCCTATTCTCTATTTCCTTCCGCATCTGCATCATCCTCCGTCATTTTTAATTGCTTCCGCAACCTTTCCGTTGCCATTACTCAATTTTATTCACTCCTTTTGAAGCCCATTAAAAGCCATTAAGTTTAATTGCATCGTCGTGGCCATCTACAGAATTGTTTAGTCTCTTTATTTTACAAAATATGCTTGCTGTTTTTGTAAAATAAGCACACATATTGAGCCATAACTTTATATCCAACGATCTAATCGACCTCAAACTTTGACCAGTCCTTCCTCACGTCAAGACCTTCATGGTTCACCCCCACCAATTTTCGTCAAGGTCAGAAAAACGAAACACACTGTAAAGAAAAAAATACTCCTGGATGTCATAATTCCATATTTTCTCTAAAACCCACCCAAACCTTGTGTAGGTCACCCCTTCCCTAGATCACCTTTTAATGCTCCGATGACTTCATTAACGTCTAATCCTGATTGTTTGTTGGATTATCATAAATAAACCCTCCTACATATTAGAACCAAAAGGAAATCCATGCTAAAACTAAAAAACTACAAATTAGAGGAGACATTGACACTATGATATGGGGGACACCTCTAATTGAGCCCTTGGAGCCGTGTCAACCCGTGTCGACACGGATTCCCGTGTCCACCCGTGTCGACACAGCATGATACCATCGCTCCATGTTATTAAACCGAATGTTGTCTCTCCCTCTCCAATCGGGTGAACAGAGGGAATGGTAGACCGTGTAGGAGTCGAATTCCGAAGGGGTAATAATTTTTAATTTATATCAATTTCATAATTTTGTTATATATACATATATATATATATATATATATATATATATATATATATATATATATATATATATATATATATATATATATATATATACACCCACGTGTCTCCGTATCCATCTTTTATGATGTTGACGTGTCCGACTCCCGTGTCCATGTCGACACTCGACACCCATGTCCGTGTCTACAGATCATAGCATTGACACCAATTGAGAAGTTGATCAGCTCCAAACTGATGCCAATTCCCTTCCTTTGCGTCCCCAATTTTGGTGCAGCTGGTTACGTCAATAAGCTATTTGAGGTCCAGCAAATTTTCATGTATCCTGGCCAAAATTGACTACCAACTCAGAATTGCCTAAAAAGTCCTGGTTACCCTAAAGGTTCAAAGTCAAATTCAGCTGACCTAACTTGGTGTAGATGATGTAGGTAAATTGGTCAGATTCAAGTACAAATCCTATTATGCTCATTAGGTAAAGCTTACAAAACTCTGCTTGCATTATATTTCCACCTACATTCTCTCTAGTCAATTTTCTCCAATGTCACTCACCTCAAAATACTTTTGCAAGACGTGGTTACAAAAAATTAACATGCGAATTTATTCTGTGTTTAGACACATTTTTTGGAAAAACATCTCTCTTCAAAAGGTCTTTTGCAGTAGCGCAACTAAGCCAAAGATGCTGTAAGACTTCTTGAACCCAGTCTGTAACTAAAATAGAAATTCATGACATTGATCCTAGTCCAAGTAACTGACTGAAATTTTGCCTATCCGTCCCTTGTTTATTCTTGTTATTATTAGTATTCTTAGTCTGAAAGCTTCTGCATCACTTAGACTATATCCCAGTTATAATACAATTTTCTTGTGGGCAGGATAGAACAGCGTTTCTGTTTCTTCTATTTCCGTCCATTCTACTCCTTTTAAGGTCTTGGATCTGGGATGGATGCTTTCCTGCGTTGCCAGTTCAACTGTACCAGGTTCAGTAACATTGTGTTCTGTTGCATTTGATTGGATAAAAAAAATTTAGGTTCAAAATTCACCAATTTTGGTTTTTCAGGCATGGCTATTATTTCTCTACACAAGTTTAGCTTTACGAGAAAACATATTGAGAGTTAATGGAAGCGACATTCGTCCTTGGTAATCGAAAATTTTCTTTTATGCTCTTCATTTCATTGAACTTGCAGTTATGGAAAATCATTATGGTCTTTGCTAATCCATTTAGGTAAACAATTTTCTTATTTATGCCTCGGTATATATTTTATCTGTTTGTGGAGTATGTTTTTGCAAGATCCATTTAAGTGTTTTCCCTCTGGGTGGATATGCCAAGTCTTGTGTCAATCCAACTAAATTCTTTACTGCTTCAGCAACATATGGCTAACAACACTAGTTAGTATATAGATATACGCATTGGCTAATGTAAGTGTTTTCTTAATGATTCCTAATTACATGTGATTATGCAAATTGTTTAGCTCTCATTCTGTATGTGTAATTTGTTCAAAATCAGTGAGCAACGCACACCTGGATGCTCAATTTTGTTAACATTCCTCATACAATTATAGGAGGGAAACAATATTCTTTCGAAAATATAATATTGAAGGTTCCCATTTGTTAACAAGAACCGATAAAAGGTTCATGAGTTGTATTGCATTACACTATTTTTCGTATAGGAAAAGATGACATGAACAGTAGATATTTGCATGTCTAGTAATTCAAAGTAATTCCGAGTTATGCATTGTTTGGAAAATGGAATGTTACATTCATAATTCATTGTATTCTTCTATAATTACATATAAACACAAACGTTAAAATTTATTGTCGCTTTGGGTTGTAATTTTGATTCCCTTTTGTTATTCAAATATTTTGAGTTTGGATTTCTTTGATATTTGCTTAGGTCTTTACATTTAATTGTCACCTTTGCATTGACCAGCTATATTTTCCATCATATTGGGGAATGGAATCAATTGTTATCTGGTTATGGTTATTGATTCTTCTTTCAATAAACACAATATAAATTGAGAAATTTGACATATTTGTTGTTCCTCTTTGTGAGACCTATATTTAGGGGTGTAAAAAAAGCCCACCAGCCGGAACCCGGCTAGAAAGTCAACGGCTCGAACCCAGACCGGTCCGGTCAAAGGCCCGGCCCGAAAGCATCATGGGCCGGGCTCGGGCCACCACCTTGAGCCCGTAGCTCGGCCCGATCCGGCTCGAAAGAAAACCCGCAAGCCTGGCCCGAAAAGCCTAAACCATATACTGCGTAGTTCTTTTATATATATATATATATATATATATATTGTATATTTGTAACACTAAGTAAGTGCAATATAGTGGCTATAGAGTTTGGGAGTTACCATCAGGTCTTATGTTTGAACCTACACATTAGCATTTGAAGATTATTTTTATTAAAACACACATGTTTTAATCCAAACCCGGCCTGAAATTACTAATATATGTATATACGGGCTGAGCCCGGGCTCAGACCTTTTGCCCGCGGCCCAGCCCGACAAGCCCGATGAGCTACTCCGGGCCTATAATACCTAGGCCCGGCCCGGCCCGAGGTATTATAGGCCTGGCCCAGCCCGTTTTACACCCCTACCTATATTGTCATGTAGAGATCGGTTGGGAATGTTGTTTGACTTTGGCTCTTTAGACTAAAATGGTGCCACAAAGATGAATGTGATTCGCTATATCAAATCTTTCCTTTTTATCCTTTCTATCCTACAAACTTTCCCTAATCTAGGGTAGCCTTGTAGAGTTGGTCCCTCACATGAGTTTTAATTGTGTAACCAATGAGGTAAGTCTTCCTTACCAGCCAACTAGCCTTTTGTGTTTCTTGGTAGGCCCTCTAGTGCAAAGTTACCGGTTTCAGGTTTTTGACACCAATCTTGGAGGGTTTACATCTTATCAATAGCTGATTGGAAAATTTTTATCATGCTTTTTGTGGGGCTTCTTAAGTACACTTTGCTCCATATTTGACCTAGTGGGATACATAAAACTCAGATGATGATGATCGATCTTCTATTGAGTCGGTTCTCTCTTCCACAACACACCATCTTACTTGACCCTCCATCACATTGTGCTTATCTGCTTCACTTAGAATTCCTCTACTTTTAGTTTATCGAACATCATTTAGTATCCTTTATCAATCATATCAAGTTTTTTTGTCAAACCATGACCGACAACTGTTTCATTTTATTGTTTACATCTCTTGGAACTATTTTAATTAAAAGAATAATCTTTTTTTTTTACATTGAGTAGGTTCCATCGAAAATACTGTAGTTTGATTACTTATTTGGTTAGGTAAGCTTTCTTTCTGGTAGGATTGAGTTCATCAATAAAAATCTGTTGTTTGCATACATGCCAATGATGTGTTGCTAACTTGCTATTTTCTTGTCAAAGGTAACACCTTGAGGTCATCTGGTGCTTATTAAGGTTCCTACTGATTTTTGAACCTTAACTACTATCGGTAGGAAATACTAGAATATGAGTTACCTTTATTGGTTGCAAGTACAAACTCTGTGACTATTTGGCCCCATATGATAGTATGCTCTAATAACCATTAGACTTTTAATTTTGCGTATACCGGTGAACTTATTACTTCCTCTAGGTTGTTGTTTGTATGTATTGGAATTGTATTTTTATTTGGTTCTGATCATAAATTTGTAGATTAAGAAATGAAAACTATCAAACAGGAATCAAAGGGGGAATTTTGAGAAATTAGATTTTTTTAGTTCTTTATTTTGTTTCCCTTTTGTGGAGATATGTGATGGGAAATGTATAATTATTGAATTATTCCTTTAAAAAAAGAAAAAAAAGAAAAATGTTTACAGAAGACTATCACTTGCATATATTGGTTTTGATATTGCATTTTGATTAACAAAAATACAATAATCTTAACTCTATCTAATTTTTATGTCTTCATTAAACACATTTTATAAATACATCAATTCTTCAAATCATATCTTCATTTTCTTTATATTTAGAATGTCAAAATGTTAGATTGTTCAAAATTCAACATTTTGTGTTCTTTCTCCTCAATCAAAAATGAAATACAACATAATCATTTTTCTTAAATAATGTATAACTAATAAATCAATATTGTTCATTTATTAATTTTCTTAACATTTAGGGGTAGTTTGGTTGCCGTGCAAATGATGTGCGTACATCTGCTTGCACATGTGACATGTGCAATTAAAATTTCATGTGTTTAGGTGAAATTTTAATTGCACAGTTTTATGTTCAAAAGCTGTACAAATTAAGCAAGTGTGCATCTATTTACACATGTGTTTTCAGAATTACACGCTAAAAACACATGAACCAAACGACCCCTTAGACTATATAAAGTTAGATTGTTTAAAATATTAAGTTTGCTTTATTTTTATTTTGAAAGTTAATATTTTGTCAAACTATGAGAAATTTTACTTTATTTCTTGTGAATAAGAAAATTATAGAAAAAGATTAAGGAATCTTTTGTTGATAGGTTTTAAAGAAGGATGCTTAGATTCGATTAACTATGAGTTGCAATTCATTGCAAGCACATGGTTAGTTAAAAATATTGGGGGAATTGGGGGCATCATCATCATGCAACATGCACCAAAGTGTGTATTAATGTTTGATATATGATTTTCTAGAGTTTCATTGCAAAGTCCCAGCAATTAATCACTAATTGCATCATTGCTATGTTTCGACTGTTACGCATTTGGACAACATACATAAAAATACATGGCATGTAGATGTGGAGCAACACACTCCTAGATAGTAGAAATTTATTATAAAGTGTTCCAAAGTGTATCTGTGCTTGATTTATGATTATCTAGAGAAAAACATTAGGTCAAAAATTTCCATCAGTTTTGTAAGGGTAAATTACACTTTGCCCCCTTGAAGTTTAGCTAAAAAACACTTAACCCCCCTATAGTTAAAAAACTACATTTTGCCCCCCTTCAATTCAGTTTTGATCAGATAAAAATTACCAAATGAGGAAATCAAGTAGTTGGCTAGGGGTGTAAAACGGGCCGGGCCGGGCCGGGCCTATAATACCTCGGGTTGGGCCTACATATGCTAAGCTCGGAGTAGCTCGTCGGGCTTGTCGGGCCGGGCCGCGGGCCAAAGGTCTAAGCCCGAGCCCGACCCATATATACATATATTAGTAATTTCGGGCCGGGTTTGGATTAAAACATGTGTTTTAATAAAAAAAAATCTTCAAAGGCTAATGTGTAGGTTCGAACACAAGACTTGCTCTCAAACTTTATAGCCACTATACTGCACTTAGTGTTATATATATATATATATATATATATATATATATATATATATATATATATATATATATATATATATATATATATATATATATATATATATATATATATATATAAAAGAACTACGCAGTATATGGTTCGGGCTTTTTGGGCCGGGCTTGCGGGCTTTCTTTCAGGCCAGGCTGTGGGCTCAAGGTGGTGGCCCGAGCCCAACCCATGGTGCTTTTGGGCTGGGTTCGAACTATTGACTTTTGGGCCTGGCTCGGGCTCGGACCGGTGGGCTTTTTTTACACCCCTATAGTTGGCAAAAGGGGGATTGTGCTAACATTTCAAACTTTAGGGCGCGATTTGGAACAAAATAAACTACAGGGGAGTTGAGTGTTTTTGAGCAAACTTCAAGGGGGCAAAGTGTAATTTACCCTTTTGTTAAATTACAATATTTTCATACTGTGGACATATTTTGATGCAATATTTCATATCTTGCAGTGTCAAAATATTGGTCAAAATCTAAATTTTAAACCTTGGTGATGAATCAACTATTAGCCTCAAACACAATTACATTATAGAAAGGTCCAAAGAACTAGCACGTCCATAGACTACCTTTACATCAACATACATTATGTCGATAGGAAAATAGCATGTTACTAATTGTGTGCATACTATCAACATAGTTGAGTTCAAACAAGCAGAGTCAGGTGTAGCTTGGGCTTGACTTGTTTACTAACTGAGCATGAACATTAAGCTTGAGCTTGGCTTGTTCAATAAATAAATGAGCTCGAACGAACTGTATTTTCTATTCATTTGTAACCTGCTTAAATTTTACGGCCTAGGTTAGCTAGAATCCCGTTATATGCTAAAACCATAGTTCTACCACCCTTTTCCTATAAGTGGGTCTGCGAAGGGCCCCTATCTTAGAAGCATTCACAAGGAATATTGTGGAGGGCAAAAACGTATCTTAACTTTCCATTATGCAAAAAATGTATCAATCCAAGCATGAAAGAACAATGTGTTACATCATTCAACTAAATTGAACCAAACAAAATATCCCCCTCAACCAAGTCAATAATTTAAAATTTTCTAAAAGTCATGTCCAATTCATCAATATCCAATCAGTAAAAAAACTATAACTCCTAATAATAATCACCCATATATTCCTGATGGCATCACACTCACCATCCCTGCATCCCATAAAGAGAATTAGAATCAATCAAATGAACGGTCTCTAAAAAATAAGCATAAAACGAGAGAGAGAGAGAGAGAGAGAGAGAGAGAGAGAGAGAGAGAGAGAGAGAGAGAGAGAGAGAGTCAAGATTAGGTTGATATAATCTCAAGAGTTCATGTAATAATTTGTGGATATTGAAATACAACTAATAAACCTTCTTTTTTCGGGTACAACTAATTTGTGGATATTAGTTGTATTAGGTTGAATATTTAAATATCTCGATGTCACTTATTCCGGGTACAACTAAGGTACAAAAAATCGATATATTTCGTGATATATCGCGAAATATATCGAAAAAATGAAAACCCAATACGAAATCATGCCTGCAGTCTCAAGTAGAACTGGAAATGTCAAAATATCGAGCAGTTTCATAAAATATCGCGATATTTCCACGAAATATGTCCATCTCCACGAAATATCGTGACATCAATACAAACGCAAATAGATTTTGTCGAAATTTCACGAAAATTTCTTAAAATTTCGCAACATATATCCGAAATTGTGGGACTGACTGGTTATAAATGGGAGCTTGTGGCCTAGTTCTCAGCAGCTTTATTTTCTCCATTTACTTTAAATTATTATATATGAATAAGCAAATACCCCCCCATTTGATTTCAATAAAAATATCAAAAAAATAAAAAATCAAAGAAATCAAAAAGTATACTTTCAGTTTTAGTAGGAAAAAATAGTTTTCAGGATATTTTTATAAAATCCATATGGTGAAAAATGTAATTAAATCAACTCCTTTTTAGCTCAAAAAATTCCACAAGATGTAGAAGTACAAGTACATTAGAAAACCATGGTCTGTCTTAGGAAATTTTGAATGTACAAAAACTTTCCTTTATAAAAACTCTTTTTTCCAGACTTAGTAAAAAAAACAGTGTTTCACATTTCATCATAATTTTTATACAATTTCAAACTTGCACAACTTTCTTGTTTTAAGTCCGCTTTCAAAATCGTTTGAAACATTATTTTAACAATCAACTAATCTTTATTTTGAAAATATTATTTTTCAAAAAAAGATTAAAAAATATTTGAAAAATATATATCAAAACCGGACCAAACAAGATTGCACAAGACTCACAGACTCAATACATTGAATACATACTCTGTGAAGCTCTACACTCCTAGATAGGGTACAAATATTATTTGAGTGTTCCAAAGTGTATCTATACTTGGTTTATTCTATCCAGAGTTTCACTATAAAATTCCATTAAAAAATCAATATTTCCACCATTTATACAAAATTGCAATATTTCCACACTTTCGAAATATTTCAATATCCAGAAGGTCGAAATTTCCATCGAAATGGAGATTTCGAACCTTGGGTACAACTAATAAACCTTCATTTATTCTCTAATTAAGAGGTGCTAATAAGATTGTTCTCTCATTAGCTTCTTCAGGTATAAAAATGGAGTTTCGAACTAGGGTTAAAAAGTTCGTGAAGCAAAAATTATTTGTAGAAGAAACCTTGGTGAAATTGTCTTTATTCCCCGAATAATTACGACTCATTTTGAACCTAATCAACTTTTTATATTGAAACCAGGACAATTTTCTATGAAGCTTGCATTTGCGATAACCATCAACAAAAGCCAATGCCATATATTGGAGATGGTTAAAATATATTTGTCAAACACGGTCATATGTTCATTATGTTGTATTATCTTGAGTAATATTAAGAGTTGGTAGCGTAGCCAAAATTTTACCATAAAATTAACCCAACTTTCTTTACAAAGACAGTCCACCTACCCCTCAGAATCGCAAAAATAGTGCAAAAACTAATAAGTACGAAGGTTGTCCCAATCAGGTTTTCAACAATTAAATCTTCTTTCATTCCCAAATAAAACACCTAAATTAATTCCTAAGAACCCTAAGAACATCCCTGATCCAAAAACCCCATCATAGGAACCCTATATTATCTGCACCTGCATCTACATCTGCATCTGCATCTGCATCATCTGTGCCTCGTTGCTGCAAAAAATTGTTGTTCTTAAATCTCTTTCCTCACAAGCAATAACCCATTGGAAGAGCATGATTTTTTAAAATTTTCGTAGGACCCTTTATCCCGCTTGCATCAGAGTTCTTTTGATGGTAGAACTTACTTTTGAATGTTTTGCTGAACCATGTCAATATCGTGTCTCTGTGATACATATTCTTTAATGATGAAATTCCAAACTTAGGTTATCTTCTTTGACACCTCTAGTAATGTAAAATGTAAATATTCATATAGATTAGTTGATATTCATCTACTCACAATTCTTTGTGCATGTTGGCTTACCATATAACCATTAGTGGTTCCAAATACACAATGCACTACAATGCTGATTTAATATTTTTTCTTCTAATCCAAGTTTAAATTTTCTTTCAAGAACATATAATAATGTTTGTAATTATGCTATTGCTTTGAACCATTGTGTGGTCAACTAACTTGATCCTATCGACAAAAACTTTATTTCTTTAAGTGGGTTAAATAAAGATGAACTTTTAGCAATATTATGCCCCTTTGGCATATTTATTTTGCGGATATCATTTTTTTTTCTGCAGGTGGATATACCATCACTATTGTGCTATGTTGATGGCTCTCGTAAGTCTCACTTGGGAGATAAAAGGGCAACCTGATTGTGCCTACAAGCAGGTACTTGCTTGCTTAGTTCTCAATCATTATGACATATTTCTTGAATTTAAGGTTTCTTTTTGTAGAGGGGGGTACAACTGTTTTTGGCATGGGCTATGATGCAAGGTGTTGCAATGCTTCTACAAAATAGATATCAACGTCAAAGACTATATACTCGCATTGCTTTGGGAAAGGTAACTTTTTCTTCTGGCTATCTCTACATTCTATGCATTGTGAACTTGCTTTCTGTTTAACGTGCATCTTTTTTTTTTTGCATTAGTGCATTGCATCAAATATGTCTATTTTGTTCTTGAGAAACTTTTTACCATATATTGAAACCTTTAGTAATTGTTGATTTTAGCAAAAAAATTGTGGCTGTCATGTTTCCCATGTTTGTTATCACCCTTGCAGTTATAATACAATGAATTATACACATACTTCAGGTTTACAACCAATGGATGCCCTTTGGGCTTGCAACAACCACTGTAGTCAGTAGTTATGTTCCAGGGGTGATTTTGTTATCACAACAAAATTAGACAAATTTCCAATAGCTGAACTATAAGCACATACTGCAACTGTCAAGATTTTAATGGTGCCATTTACTGCAGCCTTTAATCTTGTCTATTCCTTTATAAATTGAATGGTTCCATCAGGGTTATTTGTATGTCCCCAGTGAAGTACATGAAAATTTACTAGCTATAGTGTGTAATTTTACGTAGAATGCTGCAATAAGGGCAGAAATGTATTGTTACTTACCTGACAAAAAGGACCACAAGAGCAACGGCAGCAACAGTGAGCCCTACTATACCAATGAAAGTAGCAACACCATTCAAGCAAACCTTTTCCAGAACAATTGCCAATGGAAATCCATATAGAGATACTTCAAAGCAAATAATCAAGATAATAAAAACTGAAAATTCAGTAGCTAAGAAAACAAACCGGCGAAGTAGTTTGTTATCCTCTGATATACTGGCCATCAATAAAAACCCCATTTGGTGTTGATTCCAACAGCCGTTACCTGGATATAATTTACAGAAATCATATAATCATGCCACCAACAGCCTAATACAATAAAAAACTCATAAAGGCAGCATCCTACAATGATACAAGTTCATATCTATTACATTTCGAGCAAGTTGTGAAAATAAGTGTTACTGATCACAATTATCCCGAGTGAATTTCATAGTAGGTAAAGCAATAAAAAGCATAGTCAGTATGAACCTTACTAATTGATACTACTCAATGCCAAGTCCTCAAGGAAAACCATTAGTAAAATTCTCTCACGTAAACATGGTCACTATGCTCCACTTTCATCAAATCCACGCTCAATATTTTATTACAATCTTATGTAGGAGAGCCTACCCACAATCTGATGTAGGAGAGCCTACCCACGGGCCACGACTGGGTAATTCTTCGTTCGCCTGCCATACTTGGCATCGCGCAACAATCTGCACTAAGCATCACTCTGGCTTGTATGTTGAAGCAACCTGAGTCAGGCATTTCATCGAAAGTGTATTTAGTGCATAGAGCAATTATATGTAGTCATCACACTTGAATGCAATCTATAATTCTTGCTACAACTTGATATAGGCTTGATCCGCATAAGTATTCTTTAAACATTATTAAATTAGTTTTTTTTTTTGTTTATTTATGTCTGTTTAGGCCGTTTACAATGTTTTTGGTCATTTTGTGCTTTATTTATCGCTTGTAATTAATGGCTTGTTGTGTGGGGATGTCCACAACCTCATCCGGGAGATTTTCGGATTATTATGGGCTCTTTCTAATTAGTTTTCAGCATTACATTTAATAAAATATGGCTACGGTATCTGCAGGGCGCCCGACAGTCAAGATTAGATCTCGAATCTGACAGTCGGATCATCGCGACTTAAACATTAAATGATGTGGCATTAATATAGGCTTCAAATAAAGCCCAATAGGGCTTGACTTCCTATGCACCACCCCTCCCCCTTTTTTGACCATACAAATTTCCTTCTCTCTGTCTTTCTCTTCCCTTCTCTCTTCTCGTTCCCTTTTACCTCTCCATTGCTTTCTTTCCTTGATCTCTGCCATCGGTTTGAAATCCTAATTCTATACAACGGTTGAAAAAGAAAAGAAATTCAGATTTTGATGAACGAAGAATTCCTTCGCGTGTGAGCCTCTTCTTCCTCGACTCCTTCTCGAGAAGCATCGGTGTCCGCCCTTGAGAGCGGTACCAGTTAGCGAATTGAAGGATCCGACGTCATTGATCAATTGGTATTTCTCCACGAAAGATCTCTTGGGAGATTCCTTGCAATCCTGCAACGGTTTGATTATCCTCTTTTTTCTTTTCCTTCTGCATCTGCATCATTCTCCATAGTTTCTAATTGTTTTCACAATAATTATGCTGCTTTAAGTATTCTTATTCATCCTTTCATAACCCATTAAAAGCTATAATCATCATTATAATTAATCCAATCGTTGTGGCCCTTGCAGAATTGTTTTAGCTTCGTTTATTTATAAAAACTGCTTGTTGTTTTGCTAAAATCTGCACATAGATTATGCCATAACTTTGGATCCAGTGACCCGATCGAGTTCAAATTCGGACGAGTCCTTCCTCATATTAGTACCCTCTTCCCTACTAATTTTCGTCAAGATCGGAAAAACAAAACATCCTGAAAAGATGAAAACCCTACCCCTTGTTCTGATTTTTGGATTTTCCTAAATCCCTTCGGAACCTAGTGTAGGTCGTCCCTTACCTACATCACAACTCAAACTCACGTTAGGACATAAATAGAGAAACCACTAATGTGAGTGTTGAAAGCGCATGGAAGCTGTATGCTTTTCTTTAGTCTAGTTCTTTAGAATAGATTTGGATACTTTTCAGTGTATTTTGTGTCTTATTTTTGTCAATATAGACATTGACTTAAAATAATTAGTGTCGAGACATTTAATTGGATTTTTTGGCTAATTTTGAATATTATTATATCTTCTTTGAGAATTCCATAAAACAAGGTACAACATGGCGCACACCAGGATTCCCAGGAATGGATAAGAGGGGGCACCGGTTGCCCATTTTTTCCATGAAAACTTGGCGATTAGGGGGACCAACCTAAGTGTTCCAATAAATTAGGAACTTAGTTGTCTAGATCCTGTGTTGTAGGATCTAGATTTACTATTTAGAACTGTCAAAAAATAAGAATCAATATTAAGTTTAAAGATCAAGAAATAGGAAAAGGTGATTAGATAAGGAAGAAAAGGAGTCTCATGCTCCCCTCCCAGTCAGAATGGTGTTTGGACTGGGGACTCACCCGACTCAGATATATAGGCCATGAAGCATATACCCGGCTCTAATGATATTTGGATTACAGTTTATATTTTTTTCCTCAAGTTATCACATTTAATAAAATTGAGTGTTGGGATTATAATGCAATTATACACTTTAATACCTCTTACATGTGAAATTGTTATATAATCAAGGAATGTCACGAAATCTCTTTTTTCCAGGATACTGAAACGCACGGGGTATATAAAAATATCATGAAATAAGCCAAAATTTTCTCCCTGTGTACCGCTGTCCAGAAAATACCGGTGATATATCGCAACATTTCACGAAATATCTTAGTTTTCCGGGATTACAATATATAGCCGAAATTCGATAATTTCTTCCTTGCATATAATACATGATAACTATATAATATGACAATTGATGTACTGTATGATCATATCTTATTGCACATTGATTAGTTTTCCACAGAATATATAAACCTGTTATTCTGCTGATAGGATTGACTTTCTTGTGTAGTTTTATATTAATATGTGGAGAACTCATGTGTATAATAAAATTTTGCTTTGTAGGAAGATACTTCTTTGTTATTGGTTTCATTTTCTACTGTTTACAGGCGAAGAGAATGGATGTTGTGTGGGGAGAAACTGCTGGTGTAGAAGGTCAATTGTGGCTGTTATGCCCCATCCTTTTTATTTTGCAGGTAACTGAGAGCCAAATACTTAATAGTTACATCATGAAATCTATACTAAGGCTTTACGTACAATCACCAAAAAAGGGTAGTGCTATGATCTGTACACATGAACACGGGTGTCGAGTGTCAACATGGACATGGGAATCGGACACGGCAACATCATAAAAGATGGATACGGAGACACGTGGGAATATATATATATATATATATATATATATATATATATATATATATATATATATATATATATATATATATATATATACCAACGAAATTATGAAATTGATATAAATTGAAAATTACTACCCCTTCAGAATTCGATTCCTACAAGTTCTACCATTTTCCTCTGTTCACCCGATTGGAGAAGGGAGTGACTCACAACATTCGGTTTAATAACATGGAGCAATGGTATCATGCCGTGTCGACACAGGTGGACATGGGAAGCCGTGTCAAAAAGGGTTGACACGGCTCCAAGGGCTCAATTAGAGGTGTCCCCCATATCATAGGTATAGTGCACATTCAATTTTTTCCCAACTCAAATGCTCAATTTGTGACGATCAAGAGCCAATAGCCAAGAGCCAAGACTCCTGAGGCTGTAATGCCAAGATAGAAGAGGTGAGATGAGGTGAGGTGAGGTGTCATAGGCCATCGAGTTAGTCCCACATGGCCTAGAGAGAAGGAGATCCTAAGCTACTAATATAATTTCCCCTCCCAAACATAGAAAACGCGTTTTAAAATCGTACGTCACTACGGATTCCGTAAGAATTATGTCGTTAAGCGTGCTCGGCGAGAGTTGTATTAGGATAGGTGACCCCCCTGAGAAGTCCTCGTGCGAGCACGGGCAAAGCAGACAATATCTTGTGTGTTTGGGGCGGATGTTACAAAATGGTTTTAGAGCCGATTCTCCTCGCAATGGAGGGGTTCTAACTATACACATGGACGTGTAGCCCTTAAGGGGGGTGGATAGTGACGACCAAGATTCAAGAGCCAAGACTCCTGAGGCTGTGATGCCAAGATGGATGAGATGAGGTGTCCAAGACTACCGAGTTAGTCCCACATGGTCTGGAGAGAATGAGATCCCGAGCTACTTATATAATTTTCCTTCCCAAAAATGGAGGGGTTCTAACTATACACATGGACGTGTAGCCCTTAAGGGGGGTGGATAGTGACGACCAAGATTCAAGAGCCAAGACTCCTGAGGCTGTGATGCCAAGATGGATGAGATGAGGTGTCCAAGACTACCGAGTTAGTCCCACATGGTTTGGAGAGAATGAGATCCCGAGCTACTTATATAATTTTCCTTCCCAAATATAGAAGACGCGTTTTAAAACCGTGCATCGCTACAGATTTCATAAGAACTCCGTAGTTAAGCATACTCGGGTGAGAGTAGTACTATGATGGGTAACTCCCCTAGAAAGTCCTCGTGCAATATCTTGTGTTTGGGGCCAATGTTACAATTTTTGTAACATCTGCCCCAAATACAAGATATTATCCGTTCTGCTCGTGCTCGCACGAGGACTTCCAGGGGGGCCACCCATCCAAGTACTACTCTCGCCCGAGCATGCTTTACTACGGAGTTCTTACGAAATCTGTAGCGACATGATTTTAAAACGCGTCTTCTATGATTGGGAGGGGAAATTATATAAGTAGCTCATGATCTCCTTCTCTTATGATCATGTGGGACTAACTCGGTGGTCTTGGACACCTCACCTCAGTTCATCTCATCCATCTTGGCATGATAGCATCAGAAGTCTTAGCTATTGGCTCTTGATCATCACAATCCACCCCCCTTAAGTACTACACGTCCACGTGTAGGGTTAAACCCCCCCATCGCATGGAAAGCCGACTCTGATACCATTTTATAACATCCATCCCAAACACATAAGATATTGTCTGCTCTACACGTGCCCGTACAAGGACTTCCCAGGGGGGGTCACCCATCACAGTACTACTCTCGCCCAAGCACGCTTAACTACAGAGTTCTTACGAAATCCGTAGTGATGCACGATTTTAAAACACGTCTTCTATGCTTAGGATGAAAAATTATATACGTAACTCAGGATCTCTCCAGGCCATATGGGACTAACTTGGTGGCCTTGGACACCTCATTCATCCATCTTGGCATCACAACCTCAGGAGTCTTGGTTATTGGATCTTGTTCGTCACACAATTGTTGCTTAGCTAAAGTAACTTTTGAGAAGCTCACCGGTGTATTGATCTATCACAAGAGAGAGAGATCTTTGAGATGCGAGCGAGGGACACACATCGGCGATGCAACCCAACGGACAAATCCACGAACCGGCGTTCCACGATGTTGCTCGGTTGAATCCACAAACCGGCGATGCAATCCCCCCACAACTTGCTCTTCCTATCCCGACCTCATAAGCACAACTAGCATCAAAGCCCAACTTGCATGCGCACTCACGAGTACTCGTCCCCACAAGGCACCCACCCCCTATCCCTAAGGGTGGACCCTAGGTATTTACCCTACCAAATCCACAACAATAAGAATCCTACAAGGCTTTTTTACTCCCTCCAAGAGCGACCCAAATCCATGGGGATTCCAAAGAACTATTCGGAAAAAAGCGAATTGGAAGGAAAATTTGTTGAAATCAAACCTTAAGAACATCTATCATGAGGAACGGGGTACGATACCCAAATCGAAAGATTAATGAGTCAAATTGAAGGTCTCAATGGCATGCACAAATGTCAAAGGATCAAGGTGCGATTCACACTTGCATGAGATGATTCTATTGATTTAAGAGGGTAGCATATACCCAATTTGGGGATTTTTGCTTGGAGGCACAAATCCACTTTCAAAGGCTTCTCCTCAATCTTACCTTAATAATGAAAGTAGGGTCTTTTATAAGGGATGCAACCAACCATTTGTGTTCATCAGATCTGGCCATCCGATGAACGAAAAACCAGCTCAAGGAGCCAATTTCCCGCAACCCAAGTTGGCAGTCCGGACCCTCTAATGGCACGGTTCGGACCGTTTACTAGGTATGGTCCCGACCTCAGTCGGGACCGCAGACATAATCTACGCCCCTTGGTCACAGGTGTTGGAGACCATCCCTAGGGGGGGTCCCGACCGCACTGTGAACCCTAGGGTTCCAATACTGTGAAATTTTTTTAAGTGTGGACTCTCTCCAATGGAAAAACCATAAATCCGAGGAAATAGGTTTCACAATCTGGGAAATCATAAAACTCGTCAAACCAGGATTTTTTTAATATAAAACCATTTTAGAATAGGCTAGGACTCCAAAAGGCATGAAAGCACCAAATCGATAAAAACAAACGTAAATCAAGAAAAACAGTTTCACTATCAACACTAACATAAAATCCCTTTTACATCCCAAAGGATTGGATCATGATACTTTGTGTAGCAACTCAATGTTTTCAATGGGTTGTGAATGTGCACGTTGTCCCAAGTCACATGTTACACAAATCTCACCAATTCGATTTTCTCTCAAAAATTTAGCCAACAAAAAAGATGTTCACACTAGGTTGGAGAGAGAGAGAGAGAGAGAGAGAGAGAGAGAGAGAGAGAGAGAGAGAGAGAGAGAGACTGTCTATTTCCCATAGAAATGCAACATACTGTTGAAAGTACCTGATTGCAGGGGTTCGAAGCGTATGTTGGGATGTTACTACTTCGCACCGCTTTGGTTGGTGTTATTTCCGAGTGGCAGGCAAGAAATCCCCAGACTTTTAAAATATCTAAAGATAGCTAATAAACATTATGGAATGAATATCTTTCTAAATTATATTCTCTCCTTTCACTATGTCAGGTAATAGTCTGTGGAATTCTGCTGGTCGTGATGGCGGTGGGCAACTTCGCACACACCGTGCAGACACTCATGGCGAAATCGAGGTTCAAAGCAAAGATGAAGAGGAGCAAGAGCAAGCTGGATCTTGATCACCCCCTCTCACCGAACGAGTTGAGGCCGTCGTAATCGCGGGAACATGCTCATCGATCGTCGTACAAGATCCCTGTTTCGTGGCCTCGCACTCTGTAAAGCGTTTGTTTCGTCTGTTGCAAAGCTTCTGTACCCTTTTGGTATTAAGTTTACTGAATATGAGCATCCTTCCACCTTGATGTAAGTTGGGAGTTACGGTAAGCCGGTTCTCTGCGGCTTTGAGGTCTTGTCTTCGTTCCTTTATTAATTATTATACTAGAAGCAAATGGTTAAGAGGATTGAAGAATGTAAGTTGGCTGTACAAGATTTGACAACAGGATGCTTACAGGGATTGACATTGGTGATCTTACGATTATTAATCGGGCGTCCGGTTGCTGTGCAAAAATTGTGGGGTGAGTTTTTTGGTAGCACATGTGATCCTCAGTTTGGTTTGGGTTAGGTTTTATTTTTTTTTTTGTTTTTGGCTGGACCAGCTAGGTGGCTAGGTGGTCGGAGGACAAGGTGGTAGAGCAATGGCTCAAAGAGGTCTGAAGATTGAAACGGTGGAGGCAGCATAGTTGCTATTTATTAAATTCCGTAAACCTGTGGGGATGTGATGCAGACGAGTCTACTACGTGCAGATTTTCTACAGCTGATGGCGTATTTTTATTCCCTACGGAGATCCAGGAAGCAGATCGTCGATCTGTCTGCATCAGTGGAAAGCTCATTCGAAGATCTAAAACTTTGGTTTTTATTTTATTTCGATCCGACTGACGGATCTTTAGTTATTTGCATTTTTATTTCTGATTTGGGTAGGTGTGAGCCATGTTCGCACCCGGTTCGAGCCACAGATGCCGAACTGACTCGTTTCTATATTAGGTTGCTAGCCGTAGGATCTTAAGTTAGGATAAATTTCAATGGATGAGATTCGAAGGAGATCAAAAGCCCAAAACCCTAGCCGAACATCCCACCCGATCGACCCTCTCTCTCTCTTTCGCGAACACAACCGCGCCCCCTCTCTCTCTTCTGCGGTTCTCTCTCTCTCTCCTCCCGCGTGTCCCTCTCTCTTTCCTTCCTATTTTGTGTTTCATCCCCTATAAATTTCACAAACCCTAATTGAGAAAGGGATGATGATATGAAATTGAAACCCTAAAACGGAGAAGCGGCTCGCTTGTTCGGTGTATCCCTTCCGAAGAATCTTCCTTGCATCTAGTCTCTTCTTCCTTCCGCAAGCTTCTATCTCGTCGCCATGCCATTCGTCTACGACTTCGCGGAAGATCGACGTGGAGTTCCTCCATCTTCAAAGATCAATCGTCTCGGCTTCTTCAACCTTTCTTCTGGACCACACCTCCTCCTCCGCCCCCTTCATCTGCAACAACAGAGTTCTTGTCAGCCGCCGGCATTGACCAAAGCACGGTTTGGATCATCCTCTGATACTTTCATGTGATAGATCTTATTTTCCAACCGGCCTTATTGCTGATTTTCATATTAGGGTTCCCAATATTTGGTTTTCCGGAGAATCTCATCCATTAGGGTTTATCGATTAGATCTACGGTTGTTATTTGAAACATTGGCTGGTTATTTGAGATTGTGATTGTTATTATTGCTGGAATTTGGTTATTTAAATCTGAAATTAAGTATCATCTTGTCAGTTTTATTATTTCGTTGAATTAAATCTGATTGGGAATGAATGACTGATGAATCGTGATTATAAGCTGTGCTGAAATTTGATTATAATATGCTGAAATCTGTATTTAGTTGTTTAAATTCAGCACTTGGGTTTGTTTAAGCATACGCATCCCATCAAGTTGGTATCAGAGCGCACTAGTCGTCGCGTCCTTACGCAACGGCCGGTCCTCTTGCATTATTTGCATCCTCGCGTGCTTGCTGAATTTTTTTTTTATTTTTCCTTCTTTTCATTTAGTTCGTATCTTGCATTAGTTAGTCACACGCATCGCGTGAGCGCATCCAACTTAGGGTCACCCCTTTCTCTTTGAGTGAATCGATAGCCTCTTCTAGAGAAACTATAATGGCTGGATCTTCTCCACCCCGTACTTGGCAAGATGTCTTCATAAGGCAACAGAAACACATGGATAGGCTTCAGACCCAGATTGAAACCTTGACCTTGGTCTTCACCAATTCCCAAAATCCACCTCGACCCCGTCGAGAACACAGGACTAGAGCGTCGCCAGGGTGTAGTGAGTTAAATTTAGAGTCAGGAGGTGACAGCGTCAGCTCCTCTGATGGGTCTGAGAGGCGAAGAAGGCAAAGTCATAGGAAAGCGAAATCCCATTGGGGCTGGGATCAGGGTATCAAAATAGAAATTCCTGAGTTTGAGGGTAGGATGGATCCTGAAGAGTTCCTAGAGTGGTCCGAGAGAATCGACCAATACTTTGAGTGGAAAGAAATCCCCCGCGACAAACAAGTCAAGTTTGTCAGTCTCAAACTGAAGGGTCATGCACTGATCTGGTGGAAACAGTTGCAGACCACTAGGGGTAGGAAAGGAAAAGAGAAAATTTCCACTTGGACACACATGAGGGGAAAGATGCAACATAAGTTCCTCCCTTCTGATTTCAAGCAATGTGTGTTCCAAAAATTCCAAAACCTGCGACAAGAGCATAAATCGGTAGATGATTATACCAATGAATTCTACAAGCTCCAAGCTCGCAATGATCTGCATGAAGACAAAGAGCAGAGCATCGCTAGGTACGTTAATGGTCTTAAGCCTTCAATTCAAGAGGTGGTGTCCCTTCATGACTTGTATCAGGTCAGTGATGCACACCGTCGGGCTAAGAAAGTCGAGTCTCACCACTCCCGATCTGCGTCCCGACGATATGACAACTAGGGCACCATCCGAATCTGTTAGTAGACCACTCCCTGGACCTTCACCTGTAGCTGGCACAGTTCCTGCACCCACTGAGAAGGGTAAATGAGTTTTAGGACCCAACCCGAGCTAGATAAAGTGCTTCAAATGCAACCAGCCGGGTCACAAGTCAGCCGATTGTCCTCGACGTCAATTCCATCCACAGACAAATCTTGCGGATAATGACGAGGATGGTCATGAGTCTGAAGGCGAAAACTTCAATGAGTTAGTCTTGGAGGGAGATGATGTGACTGCGCCACTATTGGTTATTCACCAGTCGCCATCACCCCAGGCACCTAAAGCGTTACTTCCCCACGAGCTCTGTGGAGGACCACCAAAGCCACACTGCAAGAACTAGAGGTTCGAGTTGTTTCGAACAGTCTGCAATGTCAATGGCATGGACCTTTGTGTCTTGATCGATGGAGGTTGTACCACCAATCTGATCAATGAAGCGGTTGTCAGGAGCAAGAAGTGGAAAGTCAAACCATTGGCTCACCCTTACAAAACATCCTGGTTAGACAACACCACGAGCAAGTTAGTGACCCATTGCTGTCTGGCAAAGTTGTCGATTGGGCTGCAATATCACGATGAAGTCTGGTGCGATGTCCTTCCTTTAGAGGTTGCTGATATTATCCTTGGGCGTCCATGGCAGTTCGACCGAGATGTACAACATCACGGAAGAGCCAACACCTATACCTTCCTTAAGGACGACATCAATGTCACCCTATGGCCCACATGTTTTAGGAGACACCGGTCCCACGCACCTCAAAGTCTTCTGAGTCAGAGTCCTCCCATACCACCATTTGCGGATAATTTAGTTGGGTGTTCATCTGATTCGCTACCAATTGAGAAGAGATTAGACAACATTCTGCATTCCATTGCATGCACATCACATTTAGAGTCCGTAGGCATCCATGACACTCGCATTCATCATTTGCCTGACGTCTACACATTCATAGACCAATCATATGTGCATCCATATTGTCATCCAAGTGTTGAATTAAGCTCTAAAGAAGATTTTGTCATGTTTGATCACTTTTCGATGCAGAATACTTATGACTTATGCTTTCAGATTTCAGACAACCCATCATCTTTAATTTTTCAAAGTCATAACAAGTGGCATGATGAGTTCTTTAATTTCTTATTTTATTCACTGCATCCAGACAATGATTGCATGACATATCTTCGTCGTCTAGAATCCACTTGTTTTGCACCGTGCGCAGGCTAATTTGAGCAACACATATTGCACCCGCACCCCATGGCCTTTCAAGTACACCATTGCTTATTACGCAAGCCGATGACCCGCAGCACATTATGCTCCCACAACCATTCTTTCCATATGTCTTTCAAATTTCATGTCAACCCAAACTCCTATTATCACATGAAATTATCTGAGTATCTTGACGATCTTATCGTGCCGCGGAGGATGTTGGTTTTGGCTTTCAGGTCTTCGCTTGGCGTCGAGGGGCCAGGGATGCCAGATGGAGTCGCTGCGTACTTGAGGCGGATTACTTGGCCACCGGACCCGGGAGAGCAGTTCGAGCAGATGCAGCGATTGCAGTTACTTCTAGGGGAGCCCCCACCGGATCCAGGACCTTGCTCGACAGGAGTCGAGTTCTTTTGAGTCCGGGGGACTTGATGCAGACGAGCCTACTATGTGCAGATTTTCTACAGCTGATGGTGTATTTCCATTCCCTACGGAGATCTAGGAAGCCGATCGTCGATCCGTCTGCATCAGTGGAAAGCTCATTCGAAGATCTAAAACTTTGGTTTTTATTTTATTTCGATCCGACTGACGGATCTTTAGTTATTTGCATTTTTATTTCTGATTTGGGTAGGTGCGAGCCATGTTCGATCGCACCCGGTTCGAGCCACAGATATCGAACTGACTCGTTTCTATGTTAGGTTGCTAGCCATAGGATCTTAAGTTAGGATAAATCTCAATGGATGAGATTCGAAGGAGATCAAAAGCCCAAAACCCTAGCCGAACATCCCACCCGACTGGCCCTCTCTCTCTCTTCTGCGAACACAACCGCGCCCCCTCTCTCTCTTCCGCGGTTCTCTCTCTCTCCTCCCGCGCGTCCCTCTCTTTTTCCTTCCTATTTTGTGTCTTTTGTGTTTCATCCCCTATAAATTCCACAAACCCTAATTGAGAAAGGGATAATGATATGAAATTGAAACCCTAGAACGGAGAAGCGGCTCGCTTGTTCGGTGTATCCCTTCCGAAGAATCTTCCTTGCATCTAGTCTCTTCTTCTTTCCGCAAGCTTCTATCTCGTCGCCACGCCATTCGTCTACGACTTCGCGAAAGATCGACGCGGAGTTTCTTCATCTTCAAAGATCAATCATCTCGGCTTCTTCAACCTTTCTTCTGGACCACACCTCCTCCTCCGCCCCCTTCATCTGCAACAACGGAGTTCTTGCCAGCCGCCGGTATTGACCAAAGCACGGTTTGGATCATCCTCTGATACTTTCATGTGATAGATCTTATTTTCCAACCGGCCTTATTGCTGATTTTCATATTAGGGTTCCCAATATTTGGTTTTCCGGAGAATCTCATCCATTAGGGTTTATCGATTAGATCTACGATTGTTATTTGAAACATTGGCTGGTTATTTGAGATTGTGATTGTTATTATTGCTGGAATTTGGTTATTTAAATCTGAAATTAAGTATCATCTTGTCAGTTTTATTATTTCGTTGAATTAAATCTGATTGGGAATGAATGACTGATGAATCGTGATTATAAGTTGTGCTGAAATTTGATTATAATATGCTGAAATCTGTATTTAGTTGTTTAAATTCAGCACTTGGGTTTGTTTAAGCATACACATCCCATCAGGATGACATCAACTCTAGGTTACAGAGTTTGATGTTTTTTTGGTGAGGATGATCGACTCATGGATATTTGGCGGACCTAGAGGTTACAGAGTTTGATGTTTTTTTGGTGGGGATCAAGGATTAAAATATCGGCCGGTATGAACCGTATCGGCCGGTTCAAACCGGAAACCAGACCGAACCGCACCGGTATCCAGTCGATACCGGTCGCGGGGCTTAAATCGCCTAAATACCGACCGGTATCGGTTCGAACCGGTATCGGGTATAAAGTGTTGTTTTGGGTGGTTTTTTCATTCTGATTTTATTTTTTTGAGCATCTTTCTTTATTCCCACATGAGGGGAACCTCCATACTAGCTGGATTTGCAAGATTTGAAGCCAAAAACTCGGATTTGCAGTATCAAAACCACATTTGAATGTATGTTTTTATAATTTTCTTCATTTTTCTTTTGTTTTGTTGTATTTTTTTTGAAAAAAAATCAAATAATTATGGTGAAAATGTTGAAATGGGTTAGATCTATGCCATCAATGCTTAGATCTATAGATTTATAAGCATCATCTCCAAATTTGCATGATCGGTTCATGCAAATTTGGGGGTTTTTTAATTTTTTTTTCTTTTTTTTGTATTTTTTTTAAAAATAAACCAAATAACTGTGGTGAAAATATTGATATGGGTTAGATCTATGCCATCAAAGCTTATATCTATAGATCTATAAGCATCAACTCCAAATTTGCATGATCGGTTCATGCAAATTTGGGGGTTTTTCAATTTTTTTTTTTTTAAAAAATAAACCAAATAATTGTGGTGAAAATGTTGATATGGGTTAGATCTATGCTATCGAAGCTTATATCTATAGATCTATAACCATCATCTTCAAATTTGCATGATCGGTTCATGCAAATTTATGCAAATTTAGGTTTTTTTATTTTTTGCATTTTTTTAAAAAATAAATCAAATAATTGTGGTGAAAATGTTTATATAGGTTAGATCTATGCCATCAAAGTTTAGATCTATAGATCTATAAGTATCATCTCCAAATTTGCATGATCGGTTCATGAAAGTTTGGATTTTTTTTATTTTTATTTTTTATTTTTATATTTTTTTTGAAAAAAACTAAATAATTGTGGTGAAAATATTGATATAGACCAGAGCCAAAATCTTCGATGGGTAGCATTGGGACTCCCCATACGAACTCCCAATTTAGGAGTTCATACGGGGAGTCTCAATATCAGTCATTTGTGTATGATTTCTTCCAATATCCGACATTGCCGCCATCCGGTCATCCACGAGGTAATGATGATGATGATGATGATGAAATACTGCTTGCCCGAAGTTCCATGTGGTACTAAGTTACTCAGTCTAAGTAGGTAAAAATATATAATTCTCTACTCTTCTAAGTTATGGATATGCATTTTATTTGCTAAACATGTTAGGAGTCTTAGAACTATGAATTTGTGTTTATTATCATATTATGTGAAATTATAAAATGTGACTCATGTACTCGTATTAATTGTGTAATTCATATTTGTGCAATGGTTATGAATTGTGTTTTGTAATCCCTAAGCATAATATATTAATACTAGGCTAATCTAACACATACAATTTAATAACTATATCAAATTCCATAATTTAGAATCATACAGTGAAAACAGTGACTTTATAACTGAAAAAGACTGGTTCATATCTATAACTAGTTTACTAATGAAAAAAAAATCACAAACCAGTATTTTAGATTATTTTGGATTTTTTGGTTATTTTTTCAAATTTTTTTGAAATCAAAAATCAATTCACACCTGTATGGACCGGTTCAGACCGATACCGGTTCGTACTGCCCGGTTCGAACCGTTTTTTCGACCGACCGATATTTTGTCCGCGACCGGTATTTTTATCCATGGTGAGGATGATCAACTCATGGATATTTGGCGGACCTAGAGGTTACAGAGTTTGATGTATCCCACACGCAACCATGAATGTTTAAAAACAGCCTGAGGATTTGATCATGCTGCAACGGGTCGGGTTTGGGATGGGTCGGCTTATCTCAAATTTGTTCCGTTAAGGAATACCTGGTCCCAAATCAATCTCGGGTTTGGAAGGATAATCCCAAACCGGTCCCATTTTTATTAGCCAAAACCCGTCCTGTCCCAATTATTTGTCGACAGGACAAATCGATGGGAGTTGGATTAGGTTTGCATCAAAAGAGAAATACCAAATGTAGTAGGAATTAAATTCATCATACAATTTTTTGTAAAATAAATATTTGTGGAAGGAAAGTTTTGGGTTATGGAAAATGCAACTAATGTTAATCAATATATGCATATGTAATTGGATGAGGTTTGGGGCGGGATAGGCTAGCTAAACCTGACTCGTCCCAAACCCGATTGGATTTTTTCAAGCAATCCCAAACCCGCCCAAGTAGCTCCTACCGGGAAGTTGGGAGGTACAGCTACCATGAGCCTTCAGCACCCTTGGATGGATTATGGAAGGCTGAGAATCCCCAGAAAGTATAGAGGGCATAGATGGCCAGACATGTAGTTTTCTTGTGAGAGAATTCAGAACTTATTTGTTTTCGAATCTCTTGCGGCTCCTTTTCGTACCTTACTTTAACTTCATCTTTAGACAAACCATGATTTTAATAAGTAAACATGACATGTAGTTTTAATATGTAAACATGGCTAGACAGTACAGATTGGACAGTCTAGATACACCAGGAGTATCCTTTGCAGGAGCAAAAATCTTCCTAGTTAAATTAGCCCATGCTAGGATTTTATTTAATAAATGTCCATTCAGAGGGACTTAACGCTAACATTAAAGGGGAACTATTTTAGAGACTGAACACCAATTTCCCCTATTTATTTTCCAGACGGACTTGAAAAGCCACCTACAGACGCTTTACGCCCAATCATTTCGGATAACGCTTGCATCCTTTGTCTTACCGCGGCTGATGGCACAGAGTTAGCTGATACTTATTCCTCAGATACTGTCATTGCTTCTTCTCCGAGAAAAGAAGTTCACAACCCGTGGGCCTTCTACCTCCACACAGCATCGGGTAAAAAAACAAAGAAAAAGTTGCAACAAATGTGCATGGTAAAATTATTTTGATTTCAATTATTATTTGTAGCAACAATGACAAACCAAATTGTAAATTAATCAGGGAGAGTCCAAGGATTGTAGCATTATCTTTCTTCTGTTTAAAGTAATCGTCATAGTCCTCCGCTGTATCTTGGATTCGAATAAAGAGCATGCGACGCATCTGGAATCTGCACCGGAAGTAGTCTGGAGGGTAATTAAACACAATTCTCAGCAAAGTAGTCCTCGAACAGCCGGTTGTACGTGCACTTCAATTCGATTACGGAAGATGGTTCTGCATCTTCCGTAAGGAGTCCAAAGTTGTTTGCCAGGCGCACCTTGATCTCCTTAAGAAGTGAAAGCCCTCGATAATCGGTCTACAGACGTACTCAACTCATGACTAGCCTCAGCCTAAGGAGTCCAAAAGGAGGAGTGCCGGGTCACTACTTCATCTGTGAAGCAACCGATCAACTTTGGTTCGAAAATCTTGTTCCAAAAAATCGCACCCACAATCTATTTGATTTTGGTAAATGATAATTTTTTTAGAAAACACAAAGTTTTAGGGCTCACATAGACATTGCTGCAAAGAATTAGCACTACCTAGCTCCAACCCCCTTATTCCTTCTAGGAGTGATTCGAGCTCGCAGGGGATTCTTCATGACCACGGTCAACTGGACCATTTCAGTCAGGTCCACGTCATCCCCCTCCACAGCCCTCCACTCAAACTCCCACACCAGGTTGGCCAAGAAGTACTCGAGATGCAGCATCGACAGCCCGAGCCCCGGGCAGATCCTCCTCCCCGCCCCGAACGGCATCATCTTGATCTCCCGGCTCCCCGTTATGTCCACCCCCTCGCCGGACCCTCCGGCCATGAACCGCTCCGGCCGGAACTCCATCGGCTCCTCCCACACCGACCCGTCCCACCCCATCTCCGCCACCAAGAAGTTCACGGACGCGCCCTTCGGTATCACGTACCCTCCCACCGTGATCTCCTCCGCCACCGCGTGCGGCAGCACCAGGTGGGCCGGCGGGTGCCGCCGCAGGCCTTCCAAGATCACCGCCTTGAGGTACGGCATCCTCTTCAGCTCCTCCTCCCTGACCCCCTCCGCCTCCCTCCCCACCACCCCCTCCATCTCCTCCACCAGCCTCGCCTGGATGTCCTGGCGCCTCACCAGGTTCGCCAGGATCCACTGCAGCACGGTGGCGGTCGTGTCCGTGCCCCCGCCCAGGAACTCCGAGCACAGGCTCACCACCTCGCCGTCGCTGAGTTCCCGCCCCCCCTCGTCCGGCAGCTGAAGCCCGAGGAGGGAGTCGACGTAGCAGTGAACAAAGCTTTCCCCGCTCTTCCTCTTCTTCTCCTTCAGGTCTTGTCGTGCTCTGATCAGAGGGATGAACATCTCCTCCTGCTTCCGCCGGATCGCGAGGACGGTGTTCCACCTCTTTCGGAACACGACCTTCGTGATGGCCGGAACGACGGCGAAGACGCTGAACCTCCTGATGCGGCAGAGCAGATCCCTCATCAGCTCTCCGATGTCTCCCATGGCCTTCTCGTCCAGCCCCTCGCCGAAGCACATCAGGATCAGCAAGCAGAACATGGCGTGGTGCAAGCTCTCGACCACCGTCACCGCCCCGTCCCCGGTCCCGGCCTCGGCTCGGAGCCTGTCGACGAGCTTCCGGAGGACCGCCTCGCGGCCGCCGGCGAAGAGCTTGAGGCGCGAGGGGTGGACGATCTCGGAGGTGAGGTTGCGGCGGAGGAGGCGCCACAGGGGGCCCACCGCGGAGCTGATGTTGTGCTGGTCGCTTCCGAGGATGCGGTCGTGGGGCATGGCAGGGAGGCGGTCGGCCAGGGCGGCGCCGCTCTGGACGAGGGCTTGGTGGGCGAGGCCGCGGTCCCGGACGAAGATGGCCGGGTGGGAGGCGATGCGGAGGGTGACGATGGGGCCGTACTCTGCGCAGAGCCGCAGGATGGTCGACTCGAGGTCGAGGAATGAACCTCTCGGCCATATGATGCTGCCGATGATGGGAATGGAGGGTGGCCCTGGTGGAAGCTTACTGCTCTTCTTCTTCTTCTTCTTCTTCATTGAATGGAGAAGGGTTTTGAGGGCAAAGCTTAGAGAAAGGGATAAGAAGAGAAGGATCCAGTACTCCATTGCTATCAGTAACCTCTTTGCATGCCCTAGGTTTCTCTGTGCATGTTGGTGGTAGCTAGGGTTGTATATAGATGAGAGCAAGCATCCCAAACCCTAAATAAATACGACGCCGGACCTCTTTCTAAACTTACTACCAAATAGGATCAAACAGAAATGTATTCAACCCGATAATTTTATCAATTTCGCTCAGCCCGATTGATGTGACCTGGATTAAAACGACGGCGGCAGACCACTTTCTAGAATAACTACCAAATAGAACCAAACAGTATCAATATTGTTTTTTGATATTTTTAAAAATATTTTAAAATTATGAGACATAAAAAATGACCATATGTCCTCTTTTTTTAAATGACCAAGCATATGTCAAGACTATAGAGTCGTAATTCTAACTCACCCTGTCATATTTAGACACTTTAGAGTCCCAATCGATTCTAAGTTTTGAAATATGAATATATACATTGTTAATCTATACCTCTATAGGTTGATAATTTGACTTTAACATGGGAGGGCTATAAGGGGCCGGGCATTGCAACTCCCCCCTGGTTGTTTTGTCTGGTTTGGTGTTTTGTTTGTAAACTATTCGTTTTGGTATGAACTTTGCTTTTGTGGTCATGTGCGGTAGTTTTTTCATTTAATATTAAGGGTGTTGTTATTTGCTCCCACAAAATTACTAACATCAAATATCATGCACTGTACACCATAAGCCTGATTTTGATTTTTATTATTGCACAAAATTACTAACATCGAATATCATGCACGTGTTTGCCTCCCCCTCCCTCCGCTCTCCGCTCAGCCCGCTGTCCTCTCCATTTCCTCCTCTTTCCCACCATCATCAGCACGTTCTCTTGCTCCTCTCCATTTCCTCCTCCTCACTCTGATCGTCTCGCCGGTCCCATGTACCTCACTGCTTCCTCCTCATTTTAATCTTTTCCTAGTCAGCTTATTCTAGTCAGCTTTTTTTGTTCCGTTTTGTCTAGTCAACGCAAAACCGATCGACATCCCTTATTATATAGATATACCCTAGTGGACCTCCTCTTTAGTGCATGGTTTGTCACGGCCGGCTGCCGTCTTTTGCTTTGGATGCAAGCACCCAATGTCAAGAAGAGATGACGTACTATATTTTTTATGTAGTAAATCATCTTTGGTTAATGGGTTGACATGGACTTGCTAGCCAATGCGTTTTGGTTTGGTTTTTCCTTCTATGTGGGATGGGACGTGAGGAGAGATGCTTATTCATATATACCGATATCTTTTACTGATTCTCTCGCACAAAATGATGTGGCATTCAATCACAGCATCCCTTTGCCTGTCGATCATGTCTGAATGTGATTCATCAATTAGGGCTAGGTGAAACGGACGCTAGTGATTGCAACTAGGTATTTTTATGCGAGAGAATCGGTAAAAGCTATCGAGGCAAATAATATTTCCTGGGACATGATCAGTGAGTGACATAAGGTTTCGGCTTAATCATTGATTTTTAAGACACTTTCAATTATCTAAAGTCCAAAATTGCAATAAGATAGTAAGAGAAACCTGTTAAAAATATGGAGGTAAAATAAGGATGGATGATTCAATAGATTTTAAAGCACGAAACTTAAATCGCTATCTTTAGATAAATTTCTCCCACTGGCCTTCAGTAGAACTATGAATACGAAAAGGGTATTCGAGAAATCGTCCTCAGGATACAGTGAAACCCCTAGTCAATTGTTCGTCGAATGTGAAGTGTGTACTCTCTGATCCAATTAGGATACACTTTCAAAAGAATGACTGATGATGCCGGAGTGCTCTCTGGTTTTGTTGTATCCATTTGTTTTATGTTATTATGGAGATATGCCCCTCAATTTATAATGTGTGAGGCAATGGTTCACCCAATCATTGCATCCCAAACTTTGAACATGTTCATTGGGCAACATGTGCATGAAGCACCTCTAGCCCAATTCGCGATCCTTACTTGAGCAACCTGTGCTATAAAGTACCCCTTGCGCCGTCGGCCTAGTCAACTATTGGGACGGCTCGCACGGCCCGTTCAGCCCACTAGTGGACTAACCGACTTGGCTCAATGGATCTAGCATCCGAGTAAGCCCAATCAGATTTGGGCCTAGCAAAAAGTGATCCTCTCTAAGTGCTTAATCGCACTAAATGCACAATCATACCTCTCGCTAGGTGCGATGCACCTTGCCGTGGAATATTTAATTCCACTTTATTTGTCTAAAATAGCAAGCTCCACCACTTACCAAGGAGCAACTTTGTTGTAATCATCTCCACTATAATAGTTTTATATTAAACTTTTATTTTGAAAAACTCCAACAAAACCAACCAATTTACAGCGTACGTTAAAACCGATCGATTGTATCAACTTAAACAAGTAGAGATATGATTGAATCAACATTTGTTAGTAAAGATCACCTACCTTGGTAGTACAATACAAAATAATTTGTTGGATTACTTTTTTAATCGCGTTTAAAGATATTACTTTTTTGTTTGAGAGGTAGCTTTTAAAGATATTACTGTTTAAAACAGATGGAGGAGCACTCCTCTCCTCTTAAATCATTATTCATTGGTGAAGTTCTAGGAGGCCATCTACGTTCTGTTGGGTAGAAACATACAAGACTTGCAATAAATATAAAGCACGCATATCAATTTTTACATGGAAACCACATAGGGAAAAACCACATCGGGACGAGCTTGGAGGTGCAAGCAATCTACTAGTAAGACTAGGTGTAGGTACAGAGTCCAATGCATTACGCCAATAGATTTATGTTGATGCAATACCCAATACTTCCCATGTTCCACAATATTGCTCAGCCAAATCAACTCACCATCGTCGTAATCCCCCATAACCTCCTTTCCTTAAAATGCTATTCTTCTTGACCCGACTGATTACACGTGCGTTGCTGCTAACTTCGATCAATTAATACCTATCTTGCAAATGCACAAGGAAAGCACTCGATCCACCAAGGGACCCACCACCCTAGCCCTAAGGCTAGATCGTAGGATTTTACCTCAATGAATACACAACAAAGGCTAGGGAATTGTACAAGAATTTTTCACTCCACCCTAGGGCGACCCAAATCCATGGGGATTGCAAATAAGATGTGAAATAAATCAAATCACAAAGGGGAAAGGGATGAACATACCCAATTGCTTGCACGATGGGTTCTAGAAGACCAAATCAAGAAATTGACAGGTCATTAGATAGAATTCAAAGGCATGCACAAGAATCTTGAAGAATCAAGGCCGGGTCTAATTAAGCATACATGCAGAGATGAAACCCTTAGGCTGTGTTTGGATCGTAGGATTAGGGCTTGGAATGGAAAACCAATTCCCTTCCCATTATTATAAAATCTGTTTGGATATTCCCTGATAATGGAATATATATTTCCATTCCCGTTTAACAGCGGGATTAGGATTCCTCCCGATTGTTGAGGAATCCCCAATCCTTTCCATCCGGGAATACACAATAACAACCCGTGAGTCTCTCCTCCCGCGATCTACAAAATACCCCGCGACCTTCTGCTCGTCTCCTACCTCGCCGTTCAGAAACGGATTGAAGCTCCCCAATCGTGCCGCCTCCCGTAGGTCAGATTTAATCTCTCTCAACCAAAAGGCTACTCTTCCTCCTTTTCCTAAAGAGGACAAAGAATGTCTTATATGGTGGCCGGTTGCAACCATGCATGGATGATCTTCAGATCCGGACTTCGGACTAGCTTCTAACGGCTTAAAATTCAGATCAAGAGGAAAACCTCGCATCAAAATACGATGGTTTAGACCATTAAAATTGACAATCACGACCATCCAGAGCTCAACGGTTTGGACTCGAGTCCTGACACAAGACTCAAAAAAAAAACAAGGAATGGAAACCGATGGTCCGGATCATCACTTGGTGGTCCAGAGCCAATTGTAGAAATTTCCCGCATCTAGTATTGGCGGTCCGAACCGTTTAATGAAAACGATCGGGAGCAAGCCGCCAAAAATCTGACGGTGAGGGGGTTAAAGGGTTTGTTTTACAAATAAGTCGATCATTTCTAAAGAAAACACCAGTAAGAAAACATTTCCAGACTTAAGAATGTAACAAAACTTTGTTTTTTTTAAAAAACTAGTAAGAGACCTGGGCAATGCCCAGATGAGCTTGATGTATGCTATTCGGCACAGACGACATCACAACTGCTCAAAGAAGTGTGAAATCTGAAGTAAATGTGATTCATTTGTAGAGAGAGAGATTAACATCAAATGACCATTAAATGCCATTGAATGAGTATTTATCATCTTTGTAGTAGATTTTTAATAATATTTAAAAGTGAGCCGTGTTCATACACAGAAAAAGGATTCTAGCTCTTTACACTACAAGAAATAGGGTCTTTACCGACGGACATTATTATCACCGTCGGTAATAATACACTTTTTACCGACGGTTATTATAATATCCGTCGGTATTATAACTTCAATTTTTTAAATTTTTTTTGCACATTTATTACCGACGGTCAAATAGTATTCGTCGGTAAAAGGATTTATACCGACGGTAAAAATATGTACCGTCGGTAATATACGTTATACCGACGGCTGCATAAGTGCCGTCGGTAAAATGTCACGATGGAACTCAGGGTAAAAACCGAGCCTCTGGAAAAAAATGGAACCCTGAGTTTCGTCGGAGATTTTTACCGACGGACGTTATATATCCGTCGGTATAACTAATTATATCGACGGATAATTTATGGCCGTCAGTACGATACCGACGGGAATTAAATTTCCGTCGGTAAAATTGTCCCGACGAAACTCAGGGTAAAAACCGAACCTCTGGAAAAAAATGGAACCCTGAGTTTCGTCGGCGGTTTTTACCGACGGACGTTATATTTCCGTCGGCATAACTAATTATACCGACGGAAACTATATGTCCGTCGGTAAGATACCGACGGTAATTAAATATCCATCGGTAAAATTGTCCCGACGAAACTCAGGGTGAAACCTGAGCCTCTGGAAAAAATGGAACCCTGAGTTTCGTCGCTGATTTTTACCGACGGACATTATTCTACCGTCGGTATAAAGTAATTATACCGACGGAACGTATAAGTTCCGTCGGTAAAAACCCTTTTAATATACACCGCAGCCACCCATTTCTTTTTGTGTTTCGATCGAACTCCTCCGGCGCCCCTCTCAATCTCTCTCTCTCTCTCACCGACCCGACCCGTCCGGCGACCCCGTCCCCCTTCGGCAGCCGCGCGATCCCCTCCGGCCACCCATCCCCCTCCCGGCCACCCATCCCCCTCCCGACCTCCGCCCATCCCCGGCCTCCCGGCCCTCTCTCTCTCTCTCTCCCCGGCCTCCTCCCCCCCTCCCCGGCCTCCCTAGCCTTCTCTCTTTCTCTCTCTCTCTCTCTCTCTCTCTCTCTCTCTACTTCCTCCCCTCACCTCTCTCTCTCTCGATCTAAACCCCCCCTCCGGCCGGCCACCCATCCCCTCCCTTGCACCTCCGGCCACCCCTCCCCTTTCTCGCGCCACTGACTGCGACACCAGTGCTCCTCCTCCTTCTCGAGGCCTGCCAACCATCGCTGGTGAGCTCCTCCTCCTCCTCCCTTTCCCCCTTAGGTTAATTTGTGGTAATATATTGTGGTAATTTTTATTTAGGTAAAATCACAGGAATTAAATATAGTGTGGTATTGTGGTAATATATTGTGGTAATTTATTTAGGTAATATATTGTGGTAATTTTTATTTAGGTAATATATTGTGGTAATTTTTATCTTGTGGTAATATATTGTGATTTACAACAATACCACAATTTGTGGTAATATATTTGTGGTAATATATTTGTAGTAATATATTGTGGTTAATTCCCTCATTTGGTAATTTTTACACTGTTTTAAAACTCGCCGAGTCGACTCGAAACTCGGCCGAGTCAACTCGACTCGGCTGAGTTTCAATCCGACTCGGTCCAAAACTCGAGTTTCGATCCGACTCGGCTGAGTTTCGATCCGACTTGAGTTTTGTCGGGTTTTAGCCGAGTTGTCGTGTCTACTCGACTCATTAAGGTTTCGAGTCGAGTCGAGTTTTCGTGTTTTAAAACATTGATTTTTATCCTATCAAAACTGAATTGAATGGGGGAATAGGGGGCAAAATGTAGTTTTTAGACTAGGGTGAGCGTCGGTTTTGTCGGTCGGTTTCGGTGTGGGTTTTGTCGGTTATATTTTTTTCGGTTTACGAAAAATCAAAACCGAAACCGAGACCGAAACCGAAACCGAAACCGAAATGGTCGGTTTTTGTCGGTTCGGTGTGATATGAGGTATGCTAAAGCCATAAATCTACTCGAGCGATAGAGAGAACCGTCAGACCCCAAGTGTTTACTTGATGAGGCTCCCTGACTTGTTGACTTACTGTCGCATAACTTTGGTGCTATGCCTAGCATTCGAACTATCAGCAGTTCAAATGCTGGCCAGCAACCCTAGGTTTACTATGTGACTAGTCTACTCATCATAATACACTCATCCATTAGGGATGTGGATGGCCTGTAGAAGTTTTGGTTCGGTGTTCCATACCCGGGAACCAAAACTGAAATTGTGCGGAGTCTTATAACATTGTTTGAAATTATATGTCAGGTGTTGTATAGCCAGATAGACGAAGATGTCTTCGATCGATAAGAGTTGGATGCGTAATTCGAATCGCATGAGCCAAGAGTACAGAGAAGGAGTCAGGAAATTTCTGGATTTTGCATTTGAGCGTCTTGCACCGCTTGATGGAAAAATTGTGTGTCCCTGTATAGACTGCGGAAAGGTGATTAGGAAGGTTCGAGAGGAATGTGAGGTTGATCTGGTAATGCGTGGCATTGACATTACCTATACCCGTTGGTTCTCGCACGGTGAGGAGCTAGATGCAGTCCCCATGGCAGCTCACGGTGAAACTTCAAACACAGTGATCGCTGATGATAATATTAATACAGACGATGACGATGACATGCAGGGTATGATACATGATTTGCAAGGTGGAATAGGCACGGAAACACCGTCAGGTGATCAGCCCAATATCGAAGCGGACAAGTTCTACAGATTGCTTAAAGATGCCGAACAACCTCTATACCCGGGGTGTGAGAAGTTTTCAAAACTCTCTTTCACTGTAAAGCTTCTTCATTTGAAGTGCCTCAATGGTTGGAGTAATAAGTCATTTAATATGTTGGTAGAGTTGCTGAAAGAGGCTTTTCCTATGGGTGAGACAGTACCGAAATCATTCTACGAGGCGAAGAAGACAATTAAAGATCTCGGTCTGGGTTATGAGAAAATTGATGCATGCGTGAACGATTGTATGTTGTACCGGAAAGAGTACGAACATGCGCGGTCATGCCACATATGCGGAGCAACGAGATATAAAGAGACGGATGCTGAGTCTAGTACCAGTCGAAGGAAGAAAAATATATCTGCAAAGGTTCTCCTATACTTCCCGCTCAGGGACAGGCTTCAGAGGTTGTTTATGTCATCGAAGACTACTGAGCACATGAGGTGGCATGCACGAGAACGTACAGATGACGGGATTATGAGACATCCGGCCGACTCTCTGACGTGGAAAGATTTTGATCATACCTATCCTGAATTCGCATGTGAAGTTCGCAACGTCAGGTTAGGGCTTGCTAGCGATGGCTTCAATCCCTTTGGGAATATGAGTGTGTCGTACAGCATTTGGCCAGTTGTCCTAGTTCCATACAATTTGCCTCCCTGGATGTGCTTAAAAAAGCCATACACAATGCTCTCCTTGCTCATTCCCGGACCCAGGTCGCCTGGTAATGAATTTGACGTTTACTTGCAGCCGTTGATTGAGGAGTTGAACGAGTTATGGGAAGTTGGGGCCGATACGTATGATGCCTCGTTGCGCCAGAATTTTCGGATGCATGCGGCACTTCTATGGACCATCAACGATTTTCCTGCATATGCCAACTTATCCGGGTGGAGTACTAAAGGAAAATTGGCGTGCCCTACATGCAATAAGGAGACAGATTCATTACGGTTGAAGAACGGAGGCAAGTTCTGTTATATGGGCCATCGAAGATTCCTTGGTGACGGTCATAAGTGGAGGCAGAACAAAAGAGCTTTCAACGGCAAGAAGGAACTTGCAAAGGCCCCGGAGCAGCTTTCGGGGGTAGAAGTCTTGTGCGAATTGGATCAGCTTGATGCCGTGGCACTTGGAAAAGGTAAAAAGAAGAGAACGCATGAAGATTCTACGCGTGAGCATAACTGGAAGAAGAAGAGTATTTTCTTTCAACTACCGTACTGGAGCAGCCTACTCTTGCGGCATAACTTGGATGTCATGCATATCGAGAAAAATGTGTGTGACAATATTATAGGAACACTGCTGAATCTCGATGGTAAGACGAAGGATAATCTTAAATCTCGTCTCGATCTTAAGGAGTTGGGCATCCGAAAATCACTTCATCCCCAAGAGATTGGGGATAAGTATGTGTTGCCAGTTGCATGCTACACCATGAGCTCACAGCAAAAGGCAGCCTTATGTGCATTCCTACGGTCTGTGAAAACGTCAGACGGTTATTCTTCGAATATCGCACGATGCGTGCAAGAGAACGGCCGGAAGTTGTCTGGATTAAAGAGCCACGATTGTCATGTTCTTATGCAGCGATTGTTATCTCTTGCTATACGTGGGAATTTAACCGAACAGGTGTCCGGTCCGTTAATTGAGCTCAGCACTTTTTTCAGACAGTTGTGCTCAAAGGTACTTAGAGTGGACCAACTTGAACAGATGGAGAGGGATATTGCGCTCACATTGTGCAAGTTAGAGATGATATTTCCACCTTCCTTCTTTGATGTCATGGTGCATTTGACCGTTCACTTGGCAAATGAGGCCAAACTCGGCGGCCCAGTTCATTACCGGTGGATGTATTTTATCGAGAGGTAATCGTCTCGTCTCATTCGCACAATGTATTTGATCGTTCTTGATATATTCATCCAAATATTTTTTTCTCAAATTAGGTACTTGCGAACATTGAAATCATATATTCGTAATAAAAGTCGTCCGGAGGGATCAATTGCTGAAGGATACCTAGCAGAAGAATGTCTAACATTCTGCTCAAGATACCTACATGGTATAGACACGCGATTCAATCAACTTGAGCGGAACTATGACGGTGGTCCAATAGACTTCGATGGGGGTCTGTCTATATTTGCCGAAATGGGTAGACCTGTAGGAGGAGGCAAAACCCGTCGATTGTCTGTAGATGAGATTCAACAGGCACATATGTATGTGTTGCGCCAATGTGATGAAGTGTGGCCATCCATTGAGTAAGCATTTTATGATCATTTACTCATTCTTTCAGTCCATTCATTAAGTATATGTGCTAATTATAATCTAATTCATAACCGGTAAAACAGGAAGCATAAAGCCATCATTAATAATCGGGGTACTCGAAATGCTCCCCAAATTCATGATCGTGAATTCCCATCGTGGTTCGAGAAACACGTAAGTATTCACATCATTACTGAATTTCATTGACATCCATTACCGAATAATAATTATGTGTTCATATCATGAATGTCATGTGGTTATTATAGGCACAAGAGCTGCACGACAACCACGATCCACTGATGAATGAGGATCTCTGGCGCTTATCTTGTAGTCCTTTGCAAGACGCAATATCGTACGATGGTTATATCGTGAACGGTTATAGATTTCGGACGAAAGATAGTGAAAAATCACGAAGAACCCAAAATAGTGGGGTTGTCGTCAACGGTGAGCAAGAAGAATTAGAAAATATCGACTTCTACGGTGTCCTCAACAAGATTCTCGAGATTAAATTCCTTGACCAAAATCGGATCGTATTATTCAAATGCGATTGGTATGATGTTAATAATCGCGGGACTGGTTATAATGTCGACAAATACGGTTTTATCAGCATCAACACTGCCAAGAGATTGAATACCCAATATGAAGATCCATTCATTCTTGCCTCTTAAGCGCAACAGATATTTTATGCACCGGATAATACCTCTCCAGGTTGGCAAATTGTAGTCAGGTCACCACCCAGAGATTTTTATGACATGGGAGACAAGGATGCGGGGGTCGTCGATGATGATTTGGATGCATACCAGAATGATGAGATAATCATTGTCGACGCAGTGCACGACGAAAATGAAGATGTCGACAATATAAACTGGACAGCGAATGCAGATCAAATAATAGAAGAGGGAAGCGATGAGAGTGACAGAGATGAGACAGAAAATGACTAGACCGTATGTCAATCAAATTGTTTCATATTTAAATCAAATTGTTTCATATATAAATCATATTGTTTCATATGTATATCATATTGTTTCATATGTAAATCATACCGTTTCACCGATTCATATGTAAATCATACCGTTTCATATGTAAATCATACCGTTTCACCGATTTACAATCTGATCGATTCACCGATTTAGAGTCTAAGAGTTGGAAAATCATAAGTTAGCGTGTTTCGGATATGAAATAGGTTTGGATTCGATCCGATCGTCATCGGATCGGCATCCGATAATTCGAATTTAGAATTATTCCGTATTTCGGACTTGCGAGCGGGTTCTAATTGGATATTTGACCAATTTACGCTCCGATTCACCGATTTAGAGTCTAATTGTTGGAAAATCATAACTTAGCGTGTTTCGGATATGAAATAGGTTTGGATTCGATCGGATCGTCATCGGATCGGCATCCGATAATTCGACGTTGGAATTATTCCGTATTTCGGACTTGCGAGCGGGTTCTAATTGGATATTTGACCAATTTACGCTCCGATTCACCGATTTAGAGTCTAAGTGTTGGAAAATCATAACTTAGCGTGTTTCGGATATGAAATAGGTTTGGATTCGATCCGATCATCATCGGATCGGCATCCGATAATTCGAAGTTGGAATTATTCCGTATTTCGGATTTGCGAGCGGGTTCTAATTGGATATTTGACCAATTTACGCTCCGATTCACCGATTTAGAGTCTAAGTGTTGGATAATCATAACTTAGCGTGTTTCGGATATGAAATAGGTTTGGATTCGATCCGATCGTCATCGGATCGGCATCCGATAATTCGAAGTTGGAATTATTCCGTATTTCGGACTTGCGAGCGGGTTCTAATTGGATATTTGACCAATTTACGCTCCGATTCATCGATTTAGAGTCTAAGTGTTGGAAAATCATAACTTAGCGTGTTTCGGTTATGAAATAGGTTTGGATTCGATCGGATCGTCATCGGATCAGCATCCGATAATTCGAAGTTGGAATTATTCCGTATTTCGGACTTGCGAGCGGGTTCTAATTGGATATTTGACCAATTTACGCTCCGATTCACCGATTTAGAGTCTAAGTGTTGGAAAATCATAACTTAGCGTGTTTCGGATATGAAATAGGTTTGGATTCGATCGGATCGTCATCGGATCGACATCCGATAATTCGAAGTTGGAATTATTCCGTATTTCGGACTTGCGAGCGGGTTCTAATTGGATATTTGACTAATTTACACTCCGATTCACCGATTTAGAGTCTAAGTGTTGGAAAATCATAACTTAGCGTGTTTCGGATATGAAATAGGTTTGGATTCGATCCGATCGTCATCGGATCGGCATCCGATAATTCGAAGTTGGAATTATTTCGTATTTCGGACTTGCGAGCGGGTTCATATTGTTTCATATTGCGAGCGGGTTCATATTGTTTCATATTGTTTCATATGTAAATCATACTGTTTCATATGTAAATCAAACTGTTTCATATTGTTTCATATGTAAATCTTACTGTTTCATATGTAAATTAAATTGTTTTAGATGGCATCACGGTCATATGTTCGTAGAGGCAGAGGCAGGGGTGGGGTAGCTCGGAGCGCTCTGGCTGCCACCCCAGGGTCCGAGGCTGAGCCGTCCGGATCTGGTAGTGCTGTTCCTCTCTCCACACCAGCTCCTGCTGTGGTCGCAGCCTCCGGAGCTTCGAGCAGTGCTCAGCACTCGGCTACAGCGTCTACGCCCACAGGTAATGTTTAGATCTAAAGTTTTATACATGTTGTAAATACTTCTTCAGTACTGATGTATATTTTATTTGCAGGGTCGACCAGGCACGTAGGCGACCGGGGCGTGACGACGGCCCGGCGCTTGTCGGCCTTACGCGAGCCGCTGTCCCTACAGTGGAGCGGCAGGACCTTTGTGGGCGAGCACGCTTCTGACGCCGCCACGTGGGTCGGCATGATAGTACGGGAGGAGAGGAATGCCCCGATTGTGGGGTTAAGGGGGTGGAAGAACATTGATGCATCCTATAAGGAGAGGATGTATCAGTAGTTTTTGGTACGTTAGTTTCATTAAAGCATTTTAGAATAATATCGTACTTCTTTATAATTTGATTTGATAAAATGACTTGTTTCTAAATTGATTTTACAGGAGAAATTTAAATGGGAGAACATGGAAACTGACACCCATCGGGAGGACTTGTGGAAGACGATGGGTGAGCGGTACAGGGATTACCGTCACGAGCTCTACCAGCTCTACGGTTACTTGGTCGGCCAGCCGGCTGAGGAGGTAAAGGCTGCGGCCGGGACGAGAGACGCGCCACCGCTACACATTCTATAGTTTTTGGTCGCTCACTGGGCCACCCCTAGCTTTCAGGTATAATTATAATTTTATTGATTCGTACTTGTTTTAATGTTATACTAAAAATTTGTATTGATGTTTCAAAATTTAATCGATTGCACAGAATAAATCTGCTATAGGCAAGCAGAATAGAAGTGCCTCGACGACACCTGCTCCAGTGAAGGGGAGGACCTCCATGCCCCAGCTTGCCCAGCAGCTGGTAAATGATACAAACATTGTTATTATTTAAAGCTCTATACATGTTATATTAACTCATCTATTTATTTTATATGTCCAACAGACACAGTCCTTGGGCCACGAGCCTAATAGGATTGACCTTTTTGAGGCCTCTAGGAGGCAGCGTATCGATGGAGCATTTCTGGACGATAGGGTTGCCTCGCAAGTGGTAAGTAATTAAATTACTGTTAATATATTCTTATACATATGCCATAAAATATCATTGAATATCATTGGTTGTTTTTATATAGGAGAGGATGCGACTTCTGGTGACCCCGTCGGGCGAGGCCGGCTCCTCCTCCAGCTCAGTATCTGTCGACTCAGTGATGGATACTGTGCTGAGACCTGCCACGCACGGCCGTGTCCTCTGTACGGGCCTTGGAGTCACGCCCTCCTCCTACTTTGGACGAGAGGGTATGCGCTCGAGGGCACGGGACACCCAGACCGGTGCTATCACTCAGCTGCAGTCTGCGCTAGACGCGGAGCGAGAGCAGAGGCAGGCCCTCGAGCAGAGGATTGAGGCGGAGCGAGAGCAGAGGCAGGCCCTCGAGCAGAGGGTTGAGGCGGAGAAGAAGGCCCTCGATGAGGAAAGAGAAGCTCGCAGGGAACTAGAGCGTCGGCTTAATGACTTCATAAGCCGGTCTAGCGGTGGCTCATGATCAGGTACTTACTAATCTTTATAATATTAGTAAAAAATATGAATCTTACTAATTTGAGTTTAGATCATATTATCACACTTATGATTTTCCAACACTTAGATTCTAAATCGGTGAATCGAAGCGTAAATTCTTCAAATATCCAATTAGAACCCGCTCGCAAGTCCGAAATACAGAATAATTCCAAGTTCGAATTATCGGATGCCGATCCGATACGGATCAGATCGAATCCAAACCTATTTCATATCCGAAACACGCTAACTTATGATTTCCCAACACTTAGATTCTAAATCGGTGAATCGGAGCGTAAATTCTTCAAATATCCAATTAGAACTCGCTTGCAAGTCCGAAATACAGAATAATTCCAAGTTCGAATTATCGGATGCCGATCCGATGACGATCGGATCGAATCCAAACCTATTTCATATCCGAAATACGCTAACTTATGATTTTCCAACAGTTAGACTCTAAATCGGTGAATCGGAGTGTAAATTGGTCAAATATCCAATTAGAACCCGCTCGCAAGTCCGAAATACGGAATAATTCCAAGTTCGAATTATCGGATGCCGATCCGATGACGATCGGATCGAATCCAAACCTAGCTATTTCATATCCGAAACACGCTAACTTATGATTTTCCAACACTTAGACTCTAAATCGGTGAATCAGAGCGTAAATTGGTCAAATATCCAATTAGAACCCGCTCGCAAGTTCGAAATACGAAATAATTCCAAATTCGAATTATCGGATGCCGATCCGATGACGATCGGATCGAATCCAAACCTATTTCATATCCGAAACACGCTAAGTTATGATTTTCCAACACTTAGACTCTAAATCGGTGAATCGGAGCGTAAATTGGTCAAATATCCAATTAGAACCCGCTCGCAAGTCCGAAATACGGAATAATTCCAAGTTCGAATTATCGGATGCCGATCCGATGACGATCCGATCGAATCCAAACCTATTTCATATCCGAAACACGTTAAGTTATGATTTTCCAACACTTAGACTCTAAATCGGTGAATCGGAGCGTAAATTGGTCAAATATCCAATTAGAATTTGCTCGCAAGTCCAAAATACGGAATAATTCCAAGTTCGAATTATCGGATGCCGATCCGATGACGATCCGATCGAATCCAAACCTAGCTATTTCATATCCGAAACACGCTAACTTATGATTTTCCAACACTTAGACTCTAAATCGGTGAATCGAATCGTAAATTGGTCAAATATCCAATTAGAACCCGCTCGCAAGTCCGAAATACAGAATAATTCCAACTTCGAATTATCGGATGCCGATCCGATGACGATCGGATCGTATCCAAACCTATTTCATATCCGAAACACGCTAAGTTATGATTTTCCAACACTTAGACTCTAAATCGGTGAATCGGAGCGTAAATTGGTCAAATATCCAATTAGAACCCGCTCGCAAGTCCGAAATACGGAATAATTCCAACTTCGAATTATCGGATGCCGATCCGATGACGATCGGATCGAATCCAAACCTAGCTATTTCATATCCGAAACACGCTAACTTATGATTTTCCAACACTTAGACTCTAAATCGGTGAATCGAATCGTAAATTGGTCAAATATCCAATTAGAACCCGCTCGCAAGTCCGAAATACGGAATAATTCCAACTTCGAATTATCGGATGCCGATCCGATGACGATCGGATCGAATCCAAACCTATTTCATATCCGAAACACGCTAAGTTATGATTTTCCAACACTTAGACTCTAAATCGGTGAATCGGAGCGTAAATTGGTCAAATATCCAATTAGAATTTGCTCGCAAGTCCAAATTACGGAATAATTCCAAGTTCGAATTATCGGATGCCGATCCGATGACGATCCGATCGAATCCAAACCTAGCTATTTCATATCCGAAACACGCTAACTTATGATTTTCCAACACTTAGACTCTAAATCGGTGAATCGAATCGTAAATTGGTCAAATATCCAATTAGAACCCGCTCGCAAGTCTGAAATACGGAATAATTCCAACTTCGAATTATCGGATGCCGATCCGATGACGATCGGATCGAATCCATACCTATTTCATATCCGAAACACGCTAAGTTATGATTTTCCAACACTTAGACTCTAAATCGGTGAATCGGAGCGTAAATTGGTCAAATATCCAATTAGAACCCGCTCGCAAGTCCGAAATACGGAATAATTCCAACTTCAAATTATCTGATGCCGATCCGATGACGATCGGATCAAATCCAAACCTAGCTATTTCATATCCGAAACACGCTAACTTATGATTTTCCAACACTTAGACTCTAAATCGGTGAATCGAATCGTAAATTGGTCAAATATCCAATTAGAACCCGTTCACAAGTCCGAAATACGGAATAATTCCAACTTCGAATTATCGGATGCCGATCCGATGACGATCGGATCGAATCCAAACCTATTTTATATCCGAAACACGCTAAGTTATGATTTTCCAACACTTAGACTCTAAATCGGTGAATCGGAGAGTAAATTGGTCAAATATCCAATTAGAATTTGCTCGCAAGTCTAAAATACGGAATATATCCAAGTTCGAATTATCGGATGCCGATCCGATGACGATCCGACCGAATCCAAACCTAGCTATTTCATATCCGAAACACGCTAACTTATGATTTTCCAACACTTAGACTCTAAATCGGTGAATCGAATCGTAAATTGGTCAAATATCCAATTAGAACCCGCTCGCAAGTCCGAAATACAGAATAATTCCAACTTCGAATTATCGGATGCCGATCCGATGACGATCGGATCGAATCCAAACCTATTTCATATCCGGAACACGCTAAGTTATGATTTTCCAACACTTAGACTCTAAATCGGTGAATCGGAGCGTAAATTGGTCAAATATCCAATTAGAACCCGCTCGCAAGTCCGAAATACGGAATAATTCCAACTTCGAATTATCGGATGCCGATCCGATGACGATCGGATCGAATCTAAACCTAGCTATTTTATATCAGAAACACGCTAACTTATGATTTTCCAACACTTAGACTCTAAATCGGTGAATCGGATCGTAAATTGGTCAAATATCCAATTAGAACCCGCTCGCAAGTCCGAAATACGGAATAATTCTAACTTCGAATTATCGGATGCCGATCCGATGACGATCGGATCGAATCCAAACCTATTTCATATCCGAAACACGCTAAGTTATGATTTTCCAACACTTAGACTCTAAATCGGTGAATCGGAGCGTAAATTGGTCAAATATCCAATTAGAATTTGCTCGCAAGTCCAAAATACGGAATAATTCCAAGTTCGAATTATCGGATGCCGATCTGATGATGATCCGATCGAATCCAAACCTAGCTATTTCATATCCGAAACACGCTAACTTATGATTTTCCAACACTTAGACTCTAAATCGGTGGATCGAATCGTAAATTGGTCAAATATCCAATTAGAACCCGCTCGCAAGTCCGAAATATGAAATAATTCCAACTTCGAATTATCGGATGCCGATCCGATGAAGATCGGATCGAATCCAAACCTATTTCATATCCGAAACACGCTAAGTTATGATTTTCCAACACTTAGACTCTAAATCGGTGAATCGGAGCGTAAATTGGTCAAATATCAAATTAGAACCGGCTCGCAAGTCCGAAATACGGAATAATTCCAACTTCAAATTATCGGATGCCGATCCGATGACGATCCGATCAAATCCAGACCTATTTCATATCCGAAACACGCTAAGTTATGATTTCCAACACTTAGACTCTAAATCGGTGAATCGGAGCGTAAATTGGTCAAATATCGAATTAGAATTTGCTCGCAAGTCCAAAATATGGAATAATTCCAAGTTCGAATTATCGGATGCCGATCCGATGACGATCCGATCGAATCCAAACCTAGCTATTTCATATCCGAAACACGATAACTTAAGATTTTCCAACACTTAGACTCTAAATCGGTGAATCGAATCGTAAATTGGTCAAATATCCAATTAGAACCCGCTCGCAAGTCCGAAATACGGAATAATTCCAACTTCGAATTATCGGATGCCGATCCGATGACGATCGGATCGAATCCAAACCTATTTCATATCCGAAACACGCTAAGTTATGATTTTCCAACACTTAGACTCTAAATCGGTGAATCGGAGCGTAAATTGGTCAAATATCCAATTAGAACCCGCTCGCAAGTCCGAAATACAGAATAATTCCAACTTCGAATTATCGGATGCCGATCCGATGACGATCGGATCGAATCCAAACCTAGCTATTTCATATCCGAAACACGCTAACTTATGATTTTCCAACACTTAGACTCTAAATCGGTGAATCGAATCGTAAATTGGTCAAATATCCAATTAGAACCCGCTCGCAAGTCCGAAATACGGAATAATTCCAACTTTGAATTATCGGATGCCGATCCGATTACGATCGGATCGAATCCAAACCTATTTCATATCCGAAACACGCTAAGTTATGATTTTCCAACACTTAGACTCTAAATCGGTGAATCGGAGCGTAAATTGGTCAAATATCCAATTAGAATTTGCTCGCAAGTCCAAAATACGGAATAATTCCAAGTTCGAATTATCGGAAGCCGATCCGATGACGATCTGATCAAATCCAAACCTAGCTATTTCATATCCGAAACATGCTAACTTATGATTTTCCAACACTTAGACTCTAAATCGGTGAATCGAATCGTAAATTGGTCAAATATCCAATTAGAACCTGCTCGCAAGTCCGAAATACGGAATAATTCCAACTTCGAATTATCGGATGCCGATCCGATGACGATCGGATCGAATCCAAACCTATTTCATATCCGAAACACGCAAAGTTATGATTTTCCAACACTTAGACTCTAAATCGGTGAATCGGAGCGTAAATTGGTCAAATATCCAATTAGAACCCGCTCGCAAGTCCGAAATACGGAATAATTCCAACTTCGAATTATCGGATGCCGATCCGATGACGATCGGATCGAATCCAAACCTAGCTATTTCATATCCGAAACACGCTAACTTATGATTTTCCAACACTTAGACTCTAAATCGGTGAATCGAATCGTAAATTGGTCAAATATCCAATTAGAACCCGCTCGCAAGTCCGAAATACAGAATAATTCCAACTTTGAATTATCGGATGCCAATCCGATGACGATCGGATCGAATCCAAACCTATTTCAGATCCGAAACACGCTAAGTTATGATTTTCCAACACTTAGACTCTAAATCGGTGAATCGGAGCTTAAATTGGTCAAATATCAAATTAGAATTTGCTTGCAAGTCCAAAATACGGAATAATTCCAAGTTCGAATTATCGGATGCCGATCCGATGACGATCCGATCGAATCCAAACCTAGCTATTTCATATCCGAAACACGCTAACTTATGATTTTCCAACACTTAGACTCTAAATCGGTGAATCGAATCGTAAATTGGTCAAATATCCAATTAGAACCAGCTCGCTAGTCCGAAATACGGAATAATTCCAACTTCAAATTATCGGATGCCGATCCGATGACGATCGGATCGAATCCAAACCTATTTCATATCCGAAACACGCTAAGTTATGATTTTCCAACACTTAGACTCTAAATCGGTGAATCAGAGCGTAAATTGGTCAAATATCCAATTAGAACCCGCTCGCAAGTCCGAAATACGGAATAATTCCAACTTCGAATTATCTGATGCCAATCCGATGACGATCGGATCGAATCCAAACCTAGGTATTTCATATCCGAAACACGCTAACTTATGATTTTCCAACACTTAGACTCTAAATCGGTGAATCGGATCGTAAATTGGTCAAATATCCAATTAGAACCCGCTCGCAAGTCCGAAATACGGAATAATTCCAACTTCGAATAATCGGGTGCCGATCCGATGACGATCGGATCGAATCCAAACCTATTTCATATCCGAAACACGCTAAGTTATGATTTTCCAACACTTAGACTCTAAATCGGTGAATCGGAGCGTAAATTAGTCAAATATCCAATTAGAATTTGCTCGCAAGTCCAAAATAAGGAATAATTCCAAGTTCGAATTATCGGATGCCGATCCGATGACGATCCGATCGAATCCAAACCTAGCTATTTCATATCCGAAACACGCTAACTTATGATTTTCCAACACTTAGACTCTAAATCGGTGAATCGAATCGTAAATTGGTCAAATATCCAATTAGAACCCGCTCGCAAGTCCGAAATACGGAATAATTCCAACTTCGAATTATCGGATGCCGATCCGATGACGATCGGATCGAATCCAAACCTATTTCATATACGAAACACGCTAAGTTATGATTTTCCAACACTTAGACTCTAAATCGGTGAATCGGAGCGTAAATTGGTCAAATATCCAATTAGAACCCGCTCGCAGGCCCGAAATACGAAATAATTCCAACTTTGAATTATCGGATGCCGATCCGATGACGATCCGATCGAATCCAAACCTATTTCATATCTGAAACACGCTAAGTTATGATTTTCCAACACTTAGACTCTAAATCGGTGAATCGGAGCGTAAATTGGTCAAATATCCAATTATAACCCACTCGCAAGTCCGAAATACGGAATAATTCCAACTTCGAATTATCGGATGCCGATCCGATGACGATCGGATCGAATCCAAACCTATTTCATATCCGAAACACGCTAAGTTATGATTATCCAACACTTAGACTCTAAATCGGTGAATCGGAGCGTAAATTGGTCAAATATCCAATTAGAACCCGCTCGCAAGTCCGAAATACGGAATAATTCCAACTTTGAATTATCAGATGCCGATCCGATGACGATCGAATCGAATCCAAACCTATTTCATATCCGAAACACGCTAAGTTATGATTATCCAACACTTAGACTCTAAATCGGTGAATCGGAGCGTAAATTGGTCAAATATCCAATTAGAACCCGCTCGCAAGTCCGAAATACGGAATAATTCCAACTTCGAATTATCGGATGCCGATCCGATGACGATCGGATCGAATCCAATCCTATTTCATATCCGAAACACGCTAAGTTATGATTATCCAACACTTAGACTCTAAATCGGTGAATCAGTGTAAATTGGTCAAATATCCAATTAGAACCCGCTCGCAAGTCCGAAATACGGAATAATTCCAACTTCGAATTATCGGATGCCGATCCGATGACGATCGGATCGAATCCAAACCTATTTCATATCCGAAACACACTAAGTTATGATTATCCAACACTTAGACTCTAAATCGGTGAATCGGAGCGTAAATTGGTCAAATATCCAATTAGAACCTGCTCGCAAGTCCGAAATACGGAATAATTCCAACTTCGAATTATCGGATGCCGATCCGATGACGATCGGATCGAATCCAAACCTATTTCATATCCGAAACACGCTAAGTTATGATTTTCCAACACTTAGACTCTAAATCGGTGAATCGGAGCGTAAATTGGTCAAATATCCAATTAGAACCCGCTCGCAAGTCCGAAATACGGAATAATTCCAAGTTTGAATTATCGGATGCCGATCCGATGACGATCGGATCGAATCCAAACCTATTTCATATCCGAAACACGCTAAGTTATGATTTTCCAACACTTAGACTCTAAATCGGTGAATCGGAGCGTAAATTGGTCAAATATCCAATTAGAACCTGGTCGTAAGTCCGAAATACGAAATAATTCCAAGTTCGAATTATCGGATGCCGATCCGATGACGATCGGATCGAATCCAAACCTATTTCATATTCGAAACATGCTAAGTTATGATTATCCAACACTTAGACTCTAAATCGGTGAATCGGAGCGTAAATTGGTCAAATATCCAATTAGAATTTGCTCGCAAGTCCAAAATACGGAATAATTCCAAGTTCGAATTATCGGATGCCAATCCGATGACGATCCGATCGAATCCAAACCTAGCTATTTCGTATCCGAAACACGCTAACTTATGATTTTCCAACACTTAGACTCTAAATCGGTGAATCGGATCGTAAATTGGTCAAATATCCAATTAGAACCCGCTCGCAAGTCCGAAATACGGAATAATTCCAACTTCGATTTATCGGATGCCGATCCGATGACGATCGGATCGAATCCAAACCTATTTCATATCTGAAACACGCTAAGTTATGATTTTCCAACACTTAGACTCTAAATCGGTGAATCGGAGCGTAAATTGGTCAAATATCCAATTAGAATTTGCTCGCAAATCCGAAATATGGAATAATTCCAAGTTCGAATTATCGGATGCTGATCCGATGACGATCGGATCGAATCCAAACCTATTTCATATCCGAAACACGCTAAGTTATGATTTTCCAACACTTAGACTCTAAATCGGTGAATCGGAGCGTAAATTGGTCAAATATCCAATTAGAATTTGCTCGCAAGTCCAAAATACGGAATAATTCCAAGTTCGAATTATCGGATGCCGATCCGATGACGATCCGATCGAATCCAAACCTAGCTATTTCATATCCGAAACACGCTAACTTATGATTTTCCAACACTTAGACTCTAAATCGGTGAATCGAATCGTAAATTGGTCAAATATCCAATTAGAACCCGCTCGCAAGTCCGAAATACGGAATAATTCCAACTTCGAATTATCGGATGCCGATCCGATGACGATCGGATCAAATCCAAACTTATTTCATATCCGAAACACGCTAAGTTATGATTTTCCAACACTTAGACACTAAATCGGTGAATCGGAGAGTAAATTGGTCAAATATCCAATTAGAACCCGCTCGCAAGTCTGAAATACGAAATAATTCCAACTTCGAATTATCGGATGCCGATCCGATCGAATCCAAACCTATTTCAAAACCGAAACACGCTAACTTATCATTTTTTAACGCTTAGACTCAGTTATAGATATAAACCATTTTTTTAACAAATACATGTTAATTGCAGGAGCAGGGCGGCGTCAGGGGATCGATGAGAGCACCAGCATTGGTGGTGGGCGGGCGTGGTTGAGATAGGGCGGCGTCAGGGGATCGATGAGAGCACCAACGTTGGTGGCGGGCGGGGGTGGTTGAGATAGGACATGTATCATCTCTCAGTTCTGGATTGTGTAAATATTATTTTGTAATATGTGATTATTTTTTGTTCTTGTCTATAATTGTCGGCCGGGTACTGTGGTAATATTTTATAATTTGCTGTAATTTTTTATCAATTTCGGTAATATTTTAAAATTTGCGGTAATATTTTATAAATTGTGGTAATATTTGATAAATTGTGGTAATATATTGTGGTATTGTTGTAAATCACAGGAATCAAATAACATTATTTAGGTAAATTTATTAAAAAAAAGAACATACTTATTACCGACGAAAATTAATTATTCCGTCGGTAATAATGTTTTTATTTTTAAAAATTATAAATAATTTGCCGACGGCATATAATATTCGTCGGTAATATATTTATTATTACCGACGAGTAATATATATATGCGTCGGTAATATACATAGTATTACCGACGGATATATAATATCTGTCGGTAATATATATATTATCGCCGACGGGCAATATATATATGCGTCGGTAATATATATAGTATTACCGACAGTACAATCCTATCCGTCGGTAAAATGCTTATATATTACCGACGTATTATTTAGTTTCGTCGGTACAAATATATTATATTAATTTTTAATTGATTAAATATTACCGACGACTTTAATATTGCCGTCGGTATTAATTATTATTACCGACGGTAATATTTGGTCCGTCGTGTTGTTTTCCCCGACGCCTTTTTTCCCGACAGCCAGCGACGGAAATATCATCCGTCGCTATAAAACATTATCGACGGAATGTTAATATTACCGACGGATATTGTCCGTCGGTAATAACTGTTTTTTTTGTAGTGTTAAAAGATGTGCACGTGTCACAACACGGGAGAGAGACTTCCATTTTAGTATAGTACTAGTAAGAAACCCGGGCAATGCCCGAATAGGCTTGATGCACGCCATTTGGCAAAGACGACATTGCAACTGTTTGAAAAAGTGTAAAATCTTAAGCGAGTATGATTCACTTGTTATAGAGAAAGAGCGAGAGATTAATATCAAATGACCATTAAATGCCATTGAATGAAAATTTATCATCTTTATGGTAGGTTTATGAATGGATTTAAAAGATAGCTGCATTCACACACGAAAGAAGAATTCTAGCTATTTAAAAGACATCCACATGTCACAACACGGGAGAGAGGCTTCCATTTTAGTAATCTGGGCAATGCCCGAATATGATTGATGCTTGTCATTTGGCAAAGGCGACATCGCAACAGTTCGAAGAAACGTGAAATCTGAAGTGAGTGTGATTCACTTGTTAGAGGGAGAGAGAGAGAAAGAGATTAACATCAAATAACCATTATATGCCATTGAATGAAAAATTAGCATCTTTATGGTAGGTTTTAAATGGATTTAAAAAAGAGCCGCGTTCACACACGGAAGAAAAATTCTAGCTCTTTAAAAGATGTCCACATGTCATAACACGGGAGAGAGGCTTCCATTTTAGTATATATATATATAGATGGTCATAAGAAAACACTATTTTTAAAGAGGGGATGGGAAGTACTCATTACCAAAGTAGCTCAGAAGCGCTACCACTTAGTGTCTGCTAGGAAAAACCACATGGACAATCTATTTGAGTCACTAACAGAGAGTGTAGATTTTTCTTAGTAGGATTTATTAATTTTGAAATGATGTGACCTAAATTATAGGAACTTCCCAGGGGAAGTAACTCAACCAATAGAAGAAACAATCCTCCAAGTATATGTAGTGCTATGGTACTACTATACTCTTTGAGGATCTTCCCTCGGGGAGTAAGCAAGCTCCAGCCAAGGAGTCGAGCAAAAACAACTCACACCTCACCTGCTTACTGACCAGAGGCAAAGGATCAACACCTACTTTAGTACTTCAATTTATATTATTCTACCTATCATTGATCACTATAACTAATGTTGGAGCCTTGAGGAGAGGCCTACCAAAGTTTCGAATGGTATCACGCTAGAACACAACCAACTAACTAACCACAGAAATATAAGCAACTAGATACTTATAAAATGGAGAGACGATACAAAACTGATAAATGTCCTTTGTATCTATGCTATAGATGAATAATTTCAAACTTGCATTCGTCACTCATCCACTTATTACATTCATTACATAGATAAATTGACTCGTCAATCTAAGATCCAATTACACTACAAGAAATACGTCTGAAAGAAACAAACCGCATCTTGGTTGGCCTGTTACCTTCTCATACCCGGTCCTCCACCATGACACAAATCATTTCAAAAAAAAAAATCCTAAAAAATCTTTTGATTTTGTGAAGCATTCTCTACTCTGGCATAAATAGCACTGATAAGAGCTATCCAAGTCATTAATCAATATAATAGGCTATATAAAAGAAAGCTATAAAAAATGCATGAAGATGGTTTCTCCTTTGATTGGCTAAGATACAAAACATTTTCTCGGATTGTGTGTGTGTGTGTGTGTCCAGGTACTTGGTTACTCTTGAATTGTGTTCGTATACTTCTGCATAACCCCTTGAAAATATTGAAGATAAAGTAATAATCTTCTATTAAAAATCGCACCAGAGTAAATACAATTATTATAACATGTATATTTTGCATGCATATCACTTTATTAGACATTAAATTTGTGATAGTTTTTACAAATCATAGATCAAGATTTGATTATGCATGTTTTCATCGTTTTGAAACCTCAATAATGGTTTCTCCTTCGATTGGCTAATACTTTGATAGAAAACATTTTTTTGGATAATGTGTGTGTTAGTCCAAGCATTTGGTTACTCTTGAAAAGTATTTTCATACTTCACATAACCCATTGAAGATGTTGAAAGCAGTGCACAAGATTCAGTTGAATACCAGCCTCCTCTCATTGTGATCATCTTGGTAGAGCAGAAGAGTCCCAAGAGACTTGAGGAAGATGTGAGACATAATTTATGTAGCTATTTGCTAGAATATATGGCTGAAGAGGAACAAAATAATCTTCAAGAAGAAATTCATCTTAATCTCATAGATAATTCGACAGACTGTGGACACCATCAAGGTTTGGTGCAAAACCTGCTCGAATTAGCTTCGGAAATCAGTGGAGAATATTGGTTATATACTCCATAGTTTGTTTTGTTTGTTTCTTCTCTTCTTCAAAATTTTCTCTTATTTTGTAAATCTTTTTTAGTTTCAATGAAAGGGTAGGGGTCCATGCCCCCCCCCCCCCCCCCCCCCCCCAATAAGAGGGATTTCACACCAAAAAAAAAAATTAACTTATCAGGTATATGGCATGCATATTGCTTTAATTATGATACTTTAGATTTATGATACTTTTTACGGAACATAGACCGTGATTTGAAAGTGAGTATTTTTATTGTTTTGAAAACGCATTGTGCTTTAAATTTCATGTTTATCATTTTATTTACATTTTCACAGAAGAACAAAAATTTTAAATTAAGTTTTAAAGCCTTTCGTTTTCAAGAAACACGTGTAGGGATGTAAGTGGGCTCGGGTCATCCCGAGACTAATTGAGTCAGGTCCAATTTGGGCCCAGTTTGAACCGAGTTAATTAACTTGGACTTTGGGACGTGCTGGGATCAAACATTCAAGCTCGAATGTATTATAGGGCGGGTATGGGCAACCCCACATGTTCCAAAGCCTAAGCCGAAGCCTGTATTATTTCATTTTTTATCTTTCATAAACAAGGAATATAGAATTTTATGTGCATCTACATTATAAACTTCAATACCTTGGACTTTACGAGCATTACTTCACATAAATCCTTTCAACGTCGAACGTAAGCAATGTGATTTCCTCCTTTTTGCATGTGAGCAAGAAAAAGAAAGAAGATTACGCATAGACCCCTACATGTTCATTGATAAAACACTATATGTACATTAGTACTAATTCCTATAAAAATTACAATTGATCAATCGTGAAAAGCATAGAACCCGATAAGGTGGTTGCCCAAAGACTTCAAAAGCTCAATAGTCTCCATGATAATGATATCGTGTTGGGACAATTTTTGATGAAAGGTCCTTTGATTTCTCTCGAGCCACAAACTCCAACAAACTGACTCCAAAGCTTAATATTAATCTATTACTAAGATTAATATGAATGTTAAGGTTTTAAGTTAATCCAGTATTAAAATCAATTTATGTCATGATTTAATATTGAAATTAACTAAGCTATAAAAAAGCCGTTATTAATGTTAATGTGAATTGGCCCGGCCCAAGGTTTTGTAGGCCGGTCCGAGGTAGTTTTGGCCCACCCACCCTTTTTGCACCACTTTTTAAGGGTCAACAAGGAGGATGCTCTAGCCATATGGTTGATACATGTGCAATAACTATTTTAAATTATCCACGGGTGGGAAAAGTCTTGAAGACAGAAGTAGCCAGCTAGGCACTAAAGTTTTGTGATTTTTTAAAACGGGTATTTGCATATACATCCTCACAAATATTGATACTATATAAAGGTTCTCTATTTTAAAATTTTATTAAAAAACAATGATATTTAGCTCGAAGGTTTTCCGGACTCCGCTCAGCCCGATTGACGTGGCAGTGTGCAACTGGTGGTGTAAAAGACTTAAATATCGCTAATGAGTTTCAGCCATCAGTTGCACGCTGCCATGTCAATCGGGTCGACGGAATCGAAAAAACCTTCGGACTGAATAGCATTTCTCTTTATTAATAACCATTAGCATACTCAACATTTAATAAAAACCCCTTATGACCACATTATGATATTACATAAAAACCTCTGTGGGTGTTTTTAACAAGAGTAATGCTATTTAAACATGAGTAATGTTACTTGTAAAATCTAAAAAACAAACCAGACCCATGAAGTAGTGGCGGAGCCAGGGGTCAGTGCATCGGAATTCACACTAAGCACTGATCCTTGGCACCCGCCATAACTTTTTGGGCCTGGTTTGTTTCCCAGATTGTTCGAGTAGCATTACTCTTTAAACATATCGCAGGTCAGCCTCTCGAACAGCCCGCGGTGGTATGGGGTGTCGGTCAAGGCTTGGTGTGAATGCTAATGCACTGTGTTGGCCGACACCCCCACACCTGCATCGTGTGTTGTCCACGAGGTTGTCGTGCAATATGTTAAAATAGCACTACTATTTTATTAAATGTTAGAATATGTAGGGGGTTATTAGTAAAACAAAAGAATAGGGGTGTTTTATATAATATAAATGTATAACAAAGGGTATATGTAAAGATCTTTTTTTTTATTGGTGGTTTTTTTAATGCTAAGAGCGTTTTGTGGTTTAGATTAAAAAAATGGCAGTTTTGTCTTTCACCCATGTCACAGTTTTTTTAATGGCATGAGAGTTTTGTGTAGGGGCGGCAATGGACTCCGAAAACTCAAAAACCTGATCCGAAATATCAAGTATGGGTACATATTTTGTACCCGAAACATGATTTTGGTAAGTTATGGGTATATAAACTTTACCTGATTAAGTTTTAAGTATGAGTTAGAATATCTCAGTACCCAAATCCTAAATCTGAAACCCGATTGGCTATCCGTCTTGTGTATGCTAGAAAATATCGTTCAATTCCAAACTCATTGTCATATGACACCAGAAGAGCTTCTGGTTTTTTTTTTTCCCTCGAGCACAATCAAATACATTTATGATAAAGAAAAATAATTTATACTCAATTCACATCCAAAAGGATATGGGCTGGGTTAGGGGTGGCAATGGGTCAGGTTGAGACATATGTATCAGGACAAAACACCCAACCCAAACTTGACTCGTTTAATAAACGGATCAAAAACTTAAACCCAAACCCGACCGTCTAATAAACGGGTTGACCCGACCCGATCCGTTTAACCCGTTTACTAAACGGGTCGGGTCGTGTCGGGTTGGGTCAACAGAACCCATGTAAACCTGTTGGGTTGGGTCAAGACAAGTCGGATTGGGCCGGGTTTGATCGGGTTAGGTCGGGTCGGGTTGACATGACCTATTTATTAAACGGGTCAAGTCGGGTCAATCGGGTTATAAGTACAAACCCGAATCCGGCCCATTAAATAAACGGGTCAATCGGGTCAACCTGTTTATGACCCGAACCCGTTTAGGTCAAACCTAAACCCGCTAGCTTCGGATCGGGTTGGGATTCCAAATTTTATATTTTAGATTAAATATAAGGGGAGGGGAAAGGCAGCCATGATCATCAATGGATATCTGGCTCCTTCTCCTCCTTTCCTTTTTATCCCTAACACTATCCTTCGCTCTCAAGCTTCTCCTCCCCACTCCCCAGGGCAACCGGAGGAGGCTTCCTCCAGGTCCACCGGCGATCCTCATCCTCGCCAAGATCGTATGGGAAAGGAGATCCATCTTCGACATCGAGCCCGTCCTCCGGCAGCTCCACGCCCGCTACGGCCCCATCGTCTCCGTCCCCATCACCTCCCCGCCCACCATCTTCATCGCCGACCGCCACCTCGCCCACCAAGCCCTCGCCAAAGGCGCCGCCCTCGCCGACCGCCCCCCCGCCACGGAGCCCAACCGCCTCATCAACAGCAACCAGCACGACATCAGCTCCAGCGCCTACGGCCCCCTGTGGCGCCTCCTCCGCCGCAACCTCACTGCCGAAATCCTCCACCCCTCCCGCGTCAAGCTCTTCGCCCCCGCCCGCAGGTGGGTCCTCCGCGTGCTCGCCGATAAGCTCCGAGCCGAGGCGGCGGCCGGCGGCGGGGTCGTGGTCGCCGTCGAGAGCTTCCAGTATGCAATGTTCTGCCTGCTGGTCCTCATGTGCTTCGGCGAGAAGCCGGACGAGAGGGTCATCAGAGACATCGAGGCGACGCAGCGGTTTCTGCTCCTGCTGTTCACCAAGTTCAACGTCTTCGAGTTCGTTCCGGCGATCACCAAACTCGTGTTCAGGAAGCGGTGGAGCGAGATCGTGGAGGCACGGCGGAAGCTGGAGGAGATCTTCGCCACTCTTGTAAAAGCGCGGCAAGACGGCCGGCGGCGGACCGGGGAGCATAGCTTCGCCTATGCTTACGTCGATTCCCTTGTGGAGCTCCGACTCCCGGAGGAGGGCGGGCGGAAGCTCAGCAGCGGCGAGATGGCGAGTCTCTTCTCGGAGTTCCTGAGTGCAGGCACGGACACCACCACGACGGCGCTGCAGTGGATCATGGCGAACGTCGTGAGGTCCCCGGGCATACAGGCGAAGCTCGTGGAAGAGATCGAGGGGGTGGTGGGGAGAGGGGCGGAGGAGGTGGAGGAGGAGGACTTGGAGAGGATGCCTTATCTCAAGGCGGTGATCATGGAGGGGCTGCGGCGGCACCCACCGGGCCACTTTGTGCTGCCCCACGCGGCGTCGGAGGACGTGGAGCTGGCCGGGTACAAGATACCGAGGGGGGCGGTGGTTAACTTCGAGATCGCGGAGATGCATTGGGACAGGACGGCGTGGGAGGAGCCGGGGGAGTTCAGGCCGGAGAGGTTCATGGCCGGAGGGTCCGGCGAGGGGGTGGACATAACGGGGAGCCGGGAGATCAAGATGATGCCGTTCGGGGCGGGGAGGAGGATCTGCCCGGGGCTCGGGCTGTCGATGCTGCATCTCGAGTACCTCATCGCCAATGCGGTGTGGATGTTCGAGTGGGAGGCCGAGGGGGTGGTCGACATGTCGGAAAAGCTGGAGTTCACTGTGGTCATGAAGAATCCCCTACGGGCTCGCATCATTCCAAGGAGGGGATAGTGATCTTGTCAAGATGAATCCATTGTTTCACTCTGGATTTCAAAAGATTTAGCTGTGATTATGCATGGGTATGTGTAAGGTGCATGGCATGATGCTCCAACACTGCTACCGTTTGATGACTCTATAAATTTTAGAATTTCTTAAAAATTGATGAGGATGATCATGTTACCCTAGACAACACATCCATCAATTTTTACGAAATTCCAAAACTTATAAGATGGTCAAAATGATTGTAGCTCATTTTCTCCTTCCGTAGCTCATAGCTCACTGTAACATTCGTCTCTCTCTCTCACACACACACACACACACACACACACACACACACACACACACACACACACACACACACACACACATATATATATATATATATTATATATATATATATATATATATATATATATATATATATAAGGAATGGGATGCTGCCTATCAAAGCAGAGTTTTTTGCTGCTTTGATACATTGTTTGACCATCCTAGAAGTTTTAGAATTTGATGAAATTTGGTGAGGGTGTTTTCTAGGGTAAGATGATCATCCTCACAAATTTTCATCAAATTCCAAAACTTCTAAGAGGGTCAAATGGTCGAAGCAAAATCTGCAGTCACCGTTAAAATCTGCAGATTTTGCTTCGATCATTTGACCCTCTTAGAAGTTTTGGAATTTGATGAAAATTTGTGAGGATGATTATCTTACCCTAGACAACACCCTCACCAAATTTCATCAAATTCCAAAACTTCTAGGATGGTCAAACAATGTCTCAAAGCAGCAAAAATACTGTTTTGATAGGCAGCATCCCATTCCTCATATATATATATATATATATATATATATATATATATATATATATATATATATATATATATATATATATATATATATATATATATATATATATATATATAAAATACGGGGTATGAGCTGACAACCCATTTGCTCAAATGGGCTGTCACCGGTAGCCGTCCGATTGCAATGATCGAACCGTCCAAAAAAATTTAAAAAAAATCAAAAACTGTTTACAGCTGTTACTGTGCTATTACTGTTCTGCACTCTCTCTCTCTCTTTCTCTCTCTCTCTCTCTCTCTCTCTCTCTCTCTCTCTCTCTCTCTCTCTCTCCACACAGTGGCGGAGCCAGGAATTCACTCTAGTGGGGGCAAGAAGATTCAAAAACCTAAAAATTTTCTTTTTTCATGTTAGTGCGAGTGTGAGTAGAACATTCCAAGCTATTTTTTGAGGGACACTAGACGTAGTCACGTAGGGGAATCGGCGCTCAGGAATCAGCCTAGCAGAGTAGCAGGCCGTGTGGTGCGCCGGTACAGCCTACGTGAGGCTGCAAGCTACGAGCACTGCGAGATTACCGTCAAGGTGGGTTGCTGGAGATGAATCGTTTTTTTTTTCCAGATGCACTAATTAATTAGTAGGGTAATGACACCATAGCGCTGGACTGATGTGCCTTACACTTTGCCCCCCTAAAGTTTGAGTTCGGATTTCCTCCAGTCGGTTGGTCCCGCTCGGTGGGCCAATGTGCATCACAGCTGCACGATGACAAGCGAGACGAAAGTGAATGGTAATCCAGCCGCATGCGAGTTTGATGTGCGTCGGGCCCACCAATTGGGACTGACCGATCGAAAAAGATCCGAACTCCTGAACTTTAGCTCAAAAATACTTAACCACCCTATAGTTAAAAAACTACATTTTGACCCCTTCAACTCGTTTTGATAAGATAAAAAATACCAAATGAGGAAATTAAGTAGTGACAAAAGGGGTATTGTGCTAACATTTCAAAATTTAAGGAGCGATTTGAAACAAAATAGATTTTTGGGGGATTAAGTGTTTGAGCTAAACTTCAGGGGGCGAACCATAATTTATAGTTAACATTTCAAATCCCAGTGGGGGCAGGTGCCCCCACTGGGCCTTAGTTGGCTCCGCCTCTGTCTCCACAGACTCGACCCCTCCGGTGAAGACCCGACCCCCTCAGGCAACCCCCGTCCCCCCTCGGCAGCACCCCGTCCCCCTCCGGCGACCCCCAACCCCCTCCGGCCACCCTGTCCCCCTTCGGCAGCCCATTGACGCCCTCCGACAGCCCCCAGTCCACCCCGGTGGATCTGCCAGAGCTTCTGGGGGGTCGGGGGTCGTCGAAGGGGGCTGTCGGAGCTTCCGGGGGGTCGGGGGTCGCCGGAGGGGGACGGGGTGGCTGTCGGGGGGGACGGGGGTCGCTAGAGGGGGACGGGGTGGCCGGAGGGGGTCGGGGTCAATGGAGGGGTTCGGGGTGCTGCCGGGGGGGGACGGGGGTCGCCGGAGGGGGTTGGGTCTTCACCGGAGGGGGTCGGGTCTTCACCGGAGAGGTCGAGTCTGTGGAGAGAGAGAGAGAGAGAGAGAGAGAGAGAGAGAGAGAGAGAGAGAGAGAGAGAGAGGCAGAACAGTAACAGCTGTAAATAGTTTTTGATTTTTTTTTTTTTTTGGATGTTTCGATTATTGCAATCGGACGGCTACCGGTGACAGCCCATTTGAGCAAATGGGCTGTCAGCTCATATATATATATATATATATATATATATATATATATATATATATATATATATATATATATTGGATGCTTAAGTGCGGTCCGTGGTCCGCAGCCGTCCGATGCAACACTCCGTGCATTGGATGCTCACTGGTGCATCGGCCGGCTGCGGACCGTAGACCGCACCTAAACATTCCCCTATATATTAACCAAGGTCACCCTCTACCTCAAGGAAGACCCGGTAAAACTCAAATCACATTTGATCCTACTCTATGGTGTTTTTGTTTGTTTTTTTTGTTTGTTAATTTTTGGGATGGGACCAAGTGATCAGTACATGACCTGTTAGTATGAGTGTTGATTGTTCAGATTGGCTCGGTTTTTTTGGAAACTTTTTGTAACAAACCGAAGTTGATCGGTTCTCTAAAAAATAAAACCTGACCAAATCCATCATTTTTTGGTAAAAACCAAACCAAACCAAACTAGAAAACCATGGTTTGATTCGGTTCGGTTTGGTTCCACAGATCAGTCAAATCGCTAGACAACATTAAATATATACCTAAATAACTAACATAAGATGCTACTACATACTTGAACATGTAACTAATTTAATCAAACGACAACCATGTCAGATGCAACAAACTTTATGTTCTAAATAATCAAATGACAACCATGCCAGATACAACCAACTTTATAGAGCATCAACAATTCATGAAGTCAAAGAGATCTAATGGCGACCGTTCAACGTACACTTATCTTAGTGATTCGGTTCGGTCCGGGTGACAAAACTTAGGATTCAAAATCGAACCTGACTAATCTGCTTTTTATATTTCTGCATTGGAACCGAATCGATGACCAAATATTTTAAAAACCTAATTTAAACCAAAACAATTAGGCCGGTTTGGTTTGGTTTATTGGGTCAAACAGGGGCGGAATCAAGGGGTGTCTGAGGGGGCCGTGCCCCCCCCAAAGTTGGCAAAATTTCTAGAGGTTCCCTTTGAGGTTTTGAAATTCTTTAATTAAAAAATCCATACACATTGCCCCCACCCACCCAATATATATATATATATATATATATATATATATATATATATATATATATATATATATATATATATATATATATATATATATATATATATATATATATATATATATATATATATATATATATATATATATATATATATATATATAGGGGGCGGGGAGCCTGCACCCGAGGTGCAGCAACAACGCTGCATCGCCCCCTTGTTTTACATACCTAGAAGTTTTGGAATTGGATGAAATTTCGTGAGGGTATTGTCTAGGGTAAAGTGATCATCCTCACAAATTTTCATCAAATTCCAAAACTTCTAGGGGGGTCAAATGGTCGAAGCAAAATCAGCCGTCCACAGTCACTGTTAAAATCTGCTGATTTTGTTTCGACCATTTGACCCCCCTAGAAGTTTTAGAATTTGATGAAAATATGTGAGGATGATCACCTTACCCTAGAGAACACGCTCACCAAATTTCATCCAATTCCAAAACTTCTAGGTAGGTAAAATAAGGGGGCGGTGCAGCGTTGTTGCTGCACCTCAGGTGCAGGCTCCCCGCCCCCATATATATATATATATATATATATATATATATATATATATATATATATATATATATATATATATATATATATATATAAAATAAGGGACAACGGTTGTGCGGGGGACAAATGAACTGAGACAAAGCAACGACTCAGATTTATCTAGAGAAGGGGGATAAACAAGGAGACTTGATCAGAGTCGTCCGTTTCCTATCCCCAAGCCCACTCAACCTCTTAAATCCCTAACTCAATCACAGTCGTCCGTTTCCTAACAACCCCACTCGGCCTATTAAATCCTCTCTTAAATCAAACCGTCCTCTCTCTCTCTCTCTCTCTCTCTCTCTCTCTCTCTCTCTCTCTCTCGAAAGTCGAAGACCCCGCCGCCCCTGTGCTGCTAACTCTCTCTCTCTCTCGGAATCCAGCCCACCTCCCCCTTTCCCCCTCTTGGAAGTCGGAGACCACCGCCCCCCCCCCCCCCCCCCCCCCCCCACGCCCCCTCTTGGAAGTCGGAGACCCCCTCCCTCTCCACCGAGCCCCCTCATCTCCCTCCGCTCCATCTCTCTCTCAGCCACCCCTGTACCTGCCCGTTAGCCCACGGTCCCTCTCCCCACCACCTCCCCCTTCACCTCTAGGGCCCAGCCCGGCCCCGACCGACAAGCACCCCAAAGAGCCCACCTCCGACCGGCGAGCACCTCAAGCTCTCTCTCTCTCTCTCTCTCTCTCTTGGCCGATCGGTCTCTGGTATTGACCCCAACTGCCCTTACGCCCATAGGTTGGAACCCCTCTCTCTCTCTCTCTCTCTCTCTCTCTCGAACTCAAACTCGAACTCCCCTCTCATCATTCCTGATTTTTTTTTCATGTATTGTAAAGTACAGGGGAAACCTAGATCTAGGGTTCCGGCTGGAAGGCGAGGAGGAGGAGGACCACCCAAGTAAGAATCTCTCTCTCACTCATGGTCGATTGATTGAGAACTGAAGGAAGGGGTCAGATCTCTCTCTGTTGCCCTCTTTCTCTAATGTTTTTTTGTTTTTGATTTTTTTTTGAAGGATTCAGATCTGATTTTTTTTCTCCATGAGCGCTCTCACTCCGACGGACCTCCGGCACCACTGCTATCGCCACCTCGTGCCTTCCAGCGTCCCCCTGGCAGCCCTGCCGGTGAATCGCACTCCCACTGATCGTTTCATGGATTTGGGTCTACGTATCCGGCTGGAAGGCGAGGAGGAGGAGGACCACCCAAGTAAGAATCTCTCTCTCACTCATGGTCGATCGATTGAGAACTGAAGGAAGGGGTCAGATCTCTCTCTGTTGCCCTCCTTCTCTAATGTTTTTTTGTTTTTGAAATTTTTTTTTGAAGGATTCAGATCTGATTTTTTTTCTCCGTGAGCGCTCTCACTCCGACGGACCTCCGGCAACACTGCCATCACCACCCCGTGCCTTCCAACGTCCCCCAGGCAGCCCTGCCGGTGAATCGCACTCCCCCTAATCGTTTCATGGATTTGGGTCTACGTATTTTGGAATTCTTGATTGAAATTTCATTGAGATGGGTGGAATTGGAGTGAAAGTTTCCAAATTTTTTTTTCATTTTTGGTGATGTTCTCCCGTGCTTGCAATGGTGCAGAATAGGAGCAACAGCAGCAGAGGAAGGGGCTGACGTACCTCAAGTATTGTCGTCGACCCACAAGTTCCATGACGTCCCTCTCGAATAACTCAGCTTCGTCGATCACAAGGCATGATTCTATGGAAGTTCATCTCAGTTAAACAGTAAATTGTGGCTTTTGTATTCAAGATTTGGTTTCATGAAATTTTGGGAATGAATTTCTACAAGATTATTCTCATAGTTAGAAATATATGTTTGTTCTTTTTAGAATGACATGTTTCCTTGGCCTGCTTTATTTCAGACCATCTCTAAAAGTGTCTATGCTCTTCTAGAGAGAACAAGATATGGGTTTTATTGCTCTGTTATTGAATCATGCAAATACTTATATACATGGTTTTTATGGCTAGAAAACCGACAATATGTGAAGCTTAGAGGGAACTTGCACCTATCACGGACTGGGGCATCTTTTGATTTAAACTTACTGAAAATAAAGTTCACTCTCCTTTGATTTAAAACTTACAGAAATAAAAAGCACTCAACTTTCACAATCCAAAATCTAATTCAATACTGTAAAGAACCGCTTTACAGCTTTTTGTAACCGAGGGCCTCTGCTCATGTATTATACTATAGTGCTGGCTGGTATTTTAATGTATCAGCTGATGTACTTTTGATAGGCCAAAATAATAACTATGGGCTCTTCTTCTCACAAATAACTATGAGCTCTTCTTCTCACTTTTAATAGGCCACCTGGTAGCCATTTTCCTGTGCCGACGAATCACCAACTATATATGGGCAATCAAGTGGTAGATTAGAGTGTCATTCTGACTGTACACTATATTCGCACCAATGTTGGGACTCAACCTAGCATCAATCTGATGTTTATATTTTTTATGTTGAATAAATCGACATTTTTATAGTTGCACTTTATACTATTTTCCATTGCTTATTAGTCATGGAAATGTAATTGATTGCAGAAAGCAATGAACCCTAATCCTAATGCCATGCCACCTGATATCCATTTTTCGGTGTCGATGAATCACCAGCATGGCAATCAAGCGGCACTCCGGAGCATTGCTCCTGCTCCAGCTGTACACTATATTTGTGCCCATGTTGGGACTCAATATAGCATCAACCTGATGTTAATATTTATTGTTGAATAAATAAGCATTTTTATATTTGTACTTTCTACTGTTTTTTATTGCTTATTCTTCATGAAAATGCAGGGACCAATAAACTCAAATGCCTTGCCACCACTTGGTAGTCATTTTGCGGTGCCGGTGAGTCACCAACAATATATGAGCAATCAAGCAGCAAACAGAAACATCGTTCCGAGTGCAAACGATATTCGCACCCATGTGGGGATTCAATCTAGAATCCATCTAATGTTTATATTTTTAGCATTAAATAGATCTAAATTATAATGTTTATATTTTTAGCATTGGATATATCTAAATTTTTATAATTGCGCTTTCTGCTGTTTACCATAGTTTATTTTTCATGGAAATGCAATTTATTGTAGGATGCAGTAAACCCTAATGACTTACCACCTGGTAGCCATTTTACGGTGCCGATGCATCACCAGCAATATATGTGCAATCAAACGGTTTGTAACTTATTCATTCATATTGTTTTTTCACTTTGGTTCTCCTAATAGCATGACTTTGAAATTTTGGGCAAATTATAAAAATCTCCCATAAACTATAGGCATAATTTCACTTTGGTCCCTCAAGTATTTTTTGAACAACTTGACCCATGACTATACTCCGGCTGCATGTTCACTTCCTCTGTCAACTTTCAACCTTCAATAGTTAAGCTTAATTTTTTTTTCCCCAAAAAGACCATTCCCAATGAGACCAAAAAGATTTTTTTAAGACTACTTAAACTGATTAGGATGGGGCATTTTTGGGATAAATATTAGGTTAAATGGCTGAAAGTTGACGGAGGGGGTGAACATGCAGACAGAGCATAGATGGGGTCAAATTGTTCGAAAAAATACTTGAGCGACCAATATGAAATTAGGTGTATAGTTCAGGGTGGTTTTGTTATTCAACTTAAAATTTATGTATGTGATTGATTGAGGTTTGAGCTCTTTGTAAAGTTGAATGTTGTGTGTTTAGGAACTGATCGATGACGCAACAGGCGAAGCCGACAACATCCTATGCAATTTATTCCCTAATGATCTGGCATCACCCTGTGATTGGACTCAAAATGCATTATCTAACAATGACTTTTTGTTAATCAAGAATCTAAATCCTTTAACCATTGACTACAACCTATGCAAGATTTTCAAAATGCATCATCTCCTATCTTTTCAGCACTGTATTTCTAGGGTGGTTCATTTTGTTTTAATTCAATTATCAGTTTGTAGTTTCTCTCCAGCTCAATTTTTATATGATCCACAATGATGGTGTGTCTCTTTATTTTTACAGATCCCCGTCCAGCCCTGATTGCGAACCGTAGCAACTTCGGCAACCCAAGGAGGCCGCTTGACCTCATATCTATCTCCCTCTGCTTTCTCCACTCTCAATCGTCGGCCGCACCAACACCTGACCACGGTAACAATCATTAAGCTGCTGGGGGTGTGGGAGAGAGAGAGAGAGAGGAGGGGTATCAAGCGACAACCCTCTTCCTCATCTTCGAGCTTTGATTTTTTTAGCGTTTATTTTTTAGTGATCATGGAGAAATGGGGAGGACGCGAAGGCCAATACAAGTGAACAATTACGAGGTAAATACTGCCTTCAAATCCCTTCTCTCTATTGAGTTAATTTATTTCCAATATTATTGATCAAGATGAATTGTAAAATAAAATAATGTAATAGAATTGAAGACTCTCATCAAGTTGGTTTTAGAGATTGTGTTAAAAATACATTCTATTTACATGTCTCTCTCTCTCTCATCCTTTGTTAAAGACTCATCAGAAGAGTGTATGTAAATAGAATTAATGTGGAAATTAAATTTCAGAAATCATGTTCCATCAATACATCAATTTTTTTTAAGTTGATGGCTCTAGAGATCATGGTCCATCATCATATTAGCCTTTGAAGAAGCAGATCACCTTAATCGGTGCTTCTATGTCTTGGTGAGTCAGGACGTTAGGCATCCCAGCCGGTCGGAGTCGCCCCTGCCGCATTCTCAAATCTAGTGCTCGACCCCGTACTCCCACCCGCTCGATTTCGTCTATTCTTGCTTAGCTTTTGGTAAATGAATTTTTGGTACACTTTATTTTGTTTGTTTTATTCATTTGATACTTGGCTTCAGGTTGTAGAGGAACACCCATGTGGTGACTTCAGTGCTTGCTCCGAGTCCACAACCTACTGACGATGATGATGCTCAAATGGCTTCTTTTCCCTTCTTACTTCCATTTTTCTCTCATCCTAGGCTGATGGTTTTTTCCCTTCTTTCTTCCCCCCTCCCCCCTCCCTCTCTCATGTTCTAGGATTTCTAATTTCTTGATTTTTTTTTCCTCTTGATTGCAGGTTTATGTCATCGCTGGTGGGGTCGAATTCGTTGCTGACGAGCTGTGGAATCAGGCGGTATTTTCTTTCTTTCTCTTTCTCTTTCTTTCTCTTTGTTTGTCTTTCTTAGTTTTAATTGTTCCCCGCGTCAATTTTTAAGTGTAGTTGTACCTATGTTTTTCTGATATTATCAAGTGGGTTTTAAGTGTGGTTGATTCTAAGTACGTTATGTCACATTTGTCCTATGATGTTTTAGGCTAGGAACGAAACTTGACATGAAACCAAAATGTAAATTAACTAAACCCCCAAAAATGGCTCAAAACATACCACAGAAACTATGCTCCAGCAGCAAATTCAAATCTAATTGACTTCGTCAAGCCCAATACCACTACCTCCACCACGAATATATACAATACTCGCACCTCCACCCATGTATATCTTGACAATGATGGGGACGCAAATGCCTTGGAGTTCATTCATCTTATCCATTGCTGATTTTTTTTTCATATTTCGATCATTAATGAAGTCTTTCATTTAATTAGACATGCTTTTCCATATTCCAAAATACTCCTCTTACTGATTTCAAATGTCCATTTTGCTGATTTTGCTGATTTTTTTTTTATAGTTAGAGCAATTCAAGAGGCTTCACTTAATGGATTTCAATCCATATCGACATTGTTGATTTTACAGATTTTCACGGATGGTGGATGCTGCCACAATTTCTATAATCAGAGGTTACAGGTAGAGAGAATTACACTTAGGGGTTGAGACATAGGTATAAGGGCAAAACACTCAACCCAAACCCGACCTATTTAATAAACAGGTCAAAAACTTAAACCTAAACCCGACCTGCCTAATAAATTGGTTGACCCGACCCGACCTGTTTAACCCGTTTACTAAATGGGTCGGGTCGTGTCGGGTCGGGTTGGCTCAACAGAACCCATGTAAACCTGTCGGGTTGGGTCAAGACAAGTCGGATTGGGCCGGGTTTGATCGGGTTGGGTCGGGTTGGCTCGAGTTGGTTCGGGTTGGGTCGGGTCGGGTTGACACGACCCATTTGTCAAACGGGTCAAGTCGGGTCAATCGGGTTATAAGTACAAACCCGAACCCGACCCATTAAATAAATGGGTCAATCGGGTCGACCCGTTTATGACCCGAACCCGTTTAGGCCAAACCCAAACCCGCTAACTTCAGGTTGGGTTCGGGTCAGGTTGACGGGTCGGGTCAAGAATTGCCACCCCTAATTACACTACCTTGACATTCGTTTTTCTAAAACTATATCACACTCATGTTAGGCTGACACTTCATATTGGTCACATATTTCTTTCAAACTTAAAGCATCCTTTATTGAGTTTTTACTCAATAACCAAATTGTTATGTGAAGGATATCAATAGGAAAAGCATTGTTCTATCTTTCCATATAGAGACAATCTAATGTGAAACTCTATTTGTGTAAACACATAAAGTCTGATTCGTTCAAAAGTACCCAACGAGGATGGATCTCAATATGATATTGTCTTCATTGGTGATCACCCAAAGATGATCGCAATTTCGAAAGAAAGGGATGGGCAATTTTTGTTAAAGAGGGCTACGCCGCCCTCGAATTATTGTCGCCACCCCCGAATTATTGTCACCTCCATCGAAATATTGTCGATGCCTTCAAAATATTTTTCATCTCTCTCTAAATTTTTTTCGTGCCCTCGGGCACGGGGTTTTCACTAGTATATATATATATATATATATATATATATATATATATATATATATATATATATATATATATATATATATATATATATATATATATATAGAGAGAGAGAGAGAGAGAGAGAGAGAGAGAGAGAGAGTCAGGATCGGATGGCCCAGCAAATAACCCAGCACCCTTTGATGCACCTAGAGTTTTTAGAATGGGCTGATTTTTTGTAGACATGTTGTCTATGGTATGTTGATCATCCTCACAAAAAATCAGCCCATTCTAAAACCTCTAGGTACATCAAATGCGATATTCAAATCAACAGTTAAAATTGACAGTCAAAAACCGTTGATTTGAAGTGCGCATTTGACACACCTAGAGGTTTTACAATGGGCTGATTTTTGTGAGGATGATCTGCATACCATAGACAACATGTTTACAAAAAATTGCCTATTCTAAAACCTCTAGGTGCATCAAAGGGGGTTATTGCTGGGTCAAAATTTGCTGGGTCAGCCGATCCTGACCCATATATATATACCCGCATTTAATGCGGACACCATTGCTTTAACTCCTCATCTAATCCGAACCGTACGTCGAGATCTAATGGATGGCCCGGATCATAGGCACTACAGCGGACGACCTTCGGCGGCAACTGCTCCCTCGAAAGTGCGCTACGAACCCCCAGTCGTCCGATCAGCATGAATCGAACGGCACAAATCTATTCCACCCCGGTTAAAACACTGCGAACCCCCGGCCATCCGATCGCCGTGAATGGTATGGAACAAATCCTTTCCGCCCGGTTAAAAGCTTTAATTGTTCCTGGCCGTCCGATCGGCATGAATCAGATGGCACAAATCCCTTTTCGCACCCGGTTAAAAAGTGTAGTCGTTCGATCAACCGATCCAACGATCGGGATTCACTCCCCCCCCATCGCTGCTGTTACTGTAGCGGGCACAATAACAACAATTTCGATGGGGGGTTGAACCCTGGCCGTCCGATCGACATGAATTGAACGACCCAAATCCTTTCCGCCCTAGTTTTGGTGGTCCGGATGAACCCCGGCAATCCGATCGGCTTGAATCTAACGGCCCAAATCCTTTCCGCCAGGTTCTTTTTGTCCTATTTGATTGTTTCCCACGGGATCTCATCCATTTGATCATTCGATCGAACGGATACACCTTTTAACCGGGAGGAAAGAATTTGGGTCGTTCGATTCAGGCCGATCGGACGGTCGGGGTTCAACCCCCACCGAAATCGTTGTTATTGTTTCCGCCACAGTAACAGCTGCGGTCGGTGGGGGGTTGAATCCCAATCGTTGGATCGGTTGATCGGACGGGCCGAACATCCCCCGGCCCGCCACACGGAAGCCGTACACTAACCGAACGGAAAGGATTTGTATCGTCCGATTGGATCGGACAGTCCTTATTGTCCTCTCAAAATGGCACGTTTGTAATATTTCGTACATGGCTTCCCTAAGATATATATATATATATATATATATATATATATATATATATATATATATATATATATATATATATATATATATATATATATATATAGGGGCATGCTATGCTGCGGCATGCGGTGCGTGCGGCACTGCATCGCAGCCATCTGATGCACGCGCTGCGTGCATCACATGCACGCAGCAGTGCATCAGACGGCTGTGGTACACTGCCGCACTTACTGCATGCCGCATTATAGCATCTCTCTCTCTCTCTCTCTCGCTATATCTATATATATATATATATATATATATATATATATATATATATATATATATATATATATATATATATATATATATATATATATATATATATATATATATATATATATATATATATATATATATATATATATATATATATATATATATATATATATATATATATAGCCGTGTTACGTTACGCTGTGCGCTGCACCGGCCAGATAATGCGCTGCGGGTTTTGTGGCCGTCCGATCGCACGGATCGGCTGCGAACCCGTGGGAATTCCTCTGCCCGTCTTATCCCGTGCAGCGCACCCCTTCCCAGCCGTCCGATCACATGAATAACAGCCGGAGCCCCTTGCGAACCGCTGCGAACCCAGCCACCGTCTGATCCCGTGGATCCAACACACTCGATGGTTCGTTCGATTCCCATCCGTTGGATCGATGGGAATCGAACGACCAAAAATGTTTTTCGCTGTTACTGTAGCGGCTACAGTAACAGCGAAAACCATTTTCAGCCGTTCGATTCCCATCGATCCAACGGATAGGAATCGAACGAACATAACAAAATCCTTGAAGAATCAAGGGTCTGCGCATACATGCAGAGATGAAACCCTTAGAATCAATGACGAGGAGAGAAGAGGGATTTTCCCAATTTGGGTTGCTTTTAAAGATTTAATCTCAACCAAAAGGCTACTCTTCCTCCTTGCCCTAAAGAGGACAAACAAGGTCTTTATGTAGTTGTTGCAACCATGCATGGATGATCGTCAGATCCAGACTTCGGACTTCTAACAGCTTAAAATTCGGCTCAAGGGAGGAAAGTCTCACATCAAAATACGGTGGCTCAAACCATTAAAATTGACAATCACGACCATCCAGAACTCAATGGTTTGGACTCGAGTCTTGACACAAGACTAAAAAAAAAACAAGGAATGAAAACCGATGGTCCAGATCGTCACATGGTGGTCCACAGCCAATGGTAGAAACAATCGGGAACGTTAAAGAATTAACAGTCCCGACATGTGTCCGAATGCCTATGTCACGTCCTGATTTTCGACAAAAGAGAAGCCGCCAAAAATCTGAGAGTGAGGAGGTTAAAGGGTTTGTTTTACAAATAAGTCGATCGTTTCTTAAGAAAACACCAATAAGAAAACCTATCCAGGCTTAAGAATGTAACAAAACTTTGCTTTTTAAAAAAAAGCTAGTAAGAGACCTGGGCAATGCCCAGATGAGCTTGATGCACGTTATTTGGCACAGACGACATCGCAACTGCTCAAAGAAGTATGAAATTTGAAGTAAGTGTGATTCACTTGTTAGAGAGAGAGAGATTAACATCAAATGACCATTAAATGCCATTGAATGAGTATTTATCATCCTTGTAGTAGATTTTTAATAATATTTAAAAGTGAGCCGTGTTCACACATAGAAAAAGGATTCTGGCTCTTTTAAAGACGTGCACGTGTCACAACACAGGAGAGAGACTTCCATTTTAGTATAATATGGTCGTAAGAAAGCACTATTTTTAAACAGGGGATGGGAAGTACTCATTACCAGAGTAACTCAGAAGCGCTACCACTCAGTGTCTGCAAGGGGAAACCACATGGACAATCTAATTGAGTCACTGATAGAGAGTGTAGATTTTTCTTGGAAGAATTTATTAGTTTTGAAATGATGTGACCTAATCTATAGGAACTTCCTAAGGAAAGTAACTCAACCAATAGAAGAAACAATCCTCCAAGTATATGTAGTGCTATGGTACTACTATATTCTTTGAGGATCTTTCCTCGGGGAGTAAGCAAGCTCTAGCCAAGGAGTCGAGCAAAAATAACTGACACCTCACCAGCTTACTGACCAGAGGCAAAGGATCAACACCTACTTTATTACTTCAATTTATATTATTCTACCTATCATTGATCACTATAACTAATGTTGGAGCCTTAAGGAGAGGCCTACCAAAGTTTCGAATGGTATCACGCTAGAACACAACCAACTAACTAATCACAGAAATATAAGCAACTAGATACTTATAAAATGGAGAGCCGATACAAAGCTGATAAATATCCTTTCTATCTACGATATTGATGAATAATTCCAAACTTGCATTCTTCACTCATCCACTTATTACATTCATTACATAGATATATTGACTCGTCAATCTAAGATCCAATTACACTTCAAGAAATACGTCTGAAAAAAACAAATCCCATCTTGGTTGGCCTTTTGCCTTCTCATACCCGGTCCTCCATCACGACACGAGGCATTTCAAAAAAAAAAAAATCCTAAATTTTTTTTTGATTTTGTACAACATTCTCTACTTTTGCATAAATAGCACTGAAAAGAGCTATCAAATTAAGTCATTAATCAATATAATAGGCTATACAAAAGAAAGCTATAAAAAATGCATGAAGATGGTTCCTCCTTTGATTGGCTAAGATACAAAACATTTTCTCGGATAGTGTGTGTGTTAGTCCAAGTACTTGGTTACTCTTGAATTGTGTTTGCATACTTCTGCATAACCCCTTGAAAATATTGAAGATAAAGTACGTAATCTTCTATTAAAAATCACACCAAAGTAAATGCAATTATTATAACATGTATATTTTGCATGCATATCACTTTATTAGACATTAAATTTGTGATAGTTTTTACGAATCATAGATCAAGATTTGATTATGCATGTTTTCATCGTTTTGAAACCTCAATAATGGTTCCTCATTTGATTGGCTAATACTTTGATAGAAAACATTTTTTTGGATAATGTGTGTGTTAGTCCAAGCATTTGGTTACTCTTGAAAAGTATTTGCATACTTCACATAACCCATTGAAGATGTTGAAAGCAGTGCGCAAGATTCAGTTGAATACCAGCCTCCTCTTGTTGTGATCATCTTGGCAGAGTAGAAGAGTCCTAAGAGACTTGAGGAAGATGTGAGACATAATTTATGTAGTTATTTGCTAGAATATATGGCTGAAAAGGAACAAAATAGTCTTCAAGAAGAAATTCAACTTAATCTTAGAAATAATTCGGCAGACTGTGGACACCATCAAGCTTTGGTCCAAAACCTGGTCGAATCAGCTTCGGAAATCAGTGGAGAATTGGTTGTATACTTCATAGTTTGTTTTGTTTGTTTCTTCTCTTCTTCAAAATTTTCTCTTATTTTGTAAATCTTTTTTAGTTTCAATGAATGGGTAGGGGTCCATGCCAACCCCCCCCCCCCTTCTCTCTCTCTCTCTCTCTCTCTCTCTCTCTCTCTCTCTCTCTCTCTCTCTCTCTCTCTCTCTCTCTCTCTCTCTCTCTCTCTCTCTCTCTCTCTCTCTCTCTCTCTCTCTCTCTCTCTCTCTCTCTCCAATAAGAGGGATTTCACACAAAATAATAATAACAATAACTTATCAGGTATAATGCATGCATATTGCTTTAATTATCATACTTTAGATTTGCGATACTTTTTACGGGACATAGACCGTGATTTGAATGTGAGTATTTTTATTGTTTCAAAAATGCATTGTGCTTTAAATTTCATGTTTATCATTTTCTTTATATTTTCACAATAGAACAAAAAATTTAAATTAAGTTTTAAAGCCTTTCATTTTCAAGAAACACGTGTAGGGATGTAAGTGGGCTCGGACCAGCCCGAGACCAATTGAGTCGAGTCCAATTTGGGCCCAGTTTGAACCGAGTTAACTTGGACTTTGGGCGATACTGGGATCAAACATTCAAGCTCGAATGTATTATGGGGCGGGTATGGGCAACCCCTGACATGTTCCAAAGCCTAAGCCAAAGCTTGGATTATTTCATTTTTTATCTTTCATAAACAATGAATATAGAGTTTTATGTACATCTACGTTATAAACTTAAATGCCTTGGACTTTAGGAGCATTACTTCACATAAATCCTTTCAACATCGAACGTAAGCAATGTGATTTCCTTTTTTTTGCATGTGAACAAGAAAAAAAAAGAAAATTACGCATAGACCCTTAAATGTTCATTGATAAAACACTACATGCACATCAGTACTAATTCCTATAAAAATTACAATTGATCGATCATGAAAAGCAAAGAACCCGATAAGGAGGTTTCCCAAAGACTTCAAAAGCTCAAAAGTCTCCATGATAATGATATCGTGTTGGGACGATTTTTGATGAACGATCCTTTGATTTCTCTCGAGCCACAAACTCCAACAAACTGTCATACTTAACAGACCCCAAAGCTTAATATTAATCTATTATTAAGATTAATATGAATGTTAAGGTTTTAAGTTAATCCAGTATTAAAATAAATTTATGTCATGATTTAATATTGAAATAAACTAAGTTATAAAAAAGCCATTATTAATGTTAATGTGAATTGGCCCGGCCCAAGGTTTTGTAGGCCGGTCCTAGGTATTTTTGGCCCACCCACCCGTTTTGCACCACTTTTTAAGGGTCAAAAAGGAGGATGCTCATATGGCTGATACATGTGCAATAACTATTTTAAATTATCCACGGCTGGGAAAAGTCATGAAGACAGAAGTAGCCAGCTAGGCACCAGATTTTTGTGAATTTTTTAAGGGATATTTGCATATACACCCTCAAAAATATTGATACTATACAAAGTTTCTATATTTTAAAATTTTATTAAAAGGCAATGCTATTTAGTATGAAAGTTTTCTCGATTCCGCTCAGCCCGATTGACGTGGCAGTGTGCAACTAGTGGTGTAAAAGACTTAAATATCGCTAGTGGGTTTCAGCCACCAGTTTGTGAATTTTTTAAGGGATATTTTCATATACACCATCCAAATCTCTGATGCGGTGACCTGGATCCCCGAATTAGGGGGGGATCCGCTTCGAAGCAGATCCCCTTTGATGCGGCGAGCTGGACCCCCAAAATTGAGGATCTAATGCGGCAGCTTAAGCCCCCAAATCCCCTCTTCGATGATGCGGCGGCCGTGTTGGAAAAATCAGGCCCCCTTAAGCTAGCCGTTGATTTCGCGAGACAGATCCGGCTCCCTTGAGCTGGCCATCGATTTCTCGAGATAGATCCGGCCCCCTTGAGCTAGCCGCCGATTTTGTGAGATAGATCTGGCCCCCTTGAGCTGGCCGCCGATTTTTCGGCCAGAAAAACCCAGATATGTTGTAGTGATTTTAAAGTTTTATTAAAAGGCAATGCTATTCAGCCCGAAGGTTTTCTTGATTCCGCTCAGCCCGATTGACGTGGCAGTGTGCAACTGGTGGTGTAAAAGACTTAAATATCGCTAGTGGCTTTCAGCCACCAGTGGCACACTGCCATGTCAATCGGGCCGACGAAATCGAAAAAACTTCGGGATGAATAGCATTTCTCTTTATTAAAAACCATTAGCATACTCTGACATTTAATAAAAACCCCTTATGGCTACATTATGATATTACATAAAAATCCTTGTAGGTGTTTTTAATAAGAGTAATGCTATTTAAACATGAGTAATATTACTTGTAAAATCTAAAAAATAAACCAAACCCAAGAAATGGTGGCGGGGCCCATGGGTCAATGCATTGGAATTCACACCAAGCACTGACCCCTGGACCTGCCACAACCTCTTGGGCTTGTTTGTTTCTTTAGATTGTTCGAGTAGCATTACTCTTTAAACATATCGTGGGTCAGCCTCTCAGACAGCCCGTGGTGGTATGACAGGTCAACGCTTGGTGTGAATGCTAATGCACTATGTGTTGGCCGATGCTCCCACACCATCATGTGTTGTCCACAAGGTTGTCCCGCAATATGTTCAAATAGCACTACTATTTTACTAAATGTTGAATGTGTAGGGGGTTATTAGTAAAACAAAAAAATAGGGGTGTTTCATGTAATATCAATGTATAACAAGGGGTATATATAAAGATCTTTTTTTATTGGTGGCTTTTTTAATGGTAAGACAGTTTTGTGGTTTAGATTAAAAAAATGACAGTTTTGTCTTTCACCTATTTCATAGTTTTTTTAATGGAATGAGAGTCGTGTGTATGGGTGGCAATGGACTCCGGAAACCAAAAAACCCGACCCGAAATATAAAGTATGGGTACAGATTTTGTACCCGAAACATAATTTTGGTAAGTTATGGGTATAAAAACTCTACAAGATTAACTTTCAAGTATGAGTTAGGATATCACAATACCCAAATCCAAAATCTGATTGGCTATCCATCTTGTGTATACTAGAAAATATAGTTCAATTCCAAACTTAATGTCATATACCCAAATTCTAACCAAACTCAAATACTTACCCAAACTTATACTCTACTAAAACCAATGTAATATGAAACCAGAATTGAAGAGCTTCTGATTTTTTTTTCCTCGAGCACAATCAATTACATTTATGATAAAGAAAAACCAAATTATACCCAATTCACATCCAAAAGGATATGAGTTGGGTATAAAACCTATCATACCCGAATGGGTATTGATATGGATAGGGATCGATTCGATCGATCCCGATCCATTTCCATCCCTAAGGGGGTGTTAGTCAATTAGGATTTGGTGAAGAGTTTCTTGTATTTAGGATTACATCAGTAGTGGTTCTGAACTTCTTTGTGGTATTGTAGATTTAAGCGTTAGTGGTTGCGGATTTTGGGTTTCCAACCCAACTTAAACCCAACCGGCCCGTTTGCACTTCATTGATTAAACCCGACAGTTTAATATAATAAACCCGACCCGAGCCCTAAACTCAGACCCGACTGCATGTACAGGCTCGACCCGACTGTATTTAGTACAGACCCGACACCCTACATAAACCCGACCCAACTGCATTATACAATTCAGACCCGACTGACTACAGTAGACCCGACCCGACTACTATATAGGAGGCCCGACCCGACTGTAATTTACAGATCTGACCCGTCCATTCTTATATGCATTCACATATATATGATTGCCTGATTTGATATATACCATTCATTTCAATTCTGCTTCGTAAGCCCGATCTATAGCCAAATTGTTCGATCCATATATGGATCTTGGGTATCTGAAATATTCTGGACGCATCGGTACGGTCAGATTTTACTATTTTATACACACTGTTTATGTATTTAACTGTTTAGCCCCTAAGGGACCAATTTGCAATATCTGTTTTACAAATAAGGACAGAATTGTCCTTAATTGTAACAGACTCTATACTGTATATTTATCTTGTGTTCCATGTGCATAATATGTTATTATCTGCATTAGTTGTATTTAAGCAATTAGTACCTTTTTAGAAAAGCTTGGCAAGGCGCATGACGGTTCCATAGAACCCGCTCTACCTTGGCAAGTGGTTTCTAAAAGGATCCTATTAATACTGAGTATTAATAGGCTTTTGTCCATGGCATGTCACTTGTTTTCTACAACATGCCTTTATATGTGGAATATGATAATCATAGTAATTAATGTTAATCTTTATTAAATCTTCAGATGTCAAACATTACAAAATTAGACTTCCATGCATTAAATGTCAATGGAAGTAATTTTCTGAATTGCCGAGTAGATAGTTTGCCCTCATCTTCCTTAGGCACCACATATACGATCTGAAGAATGTATATATGAACATACTAGATCTTACAGATCTCTGGAAGGCACTCAAGAAACGCTACGATCACCAGAAGATGATCACTTTGCCTGCAGCAAAGAGCGAACGATAAAACGCTATCTACCCAAATAATATCATTCTACAATAGCAATACAGGGGAATGAAGTACCAGAAGTACTCATAACTCATATAAGTTCCCCTGATCGCTGAAAAACATAATACCCTACTGTTAAAGAATTATAATTCTAGATCCATTGGATCATTGGCATTGCCAGAAGCAAATGTCAATGATATCCATAGAGGTAGGGGTAGAGGCATAGGAAGGAGATGTGAAAGACACGGCAGCGAAGGACGCAATTAACTACCCTGGAAGAGGTAGAGACCACCCTGAAAGAGGTGGACACCAGTATCATCCTGGAAGAGATGATAATTAGGGTCCTAGGAAGGACATTGGTCTAGAAACTGTCGTGCCAGTAAACATGAGAAAACAATGAGTGGCCTGAAGATTACCAGAAGCAGACCGATGCCCTGAAGACATCGTACCTGGAAAGTTCAGATTACTTTGATGAGTTAGACGATGGCACATTAAATCCCTGAATCTTGGGATCTCTGAAGACTTTAGTTTTTCTTTTATTTATTTCGTCAGACATTGCTAAGTAGTTTTTATTCCCTGTCAAACATTGCTAAGTAGTTTTTATTTCCAGTCAGACATTACTCAGTAGTTTTTATTCTGTCAGACATTGTTGAGTAATTTTTATATTCTGTTGGATATTATCAATTTATATTGTCGTTCTGGTGATTTTACTTAGAAATTGTGTTAGTAAGTTTTATCATTGATACTTCTCTTATGGTATTTATTGACTCATAACTTATCATTTAGGAACGATGACCAACTGCAAAGAGATTTGCCTGATAGATAGTGCAACAACACATACCATACTGAAACACAGAAAATTCTTTACAAATCTTGAATATAATTCACGTATGGTTACTACAGTGGCTGGCCCTACTGACATAGTTACAGGGTCCGGAAGAGCCCATATACTTTTACCTAATGGTACTCATTTGCTAATTAAGGATGCTCTATACTCAGAAAATTCCAGAAGAAATTTACTGAGTTTCAAAGACATCCGAGCAAATGGATATCATTTAGAAACTAAAAATGAAGGCAATCTAGAATACCTCTGCATCACATCTAAGAACGGAGAGCATATTTCCATACTAGAAAAATGCTCGACCCTATCTTTAGGGTTATACTTTACCCACATTGGGGTTATGGAGTCCTATGCCACTCACTTGAACTAGAAGTTCCCAAATCCTGAAGATTTGGTCCTTTGGCATGATAGATTAGGTCACCCAGGGTCCGGTATGCTTAGAAAGATCATATACAATTCCTATGGTCATCCTCTTAACAATCGAAGTTTGACTTTTCCAAATGACCATTTTTGTGACCCTTGTTCCCAAGAGAAGTTAATCACTAGACCTTCTTTTAAGAAAATAGAGACAGAATCACCTACTTTCCTGCAGAGGGTTCAAGGTGATATCTGTGGTCCTATACACCCTCCTAGTGGTCCATTTAGATATTTTATGGTCCTAATAGATGCATCTACTAGATGGTCATACGTGAGCCTACTCTCCACTAGAAATTTAGCATTTGCTAGATTATTATCCCAGATTATAAAACTTAGAGCTAGTTTTCCTGATAACCATATCAAATCTATCCGATTGGATAATGCAGCTGAATTCTCTTCTAAAATCTTCAATGACTTCTGTACATCCATCAGAATAGAAGTCGAACATTCTGTCCCCCATGTCCATACCCAGAATGGCCTTGCTGAAGCTTTTATCAAGCGCTTGCAATTAATAGTTAGACCATTACTCTTACAATCCAGACTTCCAATTTCTGCATGGGGGCATGCTATCTTGCATGCTGCTAATCTTGTTAGACTCAGACCTACTTCATACCATAATTTTTCTCCTGCACAACTTGTGTCAGGTATTCAGCCCAATATATCTCATCTTAGAAAGTTTGGATGTGCTGTGCATGTCCCTATTCCCCCTCCAAATAGAACTAAGATGGGTCCTCAACGTAGATTGGGGATTTATATAGGTTTTGACTCACCTTCAATCATAAGATTCTTAGAACCCTTAACAGGTGATCTATTTACTGCTAGATTTGCAGATTGTCATTTCGATGAGACAGTCTTCCCGCCGTTAGGGGGAGATAAAGAAGTTTCTAGGCAACGACCTGTTCCCGAAGAACGGCGTGAATTATCGTGGAATACTTCCACTATGTCTCATCTAGATCCTAGATCTCCCCAATGTAAGGTAGAAGTAAAAAGGATTTTGCATTTGCAAGATATTGCAAATCAATTACCTGATGCCTTCAATGATGCAACTAATGTAACTAAGTCGTTTGTTCCAGCCAAGAATGTACCTACAAGAATTAATATTCCAACTCCCACTAATGAAACTGCTGCACGTCAGAAACGTGGCAGACCTATAGGTTCCAAAGATTCAGTTCCCCGGAAGAGGAAGTTGAATGAAAAATCATGCCCTAAAACTCCAGAAGAAGTTAAGGTTCCAGAAGAACCTGGTCATAATGCTCCAGAAGAGATTATGGACCATATTTTTCCAGAAGAAAATATTTCCCAACGGCCAAATTTCCCTCAAACTCCTGAAGAGATCCCTGCAGTGATTATGGATAAGGTACCGATACCAAATAATGAGAGCTCAATATTCCATATGAGGGGTGAAATTTGGGACCGAAAGGAAATAGTCATCGATGACATATTTGCATACAAAGTAGCTACTGAAATAACAAAGGGCGATGATGAAGATAATGAACCACGTAGTATCTATGAATGTCGACATAGAACTGATTGGCCAAAATGGAGAGAAGCTATTCAAGCTGAACTTGAATCTCTCAAGAAACGTGGAGTATTTGGACCTATAGTACAAACACCAAATAACGTAAACCCTGTAGGTTTCAAATGGGTGTTTGTAAGAAAAAGAAATGAAAATAATGAAATCGCTAGATATAAGGCAAGGCTTGTAGCCCAGGGATTCCTGCAGAAACCCGGGATTGATTATGAAGAGACCTATTCCCCTGTTATGGATATAGTTACATTTAGATATCTCATTAGTCTCACAGTTTCTGAAAAACTAGAGATGAGACTAATGGATGTCGTAACGGCATACCCCTATACGGGAACCTAGACACAGATATTTATATGAAAATCCCAGAAGGATTCAAGTTGCCTGAAGCAACATCAAAAGTCCCAGAAGGATTCAAGTTGCCTGAAGCAACATCAAAGAGTGCGCACTCGATAAAACTAAGACGAGCATTGTACGGCCTGAAGCAATCCGGAAGGATGTGGTACAATTGCCTTAGTGAATACTTGTCTAGGGAAGGTTATAAGAATGATCCCATATGCCCATGCGTTTTCATAAAGAAATCAGAAAATGGATTTACAAGAATTGCAGTTTATGTGGATGACATAAACTTGATTGGGACTCCTGAAGAGCTCAAGAAAACTTCTGATTATCTAAAAAGGAAGTTTGAAATGAAAGAACTTGGTGATACTAAGTTTTGTCTCGGCCTGCAGATCGAGCGTAACTCTAGTGAGATTCTAGTACATCAATCCTTATATACTGAAAATTTATTAAAAAAATTTAATATGGATAAATGTCACCCACTAAGCACTCCCATGGTAGTTAGACCTCTTGATATTCATAAAGATCCATTTAGACCTAAAGAGGAACATGAAACTATTCTTGGTTCTGAAAAACCGTATTTAAGTGCTATTGGTGCTTTATTGTATTTAGCTCAATGTACTAGACCAGATATATGCTTTTCTGTTAATCTATTAGCTAGATACAGTTCAGAACCGACTCTTAGGGATTGGAATGGAATAAAGCAAATATTTAGATATTTGCGAGGAACCACTGATATGAGATTATTTTATTCTTGTGGTACTCCTCACTTGATTGGTTATGCAGATTCAGGTTTTCTCTCTGACCCCCATAAGGGTCGATCCCAAACAGGGTATGTATTTTTGAATAACAATGCAGCTATTTCTTGGAGATCGACCAAACAAACACTTGTGGCCACATCATCGAACCATGCTGAAATATTAGCCCTGCATGAAGCAAGTAGAGAATGCGTATGGTTGAGGTCACTTGTGCATCACATCAGAAGTAGTTGCCAGTTGGCATCAGTTACCAAAGAGCCGACAGTTATCCACGAAGATAATGCCGCATGTATTGCTCAAATTCAAGCTGGCTTCATCAAGGGAGATCGAACAAAGCACATCTCACCAAAGTTTTTCTACACCCACGAACTTCAGAAGAAAAGGGAGATTGAAGTCAAGCAAGTACGGTCAAGCGACAATCTTGCGGATCTCTTCACCAAAGCTTTGCCCAAGTCTACTTTCCAGAAGATGGTGTACGGCATCGGACTGCGACGGCTCAATCACCAAACAAATTGATATAATAAGGAGGAGATATAATCAGGGGGAGAGATGTAATAATGTAATCAGGAGGAGATACAATCAAGGGGAGAGATGTAATAATGGTAATGTAATTATTAGGCGGAGGGCATCCTGAAGATGCAGATTTATGCGCGCTGTACTCTTTTTTCTTTGGTAGGGTTTTTCCCACAGGGTTTTCCCATCAAAGGTTTTAACGAGGCAGCATTATGCGCACCCACCATAGTTCCTGAAGAACTAGTTCCTGAAGAACTAAGATTGTACTCTTTTTCCTTTGATAGGATTTTTCCCACTGGGTTTTTCCATCAAAGGTTTTAATGAGGCAATCAATGATAAATGGTGGTCATCCAAGGGGGAGTGTTATGAAACGGTGGTTGCATCAGATATGGATGCCCACCAGATAAAGACCCCTGGATTATTGGGATTTAGAGATTTACCCCGTCTCTATCCCAATCTCCAATTATGCCTATATATAGGGGGCTTGTGTTAATAAGATTATGAGTTTTTCCCAACACAATTGACTAACACCCCCTAATTTTATATTTTAGATTAAATATAAGGGGAGGGGAAAGGCAGCCATGATCATCAATGGATATCTGGCTCCTTCTCCTCCTTTCCTTTTTATCCCTAACACTATCCTTCGCTCTCAAGCTTCTCCTCCCCACTCCCCAAGGCAACCAGAGGAGGCTTCCTCCAGGTCCACCGGCGATCCTCATCCTCGCCAAGATCGTATGGGAAAGGAGATCCATCTTGGACTTCGAGCCCGTCCTCCGGCAGCTCCACGCCCGCTACGGCCCCATCATCTCCGTCCCCATCACCTCCCCGCCCACCATCTTCATCGCCGACCGCCACCTCGCCCACCAAGCCCTCGCCAAAGGCGCCGCCCTCGCCGACCGCCCCCCCGCCACAGAGCCCAACCGCCTCATCACCAGCAACCAGCACGATATCAGCTCCAGCGCCTACGGCCCCCTGTGGCGCCTCCTCCGCCGCAACCTCACCGCCGAAATCCTCCACCCCTCCCGCGTCAAGCTCTTCGCCCCCGCCCGCAGGTGGGTCCTCCGCGTGCTCGCCGATAAGCTCCGAGCCGAGGCGGCGGGGTCGTGGTCGCCGTCGAGAGCTTCCAGTACGCCATGTTCTGCCTGCTGGTCCTCATGTGCTTCGGCGAGAAGCCGGACGAGAGGGTCATCAGAGACATCGAGGCGACGGAGCGGTTTCTGCTCCTGCTGTTCACCAAGTTCAACGCCTTCGAGTTCGTCCCGGCGATCACCAAACTCGTGTTCTGGAAGCGGTGGAGCGAGATCGTGGAGGCACGGCGGAAGCTGGAGGGGATCTTCGCCACTCTTGTAAAAGCGCGGCAAGACGGCCGGCGGCGGACCGGCGATCACAGCTTCGCCTATGCTTACGTCGATTCCCTTGTGGAGCTCCGACTCCCGGAGGAGGGCGGCCGGAAGCTCAGCAGCGGCGAGATGGCGAGTCTCTTCTCGGAGTTCCGAAGTGCAGGCACGGACACCACCACGACGGCGCTGCAGTGGATCATGGCGAACGTCGTGAAGTCCCCGGGCATACAGGCGAAGCTCGTGGAAGAGATCGAGGGGGTGGTGGGGAGAGGGGCGGAGGAGGTGGAGGAGGAGGACTTGGAGAGGATGCCTTATCTCAAGGCGGTGATCATGGAGGGGCTGCGGCGGCACCCACCGGGCCACTTTGTGCTGCCCCACGCGGCGTCGGAGGACGTGGAGCTGGCCGGGTACAAGATACCGAGGGGGGCGGTGGTTAACTTCGAGATGGCGGAGATGGGGTGGGACGGGACGGTGTGGGAGGAGCCGATGGAGTTCCGGCCGGAGAGGTTCATGGCCGGAGGGTCCGGCGAGGGGGTGGACATAACGGGGAACCGGGAGATCAAGATGATACCGTTCGGGGCGGGGAGGAGGATCTGCCCGGGGCTCGGGCTGTCGATGCTGCATCTCGAGTACCTCATCGCCAATGCGGTGTTGATGTTCGAGTGGGAGGCCGAGGGGGTGGTCGACATGTCGGAAAAGCTGGAGTTCACTGTGGTCATGAAGAATCCCCTACGGGCTCGCATCATTCCAAGGAGGGGATAGTGATCTTGTCAAGATGAATCCATTGTTTCACTCTGGATTTCAAAAGATTTAGCTGTGATTATGCATGGGTATGTGTAAGGTGCATGGCATGATGCTCCAACACTGCTACCGTTTTATGGCCCTATAAATTTTAGAATTTTTTAAAAATTGGTGAGGATGATCATGTTACCCTAGACAACACATCCACCAATTTTTACGAAATTCCAAAACTTATAGAGTGGTCAAAATGATCGTAGCTCATTTTCTCCTTCCGTAGCTCATAGCTCACTGTAACATTCCTTATATATATATATATATATATATATATATATATATATATATATATATATATATATATATATATATATATATATATATATATAGAGGGTCAGGATCGGATGACCCAGCAAAATTTGACCCAGCAAATAACCCAGCACCCTTTGAGGCACCTAGAGGTTTTAGAATGGGCTGATTTTTTGTAGACATGTTGTCTATGATATGTTGATCATCCTCACAAAACATCAACCCATTCTAAAACCTCTAGGTGCATCAAAGGGTGCTCTTCAAATCAACGGTTAAAATTGACAGTCAAAAACCGTTGATTCGAAGTGCGCATTTGATGCACCTAGAGGTTTTAGAATGGGCTAATTTTTTGTGAGGATGATCAACATACCATAGACAACATCCCTACAAAAAATCAGCACATTCTATAACCTCTAAGTGCATCAAAGGGTGCTGGGTTATTAATGGGTCAAAATTTGTTGGGTCATCCGATCCTGACCCATATATATATATATATATATATATATATATATATATATATATATATATATATATATATATATATATATATATAATACGGGGTATGAGCAGTGGCGGACCCATGATTTTTCCTCAGGGGGGGCTTAATTATTCAAAAGTAACTATATTCGTTGCCTCACAGTCGAAGGCTTCGGCAGGCAGTGTGACAACGTCCCTACCCTTCCTTCGATCACGTAGCAAAAGGCCTATTAGGATTTTGTCTCGAGTGGAGGAGGATTTTGATCAACAGAATCTTTCGAAAATTTGGACCTATAACTGGCCTACTCGATTGGGGTGTGCGGGTTGTGAATAATAAACCAGAACCACATTTTCTTTTTGGTGTACATGTGTGTGTGTGTGTGTGAGGGGGGGGGGGGGAGGATTTAATACATACCCCCAAAAACTTGTAAATAGGTCCTAATTCTCACTCGATTCTTATTCACTAAGGGCCATATGATAAACTATACGGGGATGCCACATGCATGGGTGGTGGCAGACGGTGGTGGCTGTCGGTTGGCCAGTGGTGGGCATCGGTGGCCAACAATGGGTTGTGGTCAGAGGATGGCGGGGCCGGCCATGGGTCGCCAATACGGGCGGTATTGGATTCAGCGGCATGGCGGTGGACATTGATTGACGGGGGGTGGTGGTCGTCGGGGCGGTGGCGACTGGTGGTGGCCAACTCCACGTGAAGTTGGCAACCAAAAGTTGGAAGACAAATTGGCTATATTTGTTTTTTTTTTAGTAAATTACACTTTACTCCCCCCTATGTTTAGCTAAAAAAACATTTAACTCCCCTATAGTTAAAAAATAACATTTTACCCCCCTTCAATTCAGCTTCGATCAGATAAAAAATGAGGAAAACAAGTAGTTGACAAATGGTTGTATTGTGCTAACATTTCAAACTTTAGGGAGTGATTTGAAACAGAATAAACTATAAGGGGGTTAAGTGTTTTTGAGCTAAACTTCAAGGGGCCTAAGTGTAACTTTTCTTTGTTTTTTTTCCCAAAGTGAGGGGGGGCTCGAGCCCCCCCTGGGCCCAATGTAGGTCCGCCCCAAGGTATGAGCTGATAGCCCATTTGCTCAAATGGGCTGTCACCGGTAGCCGTCCGATTGCAATGATCGAATCGTCCAAAAAAATTTAAAAAAAAATCAAAAACTGTTTACAGCTGTTACTGTGTTGTTACTGTTCTGCTCTCTCTCTCTCTCTCTCTCTCTCTCTCTCTCTCTCTCTCTTCACAGACTCGACCCCTCCGGTGAAGACCCGACCCCCTCCGGCAACCCCCGTCCCCCCTCGGCAGCACCCCGTCCCCCTCCGGCGACCCCCAACCCCCTCCGGTCACCTTGTCCCCCTCCGGCAGCCCATTGACGCCTTCCGACAGCCCCCCGTCCACCCCGGTGGATCTGCCAGAGCTTCTGGGGGGTCGGGGGTCGCCGAAGGGAGCTGCCGGAGCTTCCGGGGGTTCGGGGGTCGCCGGAGGGGGTCGGGGGTCGCCGGAGGAGGACGGGGTGGCTGTCGGGGGGGACGGGGGTCGCTAGAGGGGGACGGGGTGGCCGGAGGGGGTCGGGTGTCAACGGAGGGGTTTGGGGTGCTGCAGGGGGGGACGGGGGTCGCCGGAGGGGGTTGGGTCTTCACCGGAGGGGGTCGGGTCTTCACCGGAGAGGTCGAGTCTGTGAAGAGAGAGAGAGAGAGAGAGAGAGAGAGAGAGAGAGAGAGAGAGAGAGAGAGAGGCAGAACAGTAACAGCTGTAAACAGTTTTTGATTTTTTTTTTTTTGGATGGTTCGATCATTGCAATTGGACGGCTACCGGTGACTGCCCATTTGTGCAAATGGGCTGTCAGCTCATACCCCGTATTATATATATATATATATATATATATATATATATATATATATATATATATATATATATATATATATATATATATATATATATATATATATATATATATATATATATATATATATATATATATATATATATATATATGGTCAGGTTCAATGGACACTGTTTTTGCACTCAATTTTTTACACCGATTTTCAAAACATTAGATAAAAGTTTCAGAATTTATTAATTTTTTGTGAGCATATTCATCTTGTCTTAGATAACACATCCGCAAAAAATCAGCACATTTTAAAGCCTCTAGACTTATTAAATGTGCTCTTCAAATTAACAATTAAAATGGACGGTCGATAAAGCCTTTTAGTTTTGATGTACTTGGAGGCTTTAGAATGTTCTGATTTTTTGTGGACGTGCTATCTAGGATAAGGTGATTATGCTCACAAAAAATCAAGAAATTCTGAAACCTCTATCTAATGTTTTGAAAATCGGTGTAAAAAATTGAGTGCAAAAACAGTGTCCATTGAACCTGACCCATATATATATATATATATATATATATATATATATATATATATATATATATATATATATATATATATATATATATATATATATATATATATATATATATATATATATATATATATATATATATATATAATCGGCTGACCCAGCGTTTAATAACCCAGCAGTGACACTGGATGGTAGCCATTGGATCGGGGTTGATCCGGTGGCTGATATGAAATCTGGTTGAAAGGCAGCAGATCGGGTCAAATAAATGCAGCAGATCCCGTCTCTCTCTCTCTCTCTCTCTCTCTCTCGTGCGAGCTCCCCTCTATGGCGCAGTCCTCCCGAGATCCGGCTCCGGCTCCGGTGTCCTCCCTAAACCATCGATCCGGCCCCGTCTCTCTCTCTCTCTCTCTTTCGTGCGAGCTCCCCCTCTACGGCGCAGTCCTCCCGAGATCCGGCTCCGGCGTCCTCCCAAAACCATCGATCCGGCTCCGCCGTCCTCCCCAAACCCGAGATCCGGCTCCGACGTCCTCCGCAAACCCTCTATCCGGCTCCGGCGTCCTCCCCAAATCCTCGATCCGGCTCCGACGTCCTCCCCAAACCCTCGATCCGGCTCCGGCATCCTCCCCCTCTGCGGCGCTGGTTCTCCGGCACCCCCTACGGCGCAGTCCACCCCTCTACGGTGCAGGTTCTCCATCATCACATTTCAATTTTTGTATGCTATCGCCTCACCGTCCAATATATCATCTGTAAGGAAGGCAACTTTCTTAGATCGTAGTCTCTGTAATCTAGTCAGCCTTGGTATCCCCTAATAGTTATCATCAAAGTTCAACACTTCAACCTCAAGTTGATTATGATTTCCAGGATTGCAATCAAAATCAACAAAAGGAGCTAGATTGGGAAAATAAACATAATTTTCCAAAGGCTGAAAAGGGGTTCATTTGAACTGTAAAGGATGAAGAAGATAAACATAATTTTCCCTGTACTCCTCTGTTTTGATGGATTCTGTTTTGAAGGTAAACTGTTTTGAATCCTACTAATCCTATAAAGCTGATATTCAGGTCACTCTGATCGGTTCTCTTCAAATGCCTAAAGCTGATATCAGGGTTGTTTTAGCTATCATTTCTGCTCTTATTGGCTATTGTTCTAAGGTCTACTTCACGTAAGTACAATTTTTGTGAGGAAATCCTTAATGCTTATGCCTCTCTTTTCATTTTTTTGAGAAGTAAATACAATTGCAGTGGTTATCAAGGCTGATGAAATGCAAAAACAAAATATGAGGAATTCGTTCACCGAGTCAAGCGAGTCAAGCCACAACTATGCTTCTCATGGTAACTTGGGTATGCGACCATGTTGCTTTTGTGGTATAAAAGCTCCATTGAAGACTTCGTTCACCGATATTAATCCTGGAAGACGTTTCTACGGATGTGCAAATTATAATGTAAGTATATTTATCACTTAGTATAATCTTATTATGATTGTAAACTCTTTTTTTTTAAATTAATTATTTATGACGATTTGTTTTTACGATTACATATTGATTACAGATTTCTCGTTCCTGTGGATTTTTTAATTGGGTTGATCCACCGACTTGTGCACGAGGTCGACAGTTTGGTGTATGGCTTTTGCAAAGGAATGTGAATCTGCAGCAGAAGAATGAAGAGCTGCAGAAAGAACTTTCAAAATATCAAGCAAAAGATAGAAGAAATAAGATTGTATCCCGTTTGTTGTTTATTGTAACCATCATCATTGGTGTGTGTATGATATTTAAATTGAGTGACTAGGTTAAGTTCAGTTATCACAATTTCTTGTTAATCTTTCTTCAAGTATTGAGGCGTATTGTGTCACCACTTCATTTGATTCATGGGTATGATAGTGAATGTATGATGCTTCTGTCTAAACTGATCGATTATTTGTTGGGAGGTTCCTCTTCCTTTTCATTGTATTTTTTGGTACAAGCTGTATTGGTTTGTTGATGTTGGATGATATCTGTATTGGTTTGTTGATGTTGAATGATCCGGTGCTGCTGTATTGGTTTCTTGTCTAAACTAATCCTTCGAACAGCTTTCAACCCGTGAAGGATCGTCTTAGCTTTGATTTCGATGGCTTTGCAAGCCCCAAAAATGTCACCGTGATTAGATATGGGCTCCCGAGCTATCCCTTACAATATCTCCAATTGTCGATAATGTATTACCTATCGCACAGTCCAAGTTGGCCTTGAGAGCATCCTGAACAGGTGACAGCCAATGCAAGGGATGAGGATATGGATCTCTAAGGTCGGCTGAAGATAAGTCTCTAAACAACATGTTGGAGGATATCAATACAGATTCCGGTTTGGGATGAACTCTATCAAAAATCCAACGGTTCATGGCCTTCCATATATTCCACAGGATAATAGAGCCATAGTTGAACCAGGATCTGTTATGCATATCCAAGGTCACAGGCCGGCTGATCGCCCTATAGGTTAAAAGGATAGTCTGATTCGAACCAAATTGCCCGACCAAAGGAGCAATAAAGCAGAACATGCTCGATTGATTCCTCCTCTAAGTTGCAGAGAGAGAGCAAGTGATGTCCACATGAGGAAGTCGGGCAGCCATAGTCTTAGATGTGGGGATATAACCTCGAAGTGCTCTCCAGACAAACATTTGGGTTTTCGGAAGAAGCTTGCAGTTTTCATAAGGCCCTTCCAGTAGAATTCAGACGATGAAATGGAGGTTGAGGCCTCGTACTTTACTTAGAAAATCACCCAGTAGGCCGATTTAATGACAGTGAAGTTCCCGCTCGTCGACGGGGTCCCCAGGCTTTAACATCCAGTTCCGGGATAGTGTTGATCTCAACTTGGGTGAGGCCGAATTCCATCAACTGGGTAAACTTCCAATAAGATCCTGCGATGGGATCAGTGAAATTTTCCACCAGGAGTTCTCGGCCACCATAAATCTCACCAAGTATAGTGTGTGTACCTTGGTTGCGATCCGATGAAGACGAAGAAGCATTCAGCAATCGATTGCTCGTTTGAACCAGGCCCGGCCTGGCCCACTCCTGGCTGCACCACGGAGACCTGGTAGCAGGGCCCGGCCGGTTGCACGTTTCGTGCCGGCCGATCGCGCTTAAGGAGCAAGCCCCCCCCCTCTTTTAGTGGGGTCAAATCACGGTGACAAGAAACCAATACAGCAGCACCGGATCATTCAATATCAACAAACCAATACAGATATCATCCAACATCAACAAACCAATACAGCTTGTACCAAAAAAAAAAACAAACAAACCAATACAGCAGCACCGGATCATTCAATATCAACAAACCAATACAGCTTGTACCAAAAAAAAAAAAAACAAACCAATACAGCAGCACCGGATCATTCAACAAGAAACCGTAGAAGCTAGAACCAATTATGTACAGAAAAATAACATCCAGCTGCTTCCAACTTTTGCATTATGTACAGAAAAATAACATCGTCCAGCAAGGATAGACAAATAACAAGAAGGCACTTCTGAAGGACAATAACACCAAGACTCGCAACTCATTAGACAAAGTTCAAAGTCTGACAAAAGCTACAAAAATAAAATCTGAGCCATAGTTATGCAGTCGCTGTAGCCGACGCACAGGGAGAGCGCCATTGCAGCTACGAGAAGTAAACAGGCCAGTTGTAGTAGTAAGCCTCTCGCACTTGTTTACTCATGTACTGGTTCCACTGGAAAAATGAAGTTTGGAGTAGTTAATACAATGAAATGCCAAATCGCATTATCGATCCAAATATGATAAGCAGTTTTTCGTTAAAAATATTAAGACGGTTGTGATGCATTAAAAAAAACATAAGAGAGAGAGAGATGGAAAAGCTCACACGTGGCTACAGAGACCTCATTGTTACAAGTATTCGTAGATTTATACATAACCTACTATTCTCGACTAAAGCCTGAACATCTACAGATTTTCTGATACATGTATTCAAAATTGGATGGCTATACATGTGTTCACTTGAGACAATAACAACAATTACATTTTCATCATGAATGATCATTTAAATGCTAAAGCACATCTCTGAAATCCTGAATTTCCTCTATCTCTATTGATGGATGAATATTGTCTGATCATTTGTTGCACAAACCTAGGCAGCAACTAAGAAAGGTGCAAGCTGACGAGGCTGGGTTTAGGACCTAGAAAGCTCACCTTGAACTGATACGGTTGCTTCTTCTCCATGGATTTCTTCCAATGATAGTGCTCAAACATCATCGCCTTATCATGCCCTCTGCATAACAACACTCCGAGACGCAAAGCTGAGCTTAGATACAGAGACCTTCTCTAAGAGTTCATTTGAGGTGTAAAATGATTAGCTAGCAAATTCAAGCAAACTATACAAATTATAGTAAGCATGCTTGAAATTTTGAAGTTAAAAAACCTATATTATTGAATTACAAATAATTATGAAGTGATTGTTCCATGGAGCAGGGGCAAATGTAACAGTGAAAACATAGAACCGGACAACCCAGCAGACCACACAGCCCCCCCCACCCCCCCCCAAAAAAAAAAAAAAAAGCGAGGTTGTTTATGGCATCTTGTGCTAACATAAAAAAAAGCCAAAATGATGTACGAATCCTAATTTTTCAAAACGAGGTTGCCTCATTGAAGTCCAATCCATCTCAAAAGAGTATGAGACCATATAACTGATGGATGGATATTAGTCCAGATTTTTTATCTTCAATGTAGCTCACTGTGATACTTTGAATCTTCAAGGCACATGATCACATATGAAAATAGACTTCTTAGAACTGCAAATGATTTTTGACACATAAATTTTGCTAGCCAAAGGAAAACCCAATAAATGTTGTAACAATATCGGTTTTTGGCCGGCCGATACGGGCCATGATTTTTGAAACCTTGCCAGTAAGGGTAACAAACAAGAAATACAAATGCAATCGACAGACTTCGTGCAAGTGCAACTATTATGAAAAAAAAACTATACAAGTACATTAATAGTGCATCCTTTCTGATTTTTGTATCGAAGTATATGACTGGTTGAACTCTCCAAACTATATCCTTTAAAAAATCATATATGCCTATCATATTTCAAAGCATGAGGACATGTTACATAGAGGGGGAAAAAAGCACTGCTGAACCAACTAGACCGCCGCCAATTCATTGACACAAAACTAGTAGGGTAGCTATCATTTTTTTTCCATCAGATATTCGATCCAAAAATTATCAGATGCATTAGAATTAGTGTGAAATTCCTTAAGTCAGACAAGAATGATAGTAGAATCTACAAGATGCCAATCATCAAAGTAGGAAGCCTTTTTGGTTTGACGCCCGATGTTAGCACAGAGATGGAAGCCTTTCGTATTAAGGTTTTGAAAAAAAAAAACAATAAAATGAACCTCAAAAAACAAGTCTTGGTCAATCCAGGTCTTGGGTTGCTTCGGCGTCCTCGTCACCAACATTCATATCTATTAAAAGTAGACAAATATATTGTCAACAAACATATAAGATATGAAAATACACAAGACAACGATGACTACATACCTTGCTCCTTTTTGTTCTTGGGATTTTCTGGACAATTACGCTTGTCATGAGTAGCTAGCCTCCCGCATAATGCACATTTTCTTTTCTTTTTATGTTGTGATAACTCGATGGAACTCTTGATTCTTTTCCCATTGTCTTCGGTCCTTTTCCTTCATTTCGTTTGTGATATATTAGGATTCTGAAGGTGAAATGATGGATTGTTGGTTTGAACCACGATACTATCCAAAATAGCGATAGTTGGCTCCCTGTTATCTTATTCAAGCTCAATCACTGAAATTCTTTTTAGAGCATCTGTAATAACTTCTATGGCAATTTTGTAACCCTCTTCCGAATGATGTGCCACACAAGCCAATTTAGTAGCTTCTTGGCATATATGACTTATTCTCATTGCTTTTGATTGCACTTGTCCTTCATCTAATTGGTTCATATTATCTACCTTGAACCTGTTTGCACCTTTAGTCCACCTACTACGAATAAAATGGGATGGAATGACATCAATGTCAAGGCGACTAAACACAACTAACATATGTCTGCAGAGTATACCAATGAACTCAAAATGATGACATTCACATATTCCTTCATAAGTTACTAAATCCAGTTTCACCTTAAAAGTCTCGGAAGGAGGAACCTTCGATGTCACTATGTAAGTGTGAAACTCACCCTCCCTATTGCCTTCAACAACTTTGTAACATGCAAGCTTATCGACTTCCTTCTTGAATTTCTCAAAAATGTTCCTAGTATATACTTGAGATGCATATCTCAAAATTAAGTGATTTTGATCGAATATTCGATATTTGTGCTCTGACTCATAATCCTCTGATCTTTCCTTCCTTGTTATCTTCTTCAGTGCTTCTTCGTATTTCACCACAAACTCGGAAAGCGAAGAATTCCACAATACAAATCCATCAAAAAAGGCATTAGCACCTTCACTGCATCCCGTTGTATTCATACCAGCAAAGAAAGTAGTGCGATTGTAGACTGGTATCCATGACTCACGAATCTCATAAAGATGTTTCAACCAATCATTGTTTGCTAACTCATATTCTGACATCAAGGAGTACCATTGCTCTTCAAACAGTTCAATATTGTACGTTCCCCAAATGCACTGCTTGAGTAATGTTTTGAACTTTGATCCTTTGGAGTAAATGTGTGCTAACTTCTCTCCAATTTTTTTTTTAATATGCCAAATGCATAAACGATGTCTTGTCATGGGAAGGACTTTTGATATAGCAGCTTTCATTGCCAAGTCTTGATCCGTAATAATAGAAACCGGAGGAGATCCGCCCATAGCCTGTAGCCATGTCTGAAATAACCATACGAAGGTGATCTCTGTTTCGTCCTGTAGGAGCGCACATCCAAACTGTATTGTTTGGAAGTGGTGGTTTACACCTGTAAATGGTGCAAACGGCATGTCATACTTGTTTGTCCGATATGTCGTATCGAAAGTGACAACATCGTCAAAGTTCTTGTATGACATGCGTGAGGCTGCGTCCACCCAAAAAAAATTAGATGCTCTTCCGCCTTGGTCACACTGTATTGCATAAAAGAATTGCGGGTTCTCTACTTGCCTCTTCTGAAAGTAATCTAAAACCGATTGAGCGTCTCCCATACCCAGATTTCTGTGTCTCACCGATCTTAAGTAATTCCAGCAATCTCTATCATTAAACCCCACTACATCACCTGAAAGAACTGATGCAACCTTATTTATTTGAAGGTTTTCTTTGCTAAAAATATCGATCAATGATTTTGCGGCATCAGGCATTGTTCTGTTACATTTCAAATGAACTCTCTTCTGTGGAGATACAAGATTGTGATTGTGTTCGTCTGAAAACACTGTCACTTTCCAATTGTTGTTTTTTAAGTCTTTTATAACCCACATACGAGCATCGCACCCCTCTCTTGTTGTCGATGTACTTCTACATCTAATTAGTGGCTCTCCGGTAGCTTTCGGTTTGTATAACCCTTCCCTGGAGCATACAAATCTATAACCTGTGATTCCATCTGAAGTTCACCTAATTTTCACCGAGGATCGAACTCGAATAGCAAATCCTTTTTTTCTACCTTATTCTTCATAATAATGTCTTGCTTCCTCATGTGTTGTGAATTGCATCCCGACCATTGGTATGCAACTATCATCACTCTCAACTCTTTCCATACCTGAAAGACAATCATACCCCTTTAGACATTTGTGTAACCATCATATAAGTGCTTACAATGAATAAAAGAACCCTAAAAAAAATGATCATCTAAAATGCTTCCTCAATTTACAATGCCATAAAAGCTATTACAGATGCTTAACCAAATGTTGTAACCCTCTTCCAAATGAAAGGTGAAATTGATGTGCAATTTTGTAACCCTCATATAAGTGCTTACAATGAATAAAATAATCAATATACAATGCATGACAATTTCCAAAAAATGGACAAACAATTTACAATGCATAGCAATCAAGACAGTACTGATATCACAGAAAAATTCCAATGCATAGCAATCAATTTACATTTGCATAACAATTTACAATGCATAGCAATCAATTTACATTTGCTACCTTCAGCACTGTCAACAATTTCCCCAAAAAATTAAAATGCATAGCAATCAATTTACATTTATATTGCATAGCTACCTTCAGCACTGTCAACAACTTACAATGCATAGCAATCAATTTACATTTACATTTGCTACCTTCAGCAATCAATTTACATTTGCCTCTTCTGAAAGTGATCAACCTTCAGCAATCAATTTACATTTACATTTGCTACCTTCAGTAATCAGTTTACAATGCATAGCAATCAATTTACATTTGCTACCTTCAGCAATCAGTTTACAATGCATAGCAATCAATTTACATTTGCTACCTTCAGCACTGTCAACAATTTCCCCAAAAATTTAAAAAACTCATGTTGAGTACTGTACCTCAATAGATCAGATGGAAAATTGGGTAAGCAAATATCAAGATTTGCAAGATAATCAAAATTTGCAAGATAAAAAAAACTATAAAAAGGGATCCGACAGATTGAGAGGGGAGAGATAGAGAGAGAGAGAGATTGTCGTACCATGTTCAGTCGGCTTTGAGAGCACAGCCGGCTGCTCCAACTGGGTCGCGGAGTGCTGCGACGTAGATGGGTTGGCATCGGCCAATCGGGTCACAGGCGAGTGCGCCATAGTGCCGATCGGGGTACGACACTCATCGATTGTCATACCATGTTCAATCGGTTTTGAGAGCACAGCCGGCTGCTCCAACTGGGTCGCGAAGGGCTGCAACGTAGATGGGTTGGCGTCGGCCAATCGGGTCACTGCTGTCGAGGTTGCTGCTGTCGATGATGAGGAGGATGAGGGCTCGCTCGGAGAGACAGAGACTGAGAAAGGAGAGCGGCGATGCGCCATAGGGGGCGCCGGAGAACCAGCGCCGTAGAGGGGGAGGACGTCGGAGCCGGATCTTGGGTTTGGGGAGGACGTCGGAGCCGGATCTCGGGTTTGGGGAGGACGCCGGAGCCGGATCTCGAGTTTGGGGAGGACGCCGGGGCCGGATCGATGGTTTGGGGAGGACGCCGAAGCCGGAGCCGGATCTCGGGAGGATTGCGCCGTAGAAGGGAGCTTGCACGAGAGAGAGAGAGAGAGAGAGAGAGAGAGAGAGAGAGAGAGAGAGAGACGGGATCTGCTGCATTTATTTGACCCGATCTGCTGCCTTTCAACCCGATTTCATATCAGCCACCGGATCAACCCCGATCCAACGGCTACCATCTAGTGTCACTGCTGGGTTATTAAACGCTGGGTCAGCCGATCCCGACCCAGGGATGCTTAGGTGCGGTCCATGGTCCGCAGCCGTCCGATGCACCACTCCGTGCATTGGATGTACGCTGGTGCATCGGCCGGCTGCGGACCGCAGACCGCACCTAAGCATTCCCCTATATATTAACCAAGGTCACCCTCTACCTCAAGGAAGACCAAGTAAAACTCATCACATTTGATCCTACTCTATGGTGTTTTTGTTTGTTTTTTTTTTTTGTTAATTTTTGGGATGGGACCAAGTGATCAGTACATGACCTGTTAGTATGAGTGTTGATTGTTCAGATTGGCTCGGTTTTTTTGGAAAATTTTTGTAACAAACTGAAGTTGATCGGTTCTCTAAAAAATAAAACATGACCAAATCCATCATTTCTTTGTAAAAACCAAACCAAACCAAACTAGAAAACCATGGTTTGATTCGGTTCGGTTTGATTCCACAGATCAGTCAAATCGCTAGACAACATTAAATATATACCTAAATAACTAACATAAGTTGCTACTACATACTTGAACATGTAACTAATTTAATCAAATGACAACCATGTCAGATGCAACAAACTTTATGTTCTAAATAGTCAAATGACAACCATGCCAGATACAACAAACTTTATACAGCATCAACAATCCATGAAGTCAAAGAGATCTAATGGCGACCGTTCAACGTACACATATCTTAGTGATTTGATTCGGTCCGGGTGACAAAACTTAGGATCCAAAATCGAACCTGACTAATCTGCTTTTTATATTTCTGCATTGGAACCGAATCGATGACCATATATTGTAAAAACCTAATCTAAACCAAAACAATTTGGTCGGTTTGGTTTGGTTTACTGGGTCAAACAGGGGCGGAATCAAGGGGTGGCTGAGGGGGCTGTGCCCCCCCCAAAGTTGGCAAAATTTCTAGAGGTTCCCTTTGAGGTTTTGAAATTCTTTAATTAAAAAATCCATACACATTGCCCCCCCCCCCCCCCACCCCCCCCCCACCCCCACGCACCCAATATATATATATATATATATATATATATATATATATATATATATATATATATATATATATATATATATATATATATATATATATATATATATATATATATATATATATATATATATATATATATATATATATATATATATATATATATATATATAGGGGGCGGGGAGCCTGCACCCGAGGTGCAGCAACAACGTTGCACCGCCCCCTTGTTTTACCTACCTAGAAGTTTTGGAATTGGATGAAATTTCGTGAGGGTATTGTCTAGGGTAAGGTGATCATCCTCACAAATTTTCATCAAATCCAAAACTTCTAGGGGGGTCAAATGGTCGAAGCAAAATCAGCTGTCCGCAGTCACCGTTAAAATCTGCTGATTTTGCTTCAACCATTTGATCCCCCTAAAAGTTTTGGAATTTGATGAAAATTTGTGAGGATGATCGCCTTACCCTAGACAACACCCTCACCAAATTTCATCTAATTCCAAAACTTCTAGGTAGGTAAAACAAGGGGGCGGTGCAGCATTGTTACTGCACCTCGGGTGCAGGCTCCCCGCCCCCATATATATATATATATATATATATATATATATATATATATATATATATATATATATATATATATATATATATATATATATATATATATATATATATATATATATATATATATATATATATATATATATATATATATATATATAGAGAGAGAGAGAGAGAGAGAGAGAGAGAGAGGAATGTTAGTATGCGACGTGCGGTGCGTGCAGCGCCACACTGCAGCCGTCTAATGCACTGCTGCGGTGCGTGCGATGCACGCAGCAGTGCATCAGACGGCTGCTGCGGTGCGCCGCACACACCGCACGCCGCATCCTAACACCTCTCTCTCTCTCTCTCTCTCTATATATATATATATATATATATATATATATATATATATATATATATATATATATATATATATATATATATATATATATATATATATATATGGGGAGGGATACTCTTACTCATGGCCTCTTACTCATATAGTTACCTATGATCCGGGCCGTCCATTAGATCCCGATGTACGGTTCGGATTAGATGGGGAGTTAAAGCAATGGTGTCTGCATTAAATGCGGGCTTTTGATATGGGCATTTAATGCGGACATCATTGTTTTAACTCCCCATCTAATCCGAACCGTATGTTGGGATTTAATGGACGACCCGGATCATAGGTAACTATATGAGTAAGAGGCCATGAGTAAGAGTATCCCTCCCCTATATATATATATATATATATATATATATATATATATATATATATATATATATATATATATATATATATATATATATATATATATATATATATATATATAGAGAGAGAGAGAGAGAGAGAGAGAGAGTCAGGATCGGATGACCCGGCAAATAACCAAGCACCCTTTGATGCACCTAGAGGTTTTAGAATGGGCTGATTTTTTGTAGACATATTGTCTATGGTATGTTGATCATCCTCACAAAAAATCAGCCCATTCTAAAACCTCTAGGTACATCAAATGCGATATTCAAATCAACAGTTAAAATTGACCGTAAAAACCGTTGATTTGAAGTGCGCATTTGACGCACCTAGAGGTTTTACAATGGGCTGATTTTTTGTGAGGATGATCGACATACCATAAACAACATGTTTACAAAAAATCTGCAAATTCTAAAACCTCTAGGTGCATCAAAAGGGGTTATTGCTGGGTCAAAATTTGCTGGGTCAGCCAATCCCGACCCATAAATATATACCCGCATTTAATGCGGACACCATTGCTTTAACTCCCCATCTAATCCGAGCCGTACGTCGAGATCTAATGGACGGCCTGGATCATAGGCACTGCAGCGGGCCGCCTTCGGCGGCAACTGCTCCCTCGAAAGTGCGCTGCGAACCCCCAGTCGTTCGATTGGCATGAATCGAACGGCACAAATCTATTCCACCCCGGTTAAAACACTGTGAACCCCCGGCCGTCCGATCGCCGTGAATGATATGGCACAAATCCTTTCCGCCTGGTTAAAAACTTTAACCATTCCTGGCCGTCCGATCTGCGTGAATCGGACGGCTCAAATCCCTTTCGCGCCCGGTTAAAAAGTGTAGTCATTCGATCAACCGATCCAACGATCGGGATTCGACCCCCCCCCCCAATCGCCGCTGTTACTATAGCGGGCACAGTAACAACGATTTTGGTGGGGGGTTAAACCCTGGTCGTCCGATCGGCATGAATCGAACGGCCCAAATCCTTTCCGCCCCAGTTTTGGTGGTCCGGATGAACCCCGGCAGTCCGATCGGCTTGAATCTAACGGCTCAAATCCTTTCCGCCCGATTTTTTTTGTCCTATTCGATTGTTTCCCACGGGAACTCATCCATTCGATTATTTGATCGAACAGCTACACCTTTTAACCGGGAGGAAAGAATTTGGGCCGTTCGATTCAGGCCGATCGGATGGTCGAGGTTCAACCCCCACCGAAATCGTTGTTACTGTGCCCGCCACAGTAATAGCTGCGGTCGGTGGGGAGTTGAATCCCGATTGTTGGATCGGTTGATTGGACGGGCCGTACATCCCCCGGCCCGCCGCACGGAAGCCGCACACTAACCGAACGGAAAGGATTTGTACCGTCCGATCGGATCGGACAGTCCTTGTTGTCCTCTCAGAATGGCACGTTTGTAATATTTCGTACATGGCTTCCCTAAGATGTATTATATATATATATATATATATATATATATATATATATATATAGCCGTGTTACGTTGCGCTGTGCGCTGCCCCGGACAGATAATGCGCTGTGGGTTTTGTGGCCGTCCGATCACACGGATCGGCTGCGAACCCGTGGGAATTCCTCTGCCCATCTGATCCCGTGCAGCGCACCCCCTCCCGACCGTCCGATCGCGTGAATAACAGCCAGAGCCCCCTGCGAACCGCTGCAAACCCCGGCCACCGTCTGATCCCGTGGATCCAACACACTCGATGGTTCGTTCGATTCCCATCCGTTGGGTCGATGGGAATCGAACGATCGAAAATGTTTTTCGTTGTTACTGTAGCGGCTACAGTAACAGTGAAAACCACTTTCAGCCGTTCGATTCCCATCGATCCAACGGATGGGAATCGAACGAACATAACAAATATGTTGTCCGTTGGATCAATTAGAATCGAACGGTCAAAAATTGTTTTCGCTGTTACTATAGCCGCTACAGTAACAGCCACAATTATTTTTGATCGTTCGATTCCAATCGATCAAACGGCCGGGAATCGAACCGACGATCGGACGGCCGGGCGGGGGCGCTGCACGGGATCAGACGGCCGGGCGGAAATGCGCTGCACGGGATCAGACGGGCGAGGAAATCGCGCGGGTTCGCAGCCGACAGTCGAACGGCCGAGAGGGGGTGCGCAACATGGGATCAGACGGGCAGAGCAATTCCCGCGGGTTCGCAGCCGATCCGTGCGTTCAGACGGCCACAAAACCCACAGCGCATTATCTGGCCGGGGCAGCGCACAGCGCAACGTAACACGGCTATATATATATATATATATATATATATATATATATATATATATATATATATATATATATATATATATACAGAGAGAGAGAGTAGTGATACATTGCGGCCGGGGTTAGGGTGCGGCCTGCCGAGGATTGTACGGACCGTCCGATCAACCGATCGAACGATCGGGATTCAACCCCCCACCGACCGCAGCTGTTACTGTGGCGGCACAGTAACAACGATTTTGGTGGGGGGATTGAACCCCGGCAGTCCGATCATCGTGAATCGAACGGCTCAAATCCTTTCTGCCTCGGTTTTGGTGGTCCGGATGAACCCCGACCATCCAATCGACTTGAATCGAACGGCCTAAATCCTTTCCGCCCAATTAAAAAGTGTAGTTGTTCGATCGAATAATTGAACGGATGAGATCCTGTGGGAAACAATCAAATAGGACAAAAAGTAATGATTACAATCATTACTTTTTATCCTATTCGATTGTTTCCCACGGGATCACATCCGTTCGATTATTCGATCGAACGGCTACAATTTTTAACCAGGTGGATAGGATTTGGGCCGTTCGATTCAAGCCGATCGGACGGTCGGGGTTCATCCGGACCACTAAACCGGAGGCGGAAAGAATTTGGGCCGTTCGATTCACGCCGATCGGACGACCGGGGTTCAACCCCCCCACCGAAACCGCTGTTACTATGCCCGCCACAGTAACAGCTACGGTCGGTGGGGGGGTGAATCCCGATCGTTGGATCGGTTGATCGGACGGCCCGTACGCCTCCGAGCCGGCTGCACGGAAGCCGCACACTAACCCCCGCCGTAATGTATCACTACTCTCTCTCTCTCTCTCTATATATATATATATATATATATATATTATATATTATATATATATATATATAATAAGCTACAATTTTGTGGGGGGTACAAAGAACGGTCAGGATCTGTTTTTGAGAGGGAGATAGAATGAAGGGTCAAGATAAGTTGATGTAAGGGTGAGTGCAATTCATCAAGGAAGAGGTGAACGGCTAAGATTGAATCGAGTTGAAATGTGGGGATGAAATTAGATAGAGGAAGTAATAAATTAGTGAAGGACCTGATTGTAAAACAAAAAATTTAACAGTCGTTTGGAGGGTTTTCGTGTAAAAAAAATAGGGACATGTTGGGTATTAATCTGATTATTCACACGTGGTCCCCTCCCCCATAAATGAGACCTAATTTTTTTTTTCGTCCAGCTTTCACCCGATCATGGGGATTTGTTCTTACAACTCGAGGGCTGAGGACGGTTCTAGAAGCAGAGGATGACGACAGAGGCGGATACCATGAAGCCGAAGGTGCACATCAGGAAGCCGAAGTGCAGCGCCCAGCTCCGCTTGAACTTGCCGAGGTAGCTCTCCGGCGGCTCCTGGTAGTGGATCTCCAACTCCCCCGGTGACAGCCCGTCGCCCGACGCGGAGGCGGAGCAGTGCATCCTGAGGTGCTTGAGGCGGTCGGTGGCGACGGCGAGGGTGAGCTTGTGGCACCGGCGCTGGTACTTGAAGCCGTTGATGCAGCGGAGGGTCTGCGCGACGGCGATGTAGAAGACGAGGTGGCCGATTGGGGCCCAGCAGTGGCGGCACTGGAGGCGGCCGGTCGGTGACTGAACCTGGGCGGCGGATACCATGAAGCCGAAGGTGCACATCAGGAAGCCGAAGTGCAGCGCCCAGCTCCGCTTGAACTTGCCGAGGTAGCTCTCCAGCGGCTCCTGGTAGTGGATCTCGAACTCCCCCGGTGACAGCCCGTCGCCCGACGCGGAGGCGGAGCAGCGGAGCAGCCCGATACCGGGTAACCCGTTTAATTGACATCCCTAAGTTGGAACATGGTGATTGTGTGTCCGTTGATATATATACACAATTTGGGACAAAGAGAGTGGCATTGTGGGGTGTACCGTGTACGGATGTGATGGGACTTGAAGAGGAGGGGAAAGTGGGGAACGAAACAGGGATCAGGTCCACTCCACTCCCAATGGTGGTCCGTTGATAAGGTTGGCACTTAACGATATAATGAGATTAGGGTGTTACTAGATGCACACATAAAAATTATAGGGGTATTTTATTTTTATTTTTTTTGGTAATAAAGAGAGAATATATCTTCTATATAATAAGCTACAGTTTTGTGGGGGGTACAAAGAACGGTCAGGATCTGTTTTTGAGAGGGAGATAGAATGAAGGGGCAAGATAAGTTGATGTAAGGGTGAGTGCAATTCATCTAGGAAGAGGTGAACGGCTAAGATTGAATCGAGTTGAAATGTGGGGATGGAATTAGGTAGAGGAAGTAATAAATTAGTGAAGGACCTGATTGTAAAAAAAAAATTGACAATCATTTGGAGGGCTTTCGTGTAAAAAAATAGGAACATGTTCGGTATTTAATCTGATTATTCACATGTGATCCCCCTCCCCCATAAATGAGTGAAGGATCCAATTGTAAATAAAATTATTTATAATTATTTGAAGGATTGTTATGTAAAAAAACAAAGATATTTTTGATATTAATCCTGGTCGACGATTGCCGCCCCACACTCTTCTCCATCTCCACCCAGTCACCGCCGCCTCCGGACTCCGCCACCGACATCCACACCGCCACCTCCACGCCGACTCTCAAATACCCCCACCACCAGTTCCAATTCTTCCACCCCCACCCCCATCAGCAACAACAGTCGGGGTGGGAGAACTCCGGCTCGCCGATCGACAGCCGAGGCGGAGGAGGCAGCGAAGGAGGGGGGGCACCGTCCTTCCTCACCGCCGCCATGAATTTCAAGCTGGCGATGAATGAGAGCAGCGGCGGCGGCAGCCGGGAGGGGCATTCTACATGGCGACGACAATTCCGAGAGCTGGTTCCACCTGTGGCAGCGGGAGGAGGAGGCCGGCGGCATCAAGGAACCCTTCTGGTAATCACTAACCCCATGTCCTTCTCCTCAGTCCTCAAATATGCCAAATTTCATGGAGATTTTTTTCAATCTCCATTCTTTCTATTTGCAGCTAAATTGCATGACAAAACAATATTAATCCAAAAAAGAAAAAAAAATCCAAAGAAAAACGAAACAAAAATTTTATGCTCTGGGTGCAGGAGGCCTCTGGACATCGATCGGAGCATCAAGATGAAGGAGCTGGAAAGCTCCACCAACGCCTACTGCAAGAAAAGCAAAGAGGGGAGCGAGCCCGGCCAAGGGAACCGGTGGCGGCGGCAACTACAAGCTCTTCAGTGAGCTCGAGGCCATCTACAAGTCCGGCAGCAGCACCACCGCCGCCGGCGGGGGGAGAAGCGCCTTTGACAGCTTTGGAGAGAGAGAGAGAGACCTAGAGGGAGAATAAGGGATTTCCTCTTTTTTTTTTTCTTTTTTCCCCTTACTCTAACTTTCTCTGCGTTGAATATTTTGGGTAAATTGTTAAGGATGGGTGACAATTTTTCTTTTTTCCCCAACTCCAATGGTCTGTTGATATAGTTTTTGTTTGTTGGATCATCGTTGTAAATAGTGGTGACTGATATCTATGTGGAATATACATCAGTGGTAAGTATGCATCAACTAAAACAAAACTATTTTTCCGTACTCCGAAGCGTATCCATTGTATTGTTAACCCAATCGGTAAAACATTCTGGTTGGGTTCTACTTCCTTAACCCGGACTGAGTAATGGACGGCCATGATCGAGACATGCCAATCTATAAAACATTCTGGTTGAATAATATTTTTCTATACCTCTAGAGTGGTAGGACTTCAGGGAACTGCAGCTCAGTGCCAAGTTATGCATTGGCGGCAACTGGAGTATGGGCTTCAGTTGGTTGTCTTAGTTAAGGCTGTAAATTACTAAGAAAAGCTTCTGTCCTTGGCCTTATAGCAGGTCCACGTACTTGGATTACCAGTGAAGTTTTCTTCAATATTTGAAAAAAAATTCAACGCAGTTTTGTTTTGTATTATGGTTTGATTCTGGGTTTGGGCTTAAATTTGATTAAAATTGGTGAGGATGATCATCTTATCCTAGACAACACTCTTACCAAAATTTATCAAATTCCAATACTTCTACCGGGGTAAAAATACCCGCAGCTCATTTTCCCCTATCGCAGCTCATAGCTCAACGTAACAGTCCTCTATAAATCCCTCCATATTGTGTAAACTGCATCTAATTCATCCTAATGGAATATTGACATCACAACTGATTTTTTATTGCCCAGCCCGAATTTATTGTGTTTTGTTGCCAAAGGCGGAAGTTGTTCGGAATGTGTGTACTTCTTCCAAATGTGAAGGTCGTCGATGCATAATGTGTTTTTGTCAAGTGTAGGCTCTCCAGCCGAATGTGGATGCCCCAATTAATCGTGGGCACTGCCGAACGAATTTTGTCACCCTATTCGAGTGCCAACAAATACGAGTATTAGCATCGCTCACAAAATATTGTCATCGTCCTCAAAATATTATCATTGCTTATGAAATATTGTTATCACCCTCTAAATATTGTTATCTCCCTCGAAATATTGTCTTCGCTCTCAAAATATTTTATTGTCACCTTTGAAATATTGTCACTTCCTCAAATATTGCCCCTGCCCTCGAAATCTTTTGCGTGCCGACAGGCATGGGCATTACTAATATATATATAGGGTCAGGATCGGATGACCCAGCAAATAACCCAGCACCCTTTGAGGCACCTAGAGGTTTTAGAATGGGCTGATTTTTTGTAGACATGTTGTATATGATATGTTGATCATCCTCACAAAAAATCAGCCCAACCTAAAACCTCTAGGTGCATCAAATGAGATCTTCAAATTAATGGTTAAAATTGACAATAAAAAACTGTTGATTTGAAGAGCGCATTTGATGCACCTAGAGGTTTTAGAATGGGCTGATTTTTTGTGAGGATGATCAACATACCATAGACGACATGTCTACAAAAAATCAGACCATTCTATAACCTCTAAGTGCATCAAAGGGTGCTGGGTTATTAATGGGTCAAAATTAGCTGGGTCATCTGATCCTGACCCATATATATATATATATATATATATATATATATATATATATATATATATATATATATATATATATATATATATATATATATATATATATATATATATATATATATATATATATATATAGGGGACGGGGAGCCTGCACCCGAGGTGCAGCAAGAACGCTACACCTCAAGCATTGTTTACCTACCTAGAAGTTTTGGAATTTGATGAAATTTGGTGAGGGTGTTTTCTAGGGTAACATGATCATCATTACAAATTTTCATCAAATTCCAAAACTTCTAGGTGGGTCAAATAGTCGAAGCAAAATCAGTCGTCCACAGTCACCGTTAAAATCTGCAAATTTTGCTTCGACCATTTGACCCCCCTAGAAGTTTTGGAATTTGATGAAAATTTGTGAGGATGATCATCTTACCCTAGACAACATCCTCACCAAATTTCATCAAATTCCAAAACTTCTAGCTAGGTAAACAATGCTTGAGGTGCAGCGTTCTTGCTGCACCTCGGGTGCAGGCTCCCCGTTATATATATATATATATATATATATATATATATATATATATATATATATATATATATATATATATATATATATATATATGGGCATGCTATGTTGCGACATGTGGTACGTGCGGCACAGCACTGCAGCCGTCTGATGCACGCGCTGCATGCATCGCATGCACGCAGCGGTGCATCAGACGGCATGTGGTAGGTGCCGCACTTACCGCATGCCGCATTATAGCATTTATCTCTCTCTCTCTCTCTCGCTCTCTCTCTCTCTCTATATATATATATATATATATATATATATATATATATATATATATATATATATATATATATATATATATATATATATATATTTATGGGCCATGCTATGCTGCGGCATGCGGTAAGTCCGGTACCGCACCGCAGCCATCTGATGCACGCGCTGTGTGTATCGCATGCACGCAGTGGTGCATCAGACGGCAGCGGTGCGATGCCGCACTATAGCGTTTCTCTCTCTCTCTCTCTATATATATATATATAGGAATGCTTAGGTGCGTCTGCGGTCCGCAGCCGTCCGATGCACCGGCCGTGTGTATCTAATGCACGGAGTGCCGCATCGGACGGCTGCGGACCGCAGACCGCACCTAAGCTATCAGTTGATAGCTGCGGTTCTTTTGTTTAACAGTGTAAATGGTGATGGGGTTCCAGTGTTATCTGAACCTGACCAGACCGGTCGATCAGACCAGTGAACCGGTGATCCGAACCCTTGGCCAGTTCAATTGATAGATCGGATCGGAAATGCTATAGAACCGATAAAACCCGAGTGAATCGGCCAGTTGTGTGCAAACTTGTGTGACCCTTCTCGGTTAAAACTTAAAAACCCATGGCGTGTTTACTTAAACAACACCGCTGGACTTCTCTCTCTCTCTCTCTCCCTCTCTCTATCGCTGCGAGATCACCCTCGACCTCCGAGCCTCCGACCTCTACTGCAGATCTACAGATCTCGAGCTCTGACCGACGATCCCTCGATCTCCGACCGAGATCACCCTCGAGGATAGATCGGATCAAATCTACCTCACTGCCCTCCGACTGAGATCACCCTCGACGATAGTTCGGTTGATAGATCAGATCGGATCTACCTTGCTGCCCTCCGACAAGATCACCCTCGAGCTCTGACCTCTACTGCAGATCTGCAGATCTCGATCTCCAACCGACAATCCCTCAAGATCCCTTGAACTGTGTGATCCATCCCTTGATCTCCGATCGACGATCCCTGATCGAGATCCCTCAACTGCACGTCCTCCGACCGAGATCCTCACGATAGTTTGGTTGATAGATCATATCAGATCTACCTCGCTGCCCTCCAACGAGATCACCCTCGATCTCCGACCGATAATCCCTCGAAATCCCTTGAGCTGTGTGATCCATCCCTTGATCTCCGATCGACGATCCTTGATCAAGATCCTCAAATACGTGATCTCAGCCATTAGATCTATCTTTAATATTGATATATATTATTTATTTATTTAAATATATCACCGGTTCAACTGGTTGACCTGATGGTTGGACCAGAGACCCGTGACCCGGGCTCTACATCAGGTCAATGTCCGGTCTGGGTCTGATAACATTGTGGGGTTCTAACATCATGTAATTCCTCTCGTGCAGCTGGAATTCTTGGAAGAGAGGAGGATCAAGGACTTGTGAAGAAGCACTCGGAGTTCATCAGCTATCTGATCTACCTCTTGATGGAGAAGACCACCGAGAAAGAGGCCAGTGACGATGAGGATATACAAAGAAGGAAGAGAAGGCCAAGCCAAGTCGAGGACCTTGATGAAGACAAGGAGAAACCGTCCAAGAAGAAGAAGGTGAAGGAGGTCACCCACGAGTGGGTTCACATCAACCAGCAGAAGCCCATATAGCTTAGCAAGCCCGAGGAGGTCACCAAGGAGGAGCACAACTCCTTCTACAGGAGCCTGAGCAATGACTGGGAGGGACCCCTCTGTGTTCATCCTACAAGAGCCTGAGCAATGACTGGGAGGACCCCTAATAAGGTTACTAACCCAACGATCAAATTATCACATGTGACTGTTGTTATCACGTGTAACCAACTGACTCAGATTATCAGTTATGATAATTGTTGGATTATCAGTTATGATAACTATTGTAACCATGTAACAGACTCAGATTATATATAGATGTGACGTTAGATACATTTGTGTATCTGAACGTATTCCTCCTTTTCTTTACTGTTTTACAAACTCTTTCATGGTATCAGAGCGGGCTTGAGAGTTCATCTCTCATCAATGGAATCCCCCACATCTGAAACACCCACCACCACCAACTCATCCACATCTGAAACACCCACCACCAACTCTTCCTCGTCCACAACGATCTCCTCTTCCCCAATCTTCCACCTTATTCGTAACCTTGCCTCTCTCATCACAATCAAGCTTACGATCAACAAGGACAACACATCCAACTATCTTTTATGGCATACACAGGTTACCACTACACTTCTGGCATATCAAGTTATCTTCTCACCCAACCTCCGCCCTCGGCTACCGTTGTTGACGCTCAAGGCCACACTTCCCTGAATCCTGCTTACCTTGACTGGAGCCATTCTGATCAACAACTGCTCGCTGCCCTGCTTGCTACTCTTTCTTCACCTATCCTCCAATCCGTGGTTTCCTTCTCCCACATGTGTGCCATCTGGGCAGCACTCGAGAAGCAGTTTCTCTTATTGAACTGCTCCAATAGTATGCAACTCAAATCTCAAATCCAGCAACTTAAGAAAGGATCTTCCACCATCTCTGACTATCTTCAAAATATCAAACTTCTTGCTGATAATCTTGCCACTGTTGGCGCTTGCTTATCTGATGAAGATCTTATTCTTCATGCCTTAAATGGTCTGCTTCCTACCTACAACGTCTTCAAAACTGCCATCCGTACACGTCCCGGGTCCCTGACATGGATGACTTTATCGCTTTCCTGATGACTGAAGAGATGAACATTGATTTGCATCCAGTTCCTCTGGATCTGATACCTGTTGCTGCTGCCCTCACTGTTACTCATGGTAGCCGTGGTTGGGGCGGTGGTCGCGGCAGTCATGGAGGCCGCGGCAGCCGTGGAGGTCATGATTTTCCTCACGGTCGTAGCAATATCCAAGATGGTGGCTATTTCTTCAATGAGAACCGCACCTCTTTCGGTGTCCAGTTTCCAGAAGGTGGACATGGCATCCTTGGTGTTTCTCCTCCCGTTTGCCAGATCTGTGGGAAACATGGCCAGCTAGCTCCAGATTGTTAGCATCGTGGTAAGTACAACTACGGGCCTCCTGCCACACCTCGGGCTTCGCCGGCTTCTTCTGCTGTTCTACTTGCCTCGACCCTTGGCCCCTCTTCTGCTACATGGTATGCCGACACAGGTGCGAGCAACCATATCACATCTGACTTCTCCAATCTCAGCCTCCACACCCAGCCTTATCACGGTATGGACACTATCACTATGGGCAATGGTCAGTCTCTTCCAATTTCACACATTGGTGATGGTGTACTTCCTACTTCGTCGGCTTCTTTTCATTTACGTCAGATTCTCCATGTTCCTAATATCTCTTCCAATCTCATATCGGTTCATAAATTTTCTCATGACAATAACTACAATCTTATCTTCAATTTGGATGCCTTTTTTGTTCAGGACAAGATTACGAGGAGGATGCTTTTTCATGGGGGCAGTAAGCATGGGCTGTACTCGTTTCATGAGCTTCAATCCTCTCCCTCGTCCTCCTCTTGTGTTGCTCACTGCCTCTACCGTCGATACTTTCACGTGGCATGCTCGCTTAGGTCATCCGCCAGCAGCTGTTCTTCGCCAACTTCAGTACGGCAACTATGTTCCTTGCCTTCAGTCTTTAGATTTTCATTATGTTGCTTGTAATCTTGGAAAGAGTCATAAACTCTCATTCCTGCTATCTAGTTCTATGGTTTCCTGTCCTCCTGAGTTAGTCCATTTGGACATTTGAGGACCTTCTTCTACTGTAACGACCTCTGGCTATCGGGTTTATATGATATTCATAGATGATATATTATTCTTGCTTTACCTGGTTGTTTTCTTTGAAGCATAAATCTGATGCTCTTCATGTTTTTATCTTCTTTAAAAATCTGGTTGAAAATCTTCATGATGTCCAAATTAAAACTTTTCGTACCGATGGTGGTGGTGAGTTTATCAATCATGCTTTTGCCTCTGAACTTGCTACTCATGGTATCTTTCATCAGGTCTCTTGCCCCCATACCCCGAAACAAAACAGGGTTGCTGAACGCAAACACCGCCACCTAATTGAGACCGTTGTCACCCTTTTTCAACATGCATCGATGCCCCCAATCTATTGGGTTGATGCCGTTTGTATGGCTACTTTCCAAATTAATCGTATGTCGTCCCCTATCATCTCTAATAAATCACCATATGATATTCTATTTCATCGTACACCAGATTACACTACCTTGCGCATGTTCGGGCCACTTTGCTTTCCTTGGTTGCGTCCTTACAAGACACATAAACTTGATGCACGTTCAGCACGGTGTGCTTTCCTTAGCTATTGCTCATGCTCCAAAAGGCTACCGCTGCCTCGATATCGCCACTGGATGTGTTTATGTGTCCCGTCATGTTGTTTTTCATGAGAGCATATTTCACTTCTACAATATTGAACCATCAATACATGCCCATGCTTTCCCTCTCACCCTACCAAGCATTTACCCCCCCCCCCCCCCCCCTGTCTTCTCCTCTTCATTAGGCACTCAACCCATGCCGCCCACTGCTCCTTCTCTAACGGTGCCTCCACCTACTTTCACCTTGGATAGCACCAACGGGCCAGTATCAGCCACTCCGTCATCCCTCATTACCCACCGACGCTCTGATCCACCTTCCATAGCGGCCGCTTCTCCTACCTCCTCCACCACTGCTTGTCTCTTTGTTGTCTCACCCGCCTACACGGCCTTGCAGCAATATCTACACTGTACCACAACGTCGTGGCGTCTTTCCTTTGCCTTCAGTTAAAGCTCCTTCGGCCATACATGCTCCCATCCCGCTATCTAGTGCTTTGCCGATGTCAGCACCGTCGGCTCCTCAGTCTACCTCTCACCCGAATGTTACCCGTTCCAAATTAGGCATCTCCAATCTCAAGCTACCAACAAGCATGCTAGCCACCTCTGCCTCCTCCACTATAGAATCTGAACCATCTTGTTACTCTGAGGCGGTGAAACATCGACATTGGCGTGCAGCCATGTCTACTGAATTCCAGGCTCTTCAGGAGCAAGGAACCTGGACACTTGTTCCTCCCCCGAGTTCTAGCAACATTATTGGGTGTCGCTGGATCTTTAAGATCAAACGTAATCCAGATGGTTCTGTCTTGAGGTACAAAGCTCGCCTAGTAGCGAAGGGCTTTCATCAACAAGAAGGCATTGACTACTATGACGCCTTTAGTCCGGTGGTTAAGCAAACTACAATTCGTATTGTTCTTTCTCTGGCCCTACAGTTTGGCTGGCAGCTTAAACAACTTGATGTGTCCAATGCCTTTTTGCATGGATCTCTCTCGGAGCACGTTCTCATGCAGCAACCACCAGGATTTGTCGATCCGGCTCTACCAGGCCATGTGTGCAAGCTATGTAAAGCACTCTATGGCTTAAAACAGGCTCCACATGCGTGGTTCGAGGAATTTTCCAAGTTCTTTTTCTCCCAAGGGTTTCGAAGCAGCTGCAATGATTCCTCCCTTTTTATTCGATGTGCCTCACACGAGATTACTATTTTACTGTTATATGTTGATGATATCTTGTTGGCAGGTAGTAATCCAAATGTTTTATCTTCCCTTATCAACAAATGGGTCAACAATTTGCTCTCAAAGACTTGGGACCACTATATCATTTCTTGGGAGTCTCAATTATTCCAAATTATAAAGGACTGCTTCTACATCAACGTCAGTATGCTATTGACATTCTCCATCAGGCAGGCATGTTTAACTGCAAGCCCTCGACTACACCAGTCTCCACTAAGAAATCATTAAATCCGTCCATCCCTTTCTCGGAGCCTACCTTCTACCGTCACCTTGCAGGGATGCTTCTCTAGGACAAGGAAGGAAATTATTTCCCCACTAAACTTGCTCTTTTTATTTCTCTGCTAAAAAAAAAAGATTTCCACTATGTTTAATTTCTTCCATTTATTTTCCTGCTAAAAGAACAAAGAAAATTAATAAACAGCATGGAAAAAATTTCTACAAAAATAAATTTCTGTTATTTTATGTTAAAAAACTAAAAATATAAAAAAATATGTAGAGCTTGCACTTCTACTCTAGCTATGTTTTATGATCGATCCTCAGAGGTGTGTGTTATGATATTTTCCTGAGCAATCTTTGATGTACTGTCTTGCAGTGGCTAAATCAGTAGTCTCCCAAGAGAGAGAAAAAAGTGTTGGGCTTGGGCTCAACTGCACCTTAAAGGATTTGGGTTCGTAGCGGGCTAGTGGATTATTAATATATCCATCGGTATAGAGGTGATTAATTCTAAAATCAATCTTAATCCTGTAGGTATCGGGATTAGGTCTAGGGTTAGATGGAGTAAGGGTCCCAACCCAAGAAGAAGAAAAAAATTTCTTTGGCAGTGTTGTGGAGGCAAATGGTTTGGAATTTGATGGGCTTCCATTGAGGTGTGTATATAGGGCTGTTAATACGCTCGAGGCAGCCCAAGGCCCATCTGGCCAGGCTTGATTTGGGCGTAATTTGCACAGAGTTAGCTTGGGCTTTGCACCGGGCTGGACTCGGACATTCAAGTCGGATTCGGTGGTGGGCTGGGTATGGACAACCACTAACCCGACCCGAAGCCGTAAATGTTATGCATTTTTTTAATTTATTTTTTATACAAGGAATACATAATTCTAAAAGCGTCGACATTACAAATATCAATGCCTCAGCCTTTAGGAGCATTATTTCACGTATATCCTTTTAATGTAAATCATAATTAATGCTGTTTTTTTACTTTTATTATGTGATTAAGCGATGGAAAAGATTTAGGCATATATCGCATTAGAAATGCAGGCTAATTAAGTTGGGGCTTGGGCTTCATAACAAGTTTTGGGCTGGGTTTGGGACAAGCCCAAATACTTTAATTTGGGTCCTGGCCAGGTATGGGCACACACTCATAAGTATGGGCCGGGCCGGGCCTGGGTATGGAGTAGGTCGACCCGAACCCGGCCCATTAACAGCCCTTTATGTATACATATTTAAAGAAGAAGATTCAATGAATTAGTGTACATGATATGAAACATGTGGGAAATCCCTAAATGGAATGATTGACCATGTGCTCATTTGTATATGAGGAAAGGGATCCCCTTGATTGCTCCAGCTTCTTTTTTGACACTCCCCCTCAAACTCATGATGGTTCATTATTAGTTTGCTGACTAAATAATCATGTTGTTTCCTTGGTAGTGATTTAGGGTGCGTTTGGCAATGGTTTTGAAATTTTAGGTTTTGATTTTGGAATACCAAGAACTAGTTTTGTGCAAAACCAGTTTTAGCTTATCGAAAACCAGTTCTAGAATTATCAACATTTGAGCATTTGGCAATAAAACCAATTTTGAGCCTAAAACTAGTTTTGCAGCTATTTTTCTAAAATGTTCTCTCCAATATTTTCTATCTACGATATTTTCTCTTTGTATAATATTTTCTCTCCAACATTACCTCTATGATATTTTCTCTCTATAATATTTTCTCTTCTCACTACGTCATTTTTTATCTAAAATACTCTACTTCTATAATATTTTCTCTCTACAATATACTCATTCTATAATATTTTCTCTCTTTAAAATATTCTCTTGCTACAAGATTTTCTCTCTCTAGATTTTCTCTCTCTAAAAATATTCTCTTTATAACACTTTCTCTAATATTTTTTCTCTACAATATTATTCCTTCTCTCTCTACCCCATTTTTTCTCTCTATGATATTTTCTCTCTATAATATTTTCTCTCATTCAGTTTCTCTTTAAATATTTGCTCATTAAAATATTTTGTCTTTACAATATTTTCTCTCTCTAAAATATTTTTTTTGTACAATATTTTTTCTCTCTCTATAATATTCTCCTTCTACAATATTTTCTCTTTACAATATTTTCTCTTTATAAAATATTATCTTTCTATAACATTTTTTCTATCTGCAATATCTTCGATCTCTTTCAACAATATTTTTTTTCTATCCTATTTTTTTGTCTATGATATTTCCTCTGTATAATATTTTTTCCTCTTTATCTCATTTTCTCTCACTACAATATTTCCTCTTTCTAAAATATTCTCTCTATAATATTTTCTCTCTCTAAAATATTCCCTTTCTATAAAATTTTCTCCCTAAAATATCATATTTTACAATATTTTCTCTCTATAATATTTCCCTCTCTAAAATATTCTCTTTGTACACTATTTTCTCTCTCTAAAATATTCTTTCTATAATATTTTCTCTCTTGAACATTTTCTTACTCTATGATATCTTCTCTCTCTATAATTAATATTTTTCTCCCCTCTATGTTATTTTCTCTCTTTATAATATTTCTTTTCTAAATTTTACTCTTTATAATATATTCTCTCTCTAAAATATTCTCTTTCTATAATATTTTATCTCTATAAAATATTCTCTTTCTATAATATTTTCTCTCTCTATAATATTTTTTCTTTCTAAAATATTCTCTTTCTATAACATTTTCTCTCTAAAATATCCTATTTCTACAAAGTTTCTGCTCTATAACATTTCTCTCTCTAAAATATTCTCTTTTTATAATATTTTATCTCTCTAAAATATTCTATTTCAATTATATTTTCTCTCTCTATGATATCTTCTCTCTCTATTATTAATATTTTTCTTCTCTCTTTGTTTTTTTCTCTCTCTACAATATTTTCTATCTAAGCTACTCTCTATAACATATTCTTTCTCTAAAATATTATCTTTCTATAATATTTTTTCTCTCTAAAATATTCTCTTTTTATAAAATTTTCTCTCTAAAATATCATATTCTACAATATTTTCTCTCTACAATATTTCTCTCTCTAAAATATTCTCTTTGTATACTATTTTCTCTCTCTAAAATTTTCTTTCTATAATATTTTATCTCTTGAATATTTTCTCTCTCTATGATATCTTCTCTCTCTATAATTAATATTTTTCTCCCCTCTACGTTATTTTCTCTCTCTATAATATTTTTTTTCAAAATTTCTCTCTATAATATATTCTCTCTCTAAAATATTCTATTTTTATAATATTTTATCTCTATAAAATATTCTTTTTCTATAATTTTCTCTCTCTACAATATTTTTTCTTTCTAAATATTCTCTTTCTACAATATTCTCTCTCTAAAATATCCTATTTCTATAAAGTTTCTGCTCTATAACATTTCTCTCTCTAAAATATTCTCTTTTTATAATATATTCTCTCTAAAATATTTTATTTCTATTATATTTTCTCTCTCTATGATATCTTCTCTCTCTATTATTATTATTTTTCTCCTCTATGTTTTTTTCTCTCTCTAAAATATTTTATATGTAAACTACTCTCTATAACATATTCTTTCTCTAAAATATTATTTTTCTATAATATTTTCTCTCTAAAATATTCTTTTTCTATAACATTTTCTCTCTCTACAATATTTTCTTTTTTCTATAATATTTTCTCTCTACAATATTTTCTCTCTCTATAATATTTTTTATCTTCAATATTTTCTCTCACTACATATTTATTTATTTAATACTCTTTCTATATTCTTCTCTTTAGAATTTTCTCTCTCTATAATATTTTTATATCTATCATATATTTTCTCTAAAGTATTCTCTCTATAATAATTTTCTCTCTACAATATGATATGTATATATTCTCCCGGTTTTAATTTTTTCTCTTTACAATAGTTTCTCTCTACAACATATATGTTATTCACAATAATTTTTTTTAATTATTGTTTTGCCTTCTTGCCTCAAGAACCAAAAAGAAGAACCCAAAAGCAGAAAATTTCTGCTTTTGGGTTTTGATGATTTTCTAGTTTTGGTTTTGGAAAACCAATTTTCTAATCGAATCCCAAACGCACTAAAATCTTATACCAAAACCAGTTTGGCAAGTGGAACTAGTTTTGACGCAAAACTAGGCCTCCAAAACCAATGCCAAACACACCCTTAGTAAAATGTTAGCAATCTATGCTTATGAACATATGTGGTAGGGAAATTATGCCTTGTTCATATTTTTTTTCGTACAAAATCGCAATCTATCTCAATATGTTTAGTTCTTTTATGGAATACTGGATTGCTCGTAATTTTTGTTGCACTCTCATTGTCGCAAAATAATAGTCTCTAAATAGTGTTAGAGCAAGGCATCGTTGAAGCCATACAATCTCACTACATTTGGAAGACAGCTCGGTATTCTTATTCAGTAGAGAACTTCGACACCGTCAGTTGTTTTTAGATTGCTAAGAGAGTGGCGAGCTTCCAAGAAAAACACAATATTCAGTAGTAGATCTTCTTATGTTAAGGCAGTCAGCATAATCTGCATCAGAACAAACTCTTAAGTCTTGAGAGGATGATTGATAGTAAGAGAGTCCCATATCAAGGGTTGAACGAAGATATCAAATGATTCGACGAATGTTAAATGTAGTCGTCGACGATTTGAACCAAATTGACTCAATAGATGAACAACTTAAGCTATGTGAGATAGACCATGCTACCAACCACTTTCTGATTTAGTGTCGGATCATTAATGGGATCACCATAAGTTTTTCCATATTTTCATATTTTACTTTGAACTCTAGTGGTGTGTCTACACTCTTATCATCTGTGAGACCAACTAGGTTTACAAGGTCTTGAGTGTATTTTCGTTGACTAACATCTTAGCCTTTTGTATTTACGTTGACTAACAATTTTGAATAGCGGAAACGTATGAAATATTATCAAAGAAAACAATATTTTGTGAGATTCTCATTCTCTCGAATTCCCCAACATAGCAATAATAACCCTTTCGTGTGTCCCCATATCCAAGAAAGAGATATTTAGCAGAGCTTGCATCTAATTTGGTGCGTTCCGGGTCAAGAAGAAGAACATAGTAAGTGCATCCAAATACTCGAAGCATGAAATACTTGGGAGGATGTACAAATAGTTTCTTGGTGAGGCATTGTTTAACACAAGAGTAGGTAATAGATTAATCAAATATACAGAGGTTAGAACAACTTCTACCTAGAATACCTTCAGCATATTCAACTAGAGGCGGAGGGCACAAGCGGTCTCTTGAATATGGTTGTACTTTCTTTCAACAACGCCATTTTGTTGTGATTGATAAGGGCAACTTCGTTGATGGATAATTCTTTTCTTAGCGAGTAACTCCTTGAAATTATTTGACATGTATTCTCTCCCTGAGTCTATACGTATAACTTTGATTTTCGAATTGAATTTGATCTGTACCGTGGAATAAAAATATTTGAATACTTGCAAAACTTCCGACTTCTGACCCAAGAAATATACCCACGAGTATCATGGTCAATTATCAATGAAAGAAACGTAATAATATTTTTCCATTAAGGAGCCAACGGGAGCCAGTCCCCGCACATCAGTATGAATTAAGTCAAAGGTAGAAGCATCATAATTTAGACTAGAGACAAGGTAAAATATGAGATTTGGCAAGAGCACAATCTTCACAAGTTTTATTAATGTCAGACTTGTGATCAACATGGTCTAACATTCCAGAAGAAAATGCAGAATTCAAATTTAATGTCAACTTGCGAATGACCTAAACTGCAATGCCAGAGCCTCCAAAGTTTATTGCATAATTTATTTCAGTAGATGTTGGGGAAACAAAACAGACAAGTGAAGTTGTAATCAATTCGAAGTCCAAGAAAAAGAGCTTTTGTTTCCTACAACCTCACCCAATCACCTTACCTGTATGTAGGTCCTATATAAAACAACCAGAAGTAGAGAATGGGATCCAATATAATTTTACTTTACTAGTTGACAAACAAAAATCAAGTCTGCTAAGAAACTAGGTGCATATAAAACATTAGGGATTGATAAAGTTGTCAAATCCGGAAGAGAAATAGACAATTATCCAATTTTCTCTATAAAAAGAGTGACCAGTAGCAATTTTGTCATTTTGAAATATGGAACCGCATTTTGTAAGACTTGTAAATCGCCTGTCATGTGGTTCGAAGCACCTGAATCGAAAATCCAAGATGTCTTAGGATTAGCCTTACTGATTCCATAAGTATGGAGAGCTTGACTAATTTGTTGGAGGAAATCAGGTGTAAGAGACGATGGCTGACTTGAAAAGGCTGAAGGAGGCTCATCAGTAGGAAAAGTCAAGACTCCTAAGGCTATGATGCCAAGATAGATGAGGTGAAGTGAGGTGTCCATGGCCACGAGTTATCCCCACATCGCTTGGAGAGATGGAGATCTTGATCTACTTATATAATTTCCTCTCCCAGACATAAAGGACATATTTTAAAACCTTAGCGCGGCTACACATTTCTTAAGAACTCCGTATTTAAGCGTGCTCGGGCGAGAATAGTACTAGGATGGGTGACCCCCCTAGGAAGTCCTTGTGCAGGAACATGCAAAGCGGATAATTTCTTGTGTGTTTGGGGCGGATGTTACAAAATGGAATCAAAGTTGGTTCTCCTCGCAATGGGGGCGTCTAACCCTACACGTGGACGTATAGCCCTTATGAGGGGTGGATTGTGATGACCAAGAGCCAAGACTTCTAAGGCTTTGATGCCAAGATGGATGAGGTAATTAAGATGTTCAAGGACACAAGTTAGCCCTATATCGTCTGGAGAGAAGGAGATCTTGAGCTACTTATATAATTTTCCCTCCCAACTATAGAAGACTTGTTTTAAAACTGTGTGTCACTACGGATTTCGTAACAACTCTGTAATTAAGCGTGCTCGGGCGAGATTAGTACTAGAATGGGTAACCCCCCTAGGAAGTTCTCGTACAGGCACGGGCAATGCAAATAATTTCTTATGTGTTTGAGGTGGATATTACATGGAATACGATGACCTGTCCTTAATAGAACCGATCAGATTCATAGTTCGACGATAGGGTCTTTTTCAATTTCAACAGTAGACTTTGCTCAAGTCATGACTCTTTCCCTTAAGAGACTTTGCAAGAAGGTCGGAATAAGATACAATGTTAGGCGATGAAAGAGACTTTAAGCGAGCCTCTTCGATAAGGAGCTCAACAAGAATCAGATTATGATGGAATTCCTCTCCTTAAGTTAGAATTGCAGCACAAACATGTTCAAACTCAGGCTGCAGCTTCATTAAGAAATTTTAAAACCAAGTCTGATGCCCCACTTGGAAGTAAACATATCATGTCCATCTCGTTTCATATCAGCATCATTGCATAATAGACTTCTTGAATCTTATTGGGCATAATAGAGAGACATATTGCGAGGCTCTTAGAGGGTGTTTTAGGGAGGAATGCTCGTTTATTTATAATTTACTTATGATTTTAGGGTATTTTTGGGAGGCAATGGCAAGGCTCTTAGATGGTGTTTCTGGGAGAAAATCTCGATTGTGTATAATTTACATAAGATTATCGGATGGGGCTTCAAACAAAATATGGAGCATTTTTGGCTCCCTAAATATAGGGAGTCTAGTATCAATCTCAAAAAATATAGAGCATATTGTGAGGCTCTTAGAGAGTATTTTTGGGAGGAGTGCTCGATTGTATGTAATTTACTAAAGGTATTCGGGTGGGGGTTCAAAAAAATATAGAGCGGTTTTGACTCCCTAAACATAGGGAGTCTAGTAGCAATCTCAAAAATAGAGAGCATATTGTGAGGAATTTAGAAAGTATTTAAGGGAGGAGTACTCGATTGTATATAATTTAGTTATGATGATCAGGTGGGAGCCTTAAGAAATTAGGAGCGATTTTGGCTTCCTAAATATAGGGAGTCTAGTAGCGATCCCAGAAATAAGGAGGCAATGACAAGGCTCATTTAAGTTGTTTTTGGGTGGAATACTCGATTGTATATAATTTACATAAGGTTGATGGGTGGGGGTACAAAATAAATATGGAGCAATTTTTGCTCCCTAAATATAGGGAGTCTAGTTGCATCCCCAAAAATAGAGAGCATATTGTGAGGCTCTTAGAGGGTGTTTTAGGGAGGAGTACTCGATTATATATAAATTACTTAAGGTTATTGAGTGGGTGTTCAAAAAAAATATGGAGCGGTTTTGGCTACCTAAATATAGGGAGTGTAGTAGCAATCCCAAAAATAGAAAGGCATATTGCGAGGCTCTTAGAGGGTATTTTAGGGAAGAGTGCTTGATTTATATATAATTTGTTTATGATTTTAGGATATTTTTGGGAAGCAAAGGCGAGGCTCTTAGAGGGTATTTTTGGGAGAATTGCTTGATTATAAATAATTTATTTAAGGTTGTCGGGTGGGGGATTAAAAAAAATATAGAGCGATTTTGGCTTCCTAAATATAGGGAGTCTAGTAGTAATCCCAAAAATAGAGAGCATATTGCGGGGCTCTTAGAGGGTATTTTAGGAGGAGTGCTCGATTATATATAATTCTTTTAAGGTTGTTCGGTGGGGGTTTAAAAAAAATATAGAGCAGTTTTGGCTCCCTAAATATAGGGAGTCTAGTAGCAATCCCAAAAATAAAGATCATATTATGAGGCTCTTAGAGGGTATTTAAGGAGGAGTGCTCGATTGTATATAATTTACTTAGGGTTGTCAGGTGAGGGTTCAAAAAAAATATGAAGCGATTTTACTTCCTTATATATAGGGAGTCTAGTAGCAATCACAAAAATAGAAAGCATATTGCGAGGGTATTAGATTGTGTTTTTGAGAGGAATGCTCGATTTTATATAATTTACTTAAGGTTGTCGGGTTGGGGTTCTAAAAAAATATGGAGTGGTTTTGGCTCCCTAAATATAGGAGACTAGTAGTAATCACAAAAATAGAGAGCATATTGTAAGTCTCTTAGTAGGTGTTTTAGGAAGGAGTGCTCGATTGTATATAATTTACTTAAGGTTATCGGGGGGGGGGTTTAAAAAAAATATAGAGCGATTTTGGCTCCCTAAGTATATGGAGTCTAGTAGAAATCCCAAAAATAGAGAGGCATGTTGCGAGGCTCTTAGAGGGTATTTTAGGGAGGAGTGCATGATTTATATATAATTTACTTATGATTTTAGGGTGTTTTTTTGGAAACAATAGCGAGGCTTTTAGAGGGTGTTTTTGGGTGGAATGCTCGATTATGTATAATTTACGTAAGGTTGTCGGGTGGGGGTTCAAACAACATATGGAGAGATTTTGGCTCCCTAAATATAGGGAGTCTAGTAGTAATTCTAAAAAATAGAGAGCATATTATAAGGCTCCTAGTGGGTGTTTTAGGGAGGAATGCTCAATCATATATAATTTACTTAAGGTTGTCGGGTAGGAGTTAAAAAAAAATATAGAGCAGTTTTGGGTCCTTAAATATAGGGAGTCTAGTAGCAATCCTAAAAATAAAGAGGCATATTGTGAAGCTCTTAGAGAGTGTTTTAAGGAGGAGTGCTTGATTTATATATAATTTTCTTAAGATTTTTGGGTGTTTTTAGTTGGCAATGGCGAGACTCTTAGTGGGTGTTTTTGGAAAGAATACTCGATTATATATAATTTACTTGAGGTTGATAAGTGGGGGTTCAACAAAAATATGGAGCGGCTTTGGCTCCCAAAATATAGGGAGCCTAGTAGCAATCCCAAAAATAGAGAGCATATTACCAGGCTCTTAGATGGTGTTTTAGGAAGGAGTGCTCGGTTGTATATAATTTACTTAAAGTTATTGGGTGGGCGTTAAAAGTAAATAAGGAGCAGTTCTGGCTCCCTAAATATTGGGAATCTAGTAGGAATCCCAAAAATAGAAAGGCATATTTTGAGTTTCTTAGAGGGTGTTTTAGTAAGGTGTGCTTGATTTATATATAATTTACTTTTGTTTTTAGGGTGTTTTTGGGAGGCAATGACGATGCTCTTAAAGGTGTTTTTGGGAGAAAAGCTCGATTGTATATAATTTACTTAAGGTTACTGGGTGTGGGTTCAAAAAAAATTTAGAGCGGTTATGGCTCCCTAAATATAGGGAGTCTAGAAGCAATCCTAAAAATAGAGATTATATTGCAAGTCTCTTAGAGAGTGTTTTAAGGAGGAGTGCTCGATTATATATATTCACTTAAGGTTGTTGGGTGGGGGTTCAAAAAAAATATAGGGACGTTTTGGCACCCTAAATATAGGGAGTCTAGTAGCAATCCCAAAACTAGAGAGCATATTGTAAGGCTCTTAGAGGGTGTTTTAGGGAGTAGTGCTCGATTGTATATAATTTACTTAAGGTTGTCGAGCGGTGGTTCAAAAAAAATATGGAGCGGTTTTCGGTCCCTAAATATAGGGAGTCTAGTAGCAATCCCAAAAATAGAGAGCATATTGCGAGGCTATTAGAGGATAATTTTAGGAGGAATGTTCGATTGTATATAATTTACTTATTGTTGTCTGGTGGGGGTTCAAAAAAAATATGGAGCGATTTTGGCTTCCAAAATATAGGGAGTTTAATAGTAATCCCAAAAATAGAGAGCATATTATGCTATTAGAGGGTATTTTAGGGAGGAGTGCTTGATTGTATATAATTTACTTAAGGTTGTCAGGTGGGGGTTCAAAAAAAAAATGTAGCGATTTTGGCTTCCTAAATATAGGGAGTCTAGTAGCAATCCCAAAAATATAGGGCCATATTGCGTACTTTTAGAGGGTATTTTAGGGAGGAGTGCTTGATTTATATATAATTTAATTATGATTTTGGGTGTTTTTGGAAGGCAATGGCGAGGCTCTTAGAGGGTGTTTTTAGGCGGAATGCTCGATTGAGTATAATTTAATTAAGGTTGTTGGGTGGGGGTTAAAGCAAAATATAGAGCGATTTTGGCTCCCTAAATATAAGGAGTCTAGTAGTAATCTAAAAAATAGACAGTATATTGTGAGGCTCTTAGAGGGTGTTTTAGGGAGGAGTGCTCAGTCGTATATAATTTACTTAAGGTTATCGGGTGGGGGTTCAAAAAAAATATGGAGTAGTTTTGGCTCCTTAAATATAGGGAGTCTAGTAGCAGTCCTAAAAATAGAGAGGTATATTGTGAGGCTCTTAGAGGGTGTTTTAGGGAGAAGTGCTTGATTTATATATAATTTATTTATGATTTTTAGGTGTTTTTGGGAGGCAATGGTGAGGCTTTTAGAGGTTTATTTTGGAAGGAATGCTTGATTATATATAATTTACTTAAGATTGATGGGTTGGGGTTCAAAAAAAATATGAAGTAGTTTTGGGTCCCTAAATATAGGTAGTCTAGTAGCAATCCCAAAAATAGAGATTATATTACTAGGCTCTTAGAGGGTGTTTTAGGAAGTAGTGCTCGATTGTATATAATTTACTTAAGGTTGTCAGGTGGGCGTTCAAAAAAAATATGGAGCGGTTTTGGCTCCCTAAATATAGGGAGTATAGTAGCAATCCCAAAATTAGAAAGGCATATTGCAAGTCTCTTAGAGGGTGTTTTAGGCAGGAGTGCTTGATTAATATATGATTTACTTATGATTTTAGGGTATTTTTATGAGGCAATGGCGAGGCTCTTAGAGGGTATTTTTTAGAGGAATGCTTGATTGTATATAATTTACTTAAGGTTGTCGGGTGTTGGTTCAACAATAATATGGAGCGGTTTTGGCTCCCTAAATATAGGGAGTTGAGTAGCAATCCCAAAAATAGAGAGTATATTTCGAGTCTCTTAGAGGGTGATTTAGGAAGGAGTGCTCGATTGTATATATAATTCACTTAAGGTTATCGGGTGGGGGTTTAAAAAAATATAGAGCGATTTTGGGTCCCTAAATATAGGGAGTCTAGTAGCAATCCCAAAAATAGAGAGCATATTGCGAGGCTATTAGAGGGTGTTTTTAGGAATAATGATCGATTGTATATAATTTACATAAGGTTGTCTGGTGGTAGTTAAAAAAAAATATGGAGCTATTTTGGCTTCCTAAATATAGGGAGTCTAGTAGCAATCTAAAAAATAGAGAGCATATTAGGCTCTTAGAGGGTGTTTTAGGGAGAAGTGATCGATTGTATATAATTTACTTAAGGTTGTCGGGTGGGGGTTCAAAAATAATATGGAGCAATTTTGGCTCCCTAAATATAGGGAGTATAGTAGCAATCCCAAAAATAGAGAGGCATGTTGCGAGGCTCTTAGAGGGTGTTTTAGGGAGGAGTGCTTGATTTATATATAATTTATTTATGATTTTAAGGTATTTTTGGTAGGCAATGGTGAGGCTCTTAGAGGGTGTTTTTGGAAGAAATGCTCGATTGTCTATAACTTAGTTAAGGTTGTTAGGTGGGGGTTCAAACAAAATATACAACGATTTTGGCTCCCTAAATATATGGAGTCTAGTAGCTATCCCAAAAAATAGAGAGCATATTGCGAGGCTCTTAGGGGGTGTTTTAGGGAGGAGTGCTCGATTGTATATAATTTACTTAAGGTTGTTGGGTGGGGGTTCAAAAAAAATATAGAGCGGTTTTGGCTCTCTAAATATAGGGAGTATAGTGGCAATCCCAAAAATAGAGAGCATATTGCGAGGCTTTTAGAGGGTATTTTTGGGAGGAATGCTCGATTGTATATAATTTACTTAAGGTCGTTGGGTGGGGCTTCAAAAAAAATATGGAGTTGTTTTTGGCTCCTTAAATATAGGGAGTCTAGTAGCAATGCCAAAAATAGATAACATATTAGGCTTTTAGTGGGTGTTTTAGGGAGGAGTGGTCGATTGTATATAATTTACTTTAGGTTGTCGGGTGGGGCTTAAAAAAAAATATGGAACGATTTTGGCTCCCTATATATAGGGAGTCTACTAGCAATCCAAAAAATAGTGAGGCATATTTTGAGGCTTTTAGAGGGTGTTTTACGAAGGAGTGCTTGATTTATATATAATTTACTTAGGATTTTAGTGTGTTTTAGTTGGCAATGGCGAGGCTTTTAGAGGGTGTTTTTGGGAGGAATGCTCGATTGTGTATAATTTACTTAAGGTTATCGGTTGGGGGCTCAAACAAAACAAGGAGCTATTTTTGCTCCCTATATATAGGGAGTCTAGTAGCAATCCCAAAAAATAGAGAGCATATTGCGAAGCTCTTAGAGTGTGTTTTAGGAAAGAGTGCTTGATTATATATAATTTACTTAAGATTGTTGGGTGGGGGTTCAAAAAAAATATGGAGTGGTTTTGGCTCCTTAAATATAGAGAGTCTAGTAGCAATCCCAAAAATAAAGAGACATATTGCAAGACTCTTAGTGGGTATTTTAGGGAGGAGTACTTGATATATATATAATTTATTTATGATTTTAGAGTATTTTTAGGAGGGAATGGTGAGGCTCTTTGAGGGTATTTTTGGGAGGAATGCTTGATTATATATAATTTACTAAAGGCTGTCGTGTGGGGGTTCAAAAAACATATCGAGCGGTTTTGGCTCCCTTAGTATAGGGAAACTAGTAGCAATACAAAAAATAGAGAGCATATTGCGAGGCTCTAAGAAAGTATTTTAGGAAGGAGTGCTCGATTGTATATAATTTAGATATGATTTTTGGGTAGGAGCCTTGAGAAATTAGAAGCGATTTTGGTATCCCAAATATTGGGAGTCTAGTAGCGATCCCAAAAATAAGGAGGCAATCGCGAGGCTCATATAAGGTGTTTTTGAGAGGAATACTTTATTGTATATAATTTACTTAAGGTTGACGGGCGGGGGTTCAAAAAAAGTATGAAGCGGTTTTGGCTCCGTAAATATAGGGAATCAAGTAGCAATCTCAAAAATAGAGAGCATATTGTGAAGCTCTTAGAGGGTATTTTAGGATGGAGTGCTCAATTGTATATAATTTACTTAAGGTTGTCGGGTGGGTGTTCAAAAAAAATATAGAGCGGTTTTGGCTACCTAAATATAGAGAGTCTAGTTGGGATCCCAAAAATAAAATGGCATATTGCGAGGCGCTTAGAGGGTGTTTTATGGAGGTGTGCTTGATTTATATATATTTCACTTATAATTTTAGGGTGTTTTTTGGAGGCAATGGCGAGTCTCTTAGAGGGTGTTTTTGGGAGGAATGCTCGATTGTATATAATTTACTTAAAGTTATCGGGTGGGGGTTCAAAAATAATATAGAGCATTTTTGGCTCTATAAATATAGGGAGTCTAGTTGCAATCCCAAAAATTAAGAGCATATTGTGAGGCCGGGGGTTTTTGGGAAAAGTGCTTGATTGTATATAATTTACTTAAGGTTGTCCGGTGGGGGTTCAAAAAAAATATGGAGCAGTTTTGGCTCCCTAAATATAAAGAGTCAAGTAGCAATCCCAAAAATAGAGAGCATATTGCAAGGTTCTTAGTGGGTATTTTAGGGAGGAGAGCACAATTGTATATAATTTTCTTAAGGTTGCCGGGTGGGGGTTCAAAAAAAATATGAAGCGATTTTGCCTCTCTAAATATAGGGAGTCTAGTAGCAAGCCCAAAAATAGAGAGCATATTGCGAGACTATTAGATGGTGTTTTTGGGAGGAGTGCTAAATTGTTTATAATTTACTTAAGGTTATCGGGTGGGGGTTCAAAAAAATATGGAGCTATTTTGTCTCCTTAAATATAGGGAGTCTTGTAGCAATCCCAAAAATAGAGAGGCATATTTCGAGGCTCTTAGGGGGTATTTTAGGAAGGTGTGCTTGATTTTTATATAATTTACTTAAGAGTTTAGGGTATTTTTGGGAGGCAATGGCGAGGCACTTAGAGGGTGTTTTTAAAAACAAAACTCAATTATATATAGTTTACTTAAGGTTATCGGGTGGGGGGTTAAAACAAATATGAAGCAGTTTTACCTCCCTAAATATAGGGAGTCTAGTAGCAATCCCAAAAATAGAGAGCATATTGCGAGGCTATTAGATGGTGTTTCTGGGAGGAGTGCTTGATTGTATATTATTTACTTAATATTATTGGGTGGGAGTTCAAAAAAAATATGGAGCGGTTTTGGCTTCTTAAATATAGAGAGTCTAGTAGCAATCCCAAAAATAGAGAGGCATATTGCGAGGCTTTAAGAGGGTATTTTAGGAAGAAATGCTTGATTTATATATAATTTACTTATAAGTTTAGGGTGTTTTTAGGAGGCAATGGCATGGATCTAAGAGGGTGTTTTTGGGAGGAATGCTCAATTATATATAATTTACTAAAGGTTGTCGTGTGAGGGTTCAAAAAAAATATAGTGCGGTTTTGGCTCCCTAAATATAGGGAGACTAGTAGCAATCCCAAAAATAGAGAGCATATTGTGAGGCTCTTAGAAAGTATTTTAGGAAGGAATGCTCGATTGTATAAAATTTAGTTATGATTATCGAGTAGGTGCCTTGGGAAATTGGGAGAGATTTTGGATCCCCAAATATAGGGAGTCTAGTAATAATCCCAAAAATAAGGAGGCAATGGAGAGGCTCATATAAGGTGTTTTTGGGAGAAATACACGATTGTATATAATTTACTTAAAGTTGACGGGTGGGGGTTCAAAAAAAATATAGAGCAGTTTTGGCTCCCTAAATATTGGGAGTCTAGCAGTAATCCCAAAAATAGAGAGTATATTACGAAGCTCTTAGAGGGTGTTTTAGGGAGGAGTGTTCGATTGTATATAATTTATTTAAGGGTATCGGGTCGGCGTTTAAAAAAAATATAGAGCTGTTTTGGCTCCCTAAATATAAGGAGTCAAGTAGCAATAATGAGGCTCTTAGAGGGTGTTTTTTGGAGGTGTACTTGATTTATATATAATTTACTTATCATTTTAAGGTGTTTTTCGCAATAAATGGCGAGGCTTTTAGAGGGTGTTTTTGGGAGGAATGCTTGATTGTATATAATTTATTTAAAATTATCGGGTGGTAGTTCATAAAAAATATGGAGCGGTTTTGGCTCTATAAATATAGGGAGTCTAGTAGCAATCACAAAAGTAGAGAGCATATTATGAGGCTCTTAGAGGGTGTTTTAGGAAGGAGTGCTCGATTATATATAATTTACTTAAGGTTGTCCGGTGGGGGTTCAAAATAAATATAGAGCGGTTTTGGCTCTCTAAATATAAGGAGTCAAGTAGCAATCTTAAAAAAAGAGAGCATATTGCAAGGTTCTTAGAGGGTATTTTAGGGAGTAGAGCTCGATTGTATATAATTTACTTAAGATTGTCGGGTGGGTATTCAAAAAAAATATAGAGCGATTTTGCCTCCCTAAATGTAGAGAGTCTAGTAGAAATCCCAAAAATTGAGTGCATATTGCGAGGCAATTAGATGGTGTTTTTTGGAGGATTGCTTGATTGTATATAATTTACTTAAGGTTGTCAGGTGGGGGTTCAAAAAAAATATAGAGCAATTTTGGCACCCAAAATATAGGGAGTTTAGTAATAATCCCAAAAATAGAGAGCATATTGTGAGGCTCTTAGAGGGTGTTTTAGGGAGGAGTGCTCGATTGTATATAATTTAATTTGGTTGTCGGGGGAGGGGGTTCAAAAAAAATATAGAACGATTTTGGCTCCCTAAATATAAGGAGACTAGTAGCAATACCAGAAATAGAGTGGCATGTTGCGAGGCTCTTAGCGGGTGTTTTTGGGATGAGTTCTTGGATTATATATAATTTACTTATGATTTTATGGTATTTTTAGGAGGCAATAGAGAGGTACTTAGGGGGTGTTTCTGAGAGGAATGCTCGATTATGTATAATTTACTTAAGGATTTCGAGTGGGGATTCAAACAAAATATGGAGTAGTTTTGGCTCCCAAAATACAGGGAGTTTAGTAGCCATCCCAAAAAATAGAGAACATATTACGAGGCTCTTAGAGGGTGTTTTAGGGAGGAGTGCTCAATTGTATATAACTTACTTAAGGTTGTCGGGTGGGGGTTCAAAAAAAATATGGAGCGGTTTTAGCTCCTTCAATATAGAGAGTCTAGTTGCAATCCTAAAAATAGAGAGGCATATTGCGGGACTCTTATAGGGTGTTTTAGGGAGGATTGCTTGATTTATATATAATTTACTTATGGTTTTTGGGTGTTTTTGGGAGGAATGATCAATTGTATATAATTTACTTAAGGTTGACGGGTGGGGGTTCGAAAAACATTTGGAGCAATTTTAGTTCCCTAAATATAGGGAGCCTAGTAGCAATCCCAAAAATAGAGAGCGTATTGCTAGGATTTTAGAGGGTGTTTTAGGGAGGAGTGTTCCATTGTATATAATTTACTTAAGGTTGTCGGGTGGGCATTCAAACAAAATATGAAGCTATTTTAGCTACCTAAATATAGGGAGTCTAGTTGCAATCCCAAAAATAGAAGAACATATTGCGAGGCTCTTATAGGGTGTTTTAGGGTGGAGTGCTTGATTTATATATAATTTACTTATGATTTTAGAATATTTTTGAAAGGCAATAACAAAGCTCTTAGAGGGTTTTTTTGGGATGAATGCTCGATTATATATAATTTGATTATGGTTGTCGGGTGGGGTTTCAAAAATAATATAGAGCAGTTTTGGTTCCCTAAATATAGGGAGTCTAGCTGCAATCCCAAAAATAGAGAGAATATTACCAGGCTCTTTGAGGGTGTTTTAGGAAAGAGTGCTTGATTGTATATAATTTACTTAAGGTTGTCAGGTGGGCGTTAAAAAAAAATATAGAGCAGTTTTGGCTCCCCAAATATAGGGATTCTAGTAGCAATCCCAAAAATAGAAAGACATATTGCGAGTCTCTTTGAGGGTGTTTTAGGGAGGAGTGCTTGATTTATATATAATTTACTTATGATTTTAGGGTGTTTTTGGGAGGCAATGGCGAGGCTCATAAATGGTGTTTTTGGGAGGAATGCTCGATTGCATATAATTTATTAAAGGTCGTTGGGTGGGGGTTAAAAAAAAATATAGAGCAGTTTTCGCTCCCTAAATTTAGGGAGTCTCGTAGCAATCCCAAAAATATAGAGCATATTGCGAGTCTCTTAGAGGGTATTTTAGGGAGGAGTGCTCGATTGTTTATAATTAACTTAAGTATATCGGGTGGGGTTAAAAAAAAATATGGGGTGGTTTTGGCTCCCTAAAGATAAGGAGTCTAGTAGCAATCGCAAAAATAGAGAGCAGATTGTGAGGGTTTTAGAGCGTGTTTTAAGGAGGAGTGCTTGATTGTATATAATTTAATTAATATTGTCGGGTGGGGGTTCAAAAAAAATATGGAGCGGTTTTGGCTCTCTAAATATAGGGAGTCTAGTAGCAATCCTAAAAATAGAGAGCATTTTGTGAGGCTATTAGAGGGTGTTTTTTAGAGGAATGCTCGATTGTATATAATTTACTTAAGGTTATCGGGTGGGGGTTTAAAAAAAAATATGGAGCGGTTTTAGCTCCCTAACTATAGTGAGTCTAGTAGCAATCCCAAAAATAGAGAGTATATTAGGCTCTTAGAGGGTGTTTTAGGAAGGAGTGCTCGATTGTAAATAATTTACTTAAGGTTGTCGAGTGGGGATTTAAAAAAATATGGAGCTATTTTGGCTCCCTAAATATAGGGAGTATAGTAGCAATTCCAAAAATTGAGAGGCATATTGTGAAGCTCTTAAACAGTGTTTTAGAAAGGAGTGCTTGATTTATATTTAATTTACTTATGATTTTAGAGTGTTTTTAGGAGGCAATGGCAAGGATCTTAGAGGGTGTTTTTTGGAGGAATTCTCGATTGTGTATAATTTACTTAAGGTTGTCGGGTGGGGGTTCAAAAAAAATATGGTGCAATTTTGGGTCCTTAAATATAGGGAGTCAAATAGCAATCCCAAAAATAGAGATGCATATTGCAAGGCTCTTAGAGGGTATTTTAGAGAGGAGTGCTTGATTTATATATAGTTTACTTATAATTTTTGAGTATTTTAGGAAGGCAATGATGAGGCTCTTAGAGGGTGTTTTTGGGAGAAATGCTCGATGATATATAATTTACTAAAGGTTATCTAGTGTGGGTTCAAAAAAAATATAGAGCGGTTTTGGTTCCCTAAATATATGGAGTCTAGTCGCAGTCCCAAAAATAGAGAGCATATTGCGAGGCTCTTAGAAAGTGTTTTAGGAAAGAGTACTCGATTGTATATAATTTAGTTATGATTATTAGGTGAGTGCCTTGAGAAATTGGGAGCGATTTTAGCTCCCCAAATATAGGCAGGCTAGTAGCGATCCCAAAAATAAGGAGGCAATGGCAAGGGTCTTATAAGGTTTTTTTGGGAGGAATGCTCGATTGTATATAATTTACTTAAGGTTGACGGGTGGGAATTAAAAAAAAAATAGTGCGGTTTTTGCTCCCTAAATATAGGGAGTCTAGTAGCAATCACAAAAATAGTGAGCATATTGCGATGCCCTAAAAGGGTGGTTTAGGGAGGAGTGCTTGATTGTATATAATTTACTTAAGGTTTTCAAGTGGGCGTTCAAAAAAAATATGGAGCATTTTGGCTATCTAAATATAAGGAGTCTAGTAGCAATCCCAAAAATATAAAGGCATATTGCAAGGGTCTTAGATGGTGTTTTAGGGAGGAGTGCTTGATTTTTATATATTTTACTTATAATTTTAGGGTATTTTTGGGAGGCAATGACGAGGCTCTTAGAGGGTGTTTTTGGGAGGCAATGACAAGGCTCTTAGAGGGTGTTTTTGGGAGGAATGCTCGATTGTGTATAATTTACTTAAGGTTATCGGGTGGGGGTTTAAATAAAATATGGAGTAGTTTTGGCTCCCTAAATATAAGGAGTCTAGTAACTATCCCAATTAATAGATAGCATATTGTGAGGCTCTTAGAGAGTGTTTTAAGGTGGAGTACTCGATTGTATATAATTTACTTAAGGTTGTCGGGTAGGGGTGCAAGAAAAATATGGAACGGTTTTGGCTCCTTAAATATAGAGAGTCTAGTAGCAATTCCAAAAATAGAGAGGCATATTGCGAGGCTTTTAGTGGGTATTTTAAGGAGGAGTGCTTGATTTATATATAACTTACATATAATTTTAGGTTGTTTTTGGGATGCAATGGTGAGCCTCTTAGATGGTGATTTTGGGAGGAATGCTCAATTATATATAATTTACTAAAGATTGTCAGGTGGGGGTTCAAAAAAAATATAGAGCTCTTTTGGCTCTCTAAATATAGGGAGTCTATTAGCAATCCCAAAAATAGAGAGCATATTGCGAGGCTCTTATAAAGTGTTTTAGGGAGGAGTGCTCAATTATACATAATTTAGTTAAGATTATTGGGTGAGAGTTTTGAGAAATTAGGAGCGATTTTGGCTCCCAAAATATTGGGAGTCTAGTAGCGATCCCAAAAATAAGGAGGCAATGGCGAGGCTCATATAAGGTGTTTTAGGGAGAAATACTCGATTGTCTATAATTTACTTAAAGTTGATGGGTGGGGGTTCAAAAAAAATATTGAACAGTTTTGGCTCCCTAAATATAGGGAGTCTAGAAGCAATCCCAAAAATATAGAGCATATTGTGAGGCTCTTAGAGGGTCTTTTAGGGGGGAGTACTTGATTGTATATAATTTCCTTAAAGTTGTCGGGTGGGCGTTCAAAAAAAACATGGAGCGGTTTTGGCTAACTAAATATAGGGAGTCTAGTAGCAATCCGAAAAATAGAAAGGCATATTGCGAGACTCTTAAAGGGTGTTTTAGGGAGGAGTGCTTGATTTATATATAGTTTACTTATGATTTTAGGGTGTTTTTGGGAGGCAATGGCGAGGCTCTTCGAGGGTGTTTTTGGAAGGAATGCTCGATTGTATATAATTTACTTAAGGTTACTAGGTGGGGGTTCAAAAAAAATAAGTTACTATTTTGGCTCCATAAATATAGGGAGTCTAGTAGCAATCCAAATAATATAGAGCATATTACGAGGCTGTTAGAGGGTATTTTAGGGAGGAGTGCTCGCTTGTATATAATTCACTTTAGTTTATCCTGTGGTGGTTCAAAAAAAATATGGAGCAGTTTTGGCTCCCTAAATATAGGGAGTCTAGTAGCAATCCCAAAAATAGAGAGCATATTGCAAGGCTCTTAGAGGATATTTTAGGGAGGAGTGCTCGATTTCATATAATTTACTTAAGGTTATCGGGTGGGGGTTAAAAAATATATGTAGCAGTTTTGCCTCCCAAAATATACGGAGTTTAGTAGCAATCTAAAGAATAGAGAGCATATTGCGAGGCTATTAGATGGTGTTTTTGGGAGGAATGTTCGATTGTATATAATTTACTTAAAGTTGTTGGGTGGGGGTTCAATAAAAATATGGAGCAGTTTTGGTTCCCAAAATATAGGAAGTCTAGTAGCAATCCAAAAAAAAAAGTGCATATTGCGAGGCTCTTAGAGGTTGTTTTTGGGAGGAGTGCTGGATTATATATAATTTACTTATGGTTGTTGGGTGGGTGTTCAAAAAAAATATGGAGTGATTTTTGCTCCCTAAATATAGAAAGTCTAGTAGCAATTCCAAAAATAGAGAGGCATATTCCGAGGCTCTTAGAGGGTGTTTTAGGGAGGAGTGCATAATTTATATATAATTTACTTATGATTTTAGGGTGTTTTTGGGAGGCAATGGCGAGGCTCTTAGAGAGTGTTTTTGGGAGGAATGCTCGATTGTGTATAATTTACTTAAGGTTGTCGGATGGGTATTCAAACAAAATATGAAGTGGTTTTGGCTCCCTAAATATAGGGAGTCTAGTAGCAATTCTAAAAAATATAGAGCATATTCTGAGGCTCTTAGAGGGTGTTTTAGGGAGAAGTGCTTAATCGCATATAATTTACTTAAGGTTATCGGGTGGGGGTTCAAAAATAATATAGAGCGGTTTTGGCTCTTTAAATATAGGGAGTCTAGTAGCAATCCTTAGAATAGGAAGGCATATTATGAGACTTTTAGAGGGTATTTTAGAGAGGAGTGCTTGATTTATATATAATTTACTTATGATTTTAGGGTGTTTTTGGGAGGCAATGGCATGGCTTTTAAAGGGAGTTTTTGGGAGGAATGGTCGATTGTATATAATTTTCTTAAGGTTGTCGGTTGGGAGTTCAAAAAAATATGGAGTGGTTTTGGCTCCCTAAATATAGGGAGTATAGTAGCAATCCCAAAAATGGAGAGCATATTGCGAGGCTCTTAGAGTGTATTTTAGGGAGGAGTGCTCGATCGTATATGATTTAGTTATGATTATCAGGTGGTAGCCTTGAGAAATTGGGAGTGATTTTAGCTCCCCAAATATACGGAGTCTTGTAGGATCCTAAAAATACAATGGCAAAGCTCTTATAGGGTGTTTTTGGTAGGCATGCTTGATTGTTTGTAATCTACTTAAGGTTGACGGGTGGGTGTTCAAAAAAAATATGGAGTAGTTTTAGCTCCTTAAATATAAAGAGTCTAGTAGCAATCCGAAAAATAGAGATAATATTACGAGGTTCTTAGAGGGTGTTTTAGGAAGGAGTACTCGATTGTATATAATTTCCATAAGGTTATTGGGTGGGTGTTCAAAAATAATATGGAGCGGTTTTGGCTACATAAATAGAGGGAGTCTAGTAGCAATCCCAAAAATAGAAAAACATATTGCAAGGCTCTTAGAGGGTGTTTTAGGAAGGAGTGCTTAATTTATGTATAATTTATTTATGATTTTAAGGTGTTTTTGGGAGGCAATGGCGAGGTTCATAGAGGGTGATTTTGGGAGGAATGCTCGATTGTATATAATTTGCTTAAGCTTGTCGGGTGGGAGTTCAAAAAAAATATGGAGCTGTTTTGGCTCCCTAAATATAGGGAGTCTAGTAGCAATCCCAAAAATAGAAAGCATATTATGAGGCTCTTAGAGGGTGTTTTAGGGAGGAGTGCTCGATTGTATATAATTCACTTAAGGTTGTCAGAAAGGGGTTCAATAAAAATATAGAGTAGTTTTGGCTTCCTAAATATAGGGAGTCTAGTAGTAATCCCAAAAATAGAGATCATATTGGGAGGCTCTTAGAGGTTGTTTTCGATAGGAGTGTTTGATTGTACATAATTTACTTAAGGTTGTCAGGTGGGGGTTCAAAAAAAATATAGAGCGATTTTGGCTCCCTAAATATAGAGAGTCTAGTAGCAATCCCAAAAATAGATAGCATATTACAAGACAATTAGAGGGTGTTTTTGGAAGGAATGCTTGATTGTATATAATTTACTTAAGATTATTGGGTGGGGGTTCAAAAAAAATACGGAGTAGTTTTGGCTCACTAAATATAGGGAGTTTAGTAGCAATCCAAAAAATAGGGAGAATATTACGAGACTCTTAGAGGGTATTTTATGGAGTGCTCAATTGTATATAATTTAGTTAAGGTTGTCGGGTAGGGGTTCAAAAAAATATAGAGCAGTTTTGGCTCTATAAATATAGGGAGTCTAGTAGCATTCCCAAAAATAAAGAGGCATGTTGCGAGGCTCTTAGTGCGTGTATTAGGGAGGAGTGCTTGATTTATATATAATTTAGTTATAATTTTAGGATGTTTTTGGAAGACAATGGTGAGGCTCTTGGAGGGTATTTTTTGGAGGAATGTTCGATTGTATATAATTTACTTAAGGTTGTCGGGTAGGGGTTCAAAAATATTATGGAGCGGTTTTGGCTCCATAAATATAGGGAATCTAGTAGCAATCCCAAAAATAGAAAGCATATTATGAGGCTCTTAGAGGGTATTTTAGGGAGGAGTGCTCGATTGTATATAATTTACTTAAGGTTTTTGGGTGGGGGTTTAAAAAAAATATGGGGTTTTTTTGGCTCCCTAAATATAAGGAGTCTACTAGGAATCCAAAATATAGAGAGCATATTGTGAGGCTCTTAGAGGGTATTTTTGAAAGGAGTTCTTGATTGTATATAATTTACTTAAGATTATCGGGTGGGGGTATAAAAAAAATATGGAGAGGTTTTGGCACTCTAAATATAGGGAGTCTAATAGCAATCCCAAAATTAGAGTGTATATTATGAGGCTATTAGATGGTATTTTTAGGAGGAATGCTCAATTGTATATAATTTACTTAGGTTATTGGGTGGGGTTTCAAAAAACATATGGAGCTATTTTGGCTCCCTAAATATAGAGAGTCTAGTAACAATCACAAAAATAGAGGGCATATTAGGCTCTTAGTGGGTGTTTTAGGGAGGAGTGCTCGATTATATATAATTTACTTAAGGTTGTCGGGTGGGCTTCAAAAAAAATATAGAGCGATTTTGGCTCCCTAAATATAGGGAGTTTAGTCACAATCCCGAATATAGTGAGACATATTGCGAGGCTCTTAAAGGGTGTTTTATGGAGGAGTGCTTCATTTATATATAATCTACTTATAATTTTAGGGTGTTTTTGGGAGGCAATGGTGAGGGTTTTAGAGGGTGTTTTTGGGAGGAATAGTGGATTATGTATAATTTACTTAAGGTTATCGGGTGGGGGTTTAAAAAAAATATAGAACGGTTTTGGCTCCCTAAATATAGGGAGTCTAGTAGCAATCCCAAAAAATAGAGAGCATATTGCGAGGCTCTTAGAGAGTGTTTTAGGGAGGAGTGCTCGATTGTATATAATTTACTTAAGGTTGTCGGATAGGGGTTCAAAAAATATATGGAGCAGTTTTGGCTCCTTAAATATAGAGAGTCTACTTGCAATCCCAAAAATAGGGAGGCATATTGTGAGGCTCTTATAGGGTATTTTTGCGAGGAGTGCATGATTTATATATAATTTACTTATGATTTTAGGGTATTTTTAGGAGGCAATTGCGAGGCTCTTAGAGGGTGTTTTTGGGAGGAATGCTAGATTGTATATAATTTACTTAAGGTTAACGGGTGGGGGTTCAAAAAAATATGGAGCGGTTTTGGCTCCCTAGATATAGGGAGACTAGTAGCAATCCCAAAAATATAGAGGATATTACTAGTTTCTTAGAGGGTCTTTTAGGAAGAAGTGCTTGATTGTATATAATTTACTTAAGGTGGTTGGGTGGGCGTTCAAAAAAATATAGAGCGGTTTTGGCTCCCTAAATATAGGGAGTCTAGTAGCAATCCCATAAATAGAAAGGCCTATTACGAGTCTCTTAGAGGGTGTTATAGGGAGGAGTGCTTGATTTATATATAATTTAGTTTTGATTTTAGGGTATTTTTGGGAGACAATGGTGAGTCTCGTAGAGGGTGTTTTAGGGAAGAATGCTATATTGTATATAATTTACTTAAGATTGTTAAGTGGGGGTTCAAAAAAAATATGGAGTGGTTTTGTCTCCCTAAATATAGGGAGTCTAGTAGCAATCCCAAAAATAGAAAGCATATTATGAGGCCCTTAGAGGGTGTTTTAGGGAGGAGTGCTCGATTGTATATAATTCATTTAAGGTTGTTGGGTGGGGGTTAAAATAAAATATGGGGTGGTTTTGGATTCCTAAATATAGGGAGTCTAGTAGCAATTCCAAAAATAAAGAGCATATTATGAGGTCCGTAGAGGCTCTTTTAGGGAGGAGTGCTCGATTATATATAATTTACTTATGGTTGTCGGGTGGGGGTTCAAATAAAATTTGGAGCAGTTTTGGCTCCCTAAATATAGGGTGCCTAGTACCAATCCTAAAAATATAGAGCATATTGCAAGGCTATTAGAGGGTATTTTTGGAAAGAATGCTCGATTGTATATAATTTACTTAAAGTTGACGGGTAGGGGTTCAAGAAAAATATGGAGCGGTTTTGGCTCCTTAAGTATAGGGAGTCTAGTAGCTATCCCAAAAATAGAGAGCATATTGCGAGGCTCTTAGAGGGTGTTTTAGGGTGGACTGCTCGATTATATATAATTTACTTAAGGTTTTTGGGGGTCGTTCAAACAAAATATGAATCAGCCTTGGCCGCCATAGTATAGTGAGTCTAGTAGCAATCCCAAAAAAAGTAAGGCATATTGCAAGGCTCCTAGAGGGTGTTTTAGGGAGGAGTGCTTGATTTATATATAATTTACTTATGATTTTAGGGTGTTTTTGGGAGGCAATAGTGAGATACTTAGAGGGTGTTTTTTCAAGGAATACTCGATTATATATAATTATATAAGGTTATCGGGTGGGGGTTCAAAAAAAATATAGAGCAATTTTGGCTTCCTAATATAGAGAGTAGTAGCAATCCCAAAATTAGAAAACATATTGCGAGACTCTTAGGGGGTGTTTTAGGGAGGAGTGCTTAATTGTATATAATTCACTTAAGGGTGTCGAGTGGGGGTTCAAAAAAAATATGGAGCAGTTTTGGCTCCCTAAATATAGGGAGTTTAGTAGCAATCCCAAAAATAGAGAGCTTATTGTGAGGCTCATAGAGGGTATTTTAGGGAGGAGTACTCGATTGTATATAATTTACTTAAAGTTATCGGGTGGGGGTTCAAAAAAAAAATATAGTGCTTTAGGATCCCTAAATATAGTTAGTCTAGTAGCAATCCCAAAAATAAAGAGCATATTGTAAGGCTATTAGAGGGTGTTTTTGGGAGGAATGCTCGATTGTATATAATTTATTTAAGGTTGTCAAGTGGGGGTTAAAAAAAAATATGGAGTGGTTTTGGCACCCTAAATATAGGGAGTCTAGTAGCCATCCAAAAAATAGAGAGGCATATTGCAAGGCTCTTTGAGGGTGTTTATAGGGAAGTGTGCTTGATTTATATATAATTTACTTATGATTTTAAGGTGTTTTTCGGAGGCAATGGCATGGCTTTTAGAGGGTATTTTTGGGAGGATTGCTCGATTGTATATAATTTTCTCAAGGTTGTCGAGTGGGGGTTCACAAAATATGGAGTGATTTTGGCTCCCTAAATATTGGGAGTCTAGTAGCAATCCCAAAAATAGAGAGCATATTGCAAGGCTCTCAGAGTGTGTTTTAGGGAGGAGTACTCGATTGTATATAATTTAGTTATGATTATCGAGTGGGAGCCTTGAGAAATTAGGAGCGATTTTGGCTCCCCAAATATAGGGAATCTAGTAGCGATCCCAAAAATAAGAAGGCAATGACGTGGCTCTTATGGGGTGTTTTTGGGAGGAATAGTTAATTGTATGTAATTTACTTAAGGTTGATGGGTCGAGGTTCAAAATCAATATAGAGCGATTTTGGCTCCTTAAATATAGGGAGTCTAGTAGTAATCCGAAAAATAGAGAGAATATTATGAGGCTCTTTGGGATATTTTTGGATGGAGTGCTCGATTATATATAATTTACTTAAGGTTGACGGGTTGGATTTCACAAAAAATATGGAGCTGTTTTGGCTACCTAAATATAGGGAGTCTAGTAGCAATCCCAAAAATAGAATGTTATATTGCAAGGTTCTTAGAGGGTATTTTAGGGAATAGTGCTTGATTTATATATAATTTGTTTATGATTTTAGGGTGTTTTTGGGAGGCAATGGCGAGGCTCGTCGAGGGTGTTTTTGGAAGGAATGCTTGATTATATATAATTTACTTAAGGTGTTCGGGTGGGGGTTTAAAAAAAATATGGGGCAGTTTTGGCTTCAGAGTTATAAGAAGTCTAATAGCAATTCCAAAAATATAAAGCATATTTCGAGGCACTTAGAGAATATTTTAGGGAGGAGTGCTCGATTGTATATAATTTACTTAAGGTTGTCGGGAGGGCATTCAAAAAAAATATGGTGCGATTTTGGCCTACTAAATATAGAGAGACTAGTACTAGTCCCAAAAACAAAAATGCCTATTACGAGGCTCTTAGAGGGTATTTTAGGGAGGTGTGCTGGATTTATATTTAATTTATATAAGATTTTAGTATGTTAGGACGCAATAGCGAGGCTCGTAGAGGGTATTTTTGGGAGGAATGCTCGATTACATTTAATTTACTTAAGGTTATCGGGTGGGGATTCAAAAAAACATAGACCGGTTTTGTCTCCCTAAATATATGGAGTCTAGTTGCAATCCCAAAAATAGAGAGCATATTGCAAGGCTCTTAGAGTGTGATTTAGAGAGGAGTGTTTGATTGTATATAATTCACTTAAGGTTGTCGGGTGGGGGTTCAAAAAAAATATGGAGCAGTTTTGGCTCCCTAAATATAGGGAGTCTTGTAGCAAACCTAAAAATAAAGAGCATATTATGAGGCTCTTAGAGGGTATTTTAGGGAAGAGTGCTTGGTTGTCTATAATTTACTTAAGGTTGTCAGGTGGGGGTTAAAAAAAAAATGTAGCAATTTTGGATCCTTAAATATAGGGAGTCTAGTAGTAATCCCAAAAATAAAGTGCATATTACTAGGCTATTAGATGGTGATTTTTGGAGGAATGCTCGATTGTATATAATTTACTTAAGGTTGTCAGGTGGGGGTTCAAAAAAAATATGGAGTGGTTTTGGCTCCCTAAATATAAAGAGTCTAGTACCAATCGTAAAATTAGAGTGCATATTATGAGGCACTTAGATGGTGTTTTACGGAGGACTACTCGGTTGTTTATAATTCACTTAAGGTTGTTGGGTGGGGATTTAGAAAAAATAAGGGGCGGTTTTGGCACCCTAAATATATGGTGTCTAGTAGAAATCCTAAAAATAGAGAGCATATTGCGAGGCTATTAGATGGTATTTTTGGGAGGAATGTTCGATTGTATATAATTTACTTATGATTATTGGGTAGGGGTTCAAAAAGAATATGAAGAGGTATTGGCTTCCTAAATATATGGAGTCTAGTAGCAATCCCAAGCATAGAGAGCATATTGGGTGGCTCTTAGAGGGTGTTATAAGGAGGAGTGCTCGATTGTATATAATTTATATTAGGTTATCGGGGGAGGTTCAAAAAAAAATATAGAGCGATATTGGTTCCAAAAATATAGGGAGTCTAGTAGCAATCCTAAAAATATATATGCCTGTTGTGAGGCTCTTAGAGGGTGTTTTAGGGAGGAGTGCTTGATTTATATATAATTTAATTATGATTTAAGGGTTTTTTTAGGAGGCAATGAAGAGGCTCTTAGAGGGAGTTTTTGGGAGGAATATTCGATTATGTATAATTTACTTAAGGATATCGGGTAGGGGTTCAAACAAAATATATGGAGTGATTTTTGCTACCTAAATATAGGGAGTCTAGTAGTAATCCCAAAAAATAGAGAGCGCTTTGCGAGGCTCTTAGAGGGTATTTTTGGGAGGAGTGCTTAATTGTATATAATTTAATTAAGGTTATCGGGTATGGGTTCAAAAAAAATATAGAGCAGTTTTGGCTTCTTAAATATAAGGAGTCTAGTAGTAATCCTAAAAATAGAGAGGCATATTGCGAGGCTCTCAGAGGGTGTTTGAGGGAGGAGTGCTTAATTTATATATAATTTACTTATAATTTTTGGGTTTTTTTAAGAGACAATGGCGAGGCTCTTAGAGGGTATTTTTGGAAGGAATGCTAGATTGTATATAATTTACTTAAGGTTGACGGGTGGGGGTTCAAAAAAAATATGGAGCGGTTTTGGCACCCTAAATATAGGGTGTCTAGTAGCAATTCCAAAAATAGAGAGCATATTACTCTCAGAGGGTGTCTTAGGAAGGAGTGGTCGATTGTATATAATTTACTTACGATAGTCGGGTGGGCGTAAAAAAAATATGTAGCGGTTTTAGCTCCCTAAATATAGGCAGTCTAGTAGCAATCCCAAAAGAAAAAGGCATATTGCGAGTCTCTAAGAGGGTATTTTAGAGAGGAGTGCTTGATTTATATATAATTTAGTTTTGATTTTTGTATATTTTTGGTAGGCAATGGCGAGGCTATTAGAGGGTGTTTTGGGGAGGAATGCTCGATTGTATATAATTTAATTAAGTTTGTCTGGTGGGGGTTCAAAAAATATATGAAGCAATTTTGGCTCCCTAAATATTAGGAGTCTAGTAGCAATCCCAAAGATAGAAAGCATATTGCGAGACTCTTAGAGGGTGTTTTTGGGAGGAGTGCTCGATTGTATATAATTCACTTAAGGTTGTCGTGTGGGTGTTCAAAAAAATATGGAGTGGTTTTGGCTCCCTAAATATAGAGTCTAGTACCAATCCCAAAAATAGAGAGCATATTGCGAGGCTCTTATAGGATGTTTTAGGGAGGAGTTCTCGATTGTATATAATTCACTTAAGGTTGTCTGGTGCGGGTTCAAAAAAAATTTGGAGCGGTTTTGGCTCCTTAAATATCGGGAGTCTAGTAGCAATCCCAAAAATAGAGAGCATATTGCGAGGCACTTAGAGGATATTTTAGGTAGGAGTGCTCGATTGTATATAATTTACTTAAGGTTGTCAGGTGGGAGTTAAAAAAATATATATAGCAATTTTGGGTCCCTAAATATAGGGAGTCTCGTAGCAATCCCAAAAATAGAGAGTATATTACTAGGCTATTAGATGGTGATTTTTGAAAGAATGCTCGATTGTATATAATTTACTTAAGGTTATCTGGTGGGGGTTCAGAAAAAATATGGAGTGGTTTTGGCCGCTAAATATAGAGAGTCTAGTAGCAATCCCAAAAATAGAGAGCATATTACGTGGCTCTCAGAGGGTATTTTGAGGAGTGCTGGATTGTATATAATTTACTTAAGGTTGCCGGGTAGAGATTTAAAAAAAATATAGAGTGATTTTTGCTCCCTAAATATAGGGAGTTCAATAGCTATCCCAAAAATAGAAAGGCATATTGCGAGGCTCTTAGAGGGTGTTTTAGAAAGGAGTAATTGATTTATATATAATTTACATATGATATTAGGGTGTTTTTGGGAGGCAATAGCGAGGCTCTTAGAGGGTGTTTTTTGAAGGAATGGTCGATTATATATAATTTACTTAAGGTCATCGGGTGGGGGTTTAAACAAAATATTGAGCGGTTTTGGCTCCCTAAATATAGGGAGTGTAGTAGCAATCCCAAAAATAGAGAGCATATTGCGAGGTACTTAGATGGTATTTTACGGAGCAGTGCACGATTGTATATAATTCACTTAAGGTTGTTGGGTGGGGATTCAAAAGAAAAATAGGGCGGTTTTGGCTTCATAAATATGTGGTGTCTAGTTGCAATCCTAAAAATAGAGAGCATATTACGAGGGTATTAGATGATATTTTTGGGAGGAATGTTCGATTTATATAATTTACTTATGGTTGTTGGGTAGGGGGTCAAAAAAAATATAGAAAGGTATTGGCTCCCTAAATATAGGGAGTCTAGTAGTAATCCTAAACATAGAGAGCATATTGTGAGGCTCTTAGAGGGTGTTTTAAAGAGGAGTGCTCGATTGTATATAATTTACATAAAGTTATAGGGTTGGGGTTCAAAAAAAATATGGAGCGATTTTGGTTCCCTAAATATAGGGAGTCTAGTAGCAATCCCAAAAATAGAGAAAATATTGCAAGACTCTTAGAGGGTGTTTTAGGGAGGGGTGCTTAATTGTATATAATTTTATTAAGGTTGTCGGCTGCTGGTTAAAAAAAAATAATGAGCAGTTTTGGCTCCTTAAATATATAAAGTCTAGTTGTAATCCTAAAAATAGAGAGGCATATTGCGAGACTCTCAGAGGGTGTTTGAGGGAGGAGTGCTTGATTTATATATAATTTACTTATGATTTTTAGGTGTTTTTAGGAGGCAATTGTGAGGCTCTTAGAGGGTGTTTTTATGAGGAATGCTAGATTGTAAATAATTTACTTAAGGTTGATGGGTAGGGGTTCAAAAAAATATGGAGTGGTTTTGGCTCCCTAGATATAGGGAGTCCAGTATCAATCCCAAATATAGTGAGCATATTACTAGGCTCTATGAGGGTGTTTTAGGAAGGAGTGCTCAATTGTATATAATTTACTTAAGGTGGTCGGGTGGGCGTTGAAAAATATATAGAGTGGTTTTGGCTCCCTAAATATAAGGAGCCTAGTTGCAATCCCAAAAATAAAAAGGCATATTGCGAGTCTCTTAGAGGGTGTTTTAGAGAGGAGTGCTTAATTAATATATAATTTAGTTTTGATTTTAAGGTGTTTTTGGGAGGCAAAGGCGAGGCTCTTAGAGGGTGTTTTCGGGAGGAATGCTCGATTGTATATAATTTACTTAAGTTTGTCGTGTGGGGGTTAAAAAAAAATATAGATTAGTTTTGGATCCCTAAATATAGGGAGTCTAATAGTAATCCCAAAAATAGAGAGCATATTGTGAGACTCTTGGAGGGTGTTTTTGGGAGGAGTGCTCGATTGTATATAATTCGCTTAAGGTTGTCATGTGGGGGTTCAAAAAAACATGGGGTGGTTTTGGCACCCTAAATATAGGGAGTCTAGTAGCAATCCATAAAATACAGATCATATTGTGAGGCTCTTAGAGGGTGTTTTAGGGATGAGTGCTCGATTGTATATAATTTACTTAAAGTTATCGGGTAAAGGTTCGAAAAAAATATAAAGCAGTTTTGGCTCCCTAAATATAGGGAGTCTAGTAGCAATCCCAAAAATAGAGAGCATATTGCAAGGCTATTAGAGGGTGTTTTTGGGAGGAATTCTCGATTGTGTATAATTTACTTAAAGTTAACGGGTGGGGGTTTAAAAAAAATATGGAGTTATTTTGGCTCCGTAAATATAGGGAGTTTAGTAGCAATCACAAAAATAGAGAGTATATTGCGAGGCTCTTAGAGGGTGTTTTAGTGAGGACTGCTCGATTGTATATAATTTACTTAAGGTTATCGTGTGGGTGTTCAAAAAAAACATGGATCGATTTTGGCCACCTAAGTACATAGAGTCTGGTAGCAATCACAAAAATAGAACGACATATTACGAAGCTCTCAGAGGGTGTTTTAGGGAGGATTGCTTGATTTATATATAATTTACTTATGATTTTAGGGTATTTTTGGGAGGCAATGGTGAGACACTTAAAGGGTGTTTTTTCAAGGAATGCTCGATTATATATAATTTACTTAAGGTTGTCGGGTGGGGGTTCAAAAAAAATATGCAGCAGTTTTGGCTCCCTCAATATAAGCAGTCTAGTAGCAATCCTAAAAATAGAGAGCATATTTCGAGGCTCTTAGAGGGTATTTTAGGGAGGAGTGCTCAATTGTATATAATTAATTAAGGTTGTCGGGTGGGAGTTCAAAAAAAATATAGAGCAGTTTTGGAACCCTAAACGTAGGGAGTCTAGTAGCAATCCAAAAAATAGAGAGCATATTACGAGGCTATTAGAGGTTATTTTTGGGAGGAATATTAACTATATGGAGTCTAGTGGCAATCCTAAAATTAGAGAGCATATTAGGCTCTTATAGGGTTTTTTAGGGAGATGTGCTCGATTATGTATATTTTATTTAAGGTTGTCGGGTGGAGGTTCAAAAAAAATATGGAGCGATTTTGGGTCCCTAAATATAGGGAGTCTTATAGCAATCCAAAAAAATAGAGAGGCATAGTGTGAGTCTCATAGAGGGTATTTTAGAGATGAGTGCTTGATTTAAATATAATTAACTTTTGATTTTAGGGTGTTTTTAGGAGGTAATAGTGAGGCACTTAGAGGGTGTTTTTGGGAGGAATGCTCGATTGTGTATAATTTACTTAAGATTGTCGGGTGGGGTTTCAAATAAAATATGGAGCTATTTTGGCACTCTAAATATAAGGAGTCTAGTAATATTCCCAAAAAATAGAAAGCATATTGCATGGCTCTTAGAAAGTGTTTTAGGGAGGAGTGCTTGATTGTATATAATTTAATTAAGGTTGTCGGGTGGGGGTGCAAAAAAAATTTGGAGCAATTTTGGCTTCTTAAATATAGGGAGTCTAGTAGCAATCCCAAAAATAGAGAGGCATATTGCAAGGCTCTTAGGGATATTTTAGGGAGAATTGCTTCACTTATATATAATTTTCCTATGATTTTAGGGTGTTTTTGGGAGGCAATGGCGAGTCTTTTAGAGGGTGTTTTTGGAAGGAATGCTCGATTATATATAATTTACTAAAGATTATCGGGTGGGGGTTCGAAAAAAATATAGTATGGTTTTGGCTCCCTAAATATAGGTAGTCTAGTAGCAATCCTAAAAATAGAGAGCATATTGCGAGGCTCTTAGAAAGTGTTTTAGAAAGAAGTGCTCGATTGTAGATAATTTTTTTATAATTATCGAGTGGGAGCCTTGAGAAATTAGGAGCGATTTTGGCTCCCCAAATATATAGTGTCTAGTAGCGATCCCAAAAATAAAGAGGTAATGGCATTGCTCATATAAGTTATTTTTGGGAGGAATGATCGATTGTATATAATTTACTTAAGGTTGACTGTTGCGGGTTTAAAAAAAATATGGAGCGAATTTGGCTCCCTAAATATAGGGAGTCTATTAGCAATCCCAAAATTAGGGAGCATATTGCAGGGCTTTAAGTGGAGTTTTTAGGAAGGAGTGCTCAATTGTATAAAATTTACTTAAGTTTCTTATATGGGCGTTCAAAAAAAATATGGAGCAGTTTTGGCTACCTAAATATAGGGAGTCTAGTAGCAATCCCAAAAATAGAAAGACTTATTACGACTCTCTTAGAGTGTGTTTTAGGAAGGAGTGCTAGATTTATATATAATTTACTTATGATTTTAGGGTGTTTTTGGGTGGCAATGGTGAGGCTCTTAGATCGTGTTTTTGGGTGGAATGCTCATTTGTATATAATTTACTTAAGGTTATTGGGTAGGGGTTCAAAAAAAATATAGAGTGGTTTTGGCTTCATAAATATAGGGAGTCTTGTAGCAATCCCAAAAATAGAAAGTATATTGCAAGCCTATTAGAGGGTGTTGTAGGGAGGAGTACTCGATTGTATATAATTCATTTAAGGTTGTCCTTTGGGGGTTCAAATAAAATATGGAGTGGTTTTGGCTCCCTAAATATAGGGAGTCTAGTAGCAATCCCAAAAATAGAGAGCATATTATAAGGATCTTAGAGGGTATTTTAGGAAGAAGTGCTCGATTGTATATAATTTACATAAGTTTTTCGTGTAGGGGTTCAAAGAAAATATAAAGCGGTTTCGCCTCCCTAAATATAGGGAGTCTAGTAGCCATGCTAAAAATAGAGAGCATATTGCACGGCTATTAGATGGTGTTTTTGGGAGGAATACTCGATTGTATGTAATTTATTTAAGATTGTCGATTGGGGGTTTAAAAAAAAAAAATAGAGCGGTTTTGGCTCCATAAATATAGGGAGTCTAGTTGCAATCCTAAAAATAGAGAACATATTGCGAGGTTCTTAGAGGGTGTTTTAGTGAGGAGTGCTTGATTGTATATAATTTGCTTCATGTTTTCTGGTGGGGGTTCAAAAAAAATATGGAACGATTTTGGCTCCCTAAATATAGGAGTCTAGTAGCAAACACAAAAATAAAGAGCCATGTTGTGAGGCTCTTAGAGTGTATTTTTAGGAGGAGTGCTTGATTTATATTTTATTTACTTATGATTTTAGGGTATTTTTGGAAGGCTATAAGCGAGGCTCTTAGAGGGTGTTTTTGGAAGGAAAGCTCGATTGTATATACTTTACTTAAGGTTGTCGGGTGGGGGTTCAAAAAAAATATGGAGCGGTTTTGGCTCCCTAAATATAGGAAGTCTAATAGCAATCCCAAAATTAGAGAGTATATTGCGAGGAACTTACAGGGTGTTTTAGAGAGGAGTGCTCAATTGTATATAATTTACTTAAGGTTGTCTAGTGGGGGTTCAAAAAAAATATAGAGCAATTTTGGCTCCATAAATATAGGGAGTCTAGTAGTAAACCCAAAAATAGAAAGCATATTATGAGGCACTAAGAGGGTATTTTAGGGAGGAGTGCTCGATTATATATAATTTCCTTAAGGTTATCGGGTGGGGGCTCAAAAAAAATATGAAGCAATTTTGGCTCTCTAAATATAGGAAGTATAGTAGCAATCCCAAAAATAGAGAGTATATTACGAGGCTATTAGAGAGTATTTTTGGGAGGAATGCTCAGTTATATATAATTTACTTAATATTGTCGTGTGGGGGTTCAAAAAAAATATGGAGTAGTTTTGGCTCCCTAAATATAGGGAGTCAAATAGCAATTCCAAAAATTGGGAAGGATATTGCGACGCTCTTAGAGGATATTTTAGAGAGGAGTACTTGATTTATATATAATTTACTTAATGATTTAGGGTGTTTTTGAGAGACAATGAAGAGGCTTCTAGAGGGTGTTTTTGGGAGGAAAGTTTGATTGTATATAATTTACTTATGCTTATCGTGTGGGGGATCAAAAATAATATGGAGTGGTTTTGGTTCCCCAAATATAGGGAATCTAGTAGTAATCCTAAAAATAGAGAGTATATTGCGAGGCTCTTAGAGAGTGTTTTAGGGAGGAGTACTCGATTGTATATAATACATTTAAGGTTGTCGGGTAGGGGTTCAAAAAAAATATATAAGGGGCAGTTTTGGCCCCGTACATATAGGGAGTCTAGTAGAAATCCTAAAAATAGAGAGTATATTGCGAGGCTCTTAGATGGTATTTTAGGGAGGAGTGCTTAATTTTATATAATTTAATTAAGGTTATCGGGTGGAGTTTCAAAAAAATATAAAGCGGTTTTGGCTCCCTAAATATAGGGAGTCTAATAGCAATCCCCAAAATAGGTAGCATATTGTGAGGCTATTAGAGGGTGTTTTTGGGAGGAATGCCTGATTATATATAATTTACTTAAGATTGTCGGGTGGGGGTTTAAAAAAAATATGGAGCAGTTTTTGCTCCCTAAATATAGGGCGTGTAGTAGCAATCCAAAAATTAGAGAGCATATTAGGCTTTTAGAGGGTGTTTTAGGAAGGTATGCTTGATTGTATATATTTTATTTAAGGTTGTCGAGTGGAGGTTCAAAAAAAATATGGAGCGATTTTGTCTCCTTAAATATAGGTCGTCTTGTAGCAATCCTAAAAATAGAGAGGCATATTGCGAGGCTCTTAGAGGGTGTTTTAGAGAGGATTGCTTGATTTAAATATAATTAACTTTTGATTTTATGGTGTTTTTGGGAGGCAATAGTGAGGCTCTTAGAGGGTGTTTTTGGGAGGAATGCTCGATTGTGTATAATTTACTTAAGGCTGTCGGGTGGTGGTTCAAATAAAATATAGAGCGGTTTTGGCACTCTAAATATAGGGAGTCTGGTAGCAATCCCAAAAAATAGAATGCATATTGCGAGGCTCTTAGAGAGTGTTTTAGGGTGGTGTGCTCGATTATATATTATTTACTTAAGGTTGTCGGGTATGGGTTCAAAAATAATATTGGAGTGATTTTGGATCCTTAAATATAGGGAGTATAGTAGCAATCCTAAAAATAGAGAGGCATATTGCAAGGCTCTAAGAGGGTATTTTAGGGAGGAGTGCTTGATTTAAATATAATTTACTTATATTTTTAGGGTGTTTTTGGGAGGCAATGGTGAGGCTCTTAGAGGGTGTTTTTGAGTAGAATGCTCGATTATATATAATTTACTAAAGATTATCTGGTGGGGGTTCAAAAAAAATATAGTGCAGTTTTGGCTCCCTAAATATAGGGAGTCTAGTAGCAATCCCAAAAATAGAGGACATATTGCGAGGCTTTTAGAAATTGTTTTAGGGAGGAATGCTCGATTGTATATAACTTTGTTATGATTATTGGGTGGGAGCCATGAGAAATTGGGAGCGATTTTGGCTCCCCAAATATAGGGTGTCTAGTAGCTATCCCAAAAATAAGGTAGTAATGGCGATGCTCATATAAGTTGTTTTTGGGAGGAATGCTTGATTGTATATAATTTACTTAAGGTTGATGGTTGCGGATTTAAAAAAAATATGGAGCAGATTTGGCAATCCCAAAAATATAAAGCATATTGTGAGGTTTTTAGAGGGTGTTTTAGGGAGGAGTGCTCGATTTATAATTTACTTAAGGTTCTCAGGTGGGTGTTCAAAAAAAATATGGAGTCATTTTGGTTACCTAAATATAGGGAGTCTAGTAGCAACCCGAAAAATAGAAAGGCATATTGCGAGGCTCTTAGAGGGTGTTTTAGGAAGGAGTGCTTGAATTTTATATAATTTACTTATGATTCTAGGGTATTTTTGAGAGGCAATGGTGAGGCTCTTAGAGGGTGTTTTTCAGAGCAATGCTCGTTTGTATATAATTTACTTAAGGTTGTCAGATGGGGGTTCAAAAAAAATATGGAGCGATTTTGGGTCTATAAATATAGGGAGTCTAGTAGCAATCCCAAAAATAGAGAGCATATTGCGAGTCTATTGGAGGGTGTTTTAGGGAGGAGTGCTTGATTGTATATAATTCACTTAAGGTTGTCCTGTGGGAGTTTAAAAAAATATAGAGCGTTTTTGGCACCCTAAATATAGGGAGTCTAGTAGCAATCCCAAAAATAAAGTGCATATTGCGAGGCTCTTAGAATGTATTTTAGGAAGGAGTGCTCGATTGTATGTAATTTACTTATGTTTTTCGGGTGGGGGTTAAAAAAAAAATATGGAGTTGTTTTGCCTTTCTAAATATAAGGAGTCTAGTAGCAATCCCAAAAATAAAAAGTATATTGCGAGGTTATTAGATGATGTTTTTGGTAGGAATGGTCGATTGTATGTAATTTACATAAGGTTGTCGGGTTGGGTTTCAAAAAAAATATGGAGAGGTTTTGGCTTCGTAAATATAGAGAGTCTTGTAGAAATCCTAAAAATAGAGAGTATATTGCGAGGTTCCTAGAGGGTGTTTTAGGGAGGAGTACTCGATTATATATAATTTGCTTCAGGTTGTCGGGTGGGGGTTTAAAAAAAATATGGAACGATTTTGGCTCCCTAAATATAGGGAGTCTAGTAGCAATACCAAAAATAAAGAGGCATGTTGTGAGGCTCTTAGATGGTGATTTAGGGAGGAGTTCTTGATTTATTTTTAATTTACTTATGATTTTAGGGTATTTTTGGAAGGCAATGGCGAAGCTCTCAGAGGTTGTTTTTGGGAGGAAATCTTGATTGTATTTAATTTACTTAAGGTTATCGGGTGGGGGTTCAAAAAAAATATGGAGCAGTTTTGGCTCCCTAAATATAGGAAGTCTAGTAGTAATCCCAAAAATAGAGTGCATATTACGAGTCTTTTAGAGGGTGTTTTAGGGAAGAATGCTCGATTGTATATAATTCACTTAATGTGATAGGGTGGGGATTCAAAAAACATATGCGAAGCTCGCTAAATATAGGAAGTCTTAGAGGGTGTTTTAGGGAGGAGTGCTTGATATTATATAATTTACTTAAGGTTGTCGGGTGGTGGGTCAAAAAAAATATAGAGCGGTTTTAGCTCCCTAAATATAGGAAGTCTAGTAGCATTACAAAAAATAGAGAGCATATTACGAGGCTATTAGAGGGTGTTTTTAGGAGGAATACATGATTGCATATAATTTACTTAAGGTTATCGGGTGGGGATTCAAAAAAAATATGGAGCGATTTTAGCTCCCTAAATATAGGGAGTCTAGTAGCAATCCCAAAAATAGAAAGCATATTAGGCTCTTAGAAGGTGTTTTAGGGAGGAGTGCTCGATTGTATATAATTTACTTAAGGTTTTCAGGTAGGGGTTCAAAAACAATATGGGGTGGTTTCGGTTCCCTAAATATACGGAGTTTAGTAGCAATTCAAAAAATAGAGAGACATATTGTGAGGTTCTTAGAGGTTGTTTTTGGGAGGCAATGGCGAGGCTCTTAGAGGGTGTTTCTGGGAGAAAAGCTCGATTGTAAATAATTTACATAAGGTTATCGAATGGGGGTTCAAACAAAATATGGAGTATTTTTTGCTCCCTATATATAGGGAGTCTAGTAGCAATGTCAAAAAAATATAGAACATATTGCGAGGCTCTTAGAGAGTGTTTTTGGGAGGAGTGCTCGAGTGTATGTAATTTACTAAAGATTGTTGGGTGGGGGTTCAAAAAAATATAGAGTAGTTTTGGCTCCCTAAACATAGGGAGTCTAGTAGCAATCCCAAAAATAGAGAGCATATTGTGAGGATTTTAGAAAGTATTTTAGGGAGGAGTGCTCGATTGTATATAATTTAGTTATGATTAACGGGTGGGAGCCTTAAGAAATTAGGAGCGATTTTGGCTCCCTAAATATAGGGAGTCTAGTAGCGATCCCAAAAATAAGGATGCAATGACAAGGCTCATTTAAGTTGTTTTTGGGTGGAATACTCGATTGTATATAATTTACTTAAGGTTGATGGGTGGGGGTACAAAAAAAATATGGAGCAATTTTTGCTCCCTAAATATAGGGAGTCTAGTAGCATCCCCAAAAATACAGAGCATATGGCGAGGATCTTAGAGGGTGTTTTAGGGAGGAGTGCTCGATTGTAGATAATTTACTTAAGGTTATTGGGTGGGTATTAAAAAAAAATATGGAGCGGTTTTGGCTATCTAAATATAGGGAGTCTAGTAGCAATCCCAAAAATAGAAAGGCATATTGCGAGGCTCTTAGAGGGTATTTTAGGGAAGAGTGCTTGATTTATATATAATTTGCTTATGATTTTAGGATGTTTTTGGGAGGCAAAGGCGAGGCTCTTAGAGGGTGTTTTTGGGAGTATTGCTCGATTGTAAATAATTTATTTAAGGTTATCGGGTGGGGGTTTAAAAAAAATATGGAGCGATTTTGGCTCCCTAAATATTGGGAGTCTAGTAGCAATCCCAAAAATTGAGAGCATATTGCGAGGCTCTTAGAGGGTATTTTAGGAGGAGTGCTAGATTATATATAATTCCCTTAAGTTTGTCCGGTGGGGGTTTAAAAAAAATATAGAGCAGTTTTGGCTCCCTATATATTGGGAGTCTAGTAGCAATCCCAAAGATAGAGATCATATTGTGAGGCTCTTAGAAGGTATTTAAGGAGAAGTGCTCGACTGTATATAATTTACTTAGGGTTGTCAGGTGGGGGTTGAAAAAAAATATGAAGCGGTTTTACCTCCTTATATATAGGGAGTCTAGTAGCAATCACAAAAATAGAAAGCATATTGCGAGGCTATTAGATTGTGTTATTGAGAGGAATACTCGATTTTATATAATTTACTTAAGGTTGTCAGGTTGGGGTTCTAAAGAAATATGGAGTGGTTTTGGCTCCCTAAATATTGGAGGCTAGTAGCAATCATAAAAATAGAGAGCATATTGTGAGGCTCTTAGTGGGTGTTTTAGGAAGGAGTGCTCGATTGTATATAATTTATTTAAGGTTGTCGGGGGGGGGGGGGGGGAGGGGGTTTAAAAAAAATATAAAGCAATTTTGGCTCCCTAAATATATGGAGTCTAGTAGAAATCCTAAAAATACAGAGGCATGTTACAAGGCTCTTAGAGGGTGTTTAAGGGAGGAGTGCTTGATTTATATATAATTTACTTATGATTTTAGGGTGTTTTTTGCAAACAATAGCGAGGCTCTTAGAGGGTATTTTTGGGAGGAATGCTTGATTATATATAATTTACTTAAGGTTGTCGGGTGGGGGTTCAAACAACATATGGAGCGGATTTGGCTCCCTAAATATAGTGAGTCTAGTAGCAATTCTAAAAATTATAGAGCATATTGCAAAGCTCCTAGTGGGTGTTTTAGGGAGGAATGCTCAATCGTATATAATTTACTTAAGGTTGTCGGGTGGGAGTTAAAAAAAAAATATAGAGCAATTTTGGCTCCTTAATATAGGGAGTCTAGTAACAATCCTAAAAATAAAGAGGCATATTGCGAAGCTCTTAGAGAGTGTTTTAGGGAGGTGTGCTTGATTTATATATAATTTTTTTATGATTTTTGGGTATTTTTGGTAGGCAATGGTGAGACTCTTAGTGGGTGTTTTTGGGAGGAATACTCGATTATATATAATTTACTTGCGGTTATGGGTGGGGGTTCAAAAAAAATATGGAACGGTTTAGGCTCCCAAAATATAGGGAGCCTAGTAGCAATCCCAAAAATAGAGAGCATATTACCAGGCTCTTAGAGGGTGTTTTAGGAAGGAGTGCTCAGTTGTATATAATTTCATTAAAGTTGTTGGGTGGGCTTTAAAAGAAAATAAGGAGCGGTTCTGGATCCCTAAATATGGAGAATCTAGTAGTAATCCCAAAAATAGAAAGGCATATTGCGAATTTCTTAGAGGGTGTTTTAGTAAGATATGCTTGATTTATATATAATTTACTTTTGTTTTTAGGGTGTTTTTGGGAGGCAATAGAGATGCTCTTAGAGGGTGTTTTTGGGTGGAAAGCTAGATTGTATATAATTTACTTAAGGTTGCTGGGTGTGGGTTCAAAAAAAATTTAGAGCGGTTTAGGCTCCCTAAATATAGGGAGTCTAGTAGCAATCCTAAAAATAGAGAGCATATTGCAAGGCTCTTAGAAATTATTTTAAGGAGGAGTACTCGATTGTATATAATTCACTTAAGGTTGTTGGGTGGGGTTCAAAAAAATATGGGGGTGTTTTGGCTCTCTAAATATAGGGAGTCTAGTAGCAATCCCAAAAATAGAGAACATATTGTGAGGATCTTAGAGGGTGTTTTAGGGAGTAGTGCTCGATTGTATATAATTTACTTAAGGTTGTCGAGTGGTGGTTCAAAAAAAATATGGAACGGTTTTCGCTCCCTAAATATAGGGAGTCTAGTAGCAATCCCAAAAATAGAGAGGATATTGTGAGGCTATGAGAGGTTATTTTTAGGAGGAATGCTCAATTGTATATCATTTATTTATGATTGTTTAGTGGGGGTTCAAAAAAAATATGGAGTGATTTTGGCTCTTAGAGGTTATTTTTTGAAGGAATGCTCGATTGTATATAATTTACTTAAGGTTGTCGGGTGTGGGTTCAAAAAAAATATGAAGCGGTTTTGGCTCCCTAAATATAGGGAGTTGAGTAGCAATCCCAAAAATAGAGGGCATATTTCGAGTTCTTAGAGGGTGATTTAGAAAGGAGTGCTCGATTGTATATAATTCACTTAAGGTTGTCGGGTGGGGGTTTAAAAAAAATATTGAGCGATTTTGGGTCCCTAAATATAGGGAGTCTAGTAGCAATCTCAAAAGTGGAGAGCATATTGCGAGGCTCTTAGAGGGTGTTTTAGGAATGAGTGCTCGATTGTATATAATTTACTTAAGGTTGTCGGGTGGGGGGTAAAAAAAAATATGGAATAATTTTGGCTTCCTAAATATAAGGAGTCTAGTTGCAATATGAAAAATAGAGAGCATATTGCGAGGCAATTAGAGGGTGTTTTTAGGAGTAATGCTCGATTGTATATAATTTACATAAGGTTGTCGGGTGGTGGTTCAAAAAAAATATAGAGCTGTTTGGGCTTCCTAAATATAGAGAGTCTAGTAGCAATCCCAAAAATAGAGAGCATATTAGGCTCTTAGAGGGTGTTTTAGGGAGGAGTGCTCGATTGTATATAATTTACTTAAGGTTGTCAGGTGGGGGTGCAAAAAAAATATGGAGCGATTTTGGCTCCCTAAATATAGGGAGTGCAGTAGCAATCCCAAAAATAGAGAGGCATGTTGTGAGGCTCTTAGAGGGTGTTTTAGGGAGGAGTGCTTGATTTATATATAATTTACTTATGATTTTTGGGCATTTTTGGTAGACAATGGTGAGGCTCTTAGAGGGTATTTTTGGGAGAAATGCTCGATTGTCTATAACTTAAGGTTGTTAGGTGGGGGTTCAAACAAAATATAGAGCGATTTTGGCTCCATAAATATTGGGAGTCTAGTAGCTATCCCAAAAAATAGAGAGCATATTGTGAGGCTCTTAGAGGGTGTTTTAAGAAGGAGTGTTCGATTGTATATAATTTGCTTAAGGTTTTGGGTGGGGGTTCAAAAAAAATATGGAGATTTTTGGCTCCCTAAATATAGGGAGTATAGTAGCAATCCCAAAAATAGAGAGCATATTACAAGGCTTTTAGAGGGTATTTTTGGGAGGAATGCTCGATTGTATATAATTTACTTAAGGTTATTGGGTGGGGATTCAAAAAAAATATAGAGTTGTTTTTGGCTCCTTAAATATATGGAGTCTAGTAGCAATCCAAAAAATAGATAATATATTAGGCTTTTAGTGAATGTTTTAGGAAGGAGTGGTCGATTGTATATAATTTACTTTAGGTTGTCGGGTGGGGCTTCAAAAAAAAAATGGAGCGGTTTTGGCTCCCTATATATAGGGAGTCTAGTAGCAATCCCAAAAATATTTAGGCATATTTTGAGGCTTTTAGAGGGTGTTTTAGGAAAGAGTGCTTGATTTATATATAATTTACTTATGATTTTAGGGTGTTTTGGGAGGTAATGGCGAGGCTCTTAGGGGGTGTTTTTTGGTGGAATGCTCGATTGTGTATAATTTACTTAAGGTTATCGGGTGGGGGCTCAAACAAAATAAGGAGCTATTTTTGCTCCCTAAATATAGGGAGTCTAGTGGCAATCCCAGAAAATAGAGAGCATATTGCGAGGCTCTTAGAGTGTGTTTTAGGGAAGAGTGCTCGGTTATATATAATTTACTTAAGATTGTCAGGTGGGGGTTCAAAAAAAATCTGAAGCGGTTTTGGCTCCTTAAATATAGGGAGTCTAGTAGCAATCCTAAAAATAGAGAGACATATTGCCAGGCCCTTAGTGGGTATTTTAGTGAGGAGTACTTGATTTATATATAATTTACTTATGATTTTAGAGTATTTTTGGGAGGGAATGGCGAGGCTTTTAGAGGGTGTTATTGGGAGGAATGCTTGATTATATATAATTTACTAAAGGCTGTCGGGTGGGGTTTCAAAAAATATATCGAGAGGTTTTGGCTCCCTAAGTATAGGGAAACTAGTAGCAATCTAAAAAATATAGAGCATATTGCGAGACTGTAAGAAAGTGTTTTAGGAAGGAGTACTCGATTGTATATAATTTTGTTATGATTATTGGGTAGGAGCCTTGAGAAATTAGGAGCGATTTTGGCATCCCAAATATAGGGAGTCTAGTAGTGATCCCAAAAATAAGGAGGCAATGGCGAGGCTTATATAAGGTATTTTTGGGAGGAATACTCTATTGTATATAATTTACTTAAGATTGATGGATGGGGGTTCCAAAAAATTATGAAGTGGTTTTGGCTCCCTAAATATAGGGAATCTAGTAGCAATCTAAAAAATAGAGAGTATATTGTGATGCTCTTAGAGGGTATTTTAGGGTGGAGTACTCAATTGTATATAATTTACTTAAGGTTGTCGGGTGGGTGTTCAAAAAAATATAGAGCGGTTTTGGCTACCTAAATATAGAGAGTCTAGTTGAAATCCCAAAAATAGAAAGACATATTGCGAGGTGCTTAGAGGGTGTTTTATGGAGGTGTGCTTGATTTATATATAATTTACTTATAATTTTAGGGTGTTTTTTAGAGGCAATAGCGAGGCTCTAAGAGGGTGTTTTTGGGAGGAATGCTCGATTGTATATAATTTACTTAAAGTTATCGGGTGGGGGTTTAAAAAAAATATAAAGCGGTTTTGGGTCCATAAATATAGGGAGTCTAGTTGCAATCCCAAAAATTAAGAGCATATTGTGAGGCCGGGGGTTTTCGAGAAAAGTGCTTGATTGTATATAATTTACTTATGGTTGTTCGGTGGGGGTTCAAAAAAAATATGGAGCAGTTTTGGCTCCCTAAATATAAAGAGTCAAGTAGCAATCCCAAAAATAGAGAGCATATTGGAAGGTTCTTAATGGGTATTTTAGGGAGGAGAGCACGACTGTATATAATTTACTTAAGGTTGTCGGGTGGGGGTTCAAAAAAAATATGAAGCGGTTTTGCCTCTCTAAATATAGGGAGTCTAGTAGCAATCCCAAAAATAAAGAGCATATTGCGAGGCTATAGATGGTGTTTTTGGGAGGAGTGCTCAATTGTTTATAATTTACTTAAGGTTGTCGATTGGGGGTTCAAAAAAAATATGGAACGGTTTTGGCTCCTTAAATATAGGGAGTCTTGTAGCAATCCCAAAAATAGAGAGGCATATTGTGAGGCTCTTAGGGGGTATTTTAGGAAGGAGTGCTTAATTTTTATATAATTTACTTATGAGTTTAGGGTGTTTTTAGGAGGCAATGGCGTGGCTCTTAGAGGGTGTTTTTGAAAAGAATGCTTAATTATATATTGTTTATTTAAGGTTGTCGGGTGGGGGGTCAAAAAAAATAAGAAGCGGTTTTACCTCCCTAAATATAAGGAGTCTAGTAGCAATCCTAAAAATAGAGAGCATATTGCGAGGCTATTAGATGGTGTTTTTGGGAGGAGTGCTCGATTGTATATTATTTACTTAATGTTATTGGGTGGGGGTTCAAAAAAAATATGGAGTGGTTTTGGCTCCTTAAATATAGAGAGTCTAGTAGCAATCCGAAAAATAGAGAGGCATATTGCGAGGCTCTGAGAGGGTATTTTAGGAAGGAGTGCTTGATTTATATATAATTTACTTATGAGTTTAGGGTGTTTTTAGGAGGCAATGGCGTGGCTCTTTGAGGGTGTTTTTGGGAGGAATGCTCAATTATATATAAAGATTGTCAGGTGGGGGTTCAAAAAAAATATAGAGCAGTTTTGGCTCCCTAAATATAGGGAGACTAGTAGCAATCCCAAAAATAGAGAGCATATTGCGAGGCTCTTAGAAAGTATTTTAGAAAGGAGTGCTCGATTGTATAATATTTAGTTATGATTATCGGGTAGGAGCCTTGAGAAATTGGGAGAGATTTTGGCTCCCCAAATGTAGGGTGTCTAGTAGCAATCCTAAAAATAAGGAGGCAATGGCGAGTCTTATATAAGTTATTTTTGGGAGGAATACGCGATTGTATATAATTTACTTAAAGTTGACGGGTGGGGGTTCAAAAAAAATATAGAGCGGTTTTGGCTCCCTAAATATTGGGAGTCTAGTAGTAATCCCAAAAATAGAGAGCATATTTCGAAGCTCTTAGAGGGTGTTTTAGGGAGGAGTGTTCGATTGTATATAATTTATTTAAGGGTATCGGGTAGGCGTTTAAAAAAAATAAAGAGCAGTTTTGGCTCCCTAAATATAAAGAGTCAAGTAGCAATAGCAAGGCTCTGAGACGGTGTTTTTTGGAGGTGTACTTGATTTATATATAATTTACTTATCATTTTAGAGTATTTTTGGGAAGAAATGGCGAGGATTTTAGAGGCTATTTTTGGGAGGAATGCTCGATTGTATCTAATTTACTTAAAGTTGTCGGGTGGTGGTTCAAAAAAAATATGGAGCAATTTTGGCTCTATAAATATAAGGAGTCTAGTAGTAATCCCAAAAATAGAGAGCATATTGTGAGGCTCTTAGAGGGTGTTTTAGGGAGGAGTGCTCGATTATATATAATTTACTTAAGGTTATCCGGAGGAGGTTCAAAATAAATATAGAGCGGTTTTGGCTCACTAAATATAAGGAGTCAAGTAGCAATCCCAAAAATAGAGAGCATATCGTGAGGTTCTTAGAGGATATTTTAGGGAGTAGAGCTCGATTGTATATAATTTACTTAAGATTGTCGGGTGGGCATTCAAAAAAAATATAGAGCGGTTTTGACTCCCTAAATATAGGGAGTCTAGTAGCAATCCTAAAAATTGAGAGCATATTGCGAGGCAATTAAATGGTGTTTTTTGGAGGATTACTTGATTGTATATAATTTACTTAAGGTTGTCAGGTGGGGGTTCAAAAAAAATATGGAGTGATTTTGGCACCCAAAATATAGGGAGTTTAGTAGTAATCCCAAAAATAGAGAGCATATTGCGAGGCTCTTAAAGGGTATTTTAGGGAGGAGTGCTCGATTGTATATAATTTAATTTGGTTGTCGGGGGAGGGGGTTCAAAAAAAATTTAGAGCGATTTTGGCTCCCTAAATATAAGGAGACTAGTAGCAATCCCAGAAATAGAGTGGCATATTGCGAGGCTCTTAGTGGGTGTTTTTGGGATGAGTTCTTGATTTATATATAATTTACTTATGATTTTATGGTATTTTTAGGAGGCAATGGAGAGGTACTTAAAAGGTGTTTCTGAGAGAAATACTCGATTGTGTATAATTTACTTAAGGTTGTCGAGTGGAGATTCAAACAAAATATGGAGCAGTTTTGGCTCCCCAAATACAAAGAGTTTAGTAGCCATCCCAAAAAATAGAAAACATATTGTGAGGCTCTTAGAGGGTGTTTTAGGGAGAAGTGCTCAATTGTATATAATTTAGTTAAGGTTACCGAGTGGGGGTTCAAAAAATATATGGAGCGATTTTGGCTCGTTCAATATAGAGAGTCTAGTTGCGATCCTACAAATAGAGAGACATATTGTGGGACTCTTATAGGGTATTTTAGGGAAGAGTGCTTGATTTATATATAATTTACTTATGGTTTTTGGGTGTTTTTGGGAGGAATGCTCGATTGTATATAATTTACTTAAGGTTGACGGGTGGGGGTTCGAAAAAAATTTGGAGCAATTTTGGCTCCCTAAATATAGGGATCCTAGTAGCAATCCCAAAAACAGAGGGCGTATTGCTAGGATTTTTGAGGGTGTTTTAGGGAGGAGTGTTTCATTGTATATAATTTACCTAAGGTTGTCAGATGGGCATTCAAAAAAAATATAGAGCTATTTTAGCTACCAAAATATAGGGAGTCTAGTTGCAATCCCAAAAATAGAAAAACATGGGGTGGTTTTAGCTCCCTAAATATAAAGAGTCTAGTAGCAATCCAAAAAATAGAGAGCAGATTGCGAGGGTTTTAGAGGGTGTTTTAGGGAGGAGTGCTTGATTGTATATAACTTAATTAATGTTGTCGGGTGGGGGTTCAAAAAAAATATGGAGAGGTTTTGGCTCCCTAAATATAGGGAGTCTAGTAGCAATCCCAAAAATAGAGAGCATATTACGAGGTTTTTAGAGGCTGTTTTTTGGAGGAATGCTCGATTGTATATAATTTACTTAAGGTTGTCAGGTGGGGGTTCAAAAAAAAATATGGAGTGGTTTTGGCTCCCTAACTATAGTGAGTGTAGTAGCAATGCCAAAAATAGAGAGTATATTAGGCTCTTAGAGGGTGTTTTAGAGAGGAGTGCTCGATTGTAAATAATTTACTTAAAGTTATCGAGTGGGGGTTCCAAAAAATATGGACCTGTTTTGGCTCCCTAAATATAGGGAGTATAGTAGCAATTCCAAAAATAGAGAGGCATATTATGATGCTCTTAAACGGTGTTTTAGAAAGGAGTACTTGATTTATATATAATTTACTTATGATTTTAGAGTGTTTTTGGGAGGCAATGGCAAGGATCTTAGAGGGTGTTTTTGGGAGGAATGCTCGATTGTGTATAATTTACTTAAGGTTGTCGGGTGGGGGTTCAAACAAAATATGGAGCAGTTTTAGCTCCCTAAAAATTGGGAGTCAAGTAGCAATCCCAAAAAATAGAGAGCATATTGCGAGGCTCTTAGAGAGTGTTTTAGGAAGGAGTGCTCGATTGTATATAATTTACTTAAGGTTGTCGGGTGGGGGTTCAAAAAAAATATGGTGTGATTTTGGCTCCTTAAATATAGGGAGTCAAGTAGCAATCCCAAAAATAGAGAGGCATATTGCAAGGCTCTTAGAGGGTATTTTAGAGAGGAGTATTTGATTTATATATAATTTACTTATAATTTTAGGATGTTTTAGGGAGGCAATGATGAGGCTCTTAGAGGGTGTTTTTGGGAGGAATGCTCGATTATATATAATTTACTAAAGGTTATCCGGTGGGGGTTCAAAAAAAATATAGAGCGGTTTTGTTTCCCTAAATATATGGAGTCTAGTAACAGTCCCAAAAATAGAGATTTTGGCTATAATTTAGTTATGGTTATCGGGTGGGTGCCTTGAGAATTTGGGAGCGATTTTGGCTCCCTAAATATAGGCAGGCTAGTAGCGATCCCAAAAATAAGGAGGCAATAACGAGGCTCTTATAAGGTTTTTTTGGGAGGAATGCTCGATTGTATATAATTTACTTAAGGTTGACGGGTAGGAATTAAAAAAAAAATGGAACGGTTTTGGCTCCCTAAATATAGGGAGTCTAGTAGTAATCCTAATAATAGAGAGCATATTGCGATACCCTAAAAGGGTGGTTTAGGGAGGAGTTCTTGATTGTATATAATTTACTTAAGGTTTTCATGTGGGCGTTCAAAAAAAATATAGGGCGGTTTTGGCTACCTAAATATAAGGAGTCTTGTAGCAATCCCAAAAATAGAAAGGCATATTGCGAGGGTCTTAGAGGGTGTTTTAGGGAGGATTGCTTGATTTTTATATAGTTTACTTATGATTTTAGGGTATTTTTAGAAGGCAATGGCGAGGCTCTTAGAGGGTATTTTTGGGAGGTAATGACGAGGCTCTTAGAGGGTGTTTTTGAAAGGAATGCTCAATTGTGTATAATTTACTTAAGGTTATCGGGTGGGGGTTCAAATAAAATATGGAGTGGTTTTAGCTCCCTTAATATAGGGAATCTAGTAACTATCCCAATAAATAGATAGCATATTGCGAGGCTCTTAGAGAGTGTTTTAAGGTGGAGTGCTCGATTGTATATAATTTACTTAAGGTTGTCGGGTAGGGGTGCAAAAAAAATATAGAGCGGTTTTGGCTCCTTAGTTATAGAGAGTCTAGTAGCAATTCGAAAAATAGAGAGGCATATTGCGAGGCTCTTAGTGGGTATTTTAAGGAGGAGTGCTTGATTTATATATAACCTATATATAATTTTAGGGTGTTTTTGGGATGCAATGGTGAGCCTCTTAGATGGTGATTTTGGGAGGAATGCTCAATTATATGTAATTTACTAAAGATTGTCAGGTGGGGGTTTAAAAAAAATATAGAGCTTTTTTGGCTCTCTAAATATAGGGAGTCTATTAGCAATCCCAAAAATAGAGAGCATATTGCGAGGCTCTTATAAAGTGTTTTAGAAATGAGCGCTCAATTGTACATAATTTAGTTAAGATTATCGGGTAAGAGTTTTGAGAAGTTAGGTGCGATTTTGGCTCTCAAAATATTGGTAGTCTAGTAGCGATCCCAAAAATAAGGAGGCAATGCCGAGGCTCATATAAGGTATTTTTGGGAAGAATACTCGATTGTATTTAATTTACTTAAAGTTAACGGGTGGGGGTTCAAAAAAAATATTGAACAGTTTTGGCTCCCTAAATATAGGGAGTCTAGTAGCATTCCCAAAAATATAGAGCATCTTGTGAGGCTCTTAGAGGATCTTTTAAGGCATATTACTCGATTGTATATAATTTCCTTAAAGTTGTCGGGTGGGCGTTTATAAAAAATATGGAGCGATTTTGGCTAACTAAATATAGGGAGTCTAGTAGCAATCCGAAAAATAGAAAGGCATATTGTGAGACTCTTAAAGGGTATTTTAGGAAGGAGTGCTTGATTTATATATAATTTACTTATTATTTTAGGGTGTGTTTGTGAGGCAATGGCGAGGCTCTTCAAGGGTGTTTTTGGAAGGAATGCTCGATTGTATATAATTTACTTAAGGTTATCGGGTGGGGGTTCAAAAAAATAAGTTGCTATTTTGGCTCCATAAATATAGGAAGTCTAGTAGCAATCAAAAAAATATAGAGCATATTACGAGGCTATTAGAGGGTATTTTAGGGAGGATGCTCGCTTGTATATAATTCACTTTAGGTTATCCTGTGGTGGTTCAAAAAAAATATGGAACGATTTTGGCTCCCTAAATATAGGGAGTCTAATAGCAATCTCAGAAATAGAGAGCATATTGCAAGGCTCTTAGAGGATATTTTAGAGAAGAGTGCTCGATTGCATATGATTTACTTAAGGTTATCGGGTGGGTGTTAAAAAATATATGTAGCGGTTTTGCCTCCTAAAATATAGGGAGTTTAGTAGCAATCTAAGGAATAGAGAGCATATTGCGAGGCTATTAGATGGTGTTTTTGGGAGGAATGCTCAATTGTATATAATTTACTTAAGTATAGGGATTCAATAAAAATATGGAGCAGTTTTGGCACCCAAAATATAGGGAGTCTAGTAGCAATCTAAAAAATAGAGTGCATATTGCGAGGCTCTTAGAGTGTGTTTTTGGGAGGAGTGCTCTATTGTATATAATTTACTTTTGGTTGTTGGGTGGGGGTTGAAAAAAAATATGGAGCGATTTTGGCTCCCTAAATATAGAAAGTCTAGTAGCAATTCGAAAAATAGAGAGGCATGTTCCGAGGCACTTAGTGGGTGTTTTAGGGAGGAGTGCTTGATTTATATATAATTTACTTATGATTTTAGGGTGTTTTTGGGAGGCAATGGCGAGGCTCTTAGAGGGTGTTTTTTGGAGGAATGCTCGATTGTGTATAATTTACTTAAGGTTATCGGATGGGTATTCAAACAAAATATGGAGTGGTTTTGGCTCCCTAAATATAGGGAGTCTAGTAGCAATCCCAAAAAATATAGAGCATATTCTAAGGCTCTTAGAGGTTGTTTTAGAGAGGAATGCTTAATCGTATATAATTTACTTAAGATTATCTGGTGGGGGTTCAAAAATAATATGGAGCGGTTTTGGTTCATTAAATATAGGGAGTCTACTAGCAATCCTTAAAATAGAGAGGCATATTATGAGACTTTTAGAGGGTATTTTAGAGAGGAGTGCTTGATTTATATATAATGTACTTATTATTTTTGGGAGGCAATGACGAGGCTCTTAGAGGGTGTATTTGGGAGTAATGCTTGATAGTATATAATTTACTTAAGGTTAACGGGTGAGGATTTTAAAAAAATATGGAGTGGTTTTAGCTCCCAAAATATAGGGAGTCCAGTAGTAATCTCAAAAATAGAGAGCATATTACAAGGCTCTTTGAGGGTATTTTAGGAAGAAGTGTTTGATTGTATATAATTTACTTAAGGTTGTCGGGTGGGTGTTAACAAAAAATATGTAGTGGTTTTGGCTCCCTAAATATAGGGAGTCTAGTAGCAATCCTAAAAGTAGAAAGGCATAATGTGAGTCTCTTAGAGGGTGTTTTAGGGAGGAGTGCTTGACTTATATATAGTTTACTAATGATTTTAGGGTATTTTTGGTAGGAAATGGTGAGGTTCTTAGAGGGTGTTTTTGGGAGAAATGCTAATTATATATAATTTACTTAAGGTTATCAGGTGGGGGTTCAAAAAAACTATGGACTAGTTTTGACTCCATAAATATAGGGAGTCTAGTAGCAATCCCAAAAATAGATAGCATATTACGAGTCTTTTAGAGGGTATTTTATAGAGGAGTGCTCGTTTGTATATAAATAAATTAAGGTTATTCAATGGGGGTTCAAAAAAAATATAAGGTGATTTTGGCTCCCTAAAAATAGGGTGTCTAGTAGCAATCCCAAAAATAGATAGCATATTGCGAGGCTCTTATAGGGTGTTTTAGGGAGGAGTGGTCGATTGTTTATAATTTACTTAAGGTTGTCGGGTGAGGGTTTAAAAAAAATATGGAGCGATTTTGGCTCCTTAAATATAGGGAGTCTATTAGCAATCCCAAAAATAGAGAGCAAATTACGAGGCCATTAAAGGGTGTTTTTTGGAGGAATTCTCGATTGTATATAATTTACTTAAGGTTATCGGGTGGGGGTTCAAAAAAATATGGTGTGGTTTTGGCTCCCTAAATATAGGGAGTCTAGTAGCAATTCCAAAAATAGAGAACATATTAGGCTCTATAAGGGTATTTTAGGGAGGAGTGCTCGATATTATATAATTTACTTAAGGTTGTAGGGTGGGGGTTCAAAAAAATATGGAGCGGTTTTGGCTCCCTAAATATAGGGAGTCTAGTATCAATCCCAAAAATAGAGAGGCATATTATCAGGATCTTAAAGGGTGTTTTAGGAATGCGTGCTTGATTTATATATAATTTACTTATGATTTTAGGGTATTTTTGGGAGGCAATAACAAGGCTCTTTGGATATGTTTTTTGGGAGAAATGCTAGATTGTGTATAATTTACTTAAGGTTGACGGGTGGGGATTCAAACAAAATATATAGTAGTTTTGGCTCCCTAAATATATGGAGTCTAGTAGCAATGCCAAGAAACATAGAGCATATTGCAAGGCTCTTAGAAAGTATTTTAGAGAGGAGTGCTCAATTGTATAAAATTTACTTAAGGTTGTCGGGTGGGGGTTCAAAAAAAATATAGTACAATTTTTGCTCCTTAAATATAGGAAGACTAGTAGCAATCCCAAAAATAGAGAGGCATATTGCGAGGCTCGTAAAAGGTATTTTAGGGTGGAGTACTTAATTTATATATAATTTACTTATGATTTTAGGGTATTTTGGGAGGCAATGGCATGGCTCTTAGAGGGTGTTTTTGAGAGGAATGCTCGATTATATATAATTTGCTAAAGATTGTCGGGTGGGGGTTCAAAAAAAATATAGATCGGTTTTGGCACCCTAAATATAGGGAGTCTAGTAGTAATCCCAAAAATAGAGAGTATATTACGAGGCTCTTAGAAAATGTTTTAGGAAGGAGTGCTCGATTGTATATAACTTAGTTATGATTATCGGCTGTGATCCTTGAGAAATTGGGATCGATTTTGGCTCCCCAAATATAGGGAGTCTAGTAGCGATCCAAAAAATAAGGAGGCAATGTATATAATTTATTTAAGGTTGTCGGGTGGGGGTTCAAAAAAAATATGGGATAATTTTTGCTTACTAAATATAGGGACTGTAGTAGCAATTCCAAAATAAGAAAGCATATTACGAGGCTCTTAGAGGGTGTTTTAGGGAGGAGTGCTCGATAGTATATAATTTAAAGGTTTTTGGGTGGGCGTTCAAAAAAATATGGGGCGGTTTTGGCTAGCTAAATATAGGGAGTCTAGTAGCAATCCCAAAAATAGAAAGGCATATTACGAGGCTCTTAGAGGGTGTTTTAGGGATGAGTGCTTAATTTATATATAATTTACTTATGATTTTAGGGTGTTTTTAGAAGACAATGGCGAGGCACTTAGAGGGTGTTTTTCGGAGAATTGCTTGATTGTATATAATTTACTGAAGGTTGTCGGGTGGGGATTCAAAAAAAATATGGAGCGGTTTTGGCTCCATAAATATAGGGAGTCTAGTAGCAATCTCAAAAATAGAGAGCACATTGCGAGGCTCTTAGAGGGTGTTTAAGGAAGGAGTGCTCGATTGTATATAATTCACTTAAGGTTATCCGGTGGGGGTTCAAAAAAAAAAAAAAAATTTTTGGCTCCCAAAATATAGCGAGTCTAGTAGTAATCCCAAAAATAGAGAGCATATTGCGAGGCTCTTAGAGGATATTTTCGGGAGGAGTGCTCAATCTTAGAGGGTATAATTTACTTAACGTTATCGGGTGGGGGTTCAAAAAAAATATACAGCGGTTTGCCTGCCTATATATAGGGAGTCTAGTAGCAATCCCAAAAATAGAGAGTATATTGTGAGGCTATTAGATGGTGTTTTTGGGAGAAATGCTTAATTTTATATAATTTACTTAAGGTTGTCGAGTGGGGGTTCAAAAAGAATTTGGACCGGATTTGGCTCCCTAAATATAGGAAGTCTAGTAGTAATCCTAAAAATAGAGAGCATATTGCAAGGCTCTTAGAGAGTGTTTTAGGGAGGAGTGCTCGATTGTATATAATTCTCTTAAGGTTATCCGGTGGGGGTTCAAAAAAAATATAGAGTGATTTTGGCTCCCTAAATATAGGGAGTTTAGTAGCAATCCCAAAAATAGAGAGCATATTGCGAGACTCTTAGTGGGTATTTTAGGGAGGAGTGCTCAATTGTGTATAATTTACTCAAGGTTGTCGGGTGGGGATTAAAAAAAAATATAGAGTGGTTTTGCCACCCAAAATATAGGGAGTCTAGTAGCAATCCCAAAAATAGAAAGTATATTGTGAGGCTATTAGATTGTGTTATTTGGAGGAATGCTCAATTTTAAATAATTTACTTAAGGTTGTCGGGGGGGGTGGGTTCATAAAAAATATAGAGCGGTTTTGTCTCCCTAGATATAGGGAGTCTAGTAAGAATCCCAAAAATAGAGTGCATATTGCAAAGCTTTTAGAGGGTCTTTTAGGGAGGAGTACTCGATTGCATATAATTTAATTAAGGTTGTCGGGTGGGGCTTGAAAAAAAATATGGGGCGATTTTGGCTCCCAAAATATCGGGAGTCTAGTAGCAATCTCAAAAATAGAGAGGCATATTGTGAGGCTCTTAGAGGTTATTTTAGGGAGGAGTGCTTGATTTATATATAATTTACTTATAATTTTAGGGTGCTTTTGGGAGGCAATGGCGAGGCTTTTACAGGGTGTTTTTGGGATGAATACTCGATTGTTTATAATTTACATACGGTTGTCGGGTGGGGCTTCAAACATAATATGGAGCGGTTTTGGATTCCTAAATATATGGAGTCTAGTAGAAATCCCAAAGAATAAAGTGCATATAGCGAGGCTCTTAGAGGGTGTTTTAGGGAGGAATGCTCAAACATATATAATTTACTTAAGGTTGTCGGGTGGGGGTTCAAAAAAAATATGAAGCGGTTTTGTATCCTTAAACAAAGCGAGTCTAGTAACAATCCTAAAAATAGAGAGGCATATTGCATGGCTATTAGAGTGTGTTTTAGGGAAGAGTGCGTGATATATATATAATTTAATGATGATTTTTGGATGTTTTTGGGAGGCAATAGCAAGGCTCTTAGAGGGTATTTTTGGAAGAAATGCTTGATTGTATATAATTTATTTAAGGTTGATGGGTGGGGTTTAAAAAAAAAATAGAGTGGTTTTTGTACCCTAAATATAGGGAGTCTAGTAGTAATTCCAAAAATAGAGACTATATTATCCGGCTCTTATAGGGTGTTTTAAAAAGGAGTGCTCGATTGTAAATAATTTACTTAATTTTGTCGGATGGCCGTTCAAAAAAAATATAGAGCGATTTTGGCTCCTTAATTATAGGGAGTCTAGAAGCAATCCTAAAAATATAAAGGCATATTGCGAGTCTCTTAGAGGGTGTTTTAGGGAGGAGTGCTTAATTTATATATAATTTACTTATGATTTTAGGTTATTTTTGGGAGAATTGCTCGATTATATATAATTTACTTAAGGTTGTCGGGTGGGGGTTCAAAAAAAATATAGAGCAGTTATGGCTCTACAAATATAGGAAGTCTAGAAGCAATACCAAAAATATAGAGCATATTGCTAGGCTTTTAGATGTATTTTGGGGAGGAGTGCTCGATTGTATATAATTTACTTAAGTTTAAACGGTGGGGGTTTAAAAAAAATATGGAGCGGTTTTGGCTCCATAAATATTGGGAGTCATGTAGCAATCCATAAAATAGAGAGCATATTACGAGGCCCTTAGAGGGTGTTATTGGGAGGGTGCTCGATTGTATATAATTTACTTAAGATTGTCGGGTGGGGGTTCAAAAAAAATAGGAATCAATTTTGCCTCCCTAAATATAGGGAGTCTAGTAGCAATCCCAAAAATAAAAAGCATATTGTGAGGCTATTAGTTGGTGTCTTTGGGAAGAATGCTCGATTTTATATAATCTACTTATGGTTGTCGGGTGGGGGTTCAAAAAAAATATTGAGCAGTTTTGGCTCTCTAAATATAGAGTCTGTAGCAATCCCAAAAATAGAGAGCATATTGCGAGGCTCTTAGAGAGTGTTTTAGGGAGGAGTGCTTGATTATATATAATTTATTTAAGGTTGTCGGGTAGGGGTTCAAAAAAAATATGAAGCGATTTTGGTTCCCTAAATATATGGAGTCTAGTAGCAATCCCAAAAATAGAGAGGTTTGCTGCGAGGCTCGTAGAGGGTGTTTTGGGGAGGAGCGCTTGATTTATATATAATTTACTTATGATTTTAGGGTGTTTTTGGGAGGCAATGGCAAGGCACTTAGTTTGTGTTTTTGGGAGGAATACTCGATTATGTATAATTTACTTAATATTACCGAGTGGGGGTTCAAATATAATATGGAGCAGGTTTGGCTCCCTAAATATAGGGAGTCTAGTAGCAATCCCAAAAAATAGAGAGCATATTGCGAGGCTCTTAGAGGGTGTTTTAGGGATGAGTGCTCAAAAGTCTATAATTTATTTAAGGTTACCGGGTGGGTGTTAAAAAAAATTTGGAGCGATTTTGGTTCCTTAAATATAAGAAGTCTAGTAACAATCCTTAAAATAGAGTGCCATATTGCAAGGCTCTTAGAGGGTATTTTAGGGGGGAGTGCTTGATTTATATATAATTTACTTAAGATTTTAGGGTGTTTTTGGGAGGCAATAGCGAGGCTTTTAGAGGGTATTTTTGAAGAAATACTCGATTATATATAATTTACTTAAGGTTGACAGGTAGGAGTAAAAAAAAATAAAGTGGTTTTTCCTCATTAATAATAGGGAGTCTAGTAGAAATCCTAAAAATAGAGAGCATATTACCAGGTATATAAAGGGTGTTTTAGGAAGGAGTGCTCGATTTTATATAATTTACATAAGGTTGTCGGGTGGGCTTTAAAAAAAAAATAGAGTGATTTTGGCTCCCTAAATATAGGGAGTCTAGTAGCAATCCTAAAAATAGAAAGGCATATTGCGAGTTTCTTAGAGGGTATTTCAGGGAGTAGTGCTTGATTTGTATATAATTTACTTATGATTTTACTATGTTTTTGCGAGACAATACGAGGCTCTTAGAGGGTGTTTTTAGGAGGAATGCTCGATTGTATTTAATTTAATTAAGGCTATCGGGCGTGGGTTTAAAAAATATATGGAGTAGGTTGGCTCCCTAAATATAGGGAGTCTAGTAGCAATCCCAAAAATAGAGAGCATATTGTGAGTCTCTTAAAGGGTGTTTTAGGGTAGAGTGCTCGATTGTATATAATTCACTTAAGGTTGTCGGGTGGGGGTTCAAAAAAAATATGGGTGATTTTGGCTCCATAAATATAGAGAGTCTAGTAGGAATTGCAAAAATAGAGAGCATATTGCGAGTCTTTTGGAGGGTGTTTTAGGAAGAAGTGCTCGATTGTATATAATTTACTTAAGGTTATTGCGTGGGGGTTCAAAAAAAATATAGAGCGGTTTTGGCTCCCTAAATATAGAGAGTCTAGTAGCAATCCTAAAAATATAGAGCATATTGCAAGGCTATTAAAGGGTATTTTTAGGATAAATGCTATATTGTATATAATTTACTTAAGGTTGTCGGGTGGGTGTTCAAAGAAAATATGGATCAGTTTTGTCTCCCTAAATATAGGGTGTCTAGTAGCAATCCCAAAAATAGAGAGCATAATAGGCTCTTAGAGGGTGTTTTAGGGAGGAGTGCTCGATTGCAAATAATTTACTTAAGGGTGTCGTGTGGGGGTTCTAAAAAAATATGGAGAGGTTTTGGCTCCCTAAATATAGGAAGTCTAGTAGCAATCCCAGAAATAGAGATGTATATTGTGAGGCTCTTAAAGGATATTTTAGGGAGGAATGCTTGATTTATATATAATTTACTTATGATTTTAGGGTGTTTTTGGGAGGCAATAGCGAGGCTCTTAGAGGGTGTTTTAGGGAAGAATGCTCGATTATGTATAATTTACTTATGGTTGTCGGGTGGGGGTTCAAGAAAAATATGAAGTGGTTTTGGCTCCCTAAATTTAGGGAGTCTAGTAACAATCCTAAAAAATAGAGAGCATATTTCAAGGCTTATAGAGAGTATTTTAGGGAGGAGTACTCGTTTGTATATAATTTACTTAAGGTCATCGGGTGGGGGTTCAAAAAAAATATGGAGCAGTTTTGGCTCCTTAAATATTAGGAGTCTATTAGCACTCCCAAAAATAGAGAGGCATATTGCGAAGCTCTTAGAGGGTATTTTAAGGAGGAGTGCTTGATTTATATATAATTTACTTATGATTTTATGGTATTTTTGGAAGGCAATGGCAAGGCTCTTAGAGGGTGTTTATGGGAGGAATGCTCGATTATATATAATCTATTAAAGGTTGACAGGTGGGTTCATAAAAAATATAGAGTAGTTTTGGATCCCTAAATATAGGGAGTCTAGTGGTAATCCAAAAAATAGAGAGCATATTGCGAGGATCTGAGAAAGGGTTTTAGAGATGAGTACTCGATTGTATATAATTTAGTTATGATTATCGGGTGGGTGCCTTGAGAAATTGGGAGCGATTTATGAAAGGAATACTTGATTATATATAATTTACTTAAGGTTGACGGGTGGGGGTTCAAAAAAAATATAGCGTGGTTTTGGCTCTATAAATATAGGGAGTCTAGTAGCAATCTGAAAAATAGAGAGCACATTACGAAGCTTTTATATGGTGTTTTAGGAAGGAGTGCTTGATTATATATAATTTACCTCAGGCTGTTGGGTGGGTGTTCAAAAAAAATATGAAGCGGTTTTGGCTACCTAAGTATTGGGAGTCTAGTAGTAATCCCAAAAATATAAAGGCAAATTGCAAGGCTCATAGGGGGTGTTTTAGGGAGGAGTGCTTGATTTATATATAATTTACTTATGATTTTAGGGTGTTTTTGATAGGCAATCGCGAGGCACTTAGAGGGTGTTTTTGGAAGGAATGCTCAATTATATATAATTTATTTAAGGTTGTCGGGTGGTGGTTAAAAAAAAATATAGAGCAGTTTTGGCTCCATAAATATGGGGAGTGTAGTAGCAATCCCAAAAATAGAGAGCATATTGCGAGGCTCTTAGAGGGTGTTTTAGGGAGGAGTGCTCGATTGTATATATAATTCACTTAGGGTTGTCCGGTGGTGGTTCAAAAAAAATATGGAGTAGTTTTGGCTCCGTAAATATAAGGAGTCTAGTAGCAAACCCAAAAATAAAGAGCATATTGCGAGGCTCTTAGAGGGAATTTTAGGGCGGAGTGCTCGATTGTATATAATTTACATAAAGTTTTCTGGTGGGGGTTCAAAAAAAATATGGATCTATTTTGGTTTTCGAAATATAGGGAGTCTAGTATCAATCCCAAAAATAGTGAGCATATTGCGAGGCTATTAGATGGTGTTTTTGGGAGGAATGCTCGATTATATATAATTTACCTAAGGTTGTCAGGTGGGGGTTCAAAAACAAAATGGTACAGTTTTATCTCCCTAAATATAGGGAGTCTAGTAGCAATCCCAAAAATACAGAGCATATTGCGAGGCTGTTAAAGGGTATTTTAGGTAGGTGTGCTCGATTGTATATAATTCGCTTAAGGTTGTCCTGTAGGGGTTCAAAAAAAATTTGCAATAGTTTTGGCTCCCTAAATATAGGGAGTCTAGTAGCAATCAAAAAAATAGAGAGTATATTGTAAGGCTCTTAGCGGGTATTTTAGGGAGGAGTGCTCGATTGTATATAATTTACTTAATGTTTTCGAGTAGGGGTTCAAAAAAAATATGGAGTGCTTTTGCCTCCCTAAATATAAGGAGTCTAGTAGCAATTTCAAAAATAGAGTGCATATTGCGAGGCTATTAGAAGGTATTTTTAGGAGGAATGCTCGATTGTATATAATTTACTTAAGGTTGTCGGGTGGGGGTTCAAAAAAGATAATGAGCGGTTTTGGCTCCCTAAATATAGGGAGTCTAGTAGCAATCCCAAAAATAGAGAGAATACCGTGAGGCTCTTAGAGGGTATTTTAGGGAGGAGTGCTCGATTATATATAATTTACTTAAGGTTGTACGGTAGGGGTTCAAAAAAAATATAGAACAATTTTGGCTCCCTAAATATAGGGAGTCTAGTAGCAATCCCAAAAACAGAGAGGCTATAGCGAGGCTCTTAGAGGGTGTTTTAAGGAGGAGTTCTTGATTGATATATAATTTACTTATGATTTTAGGGTGCTTTTGGGAGGCAATGGTGAGGCTATTAAAGGGTGTTTACGGGAGGAATACTCGATTGTGTATAATCTACTTATGGTTATCGGGTGGGGTTTAAAAAAAAATATGGAGTAGTTTTGGCTCCCTAAGTATAGGGAGTCTAGTAGTAATCCCAAAAAATAGGGAGAATTTTGCGAGGCTTTTAGAGAATATTTTAGGGAGTAGTGCTCAATCGTATATAATTTCCTTAAGGTAATCGTATGGGGATTCAAAAAAAAAATAGGGTAGTTTTGTCTCATTAAATTTAGGGAGTATTGTGGTAATCCTAAAAATAGAAAGGCATATTGCAAGGCTCTTAGAGGGTGTTTTTGGGAGGAGTGCTTGATTTATATATAATTTACTTATGATTTTTGGGTGTTTTTGGAAGGCAATGGCGAGGCACTTAAATGGTATTTTTGGGAGGAATGCTCGATTGTATATAATTTTCTTAATATTGATGGGTGGGGGTTAAACAAAAATATAGAGCGATTTTGGCTCTCTAAATATAGGGAGTCTTGTAGCAATCCCAAAAATAGAAAGCATATAACCAGGCTCTTAGAGGGTGTTTTAGGAAGGAGTCCTCGATTGTATATAATTTATTTATAATATTAGGGTATTTTTGGGAGGCAATGGCGAGGCACTAAGAGGGTGTTTTTGCGAAAAATGCTCGATTATACATAAATTACTTAAGGTTGTAGGGTGGGGGTTCAAAAAAAATATGGAGCGGTTTTGGTTCCCTAAATTTAGGGACTCTAGTAGCAATCCCAAAAATAGAGAGCATAATGCAAGTCACTTAGAGGGTGTTTTAGGGAGGAGTGCTCGATTGTATATAATTCACTTAAGGTTGTCAGATGGGGGTTCAAAAAAAACATGGGGTGGTCTCGGCTCCCTAAATATAGGGAGTCTAGTAGTAATCCCAAAAATAGAAAGCATATTGTGAGGCTCTTAAAGGGTATTTTAGGGAGGAGTGCTCTATTGTATATAATTTACTTAAGGTTGTTGGGTGGGGGTTTAAAAAAAATATGGAACAGTTTTGGCTCCCTAAATATAGGGGTCTAGTTACAATCCTAAAAATAGAGAGCATATTACTAGCCTATTAAAGGGTGCTTTTAGGTGGAATGCTCGATTGTATATAATTTACTTAAGGATGTCCGGTGGGGGTTAAAAAAAAATATGTAGTAGTTTTGGCTCCCTAAATATAGGGAGTCAAGTAGCAATCCCAAAAATAGAGAGCATATTAGGCTCTTAGTGGGTATTTTAGGGAGGAGTGCTCGGTTGTATATAATTTACTTCAGGTTGTCGGGTGGGGGTTCAAAAAAAATATAGAGCAATTTTGGTTCCCTAAATATAAGGAGTCTTGTAGCAATCCTAAAAATAGAGAGGCATATTACGAGTCTTTTAGAGGATGTTTTAGGAACGAGTGCTTGATTTATATAAAATTTACTTATGATTTTTGGGTATTTTTGGGAGGTAATGGCGAGGATCTTAGGGTGTGTTTTTGATCTGAAATACTCGATTGTGTATAATTTACTTAAGGATATCATGTAGGGGTTCAAACAAAGTATAGAGCGGTTTTGGCTCCCTAAATATAGGGAGTCTAGTAGTAATCCAAAAAAATAGCGTGCATATTGCGAGACTCTTAGAGAGTATTTTAGGGAAGAGTGCTTGATTGTATATAATTTACTTAAGGTTGTGGGGTGGGGATTCAAAAAAATTATGGAGCAGTTTTGGCTCCTTAAATATAGGGAGTCTAGTAGCAATCCCAAAAATAGAGAGGCATATTATGAGGCTCTTAGAGTGTAATTTTGGGAGGAGTTCATGATTTATATATAATTTACTTATGATTTTAGTGTGTTTTTGGAAGGCAATGGCGTGGCTCTTAGAGGGTGTTTTTGGGAGGAATGCTCGATTATATATTATTTACTATAGATTATCGGGTGGGGGTTTAAAAAAATAAAGTGCTATTTTGGGTCCTTAAATATAAGGAGTCTAGTAGCAATCCCAAAAGTAGAGAGCATATTGTGAGGCTCTTAGAAAGTGTTTTAGAGAGGAGTACTCGATTGTATATAATTTAGTTATGATTATTGGGTGGGAGCCTTGAAAAATTAGGAGAAATTTTGGCTCCCCAGATATAGGGAATCTGGTAGCGATCCCAAAAATAAGTAGGCAATGGCGAGGCTTATATAAGGTGTTTTTGGGAGGAATGCTCGATTGTATATAATTTACTTAAGGTTGATTGGTGAGGGTTCAAAAAAAATATGGAGCAATTTTTGCACCCTAAATATCGGAACTCTAGTAGTAATACCAAAAATAGAAAGCATATTGTGAGGCTCTTAGAGGCTATTTTAGGGAGGAGTGCCCGATTGTATATAATTTACTTATGATTATCGGGTGGGCGTTCAAAAAAAATATGGAGCGGTTTTGGCTACGTAAATATATGGAGTTTAGTAGCAATCCCAAAAATAGAAAGGCATATTGCAAGGCTCTTTGTGGGTGTTTTAGGGAGAAGTGCTTGATTTATATATAATTTAATTTTGATTCTAGGGTATTTTTGGGAGGCAATAGCGAGGCTCTTAGAGGGTATTTTTGGGAGAACTTCTCGATTGTGTATAATTTTCTTAAGGTTATTGGGTGGGGGTTTAAAAAAATATACAGCGGTTTTGGCTCTATAAATAAAGGGAGTCTAGTAGCAATCCCAAAAATAGAGAGTATATTGCGAGGCTTTTAGAGGGTGTTTTAGGGAGGAGTGTTCGATTGTATATAATTCACTTAAGGTTGTCCGGTGGGGGTACAAAAAAAATATGGAGCGGTTTTGGCTCCCTAAATATAAGGAGTCTAGTAACAATGTCAAAAATAGAGAGTATATTGCGAGGCTCTTAGTGGGTATTTTAGGGTGGAATGCTAGATTGTATATAATTTACTTAAGGTTGTCGAGTGGGGGTTCAAAGAAAATATGGAGCGGTTTTGCCTCCCTAAGTATAGGGTATCTAGTATCAATCCCAAAAATAGAAAGCATATTGCGAGGCTATTACATGGTGTTTTTGGGAGGAATGCTCGATTTTATATAATTTACTTAAGGTTGTCGGGTGGGGGTTCTAAAAATGTATGGAGCGGTTTTGGCTCTCTAAATATAAGGACTTCTAGTAGCAATCCCAAAAATTGATAGCATATTGCGAGGCTCTTAGAGGGTGTTTTAGGGAGGTGTACTTGATTATATATAATTTATTTAAGGTTGTCGGGTGGGGGTTTAAAATAAATATGGATCGATTTTGGCTCCCTAAATATAGGGTGTCTAGTAGCAATCTCAAAAATAGAGAGGCATATTGCGAGGCTCTTAGAGAGTGTTTTTAGGAGGAGTGCTTGATTTATATATAATTTACTTATGATTTTAGGGTGTTTTTGGGAGGCAATGGCGAGGCTCTTAGAGGGTGTTTTTGAAAGGAATGCTCGATTGTGTATAATTTACTTAAGATTGTCAGGTGGGGGTTCAAATAAAATATGGAGCGGTTTTGGGTCCCTAAATATAAGGAGTCTAGTAGTAATCTCAAAAATTAGGGATCATATTTAGAGGCTCTTAGAGGGTGTTTTAGGGAGGAGTGCTTAATAGAATATAATATACTTAAGTTTGTCGGATGGGGTTCAAAAAAAATATAGAGCGGTTTTGGCACCATAAATATAGGGAGTCTAATAACAATCCTAAAAATAAAGAGACATATTGCAAGGATCCTAGACGGTATTTTAGTGAGGTGTGCTTGATTTATTTATAATTTACTTATGATTTTTGGGTATTTTTTGGAGGTAATGGCGAGGCTCTTAGAGGGTGTTTTTGGAAGGAATGCTCTATTGTATATAATTTACTTAAGGTTTTCGGATGGGGGTTCAAAAAAATTATAGAGTGGTTTTGGCTCCCTAAATATAAGCATTGTAGTAGCAATCCCAAAATAGAGAGTATATTAGGCTTTTAGAGGGTGTTTTAGGGAGGAGTGCTTGATTGTTTCTAATTTACTTATAGTTATCGGGTGGGGGATCAAAAAACATATGGTGTGATTTTGTCTCCCTAAATATAGGGAGTCTAGTAGCAATCCCAAAAATAGAGAGGTATGTTACGAGGCTCTTAGAGGGTATTTTAGGAAAGAGTGCTTGATTTATAAATAATTTACTTATGATTTTAGGATATTTTTGGGAGGCAATGGCGAGGCTCTTAGAGGGTATTTTTGGGAGGAATGCTCGATTGTGTATAATTTACTTAATATTATTGGGTGGGGGTTCAAACAAAATATAGAGCAGTTTTGGCTTCCTAAATATACCGAGTCTAGTAGCAATCTAAAAAAATAGATTGCATATTGCGAGGCTCTTAGAGGGTGTTTTAGGGAGGAGCACTCAATCGTATATAATTTACTTAATTTTATTGTGTGGGGGTTCAAAAAAAATATGGAGCGATTTTGGCTCCTTAAATATAGGGAGTCTTATAGCAAACCAAAAAATAGAGAGGCACATTGTGATGCTCTTAGAGGGTGTTTTAGAGAGGAGTTTTTAATTTATTATAATTTACTTATGATTTTTTGGTGTTTTTGGGATGCAATGGCGTGGCTTTTAGAGGGTGTTTTTAGAAAAATGCTCGATTGTATATAATTTCCTTAAGGTTGACGCGTAGGGGTTCAAAAAAAATATGGAACGGTTTTGGATTCCTAAATATAAGGAGTCTTCTAGCAATCCCAAAAATAGAGAGCATATTACCAGGCTCTTAGAGGGTGTTTTTGGAAGGAGTGCTCGATTGTAATAATTTACATAAGGTTGTCGGGTGGGTGTTCAAGAAAAAAATAGAGCAGTTTTGTCTCCCTAAATTTAGAGAGTCTAGTAGCAATCCCAAAAACAGAAAGGCATATTGCGAGTCTCTTAGGGGGTGTTTTAGGGTGGAGTACTTGATTTATATATAATTTACTGATGACTTTAGGGTATTTTTGGAAGGCAATGGCGAGGCTCTTAGAGGGTATTTTTGGGAGGAATACTCAATTGTATATAATTTACTTAAGGTTGTCGGGTATAGGTTCAAAAAAAATATGGAGCGGTTTTGGCTCCCTAAATATAGGGAGTCTGGTAGCAATCCCAAAAATAAAGAGCATATTACGAGTCTCTTAGAGGGTGTTTTAGGGTGGAGTACTCGATTATATATAATTCACTTAAGGTTGTCAGGTGGGAGTTCAAATTAAATATGGGGCAGTTTTGTCTCTCTAAATATAGGGAGTCTCGTAGCAATCCCAAAAATAGAGAGCATATTGCGAGGCTCTTAGAGTGTATTTTAGGGAGGAGTGCTCGATTGTATATAATTTACTTAAGATTGTCAGGTGGGGGTTCAAAAGAATTATGGAACGGTTTTATCTCCCTAAATATAGGGAGTCTAGTAGCAATCCAAAAAATAGAGAGCATATTGTGAGGTTATTAGAGGGTGTTTTTAGGAGGAATACTCATTTGTATAAAGTTTACATAAGATTGTCGGGTAGGGGCTCAAAAAAAATATGGAGCGGTTTTGGCTCCCTAAATATAGGGAGTCTTATAGCAATCTTAAAAATAGGGAGCATATTAGCTCTTAGAGGGTGTTTTAGTGAGGATTGCTGGATTGTCTATAATTTACTTAAGGTTGTTGGGTGAGGGTTTAAAAAAAATATGGCGTAATTTTGGCTCCCTAAATATAGGGAGTCTCGTAACAATCCTAAAAATAGAGAAGCATAATGCGAGGCACTTAGAGGGTATTTTAGGAAGAAGTGCTTGATTTTATATATACTTTACTTATGATTTTAGGGTCTTGTTGGGAGGCAATGGCGAGGCTCTTAGAGGGTATTTTTGTAAGGAATGCTCAATTATGTGTATTTTAGTTAAGGTTCTCGGGTAGAGTTCAAACAAAATATGAAGCGATTTTGGCTTTTTAAATATAGGGAGTCTAGTAGCAATCCCAAAAAATAGATAGCATATTGCTAGGCTCTTAGTGGGTGTTTTAGGGAGCAGTGCTCGATAGCATACAATTTACTTAAGGTTGTCGGGTGGGGGTTCAAAAAAAAAATAGAGCTATTTTGACTCCCTAAATATTGGGTTTCTTGTAGCAATCCCTAAAATAGAGAGCATATTGCGAGGCTATTAGAGAGTGTTTTTGGGAGGAATGCTCGATTGTATATAATTTACTTAAGGTTGTTGGGTGGTGGTTGAAAACAAATATGGATCGGTTTTGGCTCCCTAAATATAGGGAGTCTAGTAGCAATTCAAAAAATAGAGAGCATATTTGGCTCTTAGAGGGTATTTTAGGGAAGTGTGCTCGATTGTATATAATTTACGTAAGGTTGTTGTGTGGGGCTTTAAAACAAATATGGAGCGGTTTTGGCTCCCTAAATATAGGGAGTCCAGTAGTTATCCCAAAAATAGTTAGGGTGTTTTTGGGAGGAATGCTCAATTGTGTATAATTTACTTATGGTTATCGGATAAGGGTTCAAACAAAATATGAAGCTATTTTGGCTCCCTAAATATTGCGTGTCTTCCTAACTATAGGGGTCTAGTAGCAATCCCAAAAAATAGAGAGCATATTGTGAAGCTCTTAGAGAGTATTTTAGGGAGGGGTGCTCGAATTGTATATAATTTACTTAAGGTTGTCGGGTGAGGGTTCAAAAAAATATGGAACAGTTTTGGCTCCTTAAATATAGGGAGTCTAGTAGCAATCCCAAAAATAGAGAGGCATATTGCGAGGCTCTTAGAGGGTATTTTAGAAAGGAGTACTTGATTTATATATAATTTACTTAATATTTTAGGGTGTTTTTGGGAGGCAATGATGAGGCTCTTAGAGGGTATTTTTGGGAGGAATGCTCGATTATATATTATTTACTAAAGGTTGTCGGGTGGGGGTTCAAAAAAAATATAGAGATATTTTGGCTCCCTAGATATAGGGACTCTAGTAGAAATCCTAAAAGTAGAGAGCATATTGTGAGGCCATTAGAAGGTGTTTTTAGGAGAAATGCTCGATAGTATGGAGCGATTTTGGCTCCCTTAATTAATATTTTTGGGTGGGGTTTCAAAAAAAATATGGAGCGATTTTGGCTCCCTAAATATAGGGAGTCTTGTAGTAATCTCAAAAATAGAGAGCATATTATGTTTTTTGAAGGTGTTTTAGGGAGGAGTGCTCGATTGTTTATAATTTACTTAAGGTTATCGGGTAGGGGTTCCAAAAAAATATAGAGCGATTTTGGCTCCCTAAATATAGGAAGTCTAGTAGCAATCCCAAACATAGAAAGACATATTGCAAAGCATTTAGAGGGTGTTTTAGGGAGGAGTGCTTGATTTATATATAATTTACTTATAATTTTAGGATATTTTTGGGAGGTAATGGCGAGGCACTTAGAGGGTGTTTTTGGAAGGAATACTCAATTATGTATAATTTACTTAAAGTTATCTGGTGGGGGTTCATACAAAATATGGAGCGATTTTTGCTCCCTAAATATCGGTACTCTAGTAGCAATCCCAAAAAATAGAGAGCATATTGCGAGGCTCTTAGAGGGTGTTTTAGGGAGGAGTGCTCAATCGTATATAATTTACTTAATGTGGTCGAGTGGGGGTTCAAAACAAATATGAAGCGGTTTTGACTCCTTAAATATAGGGAGTCTAGTAGTAATCCTAAAAAAAGGGAGGCATATTGCTACACTCTTAGAGGGTGTTTTAGAGAGGAGTGCTTGGTTTATATATAATTTACTTATAATTTTTTGGTATTTTTGTGAGGCAATGGCGAGGTTTTTAGGGGGTGTTTCTGGGAGGAATGCTCGATTGTATATAATTTTCTTAAGGTTGACGAGTGGGGGTTCAAAAGAAATATAGAATGATATTGGCTCCCTAAATATAGGGAGTCTAGTAGCAATCCAAAAAATATAGAGCATTGTACCAGGCTCTTAGAGGGTGTTTTAGGATGGAGTGCTCGATTGTATATAATTTACTTAAGGTTGTCGGGTGGTTGTTAAAATAAAATATGGAGCAATTTTGTCTCCCTAAATATAGGGAGTATAGTAGCAATCCCAAAAATAGAAAGGCATATTGCGAGTCTCTTAGAGGGTGTTTTAGGGAGGAGTGTTTGATTTATATATAATTTACTGATAACTTTAGTGTATTTTTGGAAGGCAATGACATGGCTTTTAAAGGGTATTTTTGAAACGAATCCCTGATTGTATATAATTCACTTAAGGTTATCGGGTGGGGGTTTAAAAAAAATATGGGGTGGTTTTGGCTCCCATAATATAAAGAGTCTAGTAGCAATTCCAAAAATAGACAGCATATTGCGAGGTTCTTAGAGGGTGTTTTATGGAGGAGTCCTCGATTGTATATAATTTATTGAAGGTTGTTGGGTGAGGGTTCATACAAAATATGGAGGGGTTTTGGCTCCCTGAATATATGGAGTCTAGTAGCAATCCCAAAAATAGAGGGAATATTGCAAAGCTATTAAGGGTGTTTTAAGTAAGAATTCTCGATTGTATATAATTTATATAAAATTGTCGGGTGGGGGTTCAAAAAAAATATGGAGTGGTTTTGGCTCCCTAAATATAGGGAGTCTAGTAGCAATCCCAAAAATAGAGAGCATATTAGGCTCTTAGAGGGTGTTTTAGGTAGGATTGCTCGATTGTATATAATTTACTTAAGGTTGTCGGGTGGGGGTTCAAAAAAAATATGGAGCAATTTTGGATCACTAAATATAGGTTGTCTAGAAGCAATCCCAAAAATAGAGAGGCATATTGCTAGGCGCTTCGATTGTGCTTTTGGGTGGCAATGGCGATGCTCTTAGAGGTTGTTTTTGGGAGGAATGTTCGATTGTGTATAATTTAGTTAAGGTTATTGGGTCGGGTTCAAACAAAATATGGAGTGATTTTGGCTCCCTAAATATTAGGAGTCTAGTAGCAATCCGAAAAAATAGAAAGCATATTGCGATACACTTAGAGGGTGTTTTAGGGAGGAGTGCTCAATAACATATAATTTACTTAAGGTTGTCGGGTAGGGGTTCAAAAAAAATATGAAGCGGTTTTACCTCCCTAAATATAGGGAGTCTAGTAGCAATCCCAAAAATAGAAAGCATATTACGAGGCAATTAGAGGGTGTTTTTGGGAGAAATACTCGATTGTATATAATTTAATCAAGGGTGTCAGGTCGAGGTTCAAAAAAAATATGAAGCTGTTTTGGTTCCCTAAATATAGGGAGTCTAGTAGCAATTCAAAAAATAGTGAGCATATTAGGCTCTTAGATGGTGTTTTTGGGAGTAGTACTCGATTGTATATAATTTACAAACGGTTGTCTGGTGGGGCTTAAAAAAAATTTGGAGTAGTTTTGGCTCCCTAAATATAGGGAGTCTAGTTGTAATCCCAAAAATAGTGAGGCATATTGCGAGGTTCTTAGAGGGTATTTTAGGGGGGAGTGCTTGATTTATATATAATTCACTTATGATTTTAGGGCGTTTTTGGGAGGCAAAGGCTGGGCTCTTAGAGGGTGTTTTTGGGAGGAATGCTAGATTGTGTCTAATTTGCTTAAAGTTGTCGGGTGGGGGTTCAAACAAAATATAGAGCTATTTTGACTCCCTAAATATAAGGAGTCTCTATAAATATGGGGAGTCTATAGTAATCCTAAAAAATAGAGAGCATATTGTGAAGCTCTTAGAGAGTGTTTTAGGGAGGATTGCTCGATTGTATATAATTTACTTAAGGTTGTCGGGTAGGGTTTCAAAAAAAATTTGGAGCAATTTTGGCTCCTTAAATATCGGGAGTCTAGTAGCAATCCCAAAAATAGATAGCATATTGTGAGGCTATTAGAGGGTGTTTTTGGGAGGAATGCTCGATTGTATGTAATTTACTTAAAGTTATTGGGTGGGGGTTAAAAAAAAAATTAGATCGGTTTTGGCTCCCTAAATATAGGGAGTCTAGTAGAAATCCTAAAAATAGAGAGCATATTACGAGGCCATTAGAGGGTGTTTTTAAGAGGAATGTTTGATTGTATGTAATTTACTAAAGGTTTTTGGGTGGGGGTTAGAAAGAAATATGGAGCGATTTTGGCTCCCTAAATATAGGGAGTCTAGTAGCAATCCCAAAAATAGAGAGCATATTAAACTCTTAGAGGGTGTTTTAGGGAGGAGTACTCGATTGTTTATAATTTACTTAAGGTTATCGGGTGCGGGTTAAAAAAAAATATGGAGCGATTTTGGTTCCATAAATATAGGAAGCCTAGTAGCAATCCTAAAAATAGAGAGGCATATTGCAAGACTCTAAGTGGGTGTTTTTTGGAGGCAATAGTGAGGCTCTTAAAGGGTGTTTTTGGGAGAATTACTCGATTATGTATAATTTTCTTAAGGTTATCTGGTGGGGGTTCAAACAAAATATGGAGCGGTTTTGGCTCCCTAAGTATAGGGACTCTTGTAGCAATCCCAAAAAATAGAGAGCATATTGCGAGGCTCTTAGAGTGTGTTTTAGGGAGGAGTACTCAATCGTATATAATTTACTTAAGGTTGTCGGGTGGGGGTTCAAAAAAATATGTAGTGGTTTTGGCTCCTTAGATATAAGGAGTCTAGTAGCTATCCTAAAAATAGAGAGGCATATTGTGTGGCTCTTAGAGGGTGTTTTAAGGAGGAGTGCTTGATTTATATATAATTTATTTATAGTTTTTGAGTATTTTTGGGCGACAATGAGAAGGCTTTCAAAGGATGTTTTTGGGAGGAATGCTAAATTGTATATAATTTTCTTAAGGTTGACAGGTGGGGGTTCAAAAAAAATATGGAGCGGTTTTGGCTCCCTAAATATAGAAAGTCTAGTAGCAATCCAAAAAATAGATAGCATATTACTAGGCTCTTAGAGCATGTGTTTTAGGCAGGAGTGCTTAATTGTATATAATTTACTTAAGGTTATCGGGTGGGTGTTCAAAAAAAATATGGAGCTGTTTTGGCTCCCTAAATATAGGGTGTCTAGTAGCAATCCCTAAAATAAAAAGGCATATTATGAGTCTCTTAGTGGGTGTCTTAGGGAGGAGTGCTTGTTTTATATATAATTTACTTACTACTTTAGGTTGTTTTTTGGAGGCAATTGTGAGGCTCTTAGAGTGTATTTTTAAGGCGAATGCACGATTGTATATAATTTACTTAAGGTTGTCAAGCGTGGGTTAAAAAAAAATATGGAGCGATTTTGGCTTCCTGAATATAGGGAGTCTAATGGCAATCCCAAAAATATAGAGCATATTACGAGGTTGTTAGAGGATATTTTAGGGAGGAGTGCTCGATTGTAAATAATTTACTTAAGGTTATCAGGTGGGGGTTAAAAAAAATATGGGGTGGTTTTGGCTTCCTAAATATAGGGAGTCTAGTAGTAATCCCAAAAATAGAGAGCATATTACGAGGCTCTTAGAGGGTGTTTTAGGGAGAAGTGCTCGATTGCATATAATTTACTTAAGGTTGTCGGGTGGGGGTTCAAAAAAAATATAGAGCGATTTTGGCTCCCTGAATATAGGTAGTCTTGTGGCAATCCCAAAAATAGAGAGCATATTGCGAGGCTATTAAACGGTGTTTTTAGAGGGAATGCTCGATTGTAAATAATTTACATATTATTATCGGGTGGGGGTTCAAAGAAAATATGGAGTTGTTTTGGCTCCATAAATATAGGGAGTCTAGTAGCAATCTAAAAAATAGAGACCATATTAGGCTCTTAGAGACGATTTTATGACGGAGTTCTTGATTGTATATAATTTACTTAAGGTTGTCGGGTGGGGGTTCAAAAAAAATTTGGTGCAATTTTGGCTCCCTAAATATAGGGAGTCTAGTAGCAATCCCAAAAATAGAGAGGCATATTGCGAGGCTATTAGAGGGTGTTTTAGGGAGGGGTGCTTGATTTATATATAATTTACTTATGATTTTAGGGTGTTTTTGGGTGGTAATCACGAGGCTCTTAAAGGGTGTTTTTGAAAGGAATGTTCGATTATGTATAATTTAGTTAAGTTTGTCGGGTGGGGGGTTCAAAAAAAATATGGAATGGTTTTGGCTCCCTACATATAGGGAGTCTAGTAGCAATCCCAAAAAATAGAGAGAATATTTCAAGGCTCTTAGAGGGTGTTTTAGGGAGGAGTGCTCGATAGCATATAATTTACGTAAGGTTGTCAGGTGGGGGTTCAAAAAAAATATAGAGCGGTTTTGGCTCCTTATATATAGGGAGTCTAATAGCAATCCCAAAAATAAAAAGCATATTGCGAGGCTATTAGAGGGTGTTTTTTGGAGGAATGCTCGATTGTATATAATTTACTTAAGGTTCTCGGGTGGGGGTTAAAAAAAAATATAGACCGGTTTTGGCTTTCTAAATATAGGGAGTCCAGTAGCAATTGCAAAAATAGTGTGCATATTAGGCTGTTAGAGGGTGTTTTAGAGAGGAGTGCTCGATTGTATATAATTTACTTAAGGTTATCGAGTGGGGCTTCAAAAAAAATATGGCACGATTTTTACTCCCTAAATATAGGGAGTCTAGTAGTAATCCAAAAAATAGTAAGGCATATTGAGAGGATCTTAGAGGATATTTTAGGAGGGAGTGCTTGATTTATAGATAATTCACTTATGATTTTAGGGTATTTTTGGGAGGCAATGGCGAGGCACTTAGAGGGTGTTTTATGAAGGAATGCTCGATTGTGTCTAATTTACTTAAGGTTGTCGGGTGGGGGTTCAAACAAAATATAGAGCTGTTTTGGCTCCCTAAATATAAGGAGTCTAGTAGCAATCCCAAAAAATAAAGTGCATATTGCTAGGCTCTTAGAGAGTATTTTAGAGATAAGTGCTCGATTGTATATAATTTACTTATGGTTGTCGGGTGGGGGTTCAAAAAAAATATGGAGCGATTTTGGCTCCTTAAATATAGGGAGAAAAATAGCAATCCCAAAAATGGAGAGGCATATTGCAAGGTTCTTAGAAGGTATTTTAGGGAGGAGTGCTTGATTTATATATAATTTACTTAAGATTTTAGGGTGTTTTTGGGAGGAAAAGATGAGGCTCTTAGAGGGTGTTTTTTGGGGGAATACTCGCTTATATTAATTTACTAAAGGTTATCAGGTAGGGGTTCAAAAAAAATATAGAACAGTTTTGACTCCCTAAATATAGAAAGTCTAGTAGCAATCCCAACAAGTGAAAGCATATTGCGAGGCTCTTATAAAGTTTATAGGAAGGAGTGCTCGATCGTATATAATTTAGTTATGATTATCGACTAGGAGACTTGAAAAATTAGGTTCGATTTTTCCTCCCCAAATATAGGGATTCTAGTAGCAATCCCAAAAATAAGAAGGCAATGGCGAGGCTCATATAAGGTGTTTTTGGGAGGAATACTCGATTGTATATAATTTACTTAAGGTTGATGGGTGGGGGTTCAAAAAAAATATGGAGCGGTTTTGCTCCCTAAATATAGGGAGTCTAGTTGAAATCCTAAAAATAGAGAGCATATTGCGAAGCTCTTAGAGGTGTATTAGGGAGGAGTGCTCGATTTTATATAATTTGCTTAAGGTTGTCGGGTTAGCGTTCAAAAAAATATGGGGCAGGTTTTGTTACCTAAATATAAGGAGTCTAATAGCAATCCAAATAATAGAAAGGCACAATGTAAGGCTCTTAGAGGGTGTTTTAGGAAGGTGTGCTTGATTTATATATAGTTTACTTATGATTTTAGGGTGTTCTTGGGAAGCAAGGGCGAGGCTGTTAGAGGGAGTTTTAGGGAGGAATGCTTGATTATTTATAATTTACTTAAGGTTGCCAGGTGGGGGTTCAAAAACAATATGGTGCTATTTTGGCTCTATAAATATTGAAAATCTAATAGCAATCCCAAAAGTAAAGAGCATTTTGCGAGGCTCTTAGAGGGTATTTTAGGGAGGAGTGCTCAATTGTATATAATTTACTTAGGTTGTCGAATGGGGGTTCAAAAAAAATATGGATCGGTTTTGCCTCCCTTAATATAGGGAGTCTAGTAGCAATCCCAAAAATATAGAGCATATTGCAAGGCTATTAGATGTTCTTTTTGGGAGGACTGCTCGATTATAGATAATTTACTTAAGTTTGTCGGGTGGGTATTAATAAAAAAAAAATGGAGCAATTTTGGCTCCTTAAATATAGGGAGTCTAGTAGCAATCCTAAAAATAAAGAAGCATATTGCAATGCTCGTATAGGGTGTTTTAGGGAGGAGTGTTTTATTTATATATAAATTTTGGGTATTTTTGAGAGGCAATTATGAGGCTTTTAGAGGGTGTTTTTGGGAGTAATGCTCGATTATATATAATTTACTTAAGGTTGAAGGGTAGGGGTTTAAAAAAAATATGGAGCTATTTTGGTTCCCTAAATATAGGGATTCTAGTTGCAATCCCAAAAATAAAGTGTATATTGCAAGGTTTTTAGATGGTGTTTTAGGGTGAAGTGCTCTATTGTATATAATTTACTTATGGTTATCGGGCGGGCAATCTAAAAAAATATGAAACTATTTTGGATACCTAAATATAGGGAGTCTAGTTGTAATCCCAAAAATAGAAAGGTATATTGTGAGGCTCTTATAGGGTATTTGAGGAAGGAGTGCTTGATTTATATATAATTTACTTATGATTTCACGATATTTTTGGGATGCAATAGCAATGCTCTTAGGGGGTTTTTTTGGGATGAATGCTTGATTGTATATAATTTACTTAATGTTGTCGCGTGGGGGTTCAAAAAAAATATGGAGCGGTTTTAGCTCACTAAATATAGGGAGTCTAGTAAAAAATACAAAAATATAATGCATATTACCAGGCTCTTGAAGGGTGTTATAGAAATGTGTGCTCTATTGTATATAATTTACTTAAGGTTGTCAGGTGGGCATTCAAAAAAACTATAGAGCGGTTTTGGCTCCCTAAATATAGGGAGTCTAGTAGCAATCCAAAAAATAGAAAGGCATAGTGTAAGTCTCTTAGAGGATGTTTTTGGGAGGAGTGTTTGATTTATATATAATTTAATTTTGATTTTAGTGTATTTTTAGGAGGTAATGGCGAGGCACTTAGAGGGTGTTTTTAGGAGGAATGCTTGATTGTATATAATTTACTTAAGGTTGTCGGGTGGGGGTTCAAAAAAAATATACAACAATTTTGGCACATTAAATATAGGGAGTCTAGTAGCAATCGCAAAAATAGAGAGCATATTGCGAGTCTCATAGAGGGTATTTTAGGGAGGAGTACTCAATTGTATATAATTCACTTAAGGTTATCGGGTAGGGGTTCAAAAAAAATATGGATCGGTTTTGGCTCCCTAAATATATAGAGTCTAGTAGCAATCCAAAAAATAGAGTGCATATTGCGAGACTCTTAGAGGGTATTTTAGGGAGAAGTGCTTGATTTTATATAATTTACTTAAGGTTATCGGGTGGAGGTTCAAAAAAAATATAGAGCCATTTTGGCTTCCTATATATAGGGAGTCTAGTAGCAATCTCAAAATTAGAGAAAAAATTACGAGGCAATTATAGGGTGTTTTTAGGAGGAATGCTCGATTGTATATAATTTACTTAAGGTTATCTGGTGGTTGTTCAAAAAAAATATGGAGCAGTTTTGGCTCCCTAACTATAGGGAGTCTAGTAGTAATACCAAAAATAGATGGCATATTAGGCTCTTAGAGGGTGTTTTAGGAAGGAGTGCTCGATTGTATATAATTTACTTAAGGTTGTCAAGTGGGGGTTCAAAAAAAATATTGAGCAGTTTTGGCTCCCTAAATATAGAGAGTATAGTTACAATCTGAAAAATAGAGAAGCATATTGCGAGGCTCTTAAAGGGTGTTTTAGGGAGGAGTGCTTGATTTATATTTAATTTACTTATGATTTAAGGGTGTTTTTGGGAGGCAATGGCAAGGCTCTTAGAGGGTATTTTTGGGAGGAATGCTCGATTATGTATAATTTACTTAAGGTTATCGGGTGGGGGTTCAAACAAAATATAGAGCAATTTTGGCACCCTAAATATACGGAGTCTAGTAGTAATTCCAAAAAATAGAGAGCATATTACAAGGCGCTTAGAGAGTATTTTAGCGAGGGGTGCTCGATTGTATATAATGTCCTTAAGGTTGTTAGGTGGGGGTTCAAAAAACATATGGAGCAGTTTTGGCTCCATAAATATAGGGAGTCTAGTAGCAATCCCAAAAATAGAGAGTATATTGCAAGGCTCTTAGAGGGTGTTTTAGGGAGGAGTGCTCTATTATATATAATTCACTTAAGGTTATCCGGTGGGGGTTCAAAAAAAATATAGAGCAGTTTTGGCTCCCTAAATATAGTGAGTCTAGTAGCAATCCCAAAAATATAGAGCTTATTGCGAGACTTTAAGAGTGTATTTTAGGGAGGAGTGCTTCATTTATATATAATTACTTATGATTTTAGGGTGTTTTTAGGAGGTAATGGTGAGGCTCTTAGAGGGTGTTTCTGGGAGGTCTGCTCAATTATATATAATTTACTAAAGATTATCGGGTGGGGGTTAAAAAAAATATAGGGCAGTTTTGGCTCCCTAAATATAGGGAGTTTAGTAGCAATCCCAAAAATAGAGAGCATATTGCATGGCTCTTAGAAAGTGTTTTAGGGAGGAGTGCTCGATTAATACAGTTATGATTATCGGGTGGAAGCCTTGAGAAATTGGGAGCGATTTTGGCTCCCCGAATATAAAGAGTCTAGTAGCGATCCCAAAAATAAGAAAGCAATAGTGAGGCTCAAATAAAGTGTTTTTTGGAATAATTCTCAATTGTATATAATTTACTTAAGGTTGACGGGTGGGGCTTCAATAAAAAAAATAGAATAATTTTTTATCCCTAAATATTGGGAGTCTAGTAGCAATCCCAAAAATAAAAAACATATTGTGAGGGTCTTAGAGGGTGTTTTCAGGAGGAGTGCTCGATTGCATAAAATTTATTTAAGGTTGTCTGGTAGGCGTTCAAAAAAAATAGCGGTTTTGTCTACCGAAGTATAGGGAGTTTAGTAGCAATCCCAAAAATAGGAAGGCATTTTGCGAGGCTCTTAGTGGGTTTTTAGTGAGGCGTGCTTGATTTATATATAATTTACTTATGATTTTAGGGTGTTTTTGGGAGGCAATGGCGAGGCACTTAGAGGGTGTTTCTGGGAGAATAACTCGATTATATATAATTTACTTAAGGTTATCGGGTGGGGGTTCAAAAAAAATATGGAACGGTTTTGGCTCCATAAATATCAGGAGTCTACTAGCAATCCCAAAAATAGAAAACCTATTACGAGGCTATTAGAGGATATTTTAGGAAGGAGTGCTCGATTGTATATAATTTACTTAAGGTTATCGAGTGGGTGTTCAAAAAAAAAATGGAGTGGTTTTGCCTCCTTAAATATAGGGAGTCTAGTAGCAATCCCAAAAATAGAGTGCATAATGCAAGGCTATTAGATGGTGGTTTTGCCTCCATAAATATAGGGAGTCTAGTAGCAATCCCGATAATAGAGAGCATATTACGAGGCTCTTAGAGGGTATTTTAGGGAGGAGTGCCCGATTGCATATAATTTACTAATGGTTGTCGAGTGGGGGATCAAAAAAAATATTGAACGATTTTTGCTCCCTAAATAGAGGGAGTCTAGTAGTAATCACAAAAATAGAGAGACATGTTGCGAGGCTTTTAGAGGGTGTTTTAGGGAGGAGTACGTGCTTGATTGATATAAAAATTACTTATGATTTTAGGGTGTTTATGGGAGGTAATGGCGAGGCTCTTAGAGGGTGTTTTTGGGATGAATGCTTGATTGTGTATTTATTTACTTAAAGTTGTCAAGTGGTGGTTCAAACAAAATATGGAGTGATTTTGGGTCCCAAAATATAGGGAGTCTAGTAAAAATCCTAAAAAATAGAGAGCATATTTCGAGGATCTTCGACGGTGTTTTATGGAGGAGTGCTCAAATATATATAATTTACTTAAGGTAGTCGAGTGGGGGTTCAACAAAAATATAGTGCGGTTTTGGCTCCTTAAATATAGGGCGTCTAGTAAAATTCATAAAAATATAGAGGCATATTGCGAGGCTCCTAAAGGGTGTTTTAGAGAGGAGTACTTCATTGATATATAATTTACTTATTATTTTTGGGTATTTTTGGGAGCCAATGGTGAGGCTCTGAGAGGGTGTTTTTGGAAGGAATGCTCGATTGTATATAATTTACTTAAGGTTGATGGGTAGGGGTTCAAAAAAAATATGGACCAGTTTTGGCTCCCTAAATATAGGGAGCCTAGTAGCAATCCCAAAAATAAAGAGCACATTACCAGGCTCTTAGAGGGTGTTTTAGGAAGGAGTGCTCGATTGTATATAATTTACTTAAGGTTGTCGGGTGGGTGTTCAAAAAAAATATGGAGTGATTTTGCATCCTTAAATATAGGGAGTTTAGAAGCAATCCCAAAAATAGAAAGGCATATTGCGAGTCTCTTAGAGGGTGTTTTAGGGAGGAGTACTTGATTTATATATAATTTAATTAAGATTTTATGGTGTTTTTATGAGACAATGGCGAGGCTCTTAGAGGGTATTTTTGGAAGGAATGCTCGATTGTGTTTAATTTACTTAAGGTTGTCGGGTGTGGGTTCAAAAAAAATATGGAGCAGTTTTGGCTCCTTAAATATAGGGAGTCTAGCAGTAATCCCAAAAATAGAGAGCATATTGCGAGTATTTTAGAGGGTATTTTAAGGAGGAGTGCTCAATTGTATATAATTCACTTAAGGTTGTCGGGTGGGGGTTTAAAAAATATATAGGGCGGTTTTGGATCCCTTAATATAGGGAGTCTAGTAGCAATAACAAAAATAGAGAGCATATTGTGAGACTTTTATAGGGTGTTTTAGATAGGAGTGCTCGATTGTATATAATTTACTTAAGGTTGTTGGGTGGGTATTCAAAAAAAATATAGAGTGGTTTTGGCTACCGAAATATCGGGAGTCTAGTTGTAATTACGAAAATAGAACGGTATTTTGAAAGGCTCTTATAGGGCATTTTTGGGAGGAGTGCGTGATTTATATATAATTTACTTATGATTTTAGGATATTTTATGGAGGCAATGGTGTGGATCTTAGATGGTGTTTTTGGGATGATTGCTCGATTGTACATAATTTACTTAAGGTTGTACGGTGGGGGTAGAAAAATATGGAGCGGTTTTGGCTCCCTAAATATAGGGAGTCTAGTAGTAATTTCAAAAATAGAAAGCATATTACCAGGTTCTTAGAGGGTGTTTTAGGAAGGAGTGCTCGATTGTATATAATTTACTTAAGGTTGTCTGGTAGGCGTTCAAAAAAAATATGAAACGGTTTTGGCTTCCTAAATATAGGAATTCTAGTAGCAATCCCTAAAGTAGAAAGGCATATTGCAAGACTCTTAGAGGGGGTTTTAGGGAGGATTACTTGATTTATAAATAATTTACTTATGCTTTTAGGGTGTTTTTGAGAGGCAATAGCGAGGCTTATAGGTGGTGTTTTTGGGAGGAATGCCCGATTGTATATAATTTACATAAGGTTGTCGGGTGGGGGTTCAAAAAAACTATAGAGCTGTTTTGGCTTCCTAAATATAGGGAGTCTAGTAGCAATCCCAAAAATAAAGAGCATATTGCAAGTCTTTTAGAGGTGTTTCAAGGAGGAGTGCTCGATTGTATATAATTCACTTAAGGTTGTCGGGTGGGGGTTCAAAAAAATTATTGGGAGGTTTTAGATCCCTTAATATAGGGAATCTAGTAGCAATCCCAAAAATATAGAGCATATTGCGAGGCTCTTAGAGGGTGCTTTAAGGAGGAGTGCTCGATTGTATATAATTTACCTAAGGTTGTCGGGTGGGGGTTGAAAAAAAAAATGGAGCAGTTTTGGATTCCTAAATATAGGGAGTCTAGTAGCAATCCCAAAAATAGAGAGCATATTGCGAGGCTATTAGAGGGTGTTTTTAGGAGGAATGCTTGATTATTTATAATTTACTTAAGGTTGTCGGGTGGGGGTTTAAAAAAAATATAAAGTGGTTTTAGCTCCCGAAATATAGGGAGTCTAGTAGCAATCCAAAAAGTAGAGAGCATATTACCAGCCTCTTAGAGGGTGTTTTAGGAATGAGTACTTGATTGTATATAATTTATTTAAGGTTGTTGGGTGGCCATTCAAAAAAAATATGGAGCCATTTTGGCACTCTAAATATAAGGAGTCTATTAGCGATCCCAAAAATAGAAATGCATATTGCAAGTCTCTTAGAGGGTTTTTTAGAAAGGAGTGCTTGATTTATATATAATTTACTAATTATTTTAGGGTGTTTTTGGGTGGCAATGGCGAGGCTCTTAGATAGTATTTTTGGAAGAAATGCTCTACTTTATATAATTTACTTAAGCTTATCGGGTGTGGGTTCAAAAAAAATATAAAGCGGTTTTGGCACCCTAAATATAGGGAGTCTAGTAACAATCCTAAAAAAAGAGAGCATATTTCGAGTCTCTTAGAGGATTTTTTAAGGAGTAGTGCTCGATTGTATATAATTCACTTAAGGTTGTCGGTGAGGGTTCAAAAAAAATATGGGGCATTTTGGCTCCCTTAATATAGGGAGTTTAGAAGCAATCACAAAAATAGAGAGCATATTGCGAGACTTTTAGAGGGTGTTTTAAAGAGGAGTGCTCGATTGTATATAATTTACTTAAGGTTATCGGGTTGGCATTTAAAAAAAATATAGAGCGGTTTTGGCTACCTAAATATAGGGAGTCTAGTTGCATTCTCAAAAATAGAACGGCATATTGCAAAGCTCTTATAGGGTATTTTAGGAAGGAGTGCGTGATTTATATATATTTTACTTATGATTTTAGGATATTTTTAGGAGGCAATGGTGACGCTATTAGAGGGTGTTTTTGGAATGAATGCTAGATTGTAAATAATTTACTTAAGGTTGTCAGGTCGGGGTTAAAAAAAAATATGGAGCGGTTTTGGCTCCCTAAATATTAGGAGTCTAGTAGAAATCCCAAAAATAGAGAGCATTTTACCAGGCTCTTAGAGGGTATTTTAGGAAGGAGTTCTCGATTGTATATAATTTACTTAAGGTTGTCCGGTGGGCGTTCAAAAAAAATATGGATCAATTTTGGCTCTCTAAATATAGAGAGTCTAGTAATAATCCCAAAAATTGAAAGGCATAATGCGAGTCTCTTAGAGGGTGTTTTAGGGAGGAGTGCTTGATTTATATATAATTTACTTATGACTTTAGGGTGTTTTTAGGAGACAATGGGGAGGCTCTTAGAGGTTAATTTTGGGAGGAATGGTTGATTGTATATAATTTACTTAAGGTTATCGGGTGGGGGTTTAAAAAAAATATAGAGCGGTTTTTGCTCCCTAAATATAGGGAGTCTAGTAGCAATCCCAAAAATAGAAAGCATAATGTGAGTCTTTTAGAGGGTGTTTTAATGAGGAGTGCTCGATTGTATATAATTTACTTAAGGTTGTCGGGTGGGGATTAAAAAAAAATATGGGGCGATTTTGGCTCCCTAAATATAGGGAGTCTAGTATCAATCTAGAAAATAAAGAGCATATTACAAGGCCCTTAAAGGGTATTTTAGGGTGGAGTGCTCGATTGTATATAATTTAACTAAGGTTATCGGGTGGGGGTTCAAAAAAAATATAGAACGATTTTGGCTCCCTAGATATAGAGTCTAGTAGCAATCCTAAAAATAGAGAACAAATTGGGAGGCTATTAGAGGGTATTTTTAGGAGTAATGCTTGATTGTATATAATTTACTTGAGGTTGTCGGGTGGGGGTTAAAAAAAAATATGGAGCGGTTTTGGCTCACTAAATATAGGGAGTCTAGTAGCAATGCCAAAAAAGAGTGCATATTACAAGGCTCTTAGAGGCTGTTTTAGGAAGGATTGCTCGATTGTATATTATTTACTTAAGTTTATCGGGTGGGCACACAAAAAAAATATGGAACTATTTTGGCTCCCTAAATATAGGGAGTCTAGTAGCAATCCCAAAAATAGAAAGGCATATTGCGAGTCTCTTAGAGGGTGTTTTAGGGTGGAGTGCTTGATTTATATATAATTTATTTATGATTTTAGGGTGTTTTTGGGAGGCAATGGCGAGGCTCTTAGAGGGAGTTTTTGCGAGGAAAGCTCATTTGTATATAATTTACTTAAGGTTGTCGGGTGTGGATTCAAAAAAAATATGGATCGGTTTTGGCTCCCTAAATATAAGGAGTCTAGTAGCAGTCCCAAAAATAGAGAGGATATTACAAGTTTCTTAGAGGGTATTTTAAGGAGGAGTGCTCAATTGTATATAATTAACTTAATATTACTGGGTGGGGCTTAAAAAAAATATATAGGTGATTTTGGCTTCCTTAATATAGGGAGTCTAGTAGCAATCACAAAAATGGAGAGCTGATTGTGAGACCTTTAGAGGGTGTTTTTGGGAGGGGCGCTCGATTGTATATAATTTACTTAAGGTTGTCAGGTAGGCATTCAAAAAAAATATAGAGTGGATTTGGCTACCTAATTATAGGGAGTCTAGTTGCAATCCCAAAAATAGAAAGGCATATTGCGAGGCTCTTATAGGGTATTTTAGGGAGGAGTGCGTGATTTATGTATAATTTACTTTTAGGAGGCAATAATGAGGCTCTTATAGGGTGTTTTTGGGATGAATGTTCAATAATACATAATTTACTTAAGGTTGTCGGGTGGGGGTTTAAAAATAATATGGAGCGATTTTGGCTCTCTAAATATAGGGAGTCTAGTAGCAATCCCAAAAGTAGAGAACATATTACCAGGCACTTGGAGGGTGTTTTACAAAAGAGTGTTCGATTATATATAATTTACTTAAGGTTGTCGGGGGGGGGTTCAAAAAAAATATGGGACGGTTTTGGCTCCCTTAATATAGTGAGTCTAGTAGCAATCCCAAATATCTAGAGCATATTACGAGTCTCTTAGAAGGTGTTTTAAGGAGGAGTGCTCGATTGTATATTATTCACTTAAGGTTGTCGGGTGGGGGTTCAAAAAAAATATGGGGCTATTTTGGTTCCCTTAATATAGGGAGTTTAGTAGCAATCAAAAAAATAGAAAACATACTGCGAGACTTTTAAAGGGTGTTTTAGAGAGGAGTGCTCGATTGTATATAATATACTTAAGGTTGTCGGGTGGGCGTTCAAAAAAGCTTAGAGCGGTTTTGGCACCCAAAATATTGGGAGTCTAGTAGCAATCCCAAAAATAGAAAGGGATAATGCGAGTCTCTTAGAGGGTGTTTTAGGCAGGGCTGCTTGATTTATATATAATTTACTTATGATTTTAGGGTGTTTTTAGGAGGCAATGGGGCGGCTCTTAGAGGGTGTTTTTGGAAGGAAAGCTCGATTGTATATAATTTACTTAACGTTATTAGGTGGGGGTTCAAAAAAAATATGGAGCAGTTTTGGTTCCCTAAATATAGGGAGTCTTGTAGCAATCCCAAAAATAAAGAGCATATTGTGAGTCTTTTAGAGAGTGTTTTAGGAAAGAGTGCTCAATTGTATATAATTCACTTAAGGTTGTCGGGTGTAGGTTCAAAAAAATAGGGGGCAGTTTTGGCTCCCTAAATATAGGGAGTCTAGTAGCATTCCCAAAAATAGAGAGCATATTGTGAGGGTCATAGAGGATATTTTAGGAAGGAGTGCTCAATTGAATATAATTTAACAAAGGTTGTCATGTGCGGGTTCAAAAAATATATAGAGCGATTTTGGCTCCCTAGATATAGGGAGTCTAGTAGCAATCCCAAAAATAAGGAGTATATTGCAAGACTATTACAGGATGTTTTTAGGAGGAATGCTCGATTGTATATAATTTACTTAAGGTTGTCGGGTGGGGGTTCAAAAAAAATATGGTGCGATTTTGGCTCCCTAAATATAGGGAGTCTAGTAGTAATCCCAAAAATAGAGTGCATATTACCAGGCTCTTAGAGGGTATTTTAGGAAGGATTGCTTAATTGTATAGAATTTACTTAAGGTTGTAGGGTAGGCATTAAAAAAAATATAGAACGGTTTTGGCTCCCTCAATATAGGGAGTCTAGTAGCAATCCCAAAAATAGAAAGACTTATTACGAGTCTCTTAAAGGGTATTTTAGGACGGAGTGCTTAATTTATATATAATTTATTTATAATTTTATGGTGTTTTTGGGAGGTAATGGTGAGGTACTTAGAGGGTATTTTTGGGAGAAATACTCGATTGTATATAATTTACTCAAGGTTGTCGGTTATGGGTTCTAAAATAATATGGAGTGGTTTTGGCTCCCTAAATTTATGGAGTCTAGTAGCAGTCCCAAAAATAGTGAGCATATTTTGAGTTTCTTTGAGGGTATTTTAAGGAGGAGTGCTCGATTGTATATAATTCACTTAAGGTTGTTGGGTAGGAGTTCCAAAAAAATATGGGACAATTTTGGCTCCCTTAATATAGGGTGTCTAGAATCAATCACAATAATCGAGAGCATATTACGAGACTTTTAGAGGGTGTTTTAGGGAGGAGTGCTCGATTGCATATAATTTACTCAAGGTTATCGGGTGGGCATTCAAAAAAATTTTGGAGCAGATTTGGCTACTTAAATATAGGGAGTCTAGTTGCAATCCCAAAAATAGAAAGGCATATTGCGAGGCTCTTATAGGGTATTTTAGGAAAGAATGCGGGATTTATATATAATTTACTTTTAGGAGGCAATAGTGAGGCTCTTAGAGGGCATTTTTGGGATGAATATTCAATTATACATAATTTACTTAAGGTTATCGGGTGGGGGTTCAAAAAAAATATGGAGCGATTTTTGGCTCCCTAAATATAGCGAGTCTAGTAGCAATCCCAAAAATAAAGAGCATATTACCAGACTCTTAGAGGGTGTTTTAGAAAGGATTGCTCGATTGTATATAATTTATTTTAGGTTGTCGGGTGGGGGTTCAAAAAAAATATGGAGCTGTTTTGGCTCCCTAAATATAGAGAGTCTAGTAGCAATCCCAAAAATAGAAAGGCATATTGCGAGTCTTTTAGAGGGTGTTTTAGGAAGGAGTGCTTGATTTATTTATAATTTACTTATGATTTTAGGGTGTTTTTAGGAGACAATGGCGAGGCTCTTAGAGGGTATTTTGGAATGAATGCTCAATTATATATAATTTACATAAGGTTTTGAGGTGGGGGTTCAAAAAAAATATGGAGTGGTTTTGGCTTCCTAAATATAGGGAGTCTAGTAGCAATCCCAAAAATAGAGAGCATACTACGAGCCTTTTAGAGGGTGTTTTAGGAAGGAGTGCTCGATTGTATATAATTCACTTAAGGTTGTAGGGTGGGGGTTCAAAAAAAAATTAGGGGCTATTTTGGCTCCCTAAATATAGGGAGTCTAGTAGCAATCCCAAAAATAGAGAGCATATTGTGAGGCTCTTAGATGGTGTTTTAGGGAGTAGTGCTCGATTGTATATAATTTACCTTAGGTTGTCGAGTGGGGGTTCAAAAAAAATATGGAGCGGTTTTGGCTCCCTACATATAGGGAGTCTAGTACCAATCCCAAAAATAGGAAGCATATTGCGAGGCTATTAGAGGGTGTTTTTAGGGGTAATGCTCGGTTGTATATAATTTACTTAAGGTTGTCGGATGGGGGTTCAAAAAAAATATGGTGCGATTTTGGCTCCCTAAATATAGGGAATCTAGTAGCAATCCCAAAAGTAGAAAGCATATTACAAGGCTCTTAGAAGGTGTTTTAGAAAGGAGTGGTCTATTGTATATAATTTACTTAAGGTTGTCGGGTGGGTGTTTAAAAAAAATATGGAGCGGTTTTGGCTCCCTAAATATAGGGAGTCTAGTAGCAATCCCAAAACTAGAATGGCATATTGCGAGTCTCTTAGAGGGTGGTTTACGGAGGTGTGCTTGATTAATATATAATTTACTTATGATTTTTGGGTGTTTTTGGGAGACAATGGCGAGGCTCTTAGAGGGTGTTTTTGGGAGGAATGCTCGATTATATATAATTTACTTAAGGTTGTCAGGTGTGGATTCAAAAAAAATATGGAGAGGTTTTGGCTCTCGAAATATACGGAGTCTAGTAGCAATCCCAAAAATAGAAAGGATATTGCGAATCTCTTAGAGGGTGTTTTAAGGAGGAGTGCTCGATTGTGTATAGTTAACTTAAAGTTGTCGGATGGGGGTTCAAAAAAAATATGGGGCTGTTTTGGCTCCCTTAATATAGGGAGTCTATTAGCAATCACAAAACTAAAGAGCATATTGTGAGACTTTTAAAGGGTGTTTAGGGAGGAGTGCTCGATTGTATATTATTTACTTAAGGTTGTCGGGTGGGCGTTCAAAAAAAATATGAAGCTGTTTTGGCTTCCTAAATATAGGGAGTTTAGTAGCAATCCCAAAAATAGAAAGGCATATTGCGAGTTTCTTTGAGGATGTTTTAGGGAGGAGTGCTTGATTTATATGTAATTAACTTATGATTTTAGGGTATTTTTAGGAAGCAATTGCGAGGCTCTTAGAGGGTGTTTTTGGGAGGAATGCTCGATTGTATATAATTTACTTACGATGTCTGGTTAGGGTTAAAAAAAAATGTGGAACAGTTTTGACTCTATAAATATAAGGAGTCTTGTAGCAATCCTAAAATTAATAGAGAGCATATTGCGAGGCTCTAAGGGGGTCTTTTAGGGAGGAGTGCTCGATTGTATCTAATTCACTTAAGGTTGGCCGGTGGGGGTTCAATAAAAATATGGAGTAGTTTTGGCTTCCTAAATATTAGGAGTCTAGTAGCAATCCCAAAAATCGAGAGCATACTGCTAGGCTTTTAGTGGGTATTTTAGGGAAGAGTGCTCGATTGTATATAATTTACTTAAGGTTATCGGGTGAGGGTTCAATAAAAATATGGATTGGTTTTGCCTTCCTAAATATAGGGAGTCTAGTAGCAATCCCAAAAATAGAGAGCATTTTACGAGGCTCTTAGAGAGTGTTTTAGGGAGGAGTGCTCGATTGTATATAACTTACTTAAGGTTGTCGGGTGGGTATTCAAAAAAAATATAGAGCAATTTTGGCTCATTAAATATAGGGAGTCTAGTAGCAGTCCCAAAAATAGAGAGGTATATTGCGAGACTCTTAGAGGGTATTTTAGGGAGGAGTGCTGGATTTATATATAATTTACTTATTATTTTAGTGTTTTTTTGGGAGGCAATGGCGAGGCTCTTAGAGGGTGTTTTTGGGAGGAATGCTCAATTATATATAATTTACTAAAGGTTGTCAGCTAGGGGTTCAAAAAAAATATAGAGCAGCTTTGGCTCCCTAAATATAAGGAGTCTAGTGGCAATCCCAAAAATAAAGAGCATATTGCGAAGCTCTTAGAGGGTGTTTTAGGGAGAAGTGCTCGATTGTAAATAATTTACATAAGGCCGTCTAGTGGGCGTTCAAAATAAATATTGAGAGGTTTTGGCTGCTTAAATATTTAGAGTCTAGTAGTAATCCCAAAAATAGAAAGGCATATTGCGAGGCTCTTAGAGGATGTTTTAGCGAGAAGTGCTTGATTTATATATAATTTACTTATGATTTTAGGGTATTTAAGGGAGACAATGGTGAGGCTCTTAGAGGGTATTTTTAGGAGGAATGCTCGATTGTATATAATTTACTCAAGATGTCAGGTTAGGGTTCAAAAAAAATATGAAGCGATTTTGGCTCCATAAATATAGGGAGTCTTGTAGCAATCCCAAAAATAGAGAGCATATTGCGAGGCTCTTAGGGGCTGTTTTATGGAGGAGTGCTCGATTGTATATAATTCACTTAAGGTTGGCCGGTGGGGGTTCAAAAAAAATATGGAGTGGTTTTGGCTTCCTAAATATTAGGAGTCTAGTAGCAATCCAAAAAATAGAGAGCATACTGCTAGGCTCTTAGTGGGTATTTTAGGGAAGAGTGCTCGATTGTATATAATTTACTTAAGGTTATCGGGTGAGGGTTCAAAAAAAATATGGATCAGTTTTGCCTTCCTAAATATAAGGAGTCTAGTAGCAATCCCAAAAATAGAGAGCATATTATGAAGTTATTAGATGATGTTTTTGGGAGGAATGGTCGATTGTATATAATTTTCTTAAGGTTGTCGAGTGGGGTTCAAAAAAAATATGGAACGGTTTTGGCTCCCTAAATATAGGGAGTCTAGTAGCAATCCCAAAAATAGAGAGCATATTGTGAGGCTCTTAGAGGGTGTTTTAAGCAGGAGTGCTCGATTGTATATAACTTACTTATGGTTGTCAAGTGGGGGTTCAAAAAAAATATAGTGTGATTTTGTCTCCCTAAATATAGGGAGTCTAGTAGCAATCCCAAAAATAGAGAGGCATGTTTCGAGGCTCTTAGTGGGTATTTTAGGGAGGAGTGCTTGATTTATATATAATTTACTTTTGATTTTAGGGTGTTTTTGGGAGGCAATAGCGAGGCTCTTAGAGGGTGTTTTTGGGAGGAATGCTCGAATATATATAATTTATAAAAGGTTATCTGGTGGGGGTTCAAAAAAAATATAGAGTGGTTTTGGCTCCCAAAATATAGGGAGTATAGTGGCAATCCTAAAAATAGGGAGCATATTGTGAGGCACTTAGAAAGTATTTTAGGGAGGAGTGCTCGATTATATATAATTTTGTTATGATTATCGGGTGCGAGCCTTGTAAAAATGGGAGCGATTTTGGCTCCTCAAATATAGGGAGTCTAGTAGCGATCCCAAAAATAAGGAGGCAATGGCGAGGCTCATATATGGTGTTTTTGGGAGTAATACTCGATTATATATAATTTACTTAAGGTTGATGGGTGGGGGTTCAAAAAAAATATGGAGCGGTTTTGGATCTCTAAATATATAGAGTCTAGTAGCAATCCCAAAAATAGAGAGCATATTGCGAAGCTCTTAGAGGGTGTTTTAGGGAGGAGTGCTCAATTGTATATAATTTACTTAAGGCTATCGGGTGGACATTAAAAAAAAATATGGGGCAGTTTTGGCTACCTAAATATATGAAGTCTAGTAGCAATCCCACAAATAGAAAGGCATATTGTAAGATTTTTAGAGGGTGTTTTAGGGAGAAGTGCTTGATTTACATATAATTTACTTATGAATTTAGAGTGTTTTTGGGAGGTAATGGCGAGGCACTTAGAGGGTGTTTTTAGGTGGAATGCTCGATTATATTTAATTTACTTAAGGTTGTCATGTGGGGGTTAAAAAAAATATGGAGTGGTTTTGGCTCCCTAAATATATGGAGTTTAGTAGCAATCCCAAAAATATAAAGCATACTGCTAGGCTCTTAGAGGGTATTTTAAGGAAGAGTGCTTGATTATATTTAATTTACTTAAGGTTATAAGGTGGGGGTTCAAAAAAAATATGAGTCGGATTTGACTTCCTAAATATCAGAAATTTAGTAGAAATCCTAAAAATAGAGAGCATATTGCGAGGCTATTAGATGATGTTTTTGGGAGGAATGCTCGATTGTATATAATTTACTTAAGGCTGTCGGGTGGGGGTTTCACAAAAATATGGAGTGGTTTTGACTCCCTAAATATAGGGAGTCTAGTAGCAATCCCAAAAATACAGAGCATATTATGAGGCTTTTAGAGGGTATTTTAGGGAGGAGTGCTCGATTGGATATAATTTATTTAAGGTTGTCGGGTGGGGGTTCAAAAACATATAGAGTGATTTTGTCTCCCTAAATATAGGTAGTTTAGTAGCAATCCCAAAAATAGAGTGGCATGTTGTGAGGCTCTTAGAGGGTATTTTAGAGAGGAGTGCTTGATTTATATATAATTTACTTATAATTTTAGGGTATTTTTGGGAGACAATGGCGAGGCTCTTAGAGGGTGTTTTTAGGAGGAATGTTCAATTGTGTATAATTTACTTAAGATTGTCGGGTGGGGGTTCAAACGAAATATGAAGCAGTTTTGGCTCCCTAAATATAGGGAGTCTAGTAGCCTTCCCAAAAAATAGATAGCATATTGTGAGGCTCTTAGAGGGTGTTTTAGGGCGGAGTGCTCAATTGAATATAACTTACTTAAGGTTGTTGGGTGGGGGTTAAAAAAAAATATGGAGTTATTTTGGCTCCTTAAATATAGGGAGTCTAGTAGCAATCATAAAAATAGAGAGGCATATTGCGAGGCTCTTTTAGGGTGCTATAGGAAGGAGTTCTTGATTTATATATAATTTACTTATGATTTTTGGATGTTTTTGGGAAGTAATAGCGAGGCTCTTAGAGCATGTTTTTGGGAGGAATGCTCGATTGTATATAATTTACATGAGGTTGACGGGTAGGGGTTCAAAAAAAATATTGAGCGGTTTTGGCTCCCTAAATTTAGGGAGTCTAGTAACAATTCCAAAAAAAGAGAGCATATTGCGAGACTTTTAGAGGGTATTTTAGGAAGAAGTACTCGATTATATATAATTTACTTAAGGTTGTCGGGTGGGTATTCAAAAAAAATATGGAGCGATTTTGGCTATCTAAATTTAGAAAGTCTAGTTGCAATCACAAAAATAGATAGGCATATTGCGAGGCTCTTATAGGGTGTTTTAGAGAGGAGTGCGTGATTTATATATAATTTACTTATGATTTTAGGATGTTTTTAGAAGGCAATGGTGAGGATCTTAGAAGGTGTTTTTGGGATGAATGCTCGATTATATATAATTTACTTAAGGTTGACAGGTAGGGGTTCAAAAAAAATATGGAGCAGTTTTGGCTCCCAAAATATAGAGAGTCTAGTAGCAATCCTAAAAATAGAGAGCATATTACCAGGCTCTTAGAGTGTGTTTTAGGAAAGAGTGCTCGATTATATATAATTTACTTAAGGTTATCGGGTTGGCATTAAAAAAAAATATACAGTAGTTTTGGCTCCCTAAATATAGGGAGTCTAGTAGCAATCCCAAAAATAGTAAGGTATATTACAAGTTTTTTAAAGGGTGTTCTAGGGAGGAGTACTTTATTTATATATAATTTATTTATGATTTTAGGGTATTTTTCAAAGGCAATGATGAGGCTCTTAGAGAGTATGTTTGGAAGGAATGCTCGATCGTATATAATTTACTTAAGGTTGTCGGGTGGGGATTTAAAAAAAATATGGAGCGGTTTTGGCTCCCTAAATATAGGGAGTCTTGTAGCAATCCCAAAAATAGAGAGTATATTATGAGTCTCTTAGAGGGTGTTTTAGGGAGGTGTGCTCGGTTGTATATAATTCAATTAAGGTTGTCGGGTCGGGGTACAAAGAAAATATGGGTCGGTTTTGGCTCCATAAATATAGGGAGTCTAGTAACAATCCCAAAAAAATAGAGAGCATATTATGAGGCTTTTAGAGGGTATTTTAGGAAGGAGTGCTTGATTGTATATAATTTACCTAAGTTTGTAGGGTGGGGGTTCAAAAAAAATATAGAGTTATTTTGGCACCCTAAATATAGGGTGTCTAGTAGCAATCCCTAAAATAGAGAGCATATTGCGAGGCTATTAGTGGGTGTTTTTAGAAGGAATACTCGATTGTAAATAATTTACTTATGGTTGTCAGGTTGGGTTTAAAAAAAATATGGAATTATTTTGGCCCCCTAAATATAGGGAGTCTAGTAGCAATCCCAAAAATAGAGAGCATATTAGGCACTTAGAGGGTATTTTAGGGAGGAGTGCTCGATTGCATATAATTTACTTAAGGTTGTCGGGTGGGGGTTCAAAAAAACTATAGAGCAGTTTTGGCTTCCTAAATATAGGGAGTTTGGTAGCAATCCCAAAAATAGAGAGGCATATTGCGAGGCTCTTAAAGGGTATTTTGAAGAGGAGTGCTTCATTTATATATAATTTACTTATGATTTTAGTATGTTTATGGGTGGCAATGGCGAGGCTCTTAGAGGGTGTTTTTGGGAAGAATGCTCAATTGTGTATAATTACTTAAAGTTGTCGAGTGTGGGTTCAAACAAAATTTGGTACATTTTTTGCTCCCTAAATATAGGGAGTCTAGTAGCAATCCCAAGAAATAGAGAGCATATTGCGAGGCTCTTAAAGAGTGTTTTAGGGAGGAGTGCTCGATTATATATAATTTACTTAAGGTTATCGGGTAGGGGTTCAAAACAAATATGGAGCGCTTTTGGCTCGTTCAACATAGGGAGTCTAGTAGCAATCCAAAAAATAGAAAGGCATACTGCGAGTCTCTTAGAGGATATTTTTGGGAGAAATACTCGATTATCTATAATTTAATAAAGATTGTCGGGTAGGGGTTCAAAAAAAATATAGAGCGGTTTTGGCTCCCTAAATATAGGGAATCTAGTAGCAATCCCAAAAAAGATAACATATTACAAGAATCTTAGAAAGTGTTTTAGAGAAGAGTACTTGATTGTATATAACTTAGTTATGATTCTCGTGTAGGAGCCTTGAGAAATTAGGAGCGATTTTTGCTTCCCTAATACAGGGAGTCTAGTAGTGATCCCAAAAATAAGGAGATAATGGCGAGGCTCATATAAGGTCTTTTGGCAAGAATGCTCGATTGTATATAATTTACTTAAGTTTGACAGGTGGCGGTTCAAAAAAAATATAGAGCATTTTTTGCTCCCTAAATATTGCTAGGCTCTTAGAGGGTGTATTGCTAGGCTCTTAGAGGGTATTTTAAGGAAGAGTGCTTAATTTATAAATAATTTATTTAGAATTTTAGGATATTTTTGGGAGGTGATTACGAGGCTCTTAGGGGGTGTTTTTGGGAGGAATGCTCAATTGTATATAATTTAATTAAGGTAGTCAAGTGTGGGTTCAAAAAAATATAGAGCGATTTTTGCTCCATATATATATGAAGTTTAGTAGCAATCCCAAAAATAGAGAGCATATTACGAGGCTCTTAGAGGGTATTTTAGGGAGGAGTGCTCGATTGTATATAATTCACTTAAAGTTGTTCGCTGGGGGTTCAAAAAAAATATAGAGTGGTTTTGGCTCCCTAAATATAGGGTGTCTAGTAGCAATCCCAAAAATAGAGAGTATATTGCGAAGCTATTAAAAGGTATTTTAGGGAGGAGTGCTCGATTGTATATAATTTACTTAAGGTTGTCGGGTGGGGGTTGAGCGGTTTTGTCTCCCTAAATAAAGGTAGTCTAGTAGCAATCTCCAAAATAGAGAGCATATTGCATGGCTATTAGATGGTGTTTTTGGGAGGAATGCTCCATTGTATATAATTTACTTAAGTTAGTCGGGTGGGAGATTAAAAAAATTATGGAGCGGTTTTGGCTACCTAAATATGAGTCTAGTAGCAATCCAAAAAATAGAAAGCATATTGCCAGGTTCTTAGAGGGTGTGTTAGGAAGGAGTTATTGATTGTATATAATATACTTATGGTTATCATGTGGGGGTTCAAAAAAAATATAGAGTAATTTTGGCTCCCTAAATATAGGAAGTCTAGTAGCAATCCTAAAAATAGAGAGGTATGTTGCGAGGCTCTTAGTGGGTGTTTTAAGGAGGAGTGCTTGATTTATATATAATTTACTTATGATTTTAGGGTATTTTTGGGAGGTAATGGCGAGGCTCTTAGAAAGTATTTTTTGGAGAAATTCTCGATTGTGTATAATTTACTTAAAGTTGTTGAGTGGGAGTTCAAACAAAATATGGAACAGTTATGGCTCCATAAATATAGGGAGTCTAATAGCATTCCCAAAAATAAAAAGTATATTGCAAGGCTCTTAGAGGGTGTTTTAAGGAGGAGTGCTTAATTATGCATAATTTACTTAAGGTTGTCGGGTGGAAGTTTAAAAAAAATATAGAGCGATTTTGACTCCCTAAATATAAGGAGTCTAGTAGCAATCCCAAAAATTGAGAGCATAATATGAGGCTTTTAGAGGGTATTTTAGAGAGGAGTGCTCGATTGTATATAATTTACTTAAGGTTGTCGGGTGGGTATTCAAAAAAAATATGGAGCGGTTTTGGCAACCTAAATATAGGGAGTCTAGTTGCAATTCCAAAAATTGAAAGGCATATTACGAGGCTTTTATAGGGTATTTTAGGGAGGAGTGCTTGATTTATATATAATTTACTTATAATTTTAGGATATTTTTGGGAGGCAATTATAAGGCTTTTAAAGAGTGTTTTTGGGAGAAATGCTCGATTATATATAATTTACTTATGGTTATAAGGGTGGGGGTTTAAAAAAAATATGAAGCGGTTTTGTCACCCTAAATATAGGGAGTCTAGTAGCAATCCCAAAAATAGAGAGCATATTGTGAGGCTATTAGAGGGTGTTTTTGGGAGAATGCTCGATTGTATATAATTTACTTAAGGTTGTCGGGTGGGGGTTCAAATAAAATATGGAGTGGTTTTAACTCCCTAAATATAGGGAGTCTAGTAGCAATCCCAAAAATAGAGAAGCATATTGCGAGGCTCTTAGAGGCTATTTTAGGGAGAAGTACTTGACATATATATAATTTTCTTATTATTTTAGGGTATTTTTGGGAGACAATGGTGAGACTTTTAGAGGGTATTTTTGGGAGGAATGGTCGATTATATATAATTTACTTAAGGTTGTCAGGAGGGGGTTCAAAAAAAATATGGTATGGTTTTGGCTCCCTAAATATAGGGAGTCTAGTAGCAATCCCAAAAATAGAGAGCGTATTGCGAGGCTCTTAAAGGGTGTTTTAGGGAGGAGTGCTCAATTGGATATAATTTTGTTATGATTATCGGGGTGGGAGCCTTGAAAAATTGGGAGCGATTTTGGCTCCCCAAATATAGGGAGTATAGTAGGGATCCCAAAAATAAGGAGGTAATAGTGAGGCGCTTATAGGGTATTTTTGGGAGGAATACTCGACTGTATATAATTTACTTAAGGTTGACGGGTGCGCGTTTATAAAAAATATGGAGCGATTTTGGCTCTATAAAAATAGAGTCTAGTAGCAATCCCAAAGATAGAGAGTATAAATCGAGGCTCTTAGAGGGTGCTTTAGGGAGGAGTGCTCGATTGTATATAATTTATTGAAGGTTGTCAGGTGGGCATTCAAAAAAAATATGGAGCTGTTTTGGTTCACTAAATATTGGGAGTCTGGTAGCAAACAAAAAATAGAGAAGCATGGTGCGAGCCTCTTAGAGGGTACTTTTGGGAGGAATGCTCGATCGTATATAATTTACTTAAGGTTGCTGAGTGGGGGTTTAAAAAAATTATAGAGCTGTTTTGGCTCCCTAAATATTGGGAGTCTAGTAGTAATCCCAAAAATAGAGACCATATTGCGAGGCTATTAGAGGATGTTTTTAGAAGGAATGCTCGACTGTATATAATTTACTTAAGGTTATCGGATGGGGTTTCAAAAAAAATATGGAGCCATTTTGGCTCCCTAAATATAGGGAGTCTAGTAGTAATCCCCAAAATATAGAGCATATTATGAGGCTCTTAGAGGGTATTTTAGGGAGGAGTGCTCGATTGTATATAATTTACTTAAGGTTATCGGGTGGGGGTTCAAAAAAAATATTGAGCGATTTTGGTTCCCTAAATATAGGGACTCTAGTAGCTATCCCAAAAATATAAAGGCATATTATGAGGCTCTTAGTGGTGTTTTAGAGGGAGTGCAAGATTTATATTTAATTTATTTATAATTTTAGGGTGTTTTTGGGAGGCAATGACGAGGCTATTAGAGAGTATTTTTGGGAGGAATGCTTGATTGTGTATAATTTACTTAAGGTTGACGGGTGGGGGTTAAAAAATAATATGAGCGATTTTGGTTCCCTAAATATAGGAATTCTAGTAGCAATCACAAAAAATAGATAGCATATTACGAGACTCTTAGAGGGTGTTTTAAGGAGGATTGCTCAATTGTTTATAATTTACTTAAGGTTGTCGGGTGGAGGTTCAAAAAATATGGAGCGGTTTTTGCTCCTAAATTATAGGGAGCCTGGTAGTAATCCCAAAAATGGAGTGGTATATTACGAGGCTCTTAGAGGGTGTTTTAGGAAGGAGTGCTTTATGTATATATAATTTATTTATAATTTTAGGGAGTTTTTGGGAATCAATGGTAAGGCTCTTAGAGGGTGTTTTTGGGAGGAATGCTCGATGGTATATAATTTACTTAAGGTTGATGGGTGGGGTTTCAAAAAAAATATGAAGCGGTTTTTGATCCCTAAATATAGGAAGTCTAGTAACAATCCCAAAAATAGAGAGCATATTGCGAAGCTCTTAGATGGTGTTTTAGGGAGGACTACTCGATTGTATATAATTTACTTAAGGTTGTTAGATGGGTATTCAAATACCATATGGATTGGTTTTGGCACCCAAAATATAGGGAGTCTTGTAGCAATCTTAAAAATAGAAAGACATATTGCGAGGTTCTTAGAGGGTGTTTTAGGGAGGAGTGCTTGATATATATATAATTTACTTATGATTTTATGGTATTTTTGGGAGACAATGGCGAGGCTTTTAGAGGATATTTTTGGAAGGAATACTCGATTATATATAATTTACTTAAGGTTATCAGGTGGGGGTTCAAAAAGAACATGGAGCAGTTTTGGCTCCCTAAATATAGGGAGTCTAGTAGCAATCCCAAAAATAGAGGGCATATTATGAGGTTCTTAGAGGGAATTTTAGGAAGGAGTGCTCGATTGTATATAATTTACTTAAGGATGTCGGGTGGGGGTTTAAAAAAAATATTGAGCAGTTTTGGCTTCGTAAATATAGGGAGTCTAGTAGCAGTCCCAAAAATAGAGAAGCATATTGCGAGGCTCTTAGAGGGTGTTTTAGGGAGGTATGCTTGATTTATATATAACTTACTTATGATTTTAGGATATTTTTGGGAGGCAATGGTGAGGCTTTTAGAGGGTGTTTTTGGGAGGAATGCTCGATTATATATAATTTACTTAAGGCTATTGGATTAGGGTTAAAAAAATATATACAGCAGTTTTGTCTCCCTAAATATAAGGAGTCTAGTAGCAATCCCAAAAATAGAGAGCATATTGCGAGGCTCTTAAAGTGTGTTTTAGGAAGGAGTGCTTGATTGTATATAATTTAGTTATGATTATCGGGTGGGAGCCTTGAGAAATTTGAAGTGATTTTGGCACCCCAAATATAAGAAGTCTAGTTGCAATCCCAAAAATAAAAATGCAATGGCGAGGCTCTAGGAGGGTGTTTTTGGGAGGAATGCTCGATTGTATATAATTTACTTATGGTTAACAGGTGGGGGTTCAAAAAGAGAGAATATTATGAGGCTCTTAGAGGGTATTTTAGGTAGGAGTGCTTGATTTATATATAATTTATTTATGATTTGAGGATATTTTTGGGAGGCAATGGAAAGGCTCTTAGAGGGTATTTTTTGGAGGAATGCTCAATTGTATATAATTCACATAAAGATATCGGGTGGGGGTTCAAAAAAAATATGGTTCGGTTTTGGCTCCCTAAATATAGGGAGTCTAGTAGTAATCCCAAAAATAAAGAGCATATTATGAGGATCTTAGAGGGTATTTTAGGATAGAGTTCTTGATTGTATATAATTTACTTAAAGTTGTCGGGTGGGCGTTCAAAAAAATTATGGAGCGGTTTTAGCTCTCTAAATATAGGGAGTCTAGTAGCAATCCCAAAAACATCGAGCATATTATGAGGCTATTAGAGAGTGTTTTTGGGAGGAATGCTTAATTGTATAAAATTTTCTTAAGGTTGTCGGTGGCGGTTCAAAAAAAATATGGAGTAGTTTTGGCTCCCGAAATATAGAGAGTCTAGTAGTAATCCCAAAAATAGAGAGCATATTGCGAAGCTCTTACAGGGTGTTTTCGGAAGGAGTGCTCGATTGTATATAGTTTACTTAAGATTGTTGGTTGGGCATTCAAAAAAGATATAGAGCGGTTTTGGATACCTGAATATTGGGAGTCTAGTAGCAATCCCAAAAATTGAATGACATATTGTGAGGCTCTTTGATGATGTTTTCGGGTGGAGTGTTTGATTTATACATAATTTACTTATAATTTTAGGGTGTTTTTGGGATGCAATTACGAGGCTCTTAGAGGGTGTTTTTGGGCAGAATGCTCGATTGTATATAATTTACTTAAGGTTATCGATTGGGGGTTCAAAAAGAATATTGAACAATTTTGGCTCTATAAATATAGGGAGTCTAGAAGTAATCCAAAAAATAGAGAGCATATTATGAAGATCTTAGAGGGTGTTTTAGGGAGGAGTGCTCCAATGTCTATAATTAACTTATGGTTTTCCGGTGGGGGTTCAAAAAAAATATGGAGCAGTTTTGGCTCCTTAAAAAAAGGGAGTCTAGTAGCAATCCAAAAAATAAAAGGAATATTGCGAGGTTCATAGATGGTATTTTAGGAAGGAGTGCACGTTTGTATATAATTTACTTAAGGTTGTCGGGTGGGGGTTCAAAAAAAATATAGAGTGGTTTTGCCTCCCTAAATATAGGGAGTCAAGTAGCAATCCCTAAAATAGAGAGCATATTGTGAGGCTATTAGATGGTGTTTTTGGGAGGAATGCTCGATTGTATATAATTTACTTAAGGTTGTCGGGTGGGGGTTCAAAAAAAATATAAAGCGGTTATGGCTCCCTAAATATAGGGAGTTTAGTAGCAATCCCAAAAATAGAGAGCGTATTATAAGGCTCTTATAGGGTGTTCTAGGAAGTAGTGCTCGATTGTATATAATATACTTATGGTTGTCGGGTGAGGGTTCAAAAATAATATGGAGCAATTTTGCTTCCCTAAATATAGAGAGTATAGTAGCAATCCCAAAAATAGAGAGGCATATTACGAGGCTCTTAAGGGGTATTTTAGGAAGGAGTGCTTGATTTATATATTATTTACTTATGATTATATGATATTTTTAGGAGGCAATGACGAGGCGCTTAGAGGGTGTTTTTGGGAGGAATGCTCGATTGTGTATAATTTACTTAAGGTTGTCGGGTGGGGGTTTAAACAAAATATGGAGCAGTTTTGGCTCCCTAAATATAGGGAGTCTAATTGCAATCCCAAAATATTGAGAGCATATTGCGAGGCTCTTAAAGGGTGTTTTAGGGAGGAGTGCTAAATTGTATATAATTTAATTATATAGAGTAGTTTTGGCTCTTTAAGTGTTGGGAGTCTAGTAGAAATCAAGAAAATAGAAATGCATATTCTGAGGATATTATAGGGAGTTTTAGGGAGGAGTGCTTTATTTATATATAATTTACTTTATATTTTTGGGTGTTTTTGGGGGGCAATGGCAAGGTTCTTAAAGGGTTTTTTTGGGATGAGTGCTCGATTGTATATAATTTACTTAAAGTTGACGAGTGGGGGTTCAAAAAAAATATGAAGCTATTTTGGCTCCCTAAATATAGGGAGTCTAGTAGCAATCCCAAAAATATAGAGTATATTACCAGGCTCTTAGAGGGTATTTTAGAAAGGAGTGCTCGATTGTATATAATTTACTTAAGGTTGTTAGGTGGGCATTCAGAAAAAGTATGGAGCAGCTTTATCTCCCTAAATATAGGGAGTCTAGTAGCAATCACAAAAATAGAAATGCATATTGCAAGTCTCTTAGAGGGTGTTTTAGAAAGTAGTGCTTTATTTATATATAATTTTCTTATGATTTTAGGGTATTTTTGGAAGGCAATGGCGAGGCTCTTTGAGGATGTTTTTGGGAGGAATGCTAGATTGTATATAATTTACATAAGGTTGTTGGGTGGGGGTTCAAAAAAAATATAGAGCGATTTTGGCTTCCTAAATATAGGGAGTCTAGTAGCAATCCTAAAAATAGAGAGTATATTGTGAGTCTCTTAGAAGGTGTTTTAGGGAGGAATGCTCGATTGTATATAATTCACTTAAGGTTGTCGGGTGGGGGTTCAAAAAAATGATGGATCTATTTTGGCTCCATAAATATAAGGAGTCTAGTAGCAATACTAAAAATAAAGAGCCTATTGCAAGGCTCTTAGAGGGTGTTTTAGGGAGGAGTGCTCGATTGTATATAATTTATATAAGGGTATTGAGTGGGGATTCAAAAAAAATATAGATCAGTTTTGGCTCTCTAAATATATGGAGTCTAGTAGCAATCCAAAAAATAGAGAGCATATTACGAGGCTATTAGATGGTGTTTTTAAAAGGAATGCTCGATTGTATATAATTTACGTAAGGTTATCAGGTGGGAGTTCAAAAAAATAATGGATCGGTTTTAGCTCCCTAAATATAGGGAGTCTAGTAGGGATCCCAAAAAAAGAGAGCATATTAGGCTTTTAGTGGGAATTTTAGGGAAGAGTGCTCGATTGTATATAATTTACTTAAGGTTGTCAGGTGGGGGTTCAAAAAAAATATGGAGCGGTTTTGGCTCCCTAAATATTGGGAGTCTAGAAGAAATCGCAAAAATAAAGAGGCATATTGTGAGGCTCTTAAAGGGTGTTTTAGGGTGGAGTACCTAATTTATATATAATTTACTTATGATTTTAGGGTGTTTTTGGGAGGCAATGGTGAGGCTCTTAGAGGGTGTTTTTGGGAAGAATACTTGATTGTATATAATTTACTTAAGGTTGTTGGGTGGGGGTTTAAACAGAATATGGAACAGTTTTGGCTCCCTAAATATAGAGAGACTAGTATCAATCACAAAAAAATAGAGAGCATATTATGAGGCACTTAGAGAGTGCTTTAGGAAGGAGTACTCAATTGTATATAATTTACTTAAGGTTGACGGGTGGGGTTTCAAAAAAAATATGGAGCGATTTTTCCTCCTTAAATATAGGGAGTCTAGTAGCATTCCTAAAAATAGAGAGGCATATTGTGAGGCTATTAAAGGGTATTTTAGGAAGGAGTGCTTCATATATATATAATTTACTTATGATTTTATGGTAATTTTAGGAGGCAATGGCGAGGCTCTTAGAGGGTATTTTTGGGAGGAATACTCGATTATATATAATTTAGTAAAGGTTATCGGGTGGGGGTTCAAAAAAAATATTGAGCAATTTTGGATCCGTAAATATAGGGAGTCTAGTAGCAATCCCAAAAATAAAGAGCATATTGCGAGGCTCTTAGAAAGTATTTTAGGAAAGAGTGCTCGATTGTATCTAATTTACTTATGATTATCATGTGGGAGCCTTAAGAAATTGGGAGTGATTTTGGCTCCCCAAATATAGGGAGTCTAGTAGCGATCCTAAAAAAAAGTAGGCAATGGCGAGGCTCATAAAAGGTATTTTTGGGAGGAATGCTCGATTGTATATAATTTACTTAAGGTTGATGGTGGGGTTCAAAAAAAATATGGAGCGGTTTTGGCTCTCTAAATATAGGGAGTCTAGTAGTAATCTCAAAAATAGAGAGCATATTGTGAGGCTCTTAGAGGGTGTTTTAGGGAGGAGTGCTCGATTGTTTATATTTCACTTAAGGTTTTCAGGTGGGGGTTCAAAAAAAATATAGAGCGGTTTTGGCTCCCTAAATATAGGGAGTCTAGTAGCAATCCCAAAAATATAGAGTTTAGTGCAAGGCTCTTAGAAGGTATTTTTGGGAGGAGTGCTCGATTGTATATAATTTACTTAAGGTTATCGGGTGGGGGTTAAAAAAAATATAGAATGGTTTTTCCTTCCTAAATATAGGGTGTCTAGTAGCAATCCCAAAAATAGAGAACATATTACAAGGCTATTAGATGGTGTTTTTGGGAGGAATGCTCGATTATATATAATTTACTTAAGGTTATTGGGTGGGAATTCAAAAAAAATATGGAGTAGTTTTGGCTCCCTAAATATAGGAAGTCTAGTAGCAATCCCAAAAATAGAGAGCATATTGTGAGGCTCTTATATGGTGTTTTAGGAAGGAGTGCTCGATTGTATATAATTTACTTATGGTTGTCAGGTGGGGGTTCAAAAATAATATTGAGCGATTTTGGCTCCGTAAATATAGGAAGTTTAGTAGTAATCCCAAAAATAGAATGACATGTTGCGAGGCTCTTAGAGGGTATTTTAGGGAGGAGTGCTTGGTGTATATATAATTTAATGATAATTTTAGGGTGTTTCTGGGAGGCAATAGTGAGGCTCTTAGAGAGTTTTTTTAGGAGGAATGCTCGATTGTGTATAACTTACATAAGGTTGACGGGGGGGCGTTCAAATAAATTAAGGAGTAGTTTTGGCTCCATAAATATAGGGAGTCTAGTAGCAATCCCAAAAAATAGAGAGCATATTGCGAGGTTCTTAGAGGGTCTTTTAGGGAGGAGTGGTCAATTGTATATAATTTACTTAAGGTTATCGGTTGGGGGTTAAAAAAAAAATAGAGCGGTTTAGATTTTTTAAATATAGGGAGTCTAGTACCAATCCTGAAAATAGAGAGGCATATTGCAAGACTCTTATAGGGTGTTTTACGGATTAGTGCTTTATTTATGTATAGTTTACTAATGATTTTTGGGTGTTTTTGGGAGGCAATGGCGAGTCTCTTAGAGGGTGTTTTTCGAAGGAATACTCAATTATATATAATTTACTTAAGGTTGACTAGTGGGGGTTCAAAACAAATATGGAGTGGTTTTGGCTCCCTAAATATAGGGTGTCTAGTAGCAATGCCAAAAATAGAGACCATATTGTGAGGCTTTTAGAGGGTGTTTTAGGGAGGATTGCTCGATTGTATATAATTTACTTAAGGTTGTCAGTTGGTTATTCAAAAAAAATATAGAGCGGTTTTAACTACCTAAATATAGGGGGCCTAGTTGCAATCCCAAAAATATAAAGGCATACTGCGAGGCTCTTATAGGGTGATTTAAAGAGGAGTGCTTAATTTATATATAATTTACTCAAGATTTTAGGATATTTTTAGGAGGCAATGGCGAGGCTCTTAGAGGGTGTTTTTGAGATGAGTGCTCAAAAAAAATATGGAGCGGTTTTTGCTAACTAAATATAGGGAGTCTAGTAGCAATCCCAAAAATAGAGCATATTATGAGGTTCTTAGAGGGTGTTTTAGGAAGTAGTGCTCGATTATATATAATTCAAATAAGATTAACGGTTCAGGGATCAAAAAAATATGGAGAAGTTTTGGGTCCCTAAATATAGGGAGTCTAGTAGCAATTCTAAAAATAGAGAGCATATTGCGAGGCTGTAGATGGTATTTTAGGGAGGAGTGCTTGATTGTATATAATTTACTTAAGGTTGATTGGTGGGGATTCAAAAAAAATATAAAGGGGTTTTGGCTTCCTAAATATAGGGAGTCTAGTAGCAATCCCATAAATAGAGATCATATTACGAGGCTTATAGAGGGTCTTTTAAGGAGGAGTGCTCAATTGTATATAATTTACTTAAGGTTATCGGGTGGGTATTCAAAAAAAATATAGAGCAGTTATGGCTACCTGAATATTGGGAGTCTAATAGCAATCCCAAATATAGAAAGGCATATTGCGAGGCTCTTAGAGGGTCTTTTAGGGAGGATTGCTTAATTTATATATAATTTACATATGATTTTAGGGTAATTTTTGGAGGTAATGGAGAGGCTCTTAGTGGGTATTTTTGGGAGGAATGCTCGATTGTATATAATTTACTTAAGTTTGTTGGGTGGGGGTTCTAAAAAAATATGGAGCATTTTTGGCTCCATAAATAACGGGAGTCTAGTTTCAATCCCAGAAATAGGGAGCATATTGCGAGTCTCTTAGAGGGTGTTTCTGGGAAGAGTGCTCGATTGTATATAATTCACTTAAGGTTGTCTGGTGGAGGTCCAAAAAAAATATGGAGCAGGTTTGGCTCCTTAAATATAGGAAGTCTAGTAGCAATCCCAAAAATAGTAAGCATATTATGAGTCTCTTAGAGGGTATTTTAGGGAGGAGTGTTTGATTGTACATAATTTACTTAAGGTTGTAGGGTCAGGGTTCAAAAAAAATATAAAGCAGTTTTGCCTACCTAAATATAGGAAGTCTAGTCGCAATCCTAAAAATAAAGAGCATATTGCAAGGCTATTAGATGGTGTTTTTTGGAGGAATGCTCGATTTTATATAATTTACTTAAGTTTTTTTGGTGGGGGTTTAAAAAAAATATGGAGCGGTTTTGGCTCTCTAAATATAGGGAGTCTAGTAGAAATCCCAAAAATAGAGAGCATATAACGAGGCTCTTAGAGGAAGATATAGGGAGGAGTGCTCGATTGCATATAATTTACTTAAGGTTGTCAGGTGGGGGTTCAAAACAAATATGGAGCTATTTTGGCTTCCTAACTACAGGGAGTCTAGTCGCAATCCCAAAAATTGAGTGGAATATTACGAGGCTCTTAGAGGGTGTTTTAGGGAGAAGTGTTTGATTTATATATAATTTACTTATGATTTTAGGGTGTTTTTGGAAGGCAATGGCGAGGCTCTTAAAGGTTGTTTTTGAGAGGAATGCTCGATTGTATATAATTTACTTAAGGTTGTCGTGTAGGGGTTCAAAAAAAATATGGAGCGGTTTTGGCTCCTTAAGTATTGGGTGTCTAGTAGCAATCCTAAAAATAGAGAGGCATATTGCGAGTCTCTTATAGGGTATTTTAAGAAGGAGTTCTTAATTTATATATAATTTACTTATGATTTTTGGGTATTTTTACGAGGCAATGGCGAGGCTCTTAGAGGGTATTTTTGGGAGGAATGCTCGATTATATATACTTTACTTAAGGTTGATGGGTGGGGGTTCAAAAAAAATATGGAGCTGTTTTGGCTCCCTAAATATAAGGATTTGAGTAGCAATCCCAAAAATAGATAGCATATTGCATGACTCCAAGAGGGTGCTTTAGGGAGGAGTGCTCGATTGTATATAATTTACTTAAGTTTGTCGAGTGGGCATTAAAAAAAAATATGGAGCGATTTTGGCAACTTGAATATAGGGAGTCTAGTAGCAATCCCAAAAATAGAAAGACATATTGCGAGGCTCTTATAGGGTGTTTTAGGAATGAGTGCTTAATTTATATATAATTTACTTATGATTTTAGGGTATTTTTGGGAGGTAATGGCAAGGCTCTTAGAAGGTGTTTTTGGGATGTATGCTTGATTGTATATAATTTACTTAAGGTTGTCGCGTGGGGGTTTAAAAAAAATATAGAGCGATTTTGGCTCACTGAATATAGGGAGTCTAGTAGCAATCCCAAAAATAGAGAGTATATTTCGAGGCTTTTTTAGGGTTTTTTAGAGAGGAGTGCTCGATTATATATAATTCACTTAAGGTTGTCGTGTGGGGGTTCAAAAAAAATATGGGGCGGTTTTGGGTCCATAAATATATATAAACTAGTAGTAATCCCAAAAATATAGAGTATATGGCGAGACTCTTAGATGGTATTTTAGGAAGGAGTGATCGATTTTAAATAATTTACTTATGGTTGTCGAGTGAGCATTCAAAAAAAATATAGAGCGGCTTTGGCGTTTTAAATATATAAAGTCTATTAGTAATCCCAAAAATAGAGAGGCATATTGCGTGGCTCTTAAAGGGTGTTTTAAGAAGGATTGCTTTATCTATATATAATTTACTTATAATTTTAGGGTATGTTTGGGAGGCAATGGCGAGGCTCTTAGAATGTATTTTTCAGAGAATACTATATTGTTTATAATTTACTTAAGGTTGATGAGTGGGGTTAAAAAAAAAAAATGGAGCGGTTTTAGCTCCCAAAATATAGGGAGTCTAGTAGCAATCCCAAAAATAGAGAGTATATTGCGAGGCTCTTAGATGGTGTTTTAAGGAGTGCTCGATTGTATATAATTTACTTAAGGTTGTCGGGTGGGCGTTCAAAAAAAATATGGAGCGGTTTTGACTCCTTAAATATAGGGAGTCTAGTAGCAATCCAAAATATAGAGTGGCATAATACAAGGCTATTAAAGGGTATTTTAGGGAGGTGTGCTTAGTTTATATATAATTTACTTATGATTTTAGGGTATTTTTGGGAAGCAATGGCAAAGCTCTTAAAGGGTGTTTTTAGGAGGAATGCTCGATTTTGTATAATTTACTAATGGTTGTCGTGTGGGGGTTCAAACAAAATATGGAGCGATTTTGGCTACCTAAATATAGGGAGTATAGTAGCAATCCTAAAAAATTGAGAGCATATTGCGAGGCTCTTAGAAGGTATTTTAAGGAGAAGTGCTCGATTGTATATAATTTATTTAAAGTTGTCGGGTATGGTTTCAAAAATAATAATGAGCGGTTTCAGCTTCTTAAATATAGGGAGTCTAGTAACAATCCCAAAAATAGAGAGGCAAATTGCAAGGCTCTTAGAGGGTATTTTAGGGAGGAGTGCTTTATTTATATATAATTTACTTATGATTTTAGGGTGTTTTTGGGAGGTAATGACGATGCTCTTAGAGGGTGTTTTTGGGAGGACTGCTCGATTGTATATAATTTACTTAAGGTTGTCGGATGGGCGTTCAAAAAAAATATAGATCAATTTTGGCCACCTAAATATAGGGAGTCTAGTACCAAATCCAAAAATATAAAAGTATATTGCGAAACTCTTAGAGGGTATTTTATAGAGGAGTGCTTGATTTATATATAATTTACTTATGATTTTAAAGTATTTTTAGGAGGTAATGGTAAGGCTCTTAGAGGGTGTTTTTGGAAGGAATGCTCGATTATATATAATTTACTTAAGGTTATCGGGTGGGGGTTCGAAAAAAATATGGAGCGGTTTTGGCTCCCTAAATATAGGGAGTCTTATAGCAATCACAAAAATTAAAAGCATATTGTGAGGCTCTTAGAGGATGTTTTAGGGAATAGTGCTCGATTGTATATAATTCACTTAAGGTTGATGGGTGGGGGTCCTAAAAAAATATGGAGTTATTTTGGCTTCCTAAATGTAGGGAGTCTAGTAGCAATCCCAAAAATAGAGAGCATATTGCGAGGTTCTTAGAGGATATTTTATGGAGGAGTGCTCGATTGTATATAATTAACTTAATGTTGTCCGATGAGGGTTTAAAAAAAATATGGAGAGGCTTTGGATCCCTAAATATATGGAGATTAGTAGCAATCCCAAAAATAGATAGCATATTGCAAAACTATTAAAGGGTGTTTTTGGGAGGAATGCTTAATTGTATATAATTTACTTAAGGTTGTCGGTTGGGGGTTCAAAAAAAATATGGAGCTATTTTGGCGCCCTAAATATAGGGAGTCTAGTACCAATTCCAAAAACAGAGAGGCATATTACGAGGCTCTTAGAGGGTATTTTAGGGAGGAGTGATTTATTTATATTTAATTTACTTATGATTTTAGGGTATTTTTGGAAGGCAATGGTGAAGCTTTTAGAGGGTAATTTTGGGAGGAATGCACGATTATGTATAATTTACCTAAGTTTGTCGGGTGGGGGTCCAAAAAAAATATGGAGTGATTTTGGCTCCGTAAATATAGGGACTTTAGTAGCATTACCAAAAATAGAGAGCATATTGCGAGGCTCTTAGAGTATATTTTAGGGAGGAGTGCTCGATTGTATATAATTCAGGTATGATTAATGGGTGGGAGCCTTGAGAGGGGGTTCAAAAAAAATATGGAGTAGTTTTGGCTTCCTAAATATAGGGAGTCTAGTAGCATTCCCAAAAATAGAGAGCATATTATGAGCCTCTTAGAGGGTATTTTAGGTAGGAGTGCTAGATTGTATATAATTCACTTAAAGTTGTCGGGTGGGTGTTCAAAAAAATATGGAGTGGTTTGGGCTTCCTATATATAGGGAGTCTATAAGTAATCCCAAAAACAAAGTGCATATTACGAGGCTCTTAGAGGGTATTTTATGGAGGAGTTCTCGATTGTATATAATTTACTTAAGGTTATCAAGTTGGGGTTCAAAAAAAATATAAAGCGGTTTTGGCTCCCTAAATTTAGAGACTCTAGTAGCAATCCCAAAAATAGAGAGCATATTACGAGGCTCTTCAAGGGTGTTTTAGAGAGTAGTGCTTGATTTATATATAATTTACTTATGATTTTAGGATGTTTTTGGGAGACAATTGCAAGGCACTTAGATGGTGTTTTTGGGAGGAATGCTTGATTGTTTTTAATTTATTTAAGGTTATCGGGTTGGGGTTCAAACAAAATATGGAGCGGTTTTGGCTCCCTAAATATAGGGAGTCTAGTAGCAATCCCAAAAAATATAAAGTATATTGCGAGGCTCTTAGAGGGTCTTTTAGGGAGGAGTGCTCGATTGTATATAATTTATATAAGGTTGTCGGGTGGGGGTTAAAAAAAATATAAAGTGGTTTTGGATCCTTAAATATAGGGAGTCTAGTAGCAATCTCAAAAATAAAGCCATATTGCAAGGCTTTTAGAGGGTGTTTTAGGGAGGAGTGCTTGATTTATATATAATTTACTTATAATTTTAGGATGTTTTTGAGAGGTAATGGCGAGGCTCGTAGAGGGTGTTTTTAGGAGGAACGCTCGATTGTATATAATTTACTTAAGGTTGTCAAGTGGGGGTTTAAAAAAAAACAAGGAGCAGTTTTGGCTCCCTAAATATAGGGAGTCTAGTAGCAATCCCAAAAATAGAGAGCACATTGCGAGGCGCTTAGAGGGTATTTTAGGGAGGAGTGCTCGAATGTATATAATTGACTTAAAGTTGTCAGGTAAGGGTTTAAAAAAGATATGAAACGGTTTTGGCTCCTTAAATATAAGGAGTCTAGTAGAAATCCCAAAAATAGCGAGGCATATTGGGAGGCTCTTAGAGGGTGTTTTAGGGAGGAGTACTTGATTTATATATAATTTACTTATGATTTTAGGGTGTTTTTGGAAGGCAATGGCGAGGCTCTTAGAGGGTGCTTTTGGGAGGAATGCTCGATTGTATATAATTTACTTAAGGTTTTTGGACGGGGGTTTAAAAAAACTATGGAGCAGTTTTTGTTAGGATTGATGTATTCTAAGCTTGTAAAACTTTATGTTTTGGTCTAACAAAGATTGATAGTTATTATTACATAAGATGCATATAGGTGCGTAACATAGTTACGTGTTCTTTTAAGAACAGAGAGCCATGGTTATATGGTAGTCCACTGAGTTGAAGACTGAGTGGATTGGTCCCATATAATCTAAATCAGTTCACAGCTATGATCAGGTTGGTCACCTCATCATGTTAAGCTATTGGCGATGACAGTTCATGGGATGTCTTTACCATGGTCATCACCAGGCACAGTGTCTGTGGCTGAACGGAACTAACACGGTGTACAGATCAGTGAGCAGACACTGGTACACTAAGCCGTATTTCTGCTTAGGGTGAAACGGTCCTAAATCCTGAGGAACCACGTCTGATGGACTAACCAGTTGCGTGGTGCTTTGGCGCACCAATGTGTGAGGATCTGTATGCAGTGATCCAAAACCACGGTGTACTGGGTTACCCGGCTGGCGTTGCATTAGTGTATCACTCCTGCAGGCCATCCACACCCCTGAAGGGAGGTGCATTCCTTGGGGTGACTTACACTTACCAAACCCAGGCCTGGTAGTCATCAGTTTGACTATTGACCGAGTTCGATTACTCGACGGGGTAATCAGAGGTACGATGTATAGGTCAACCTGGAAGGAACCAAGTCATATGATCATTCGAGTCTGATGGTAGTCTCCACCGCTAGAAGTGAATCATGGCATCAAGTGGAGGGACAGCGGGTTTACCACTACTAAGCGGAGAGCAGGGGTATAATGGAGAACATAGTAAGTCCGGGTGAATTGGAGTACAGCCTGCGTCGCACTCTGGGTGGCTATGCAGGTTAACTCGAGCTCAGAGGATCGATGGTACACTCAGGTAGTGTGTCGATCGAGCTTGAGTTGGAAGCTATAAACCCTGGTCCCTGATGGTTCCACCTTATCAACATTATGTACGGTTCTTGAACCATCTCCTCAGAACACCATTAGCATTAAGAGGAAGAAAGAAGTATACGCTCCGTGTGTGCTTGGCACTAGAGCATGGTAGATGCATAACTATATGCGAGTACTAAGGGTTATGCCCGAGACTAGTACAGAGGCGCACGTAGTAATCCCTAGCCATAAGTGAACTTCGCTGCATAGGTGCGATGCACCGGGGTATGTTGCGAGTTGACTAGTTGACTTTGCTAGAGGCACCCTCCGGTGGCCTCAGTTAATAATAGGTAACTAGTAGATAACACTTAAGTAATGGCCGCTAGGTATCGCACACTAGAAATGGTCAAAATGAGGCATCAGGACGTTTTGATAAAAACCTCACTCTGCCGGACCTTACTGTTGGCCGACCCTAGTAGTGGGACACCTTGCTAGGGTCGGTCCTATGATGTAGGGATGAGAATCTCTCATCTATAGGGCCGGCCATATAGATAGGGATAGGGCTTTGAAACGGATAAAGTCGAGCCCTAAAAAGTGGGAAAACGGATAAATACAAGGAGAGATAAAAGGGTGATATTGGAGAGATAATTGTGGGAGGTCTTTATCCCCTTGGATCCTTATCCAAGGGGGTCGGCCGGCCCTATATAAAGGGGCATATGGGGCCGACCATATGTGTGGCAAAAATCAAACCCCCCTCCTCTCTCATCTCTCTAGTTCTCTCCCTAATCAATCTCCCGTTTCCCGCTTGCTACTTTGTCTTCCTTACGTGGAGTTCTGAAGAAGCAGAAGGGTCGTTCTTCGAAGGCACTCAGAGATCCGAGAGCGATGTTTCATGCATCGTGTGAGATCGGGTGAACCAGAAGCCAATGTATCCATTCGTACCATCGGCATCTTCGCGAACGATCTTCCATCTCCATCGACAAAGAAGACAATTCTCCGCGGTTAAAAGATCCGTACGAAAGGTATGTGTAATCTAACATGTAGATCTAGCGAGTATTATGATTTGCATGTATGCTAGTTAATCATTACGCTAGATTGTCGTTAGGGTGTTCGATTCACGTGCATACGCATGCACACATATGTAGATTAGTTTCGATAAAAGTTTAAATCGTGTAACGTGCACCATGAATGGTCTTTCGACTGCAAAATCGTTTCCGCTGCGAGCCTCTACCATGGATTTATATCCAACAATTGGTATCAGAGCCGTATTAGTGGTGTGTGTTTCATATTTTTTCATGAAACCAACATGTGTGCGCATGATGAATGCGCGAGATCATCGGGGTTCTTACGCTTAGATCATGCATATGTATAGATTATGCTTGTTCTATGAATTGTTCTTGCAGGGCGCCGCTATAAAAATCTAGATCTGTGTTTGTGCTTGCTACCGGGGGTCGGACCCCGAGTTAGCAATTGTCTGGATTTGCTTTCTATATATGTGGATTTGTAATTGAGTCGTAGATTGGGCGAGTGATAGGGGTTGACCATCCTCGATTTCCATGGCCTTTTTCCTAGGTGTGTTTTCTTTTCTTTCTAGGAAATTGTGTACGAGCGAGCACTTGCTCGAAACGTACTAGACTTTTTTGGTTACAGATCGAGAAGAAAGATGTGCCAAAGAAATCCACCATCGGGAGCGTAAACGGAACCTTGGAGGATGAAGATGATCCAGCAAAGTGTTCGCGAGCACGACGGAGGAGCCGGACCGAGGGACCTTGCGAAGAAAGCTAGATGCCTGCGCTGTGCTAATTAGGTTCAGGGGTCGGACCCTGAACTTAATTCAGTTTTAATGATTGCTTTCTTTATTATTTCTTTATGTTTCATATCGAACCCCGATGAGATAATGTGATTATCAGTTTTCAGAGGGATGCCTTTCCCCTCTTGTCCAAGCGACTGTTTGAGGATAGGATCCCACTAGATGATGCCTATTATTTAGTTGACTTTTGATGTTAGTGGGATCCCATCACATATGGTTATACCACCATTAGGTCAGCACCCGACTAGTCGGGTGTGCCTATTTGGCCAGCATCGAAATCAAAGATGAGATGGAGATCCATTGAACATCAATTGTCAAATTTATAAGCGAGGTGCCATGACTAGTGGGAGTCCTTTCCAGTGAGTCTGACTCTAGGCTTAGCTCCAGAGCATTAGCGTGATAACCATTTTTGCAGAGCATCGATATTCTCGGAATATGTAATATGACCCTTGAATGAAGAAATCCACTTGAGGCAGGGACTATGATATTCCGAGAATGATTAATGCTAGGCGAAAGGCTTGAACGCTAGTGGGAGCATGGTGTGACCAGGGTCTAGTATATAGGAGGTCGCTACCTTTGCATTTGCATAAATTTATACTCGCAAAATAACCCTCATATATATAAGGGATGTAATAGAGGACTTTTAGAGATCCTCTGGCCTCCACGGCTAATCACTTCGTACTCGGGTGGAAGGGCATAACTCAACAACCCCCTCGGATGAGAGCTGTGTTTTTCTATGCCAAGCTACTTAGTAATCTCCTTCGGGATATGGCGGTTACGGTGCCAAGTGTTCAGGCTTTACTCACCCTCGTGGGGGTCGTTAGAATTCCCGTGCCGTAATTGCCTAAGCTCGTGGGTAAGTATCCTAGGTGCACGTGAGGTATTCGTTGCGAAGACAACGGTGATCATGTGGTACTGGCCAAAAGATAACCATGGTCCATCAAAGCCCGTAGTTGGCAGATTTGGATAGGGTCAAGGGAAAGGCCCGTGTAAGTAGAAGACCTGCACACTGCCCCCTCGGACAGGTATAGCCTACTCCGAGATCTTACATACATGGTTAATTAATCCATAAAGATGGTTTCGCTTGAGGGTAGCGTTGACATATGGATATAATTAGCTTGTTTTAAAAAAAATCCATAAAATAAGTTTTCATGCATTCTCATTTATTCAATCTTTTATTTTCAGATGACTAAGTTAGACCCCCTGTCCGCTATCTTAAATGACCACAAACTTACTGGTCCCAACTATGAGGACTGGAAGCACAACCTGTACCTGGTCTTAAGGATTGGTAAACACATGACAGCCCTGAATGACCCTGAGCCGGATTTGCCAGGACCCGATGCCACAGACGCACAGTTAAAGGCTTTCACTGACTGGAAGGAATCTAATGAAATATGTAAATGCTATATAATAACATCCTTGAAAACAACTCTGCAGAAGCAGGTCGAGGAGATGCCGAACCTTCTGACATGATATTGTATCTGAAGGAGATGTTTGAAGGTCACAATCGCGTTACGCGATACCTTACCATCAAGAAACTCGTCGGCACTAAGATGTCCAATGGGACGCTGGTTCAGGAACACATAATGAAAAAGTTTGGGTTCCAGAACGAACTAGCGGCCATGGACATTGTGCTAGAAGGCGAGGTGATGACAGACATCTTTCTCTCGTCACTGTCTGGAGCCTTTGAAGGCTTTGTCACCAACTTTAATTTAAACAAGTTGGCTATGACAAATGCAGAGCTTCTGGGAGCTCTCCAGGCAGCTGAGGATGGCTTCAAGCAGAAGGGCGAAGCACTTCACATGCAACGCAGATCCTTCAAGAAGTCTGGTAAACCTCAGGGTAAGAAACATAAGAAGAAACCTAAGTCTGCGCCTGTACAGGACTCTGCTGGGGCCTCTGGGTCTGGAGAATCAAAGAAACCGGGCACAAAGTATTTCCGGTGTGGCCAGAAGGGTTATTGGAAGAAGGACTGCAAGAAGCCTCAGAATGCTGGTGAAGGTAATCCACAACTCTTAGTTGTTGAATCATTTCTTTCAAGTAATAGTTCTTTTGCTAGTTGGATTGTGGATTCAGGATCCACTAACCATGCCTGTAACTCTCTTCAGGGGTTTCAGGAAAGCAGAAGGTTGCTTGATGGAGAGGTGACCTTGAGCATGGGAACTGAGGCCGTGGCTGCTGCTGAAGCTATTGGAGACGTTAATCTTAGTTTTTCGAATAATAAGACTTTGACTCTTAGAGATGTCTTTTATGTACCATCCTTGAGACGTAACTTAATTTCTGTTTCTTCTTTAGTTAATGAAGGTTATTCAGTTTATTTTGATGCTTCTGGTGTGTCGTTTAAGCTGAATGGAACTTTTATAATAAGAGGAATCGTTCAGAATCATCTCTATATTGTCAGTCCTAAATTGGAAAAAGATAACATAATAACTTCAGCATTTAATGTTAATTCATCTAAGCATAAGAAACCTTCAGAGAATTTAACCCAATTGTGGCACTTACGGCTTGGGCATATTGCCTTAGACAGGATACATAGGTTGGTAAAGGTCGGGCTTCTGGAAACAGATCCTACGGAGATCCTTCCCACCAGTGAATCCTGCCTGGAAGGCAAGATGACGAAGAGGGCCTTCAAAGGCAAAGGAGTGAGAGCTACTGAGGTATTGGAGTTAATCCATTCAGATGTATGTGGACCCATGAGCGTCAAGGCGATAGGAGGCCATGAGTACTTCATCACTTTTACTGATGATTACTCAAGATATGGTTACATTTACCTTATGCATCGGAAGTCGGAATCCTTTGACATGTTCAAAGAATTCAGGGTTGAAGTAGAAAAGCAGACAGGTAAATGTATAAAAACCCTTCGATCTGATCGAGGAGGTGAATACCTATCTGATGAGTTCCTTGGGTATTTGGTGGAGCATGGGATAACATCCCAGTTAACTGCTCCAGGTACTCCACAACAGAATGGAGTCTCTAAAAGAAGGAATCGAACCTTGTTGGATATGGTTCGAAGCATGATGAGTTATGCCTGTTTACCAACGACCTTTTGGGGATATGCCCTTCAGACAGCAGCATATGTTCTGAACCACGTTCCGTCTAAATCAGTGCCTCAGACCCCTAGAGAACTGTGGTCAAGGCAAAAGCCAACACTACAGCATTTCAGAATATGGGGATGTCCTACACATGTGCGGATAGACAAGAGGGAAAAGATAGAGCCAAAGTCCAAAGCATGTCTGTTTGTAGGGTATCCCAGAGAGACTAAAGGTGGACTATTTTATGATCCTGACGAAAAGAAGGTAATCGTTTCAACGAATGCCATTTTCCTAGAACATGATTATATGATGGACCATAAGCCTGCTAGTAAGGTAGTTCTGGATGAGCTACTAGGTACTAGATCAAGGAGCGTATCCGAAAGCATAGTGAGAGCTGACATTACAGACACTAATATACCAGAAACTGTAGAACCTATTTATCCTGTAACACAACCACCACCTCGTCGCAGTGGGAGAAGCATCAGAGCTCCTGACAGATACTATGGAGAAACCTTATTGGTTGATCCAGAAGGTCAGGAGGATGACCCACTGAGCTACGATGAGGCAGTGGGAGCTTCTGACGGCTCTGACTGGTAAAAGGCCATGGAGGCAGAAATTGCATCAATGTCCCATAACGCAGTCTGGACTCTTATTACACCATTATCCAATATTAAACCTATTGGATGTAAGTAGGTGTATAAGAAGAAGAGAGGATCCGATGGAACAATTGAGATTTATAAAGCTAGATTAGTTGCCAAGGGTTATACCCAGAGAGAAGGAATCGACTTTGACGAAACCTTCTCGCCGGTAGCTATGATAAAGTCTATTCGGATCCTCCTATCCATTCCAGGCCATTACAACTGGGAGATCTGGCAAATGGATGTCAAGACAGCATTTCTCAATGGGAATTTGGAAGAAGACATTTATATGATGCAGGCACCAGGTTTTGAGTCAGAGGGTCAGGAACATCTAGTTTGCAAGTTGCAGAAGTCCATCTATGAACTAAAGCAAGCATCTAGAAGTTGGAACATCCGTTTTGATCAGGTAATCCAGTCATATAGATTTACTCAAAACGAGGATGAACCATGTATATACAAGAGGAGTGATAACACTACAGTGGTATATTTGATACTTTACGTAGACGATATTCTACTCATTGGAAATGATATTGGAACATTGTCAACGGTAAAGGTCTGGTTATCAACACAGTTCGATATGAAAGACCTAGGTGAAGCGAGTTATGTTTTGGGGATCAAGGTAACACGTGATCGCCAGAACAGGATTCTCTCGCTGTCACAGGCCGCGTATATAGATAAGGTTATGGCTAGGTTTGACATGCAAAACTCCAAGAAGGGTTTTGTGCCATTTAAACATGGCATAAAACTGTCTAAGGATCAATGTCCTAAGACACCTGAGGAGAGAGCAGAAATACAGAAGATACCTTATACTTCGGCATTAGGTAGTCTAATGTATGCTATGCATTGTACAAGGCCATATATCCGTTTCGCAGTAGGCATGATGGGTCGGTTTCAGTCGAATCCGGGTCCAGATCACTGGACAACTGTGAAGTGTATACTCAAGTACCTTCGTAGAACAAGGGACTTTGAGTTGGTTTACACGGCACAAGAACTGACAGCGATTGGATACACAGATTCTGACTTTATGTCAGATTTGGAATCTAGGAAATCGACATCAGGTTTTGTGTTTATATTAGGAGGAGCAGCGGTTAGTTGACAGAGTGTGAAGCAGAAATGCATCGCAGACTCTACCACAGAGGCAGAGTACGTTGCAGCGTGCGAGGCAGCCAAAGAGGCGGTATGGCTCAAAAAATTCTTTACGGATTTGGGGTGCGTACCAGAGGCCCAGTTACCTATTGTGCTTTACTGCGATAATAGTAGGGCGGTAGCACAAGCAAAGGAGCCAAGACATTACCAAAAGGGGAAGCACATCGAGCGCAAGTTCCACTTGATTCGACAGTTTCAAAAGCAAGGGCGAGTAGCGGTGACACAGATTGCATCTACAGATAATATTGCTGATCCTTTCACAAAGGCAATACCTACCAAAGCATTCGAGCGACATGTGGACGCGATGGGAGTCAAAACCGTTTTGCTACGCCTAGACCAAGTGGGAGATTGTTAGGATTGATGTGTTCTAAGCTTGTAAAAGTTTATGTTTTGGTCTAATAAAGATTGATAGTTATTATTATATGAGATGCATATAAGTGCGTAACATAGTTACGTGTTCTTTTAAGAACAGAGAGCTATGGTTATATGGTAGTCCACTGAGTTAAAGACTGAGTGGATTGGTCCCATATAATCTAAATCAGTTCGCAGCTATGATCAGGTTGGTCGTCTCATCATGTTAAGCTGTTGGCGATGACAGTTCATGGGATGTCTTCACCATGGTCATCACCAGGCACAGTATCTGTGGCTGAACGGAACTAACACGGTGTACAGATCAGTGAGCAGACACTGGTACACTAAGCCGTGTTTCTACTTAGGGTAAAATGGTCCTAAACCCTAAAGAACCACGTTTGATGGAGTAACCAGTTGCGTGGTGCTTTGGCGCACCAATGTGTGAGGATCCGTATACAGTGATCCAAAACCACGGTGTACTGGGTTACCCAGCTGGCGTTGCATTAGCATGTCACTCCTGCAGGCCATCCACACCCCTGAAGGGAGGTGCGTTCCTTGGTGTGACTTACACTGTACCAAACCCAGACCTGGTGGTCATCAGTTTGACTGTTGACCAGGTTCGATTATTCAACGGGGTAATCAGAGGTACGATGTATAGGTCAACCTGGAAGGAACCAAGTCATATGATCATTTGAGTCTGACGGTAGTCTCCACCGCTCGAAGTGAATCATGGTATCAAGTGGAGGGACAGCGGGTTTACCACTACTAAGCGGAGAGCAGGGGTATGATGGAGAATATAGTAAGTCCGGGTGAATTGGAGTGCAGCTTGCGTCGCACTCTGGGTGGCTACGCAGGTTAACTCGAGCTCAGAGGATTGATGGTACACTCGGGTAGTGTGTCGATCGAGCTTGAGTTGGAAGCCATGAACCCCGGTCCCTGATGGTTCCACCTTATCAACATTATCTACGATTCTTGAACCATCTCCTCAGAACACCATTAGCATTAAGAGGAAGAAAGAAGTATACGCTCCGTGTGTGCTTGGCACTAGAGCACGGTAGATGCGTAACTATATGTGAGTACTAAGGGTTATGCCCGAGACTTATACAGAGGCACACGTAGTAATCCCTAGCCATAAGTGAACTTCGCTGCATAGGTGCGATGCACCGGGGTATATTGCGAGTTGACTAGTTGACTTTGCTAGAGGCACCTTCCGATGGCCTCAGTTAATAGTAAGTAACTAGTAGAAAACACTTAAGTAATGGCCGCTAGGTATCGCATGCTAGAAATGGTCAAAATAAGGCGTCAGGGCGTTTTGGTAAAAATCCTACTCTGCCGGACCTCACTGTTGGCCGACCCTAGTAGTGGGACACCTTGCTAGGGCCGGCCCTATGATGTAGGGATAAGAATCCCTCATCTATAGGGCCGGCCATATAGATAGGGATAGGGCTTTGAAACGGATAAAGTCGAGCCCTAAAAAGTGGGAAAACGGATAAATACAAGGAGAGATAAAAGGGTGAGATTAGAGAGATAATTATGGGAGGTCTTTATCCCCTTGGATCTTTATCCAAGGGGGTAGGCCGGCCCTATATAAAGGGGCATATGGGGCCGGCCATATGTGTGGCAAAAACCGAACCCCCCTCCCCTCTCATCTCTCTAGTTCTCTCCCTAATCAATCTCCCGTTTCCTGCTTGCTACTTCGTCTTCCTCGTATAGAGTTCTGAAGAAGGAGAAGGGTCGTTCTTCGGAGGCATTCAGAGATTCGAGAGCGACGTTCCGTGCATTGTGTGAGATCGGGTGAATAAGAAGGCAACGTCGCCATTCGTACCATCGGCATCTTCGCGAACGATCTTTCGTCTCCATCGACAAAGAAGATAATTCTCCACGGTTAAAAGATCCGTACGAAAGGTATATGTAATCTAACATATAGATCTAGTTTGTATTATGATTTGCATGCATGCTAGTTAATCATTACGCTAGATTGTCGTTAAGGTGTTCGATTCACGTGCATACGCATGCACACATATATAGATTAGTTTCGATAAAAGTTTAAATCGTGTAACGTGCACCATGAACGGTCTTTCGATCGCAAAATCGTTTCCGCTGTGAGCCTCTACCATGGATTTATATACAACAATTTTGGCTCCCTAAATATAGGGAGTCTAGTAGCAATCCCAAAAATAGAGAGCATATTGCGAGGCTCTTAGATGATGTTTTAGGGAGGAGTGCTCGATTGTATATAATTTATATAAGGGTGTCGGGAGGGGGTTCAAAAAAAATATTGATCGGTTTTGGCTCCTTAAAAATAAAGAGTCTTGTAGTAATCCCAAAAATAGACGGGTAGGGATCTTAAGAATGGCAAGGCACTTAGTGTTGTAGCTCGTGTCATTAGCGTGGATTTTCTGTATTAACATTAATAAAGATGACTTTGGTTATTGCTTTAATTAGAATACTACTATGGTATATGATAATTCTCATATAATAAAAGGACCCTAGGGAACACAGTAGGCCACTGAAGCGCATGGAGGATCCATGCTTGGGAGACCCAGTGGACCAGTTCTGTGTAGACCTAGAACTAGTTCACAGCTTAGGTGATGCCGGTCGCTTTACCAAGAACAAGTTGTTGGCAGGTAGTGGATGTGATGAAGTCTCCACCACGGGAACATGGGATTCCCATTCACCTGACCAAGCACGATGATCGTGTTGAACAGGAACCAAGACGGTGCACAGTTCAGTGATTCAGACACTGGTGCATAAACCGTCTTACTACTATAGATAATCTGTCCTTAACCATGAGGGACCATAGACACTGGGCCAACCAGTTGTGTGGTGCTTTGATGTGCCAACGTGTGCGGGCCTTCTATAGTCCAATACCACGGTACGTTGGGTTACCCGGCTGGCGCTTGAGTGACATGTAATCCCTACAGGTTATCCGACGTCCAGTGTTGGATAGGTACGGTTTAATGAGTCAATCTGTCCACATTGTTAACCCAGGCCTGGTGGTTGTCAGTATGACTGACGATGTTCCGGATGCTAGGCATAGCACCGGAAGGTGTGTGGTGTTATAGATGACAAGTCATCAAACCCTAGTCAGATGATCGATCAGGATCTGACGGTGCTCCCCACCGCCCAAGTCGTATCATGGCACCAGTAATAGGAGGGACTAAGGATTATCGGAGTATAGTAGAGAATAGGGTTACGAGGGAGTAACATAAGTTTAGGATCATTAGAGTTCAACTCGCGTCGCACTCTGGATGGCTACGCGGGTTAATCGGATTAAGGCTGATTAACGGAACCTTCAGTGTGTCACCGGAACAGTTAATCAGGGATCCGGTTGGAGCTAGAGATCCCGAACCCTGAAGGTTCCACCTGTCATTGCGTATAGGAATTGTTCCCCAACCTATTTGGATACGTTGGATATGAAGTAGCACGATGGAGCGCAAGCCCGGAGCCAAAGAATCTAATTCACATGTGTTACGGGCCGTAGGGGTATTTTGGTAAATACTGAAATATGGCTCAGAACATATTGAATATGGATCTTAGATTGAGCGGAATAATTCCAGGAGCTCACAGGCGCTGACGGAACTCGATTCCGAGTAGCGCACCTCACTCAGTCTCACTTTCAGTTTTCCGCTTTTCGTGAAGGGCGTTTTCGTCCGGACTCCACGATAGACATCCGGAAGACCTAAATCTGATCCCCCCTCATCCCTATCCACCTAGGGGCCGGCCCTAGGCTCCTTGGAGCCATGGGAGACCGGCCCTATAAAGGAAATAGGAAGGGGAGGGGCTGGCCCTATGGTTCTACTCCCTCCCCTCCAAAAATCCGACCCCTAGTCCTCCTCCTTTGTGATTTTGACCAAGGAAAAGAGAGGAAGAAGAAGGGAGAAGGAAGAGGAAGGAAGGAGAAGGAAGAAAGGAGAAAGAGGAGGAGAAAATCTTGAGGCTTGCCATCGTCTTCGCAAAGGATTCTTCCGTCGGCTTGAAATCCTTGCACTCAGAGACGGGATTTCGAGGATTCTTCAATTCGCAAAGGACAAGGTGCTATCCGACAGTTTCCCTTGTGATTCAAGTGCGGTTCTTCATCGTTCCGTAATCTTCGGATCATAGATCCATAAGGTATGATAAATCTAAACACCTAAGTAGATGCATGCATGTCTTCCGTAGATCGTAGTATGCCTCTAGCGTGTCCGCACATATGCTAAGATCATAGATTTGCATGTAGATTGTTTTGTATCACGAATTATAATAAAACATACACCGTATGATCTTTGGATCTTTCTTTTTGCTTCCGCTGCGACTCTGATTAGCGGAACCCAATTCCAACAATTGGTACACAGCACGCTTTGGTGTATGTTTCATGCATGAATTCGTGAAAACATCATGTGAATATATGATGGCATATGTTTTTGTCGGGGTTCGGCGTAGATCATGAATATAGATTATGCTATGTATCGTCTTTTTGCAGGTGCTGCGCTGAATAGTAATCTGTGATTGCATGCATCCGGGGGTCGGACCCCAGATTTAATTTTTGCATTGATTATTATTGTGGATTTGTAAGGCTCTAGATGGGCGAGGGTGGGGGTTGACCATCCTCGGTTCCCTGGCCATGTTTCTAGGACTGTCTTCTTTTCTTTCTAGTGAAATTGTACACAAACGAGCACTTGCTCGGAGCGTGTTAGTTTTTCGGTCACAGAAAGAATGAGATGATACTACATCCACGGTTCGAGCAAGCGGTACCATGGCGTGCAAAGACCCGGCGAAAGCGTGCACGTTGGCGATGAAGGGGATCGTCGTCAGAGATCGTGCAGAATAAAAGAGCGGGATATCTTGGCTGTGCTATTCAGGTTCAGGGGTCGGACCCTGGACTTGATTCAGTTTGGATGTTTTTTCTGTTGTTTCTCTTTATTTCGTATTTAGAGAACCTCGATGATAATATGATTATCTTGCTTGTGGGTTTGTCTCTAGATCAGGCTTAGGGTTAGTACTGAACTTATGGATTCATCGGTGTCTCTAAATGCTTCTAACACGTGTGAATCCGGTGGCTAGCTAAAAGGAAAGGTGGTAACCGCCCTCGTGGTAGTTCAGGTAGCCAAGTACTGTGCACCGAGATAGACGCAGTGTTAGATTTGTTTAGTGATAATTAACTAATGTCTCCATAAGAAGTATGATAACCCTAGTGGGATGCCCTTTCCCCACGTGGTCCTAGCGACCAAGTTAGGTTAGGATTTCACTGTGTGATACCCGTTTCTTGATAACGTTTGATGGTAGTATGAACTCATCACGATTTGGTTATGACACCATCAGGTTGAGGTCCAGCGGAGGTTGTCGGGTGTCCCTATTTGGCCAGCATCGAAACCTGTAATGAGATGAGGTCTACTATGACATCAGGCATCAAATTGTGAACGAGGCGTCATCGTAGTGGGAGTCCTTTCCACGTTGACCTTAGGCTAGGCTCCAGATCTTAGGATTATGGACAAACTAGTGAAGTATCGGGATCCTTGGAATCTATGTAATGTGATCCTTGCAAGAAAGGCGAAAGCTGAGTATTCAAGGTAGGGACTATGATATTTTCTGAGGATACTAATACTTTGCAGGAAGGTTTATAATCCTAGTGGGAGCACGGTAGACCAGGGTCTAAGTCTAGGAGGTCGTGACCTTTCTAGATATGCATAAAACCTCATAAAGAATGGAAGTATAAGAGGTTCCCTCCAAAGGGGAGCCCCTGGCCTCCACAATTAACTGGCTAAGAGTCTGGGTGGGAGGTACGCAGTTCAATATTCCCACCGTGTGAGAGCTGTGTTTCTTTCCATGCTGATTCGCCTAGTGGTTTCCTTTGGGACATGGAGGATGCCGGTGGCAGTGGGTGACGGTTTTATCCTGCACCGCGGGAGCCTATGAACCCCCCTGCCGACACCACCTAGATTTGTGGGAAGCATCCGAAAGCTTGTGTGAAGCCGTTGTTGCTACGCACTCGGGTCACATAAAGCTGGCCAAAATAAGACTGGGAGGTCTTTCAGTTTACCATGGGTAATTCTGATGAAGACTGGGTCGTAAAAACCCCATTCGCAGAAGCGGTTGCATGCTCTCACCGAGATGTTATCTCCAATTCAGGGCCGATAGTCTTAGTGCTCCAGCCCAGGAAATTTAGATTCCTGGATGTCTCCACTTGATGTGGTAAAGATATAGCAGCTGGAGTAGACATTATCTATTTCTAAATTCTATGAAATAGATTGTAGTAGACTCTAACTATTGTTTTAAACCATTGTTTACAGAAATCATGACCAAGCTCGACCCCCTTGCCTCCATACTTAATGATAACAAACTTAAGGGACCAAACTACGAGGACTGGAAGCGTAACCTGATGCTCGTCCTAAGGGTTGGCAAACACACAATTGCCCTAAGTACCCCCCAACCGGCCATGCCGGGACCAGATACAACTTAGGCCCAGTTAAAGGAATGGAAAGACTGGTTAGATGCTGATGAGATGTGCAAGTGCTAGATAGTGGCATCCTTGCAAACCATCCTTCAGAAGCAAGTCGAAGACATGGCCTTTGTTTCAGACATGATGCTCTACCTAAAGGAAATGTTCGAGGGTCGTAGTCGGGTAACTCGTTACCTGACCATCAAGAAATTGGTGTCCACGAAGATGGCAGAGGGGACTTTAGTTCGGGATCATATGCTGAAATTGTTTGGCTATGTGAACGAGCTTGGTTCCTTCAATGTCATCTTGGATGCAGAGATCCTGACCGATATTTTCCTCGTGTCTCTGTTAGGAGCGTTTGAGGGCTTCGTTACCAACTTCAACCTTAACCGGTTGGAGATGTCTAACGCAGAGCTCCTAGCGACGCTCCAGGCGGTAGAGGACGGGATGAAGGCAGGAGCTCAATCCCTAAACGTGGAGCAAAATTCTTCTCTGAAAGCCAAGGGCAAGTTTCAGAAAAGAAAGTCTAAGAAGTCCGTGAAGATGGGCCAGGTGCAGTTGCAGGTTCCCAAGCATAATGGTCCAGCGAAGCCCAAAGGAAAATGTTTCCGATGCGGCAAGAAGGGGCACTGGAAGGGCAACTGCCGAGCGGCTCCCAAGAAGGCTGAGACAGGTATATCTCAAATCCACATAGTGGAATCCCTTGTAGCATCCAGTTGTTCTCCAGTTTCATGGATTGTGGATTCTGGTTCCACTAACCATACTTGCAATAATTTGCAGGGGTTCAAGGAGACAAGAAAACTGGGTGATAGGGAGATAATCCTAAGCATGGGAACTGAGGCCGTGGCAGAGGCTGAAGCAGTTGGAGATGTCATCTTGCAGTTCCTTGATGGAAGAAGTTTATTACTTAGAAACATACTTTATGTACCGTCCTTGAGACATAATTTAATTTATGTTTCCTTATTGAATAATGAAGGTTTTTTAGTTTTATTTGATGCTTCTGGTGTGTCAATTAAATTGAATGGTTCCTTTGTTTGTAAGGGAAAGATACAGAATGGTCTCTATATAATTAACTCCAATCATAAGCAGGATAACATAACTGAAGCTTGTGTGATTAATTCATCTAAAAGAAAAAATCTCTCAGATAATCCAACACTCCTTTGGCATCTAAGGCTTGGACACATAGCCTCAGACAGGATTCACAGGTTGGTTAAGGTAGGACTCTTAAGTCCAAATATTTCAGAAAGCCTACCGATGTGTGAGTCTTGCCTGGAAGGCAAGATGACTAAAAGGTCTTTCCGAGCCAAAGGTAGCAGATCTAAGGAGGTATTGGAGTTGGTACACACTGATGTATGTGGGCCCATAAGTGTCCGTGCTATAGGAGGCTTCGAGTATTTCATCACCTTCACGGATGATCACTCGAGGTTTGGATACATATACCTAATGCGGCGGAAGTCTGAATCCTTTAATAAGTTCAAGGAGTTCAGAGCTGAAGCAGAAAAGCAGACGGGTAAAAGTATCATGTCTCTTCGATCGGATCAAGGAGACGAATACCTATCAGATGAATTTATTGGGTACCTGCATGAGCATGGGATCGTATCCCAGTTGACTGCACCAGGGACACCACAACAGAACGGTGTATCTGAGAGGAGAAACCAAACTTCGTTAGACATGGTTCGGACTATGATGAGTTATGCAACATTGCCACCTAGTTTTTGGGGATATGCCCTAGAGACGGCAGTATATACTTTGAACTTTGTTCCATCAAAGTCAGTACCCCTAACTCCTTGAGAGCTGTGGTTGAAGCGAAAGCCAAGCCTACAGCACTTTAGGATTTGGGGTTGTCCAGCACATGTGCGGAAGGACAAGCGAGATAAGATGGAGTCAAAAACAAAGGTATGTCTGTTTGTTGGGTATCCAAAAGGGACAAAGGGTGGTTTATTTTATGATCCTAAGGATAGAAAGGTTGTCGTCTCGATGAACACCGTATTCCTGGAGTAGGATTATTTAATAGACCATAAGCCCACCAGTAAAGTAGTTCTTGAAGAATTGTTTGGTACTGATGGGAGTACGCAGACAGAGAACGTAGTGGGAGCCGATACTACTAAGATTAACGGTACTGTAGAATCGACTCCTATGGAACCACCGCAGGTTCGTCGCAGTGGGAGGACCACAAGTGCTCCTGATAGATACATTGGAGAAGCCTTTATGGTTGATCCAGAGTTTTAGGAGAATGATCCTCTGAACTATGACGAAGCGATGGTATCCACTGACCATGCAGTATGGCAGGAAGCCATGGAGGCAGAACTGACATCGATGTCCCAAAATTCAGTCTGAAAACTTGTAACACCACCTCACAATATTAAACCTGTTGGGTGTAAGTGGGTGTACAAAAAGGAAAAGAGGTCCGGATGGTACCGTTGAGACTTACAAAGCTAGACTAGTCGCTAAGGGTTATACCAAGCGAGAAGGGATCGACTATGACAAAACCTTTTTGCCAGTGGCTATGCTTAAGTCTATACGGATCCTCTTGTCCATTGCAGCCCATTATAATTGGGAGATCTGGCAAATGGACGTCAAGATCGCATTCCTCAATGAGGATTTGGAAGAAGACATCTACATGTCTCAGCCTCCAGGCTTTATCGCAAAAGGTCAGGAAGGTCTGGTGTGCAAGTTGCAAAGGTTCATTTATGGACTGAAGCAAGCATCCAGAAGTTGGAACATGCGTTTTGATCAGGCTATCCAGTCTTATGGATTTGAACAGAACGTGAATGAACTATGTGTTTATAAAAGGAGCGATAAGACTGCAGTAGTTTTTCTAGTGCTTTACGTGGATGATATCCTGCTCATCGGAAACGATGTTGGAACATTGTCTACAGTGAAGGTGTAGTTATCCTCTCAATTTGACATAAAAGACCTGGATGAAGCGAGTTATGTTCTAGGGATCAAGGTAACTCGAGATCGCCAGAACAAGATTCTCTCGTTGTCACAATCAGCCTGCATAGATACTATCTTGGTCAGATTCAGTATGCATAACTCCAAGAAGGGATTGGTTCCATTCAGACATGGAATAAAGTTGTCCAAGGATCAGGGTCCTAAGACTTCTGAGGAGAGGGCAGAGATGCAGAAGATACCTTATGCTTCGGCAGTAGGGAGTCTGATGTATGCCATGTAGTGCACGAGACCAGATATATGCTATGCAGTAGGCATGATGGGCAGGTATCAGTCAAATCCGGGTCCAGGGCACTGGACTGCTGTGAAAAGTATACTCAAGTATCTTCGTAGGACGAGAGATTATGGTTAGTTTACTCTTCACAGGAACTGATGCCGATTGGATATACGGATTCTGACTTTGTGTCAGATCCGGAATCTAGGAGATCGACGTCAGGGTTTGTGTTTTCATTAGGAGGAGGAGTTGTCAGTTGGAGGAGCGTGAAGCAGGGATGCATCACGGATTCGACGATAGAGGCTGAGTACGTTGCGGCGTGCGAAGCAGCTAAGGAGGCGGTGTGGCTCAAAAAGTTCCTCACGGACTTAGGATGCGTACCGAGAGCTCAAGATCCTATTGTCCTTTACTGTGACAATAGTGGAGCGGTAGCACAATCCAAGGAGCCAAGATATCACCAGAAGAGCAAGCATATTGAGCGGAAATACTACATAATCCGGGACTTACAGAAGCGAGGGGAGGTAGCAGTGACTCAGGTGGCGTCTGTAGATAACATGGCGGACCCTTTCACAAAGGCGTTACTGACCAAGGCTTTTGAGAAGCACGTGGATGCCATGGGAGTTAAGACTGTTGTTCCCCGCTAGGCCAAGTGGGAAATTGTTGTAGCTCGTGTGTCCATAGCGTGGATTTTCTGTATTAACATTAATAAAGATGACTTTGGTTATTGCTTTAATTAGAATACTACTATGGTATATGATAATTCTCATATAATAAAAGGACCCTAGGGAACACAGTAGGCCACTGAGGCGCATGGAGGATCCATGCTTGCGAGACCCAGTGGACCAGTTCTGTGTAGACCTAGAACTAGTTCACAGCTTAGGTGATACCGGTCGCTTCATCGAGAATAAACTGTTGGCAGGTAGAGGATGTGATGAAGTCTCCACCACGGGAACGTGGGATTCCTATTCACCTGACCAAGCACGATGATCGTGTTGAACAGGAACCAAGATGGTGCACAGTTCAGTGATTCAGACACTGGTGCATAAACCGTCTTACTACTATAGATAATATGTCCTTAACCCTGAGGGACCATGTACACTGGGCCAACCAGTTGTGTGGTGCTTTGATGTACCAACTTGTGCGGGCCTTCCATAGTCCAATACCACGGTACGTTGGGTTACCCGGTTGGCGCTTGAGTGACATGTAATCCCTACAGGTTATCCGACGTCCAGTGTTGGATGGGTGCGATTTGATGAGTCAATCTATCTACACAGTTAACCCAGGCCTGGTGGTTGTCAGTATGACTGACGATGTTCCAGATGCTAGGCATAGCACCAGAAGGTGTGTGGTGTTATAGATGACAAGTCATCAGACCCTAGTCAGATGATCGATCGGGATCTGACGGTGCTCCCCATCGCCCGAGTCGTATCATGGCACCAGTAATATGAGAGACTAAGGATTATCGGAGTATAGTAGAGAACAGGGTTACGAGGGAGTAACATAAGTTTAGGATCACTAGAGTTCAACTCGCGTCGCACTCTGGGTGGCTACGCGGGTTAATCGAATTAGGGCTGATTAACGAAACTTTCGGTGTGTCACCAGAACAGTTAATCAGGGATCCGGTTGGAGCTAGAGATCCCGAACCCTGAAGGTTCCACCTGTCGTTGCGTATAGAAATTGTTCCCCGACCTAGTTGGATACGTTGGATGCGAAGTAGCACGATGGAGCGCCAGCCCGGAGCCAAAGAACCTAATTCACATGTGTTATGGGCCGTAGAGGTATTTTGGTAAATACTGAAATATAGCTCAGAACATATTGAATATGGATCTTAGATTGAGCAAAATAATTCCAGAAGCTCACAAGCGCTGACGGAACTCGATTCCGAGTAGCGCACCTCACTCAGTCTCACTTTCAGTTTTTCGCTTTTTGTGAAGGGCGTTTTCGTCCGGACTTCACGATAGACATCCGGAAGACCTAAATTCGATCCCCCCTCATCCCTATCCACCTAGGGGCCGGCCCTAGGCTCCTTGGAGCCATGGGAGACCGGCCCTATAAAGGAAATAGGAAGGGGAGGGGCCGGCCCTATGGTTCTACTCCCTCCTCTCCAAAAATCCGACCCCTAGTCCTGCTCCTTTGTGGTTTCGGCCAAGGAAAAGAGAGGAAGAAGAAGGAAGAAGGAAGAGGAAGAAAGGAGAAGAAAGAAAGGAGAAAGAAGAGGAGAAAATCTCGAGGCTCGCCATCGTCTTCGCAACGGATTCTTCCGTCGGCTCGAAATCCTTGCACTCAGAGACGGGATTTTGAGGATTCTTCAATTCGCAAAGGACAAGGTGCTATCCGACAGTTTCCCTTGCGATTCAAGTATGGTTCTTCATCGTTCCGTAATCTCTGGATCATATATCCATAAGGTATGATGAATCTAAACACCTAAGTAGATGCATGCATGTCTTCCGTAGATCGTAGTATGCCTCTAGGGTGTCCGCACATATGCTAAGATCATAGATTTGCATGTAGATTATTTTGTATCACGAATTGTAATGAAACATACACCGTATGATCTTCGGATCTTTCTTTTTGCTTTCGCTGTGACTCTGATTAGCGGAACCCAATTATAACACTTAGATGGCGAGGCACTTAGATGGTATTTTAAGGAGACAATGGCGAGCCACTTAGATGGTGTTTTTGGGAGGAATGCTCGATTGTATATAATTTACTTAAGGTTGTCGGGTGGGAGTTAAAAAAATATATAGAGCGGTTTTGGCTCCCTAAATATTAGGATTCTAGTAGCAATCCCAAAAATAAAGAGCATTGCGAGGCTCTTAGAGCATGTTTTAGGGAGAAGTGCTCGATTGTATATAATTTACTTAAGGTTGTCGGGTGGGTTTTCAAAAAAAATTTGGGGTGGTTTTGACTCATTAAATACAGGGATAGAGAGGCATATTATGAGGCTTTTTGAGGTGTTTTAGGGAGGAGTGCTTGATATATATATATATATATATATATATATATATATATATATATATATATATATATATATATATATATATATATATATATATATATATATATATATATATATATATATATATATATATATATATTACTTATGATTTCGGGTATTTTTGGGAGGCAATGGCGAGGCTCTTAGCGGGTGTTTTTGGGATTAATGCTCGATTGTATATAATTTACTTAAAGTTGTCTGGTGGAGGTTCAAAGAAATATGGAAGTGGTTTTAAGGATTGATTTTGGCTCCCCAAATATAGGTAAGAACTTAGTAAGGATCTTTGTGGGTGTTTTGGGGATGAGTGCATATTTTCTAAATTGTTTACTTGTACTTATCGGGTGCGGGTCCTAAGAAATTAGGGTGCAATTTTTGGTCCCCAAATATAAGAAGTTTGGTAGAAATCCCAAAATATGGAGGCATATGATAAGGCTTTTAAAGGGTGTTTAGGAGAGGAGTACTCGATTTATATATAATTTATTTTATATTGTCAAGTTGGGGTCCTAAGAATATACAGAGCAGGTTTGGTTCCTTAATTGTAGAAAGTCTGGTAGAGATCTTAAACATAGAAAAGCACATTTCAAGTCCCTTAGAGGATATTATGGGGAGAATTTTTGTTTGTGTATAATTTACTTATGATTGACGGGTAGGGATCCTAAGAAAATAGGGAACCATTATGGCACTCCAAATATAGGGAGTCTGGTAGCTATCCTAAAAATATAGAGGTACATTACAAGGCTCTTGGAGGGTATTTTAGGGATGACTGCTCTATTTGTAAATTATTTTTACTTACGATTATTGGGTGGGGGTCCTGAGGTAATAGACATCGATTTTGGCTACCCAAATGTAAGGAGTCTAGTAACATTCCCAAAAGTATGGAGACACATGGTGGGGATCTTGAAGGTTATTTTGGAAAGAAGACTGCAAATATAAGAAGTTCGGTAGCGATATTAAAATAGGTTGGCACATATCGAGCCTCTTAGTAGGGTATTTTAAGAAGGAGTGCTTGATTTGTATATAATTTACTTTTGATTATCGGGTTGAGGGTCCTAAGAAAGTAGAGAAGCACATGACGAGACTCTTGGAGGGTGTTTATAGAAGAAGTGCTTGATTTGTTTATAATTTAGTTATGACTATCTGGTTGGAGCCTTGAGAAATTGGGATCGATTTTGGCTCCTCAAATATAGGCAATCTAGTAATGATCCCAAAAATTAGGAGACAATGGCGAGGCTCTTAGAGGGTGTTTTTGGGAGAAATACTAGATTGTATATAATTTACTTAAGGATATCGTGTGGGGTTCAAAAAAAATATAGAGCGGTTTTGGTTCCCTAAATATAGGGAGTCTAGTAGCAATCCCAAAAATAGAGAGCATATTGCGAGGCTCTTAGAGGGTGTTTTAGGGAGGAGTGGTCGATTGTATATAATTTACTTAAGTTTGTCGAGTGGGGGTCCAAAAAAAATATGGAGCGCGTTTGACTCCCTAAATATAGGAAGTCTAGTAGCAATCAAAAAAATAGAGAAGCATATTGTGAGGCTTTTAAGGGGTGTTTTAGGGAGGAGTGCTTGATTTATATATAATTTACTTATGATTTTAGGGTGTTTTAAGGAGGCAATGGCGAGGCTCTTATAGGGTGTTTTTGGGAGGAATGCTCGATTGTATATAATTTACTTAAGATTATCGGGTGGGGGTTCAAAAACAATATGAAGTGATTTTGGCTCCCTAAATATAGGGAGTCTAATAGCAATCTCAAAAATAAACAGCATATTGTGAGTCTTTTAGAAGGTGTTTTAGGGAGTACTCGTTTGTATATATGTTACTTATGGTTGTTAGGTGGGGGTTCAAAAAAAATATAGTGCGATTTTGGCTCCCTAAATATAGAGAGTCTAGTAGCAATCCCAAAAATTGAGATCGATTTTAGGGATCGATTTACAAAAATATAAAGTAATTTTAGGGGTCAATTTTGGCTCCCCAAATATAGGGAAGCTCTTAGTGAGGATCCTGGTTGGTGTTTCGGGGAGGAGTGTATATTTTGTATATAATTTACTTATACTTATCGGGTGATGGTCCTTAAAAATTAGGGAGCAATTTTGGCTCCCCAAATATAAAGAGTTTGGTAGAAATCCCAAAATAGGGAAACATATGGTCAGCCTTTTGAAGGGTGTTTTGGAAAGAAGTGCTCGATTTATATATAATTTATTTTATGTTGTCAGGTGGGGTCCTGAGAAAATAGGGAGCGGTTTTGGTTCTCCAATTATAGAAAGTCTGATAGTCATCTTAAATATAGAAAAGCACATTGCAAGTCCCTAGGAGGATGTTTTGGGGAAAATATTTAATTTGTGTATAATTTACTTATAATTGACGGTTAGGGATCCTAAGAAAATAGAGAACCATTAAGGTACTCCGAATATAAGGGGTATGTTGGCTATCCTAAAAATATGGAGGCACATTACGAGGCTCTTGGGGGGTGTTTTAGGGATAACTGCTCGATTTATAAATTATTTTACTTACAGTTGCTTGGTGGGGGTCCTGAAAAAATAGAGATTGATTTTGGCTATCCAAATATAAAGAATCTAGTAACAATTCCAAAAGTATGGAGACACGTGGTAAGGATCTTGAAGTAAATTTTAGGGGTTGATTTTGGCTCCCCAAATATAGGGAAGCTCTTAGTGAGGATCCTGGTTGGTGTTTCGGGGAGGAGTGTATATTTTGTATATAATTTACTTATACTTATCGGGTAATGGTCCTTAAAAATTAGGGAGCGATTTTGGCTCCCCAAATATAAAGAGTTTGGTAGAAATCCCAAAATAGGGAAACATATGGTCAGCCTTTTGAAGGGTGTTTTGGAAAGGAATGCTCGATTTATATATAATTTATATTATATTGTCAAGTGGGGTCCTGAGAAAATAGGGAGCAGTTTTGGTACTCCAATTGTAGAACGTCTAGTAGTGATCTTAAATATAGGAAAGCACATTGCAAGTCCCTAGGAGGATGTTTTGGGGAAAATATTTAATTTGTGTATAATTTACTTATAATTGACGGTTAGGGATCCTAAGAAAATAGAGAACCATTAAGGTACTCCGAATATAAGGGGTATGTTGGCTATCCTAAAAATATGGAGGCACATTACGAGGATCTTGGGGGTTGTTTTAGGGATGACTGCTCGATTTATAAATTATTTTACTTACAGTTATTTGGTGGGGGTCCTGAAAAAATAGAGATTAATTTTAGCTATCCAAATATAAAGAATCTGGTAACAATTCCAAAAGTATGGAGACACGTGGTAAGGATCTTGAAGGTTATTTTGGAAAGAAGTGCTCGATTTGTATATAATTTACTTATGGTTGTCGTGTGAGTGTCCAAAAAAAATAAAAAGCGATTTTGGTTCCCCAATTATAAGGAATCTGGTAGCGATATTAAAATAGGTTGGCACATATCGAGCCTCATTGAAGGGTATTTTGAGGAGGAGTGATCGATTTGTATATAATTTAATTTTGATAATAGGGTAGGGGGGGGTCCTAAGAAAGTCGAGAAATACATGACGAGACACTTGGAGGGTGTTTATGGAAGGAGTGCTCGATTTGTATATAATTTAGTTATGATTATCGGGTGGAAGCCTTGAAAAATTGGGAGCAATTTTGGCTCCCCAAATATAAGGAGTCTAGTAGCGATCCCAAAAATAAGAAGACAATGGCGAGACTATTAGAGGGTATTTTTGGAAGGAATACTTGATTATATATAATTTACTTAAGGTTATCGGGTGGGGGTTTAAAAAAAATATGGAGCGGTTTTGGCTCCAAAAATATAGGGAATTTAATAGCAATCCAAAAAATAGAGATCATATTATAAGGCTCTTAGTGGGTGTTTTAGGGAGGAGTGGTCGGTTATATATAATTTACTTAAGGTTATCAGATAGGGGTTCAAAAAAATATAGAGCGGTTTTAGCTCCCAAAATATAGGGAGTCTAGTAGCAATCCCAAAAATAGATAGGCATATTATGAGGCTCTTAGAGGGTGTTTTAAGGAGTAGTTCTTAATTTATATATAATTTACTTATGATTTTAGGGTGTTTTTGGGAGACAATGGCGAGGCTTTTAGAGGGTATTTTTGAAAGAAATGCTCGATTGTTTATAATTTACTTAAAGTAGTCGGGTGGGGTTCAAAAAAAATATGATAGCGATTTTAGGGAATGATTTTGGCTCCCCAAATATAGGAAAACACTTAGTGAGGATCCTGGGGGTGTTTTGGGGAGGACTGCATAATTTGTATATAATTTACTTATACTTTTCGGAGGGGGTCTTGAGAAATTTGGGAGCGATTTTGGGTCCCAAAATATAAGGAATTTGGTAGAAATCCCAACATAGGGAGGTATATAATAAGACTTTTGAAGGATATTTAGGAAAAGAGTGCTCGACTTATATATAATTTATTTTAGGTTATCTGGTGGGGGTCCTGAGAAAATAGGAAGCGGTTTTGGTGCCCCAATTATAGAAAGTCTGGTAGCGATCTTAAAAATGGCAAAGCATATTGTAAGTCCAATGGAGGATGTTTTTGGGAGGATGTTTGATTTGTGTATAATTTACTTATGATTGACGGGTAGAGATCCTAAGAAAATAGGGAACCATTTTGGCACACCAAATATAGGGTGTCTGGTAGCTATCCTAAAAATATGGAAGGACATTATGAGGCTCTTAGAGGGTATTTTAGGGATGACTGCTCGATTTGTAAATTATTTTACTTACAGTTGTTGGGTGACGATCTCAAAAAAATAAAGATTGATTTTGGCTACCCAAATATAAGAAATCTAGTAATGATCCCAAAAGTAGGGAGACATATGATGAGGATCTTGAAGGTTATTTTGGAAATGAGTGCTCGATTTGTATATAATTTACTTATGATTATCGTGTGAGGTCCTAAAAAATAGGAAGTGATTTGTTTACCAAATATAAGGAGTCTGGTAGCGATATTAAAATAGGTTAGCATATATCGAGCCTCTTTGTAGTGTATTTTGAGGAGGAGTGCTCGATTTGTATATAATTTACATTTTATTATCAGATGGGGGGTTCTAAGAAAGTAAGTAAGCACATGACGAGACTCTTTGAGGGTATTTATGGAAGGAGTGCTCGAATTGTATATAATTTAGTTATGATTATCGGGTAAAAGACTTGAGAAATTAGGAACGACTTTATCGCCCCAAATATAGGGAGTCTAGTAGCGATCCCAAAAATAAGGCGGCAATGGAGAGCTCTTAGAGGGTGATTTTGGGAGGAATGATCGATTGTATATAATTTACTTAAGGTTGACGGGTGTGGGTTCAAAAAAAATATGAAGCGGTTTTGACTCCTTAAATATAGAAAGTCTAGTAGCAATCCCAAAAATAGATAGCATATTGCGAAGCTCTTAGAGGGTGTTTTAGGAAGGAGTACTCGATTGTATATAATTTACTTATAATTTTAGGTTATTTTTGGGTGGCAATAGTGAGGCTCTTAGAATGTGTTTTTGGGAGGAATGCTCGATTGTACATAATTTACTTAAGGTTGTCAGGTAGGGGTTCAAAAAAAAATATGAAGCGATTTTAGCTCCCTAAATATAGGTAGTCTAGTAGCAATCCGAAAAATAGAAAGGCATATTGCGAGGCTCTTAAACGGTGCTTTAGGGAGGAGTGCTTGATTTAATTTACTTATAATTTTAGGATATTTTTAGGAGGCAATGGCGGGGCTTATAGGGGGTATTTTTGGGGGGAATGCTCGATTGTATATAATTTACTTAGGTTGTCGGGTGGAGGTTCAAAAAAAATATGGAGCTATTTTGGCTCCTTAAATATAGGGGGTCTAGTACCAATCCCAAAAATAGAGAGCATATTGCAAGGCTCTTAAAGGCTGTTCTTGGTAGGAGTGCTCGATTGTATATAATTTACTTAAGGTTGTCGGGCGGGGATTCAAAAATAATATGGAGTGGTTTTGGCTACCTAAATATAGGGAGTCTAGTAGCAATCCCAAAAATAGAGTGGCATATTGTGAGGCTCTTAGAGGATGATTTAGGGAGGAGTGCTTGATTTATATATAATTTACTTATGATTTTAGGGTATTTTTGGGAGGTAATAGCGAGGCTCTTAGAGGGTGTTTTTGGAAAAAATGTTTGATTGTATATAATTTACTTAAGGTTGTCAAGTGGGGGTTCAAAAAAAATATGGAGCGATTTTGGCTCCCAAAATATAGGGAGTCTAGTAGCAATCCTAAAAATTGAGATCATATTGTGAGGCTCTTAAATGGTGTTTTTGGGAAGAGTGCTTTATTGTATATAATTTATTTAAAGCTGTCGGGTGGGGTTTCAAAAAAATATAGAGCGGTTTTGGCTCCTTAAATATAAGGAGTCTAGTAGCAATCCCAAAAATAGAGAGCATATTGTAAGGCTCTTAGAGGGTGTTTTAGAGAGGAGTGCTAATTTATATGTAATTTACTTATAATTTTAGGGTGTTTTGGGGAGCCAATGGTGAGGCTCTTAGAGGATGTTTTTTGGAGGAATGCTTGATTGTATATAATTTATATAAGGTTATCAGGTGGGGGTTCAAAAAAAATATGGAGCGATTTTGGCTACCTAAATATTGGGAGTCTAGTTGCAATCCCAAAAATAGATAGCACATTGCGAGGCTCTGAGAGGGTGTTTTAGGGAAAAGTGCATGATAGTATATAATTTACTTAAGGATGTCGGGCGGCGGTTCAAAAAAAATATTGAGCGGTTTTGGCTCCCTAAATATAGGGAGTCTAGTAGCAATCCCAAAAATAGAGAGGCATATTACGAGGCTCTTAAAGAGTGTTTTAGGGGTGAGATCTTAATTTATATATAATTTACTTATGATTTTAGGATTTTTTTAGGATGCAATGACGAGGCTCTTAGAGGGTGTTTTTGGGAGGAATGCTCGATTGTATATAATTTACTTAAGGTTATTGGGTGGGTTTTAATAAAAATATGGAAGCGGTTTTAGGGATCAATTTTGGCTCCCCAAATATAGGGAAGCACTTAATAAGGATCCAAGTAGGTGTTTTGGGGAGGAGTGCATAATTTGTATATAATTTACAAATACTTATCGAGAGGGTATCCTGAGAAATTAGGGAGCGATTTTGGCTCCCTAAATATTTGGAGTTTGGTAGAAATCCCAAAATAGGGAGGCATATGATAAGGCATTTGAAGGGTGATTAGGAGAGGAGTGCTCGATTTGTATATAATTTATTTTAGGCTGTCCGGTGGGGGTCTTGAGAAAATAGGGAGCAGTTTTGGCACCCCAATTGTAGAAAGTCTGATAGTGATCTTAAAAATAGGAAAGCACAATGCAAGTCCCTTTGAGGATATTTTTGGGATGATGTTTGATTTGTGTTTAATTTAGTTATGTTTAACTGGTAGGGATCCTAAGAAAATAAAGAACCATTTTGGCACTGCAAATCTGGGAAGTTAGGTAGCTATCCTAAAAATATAGAGGCACATTACGAGGCTCTTGGAGGGAGTTTTAGGGATAACAGCTCGATTTGTAAATTATTTTATGTAGAATTTTGGGTGAAGGTCCTGAAAAAAAAGAGATCGATTTTGGCAACCCAAATGTAAGGAGCCTGGTAAGGATCCCAAAAGTAGGGAGACACGTGGTGAGGATCTTAAAGGTTATTTTGGGAAGGAGTGCTAGATTTGTATATAATTTATTTATGGTTTTCGTATGAGTGTCCTAAAAAAATAGGAAGTGATTTTAGTTCCCCAAATATAAAGAGTCTGATAGCGATATTAAAATAAGTTGGTATATTTCGATCCAATTTGTAGTGTATTTTGAGAAGGAGTGCTCGATTTGTATATAATTAAAATTTGATTACCGGATAGGGGGTCATAGGAAAGTAGGGAAGCACATGATGAGACTCTTGGAGGGTGTTTATGGAAGGAGTGCTCAATTTGTATATAATTTAGTTATGATTATCTGATTGGAGCCTTGAGAAATTAGGAGTGATTTTGGCTCCCCAAATATAGAGAGTCTAGTTGCATTCCCAAAAATAAGAAGGCAATAGCAAGGCTCTTAGGGGATATTTTTAGAAGGAATGCTCGATTATATATAATTTACTTAAGGTTGATAGGTGGGGGTTTAAAAAAAATCTGGAGTGATTTTGGCTCCGTAAATATAGGGAGTCTAATAGCAATCCAAAAAATAGAGGGCATATTACGAGGCTCTTAGAGGGTGTTTTAGAGAGGAGTGCTTGATTTATATATAATTTACTTATAATTTTATGGTGTTTTTAGGAGGCAATGGCGAGGCTCTAAGAGGGTGTTTTTGGAAGAAATGCTCGATTATATATAATTTACTTAAGGTTGTCCGGTGGGGGTTTAAAAAAAATATAGAGCGATTTTGGCTCCATAAATATAAGGACTCTAGTAGCAATCCCAAAAATAGAGAGCATATTACGAGGCTCTTAGTGGGTGTTGTAGGGAGGAACGCTCGATTGTATATAATTTACTTAAGGTTGTCAGGTGGGGGTTCAAAAAAAATATGGAGCAGTTTTGGCTCCATAAATATAGGGAGTCTAGTAGCAATCCCAAAAATAGAGAGGCATATTGCGAGGTTCTTAGAGGGTGTTTTAGGTATGAGTTCTTGATTTATATATAATTTACTTATGATTTTAGGGTGTTTTTAGGAGGCAAAGGCTAGTCTTTTAGAGGGTGATTTTGGGAGGAATGCTCGATTGTTTATAATTCACTAAAGATTGTCGGGTGGGGGTTCAAAAAAAATATGGAGCGGTTTTGCCTCCCTATATATAGAGAGTCTAGTTGCAATCCCAAAAATAGAAAGCATATTGCGAGGCTCTTAGAGGGTGTTTTAGGGAGGAGTGCTCGATCGTATATAATTTTTATAAGGTTGTCGGGTGGGTGTTAAACAAGTTCTGCCTCCTTAAATATAGGGAGTCTAGTAGTAATCCCAAAAATAGAGAGCATATTGCGAGGCTCTTAAAGAGTGTTTTAGGGAAGTGTGCTTGATTTATATATAATTTACTTATAATTTTAGGGTGTTTTTGGGAGGCAATGGCAAGGCTTTTAGAGGGTGTTTTTGGGACGAATACTCGATTATATATAATTTACTTAAGGTAATCGGCTGGGGGTTAGAAAAAAATATGGAGCAGTTTTGGCTCTCTAAATATAGGGATCTAGTAGATATCCCAAAAATATATAGCATATTATAAGGCCCTTAGAGGGTGTTTTAGGGAGGAGTGCTCGATTGTATATAATTTACTTAAGGTTGTCAGGTGGGGGTTAAAAAAAACTATAAAGAGATTTTGGCTCCCTAAATATAGGGAGTCTAGTAGTAATCCAAAAAATAGAGACATATTGTGTGGCTCATAGAGGGTGTTTTAGACAGGAGTGCTTGATTTATATATAATTTACTTATGATTTTAGAGTGTTTTTGGGAGGTAATGGCGAGGCTCTTAGAGGGACTTTTTGGAAGAAATGCTCGATTGTATATAATTTACTTAAGGTTGTCGAGTAGGGTTAAGAAAAATATATGTGGCGGTTTTGGCTCCCTAAATATAGGGAGTCTTGTAGCAATCCCAAAAATAGAGAGCATATTGTGAGGCTCTTAAAGGGTATTTTTAGGAGGAGTGCTCGATTGTATGTAATTTACTTAAGGTTGTCGGGTGGGGGTTCAAAAAAAATATGGAGCAGTTTTGGCTTCCTAAATATAGGGTGTCTAATAGCAATCTCAAAAATAGAGAGGCATATTGCGAGGCTCTTTGAGGGTATTTTAGGGATGAGTGCTTGATTTATATATAATTTACTTATGATTTTAGGGTGTTTTTTGGAGGCAATGGCTAGGCTCTTAGAGGGTGTTTTTGGGAGGAATGTTTGATTGTCTATAATTTACTTATAGTTATCGGGTGAAGGTTCGAAAAAAATATGGAGCTGTTTTGGCTCCCTAAATATTGGGAGTCTAGTAACAATCCCAAAATGGATAGCATATTGTGAGACTCTTAGAGGGTGTTTTAGGGAGGAGTCCTTGATTGTATATAATATACTTATGGTTGTCGGGTGGGGATTCAAAAAAAATATGAAGCGATTTTGGCTCCCTAAATATATGGAGTCTAGTAGCAATCCCAAAAATAGAAAGACATATTACGAGGCTCTTAGAGGGTGTTTTAGTGATGAGTTCATGATTTATATATTATATACTTATGATTTTAAGGTATTTTTGAATGGAAATGGCAAGCCTCTTAGAAGGAGTTTTTTGGAGGAATGCTTGATTGTATATAATTTTCTTAAGGTTGTCGGGTGGGGGTTCAAAAAAAATATGAAGCGATTTTGGGACCCTAAATATAGGGAGTCTAGTAACAATCCCAAAAATAGAGAGCATATTGCGAGGCTTTAAAAGGGTGTTTTAGGAAGGAGTGCTCGAGTCTATATAATTTACTTAAGATTGTCGGGTGGGAGTTCAAAAAAAATATGGAGCTGTTTTGGCTCCCTTAATATAGGGAGTCTAGTAGCAATCCCAAAAATAGAGAGGCATATTGCGATGCTATTAGATGGTCTTTTAGGGAGGAGTGCTTGAATTATATATATAATTTATATATGATTTTAGGGTGTTTTTGGGAGGCAATGGCGAGGCACTTAGAGGGTGTTTTTTGTAAGAAATGCTTGATTGTATATAATTTACTTAAGATTATCGGGTAGGGGTTCAAAATAAATATGAAACAATTTTAGCTCCCTAAATATAGGGAGTCTAGTAGTAATCCTAAAAATAAAGAGCATATTGTGAGTCTTTTATAGGGTGTTTTAAGGAGGAGTGCTCGTTTGTATATAATTTACTTAAGTTGTCGAGTTGGGGTTCAAAAATAATATGGAGCGATTTTGGCTCCCTAAATACAAGGAGTCTAGTAGCAATCCAAAAAATAGAGATGCATAATACGAGGCTTTAGAGGGTGTTTTAGGAAGGAGTGCTTGATTTATATATAATTTACTTATGATTTTATGGTGTTTTTGGTAGGAAATAGCGAGGCTCTTAGTGGGTGTTTTTGGGAAGAATGCTCGATTGTATATAATTTACGTAAGGTTGTCGAGTGGGGTTTCAAAAAAAAATATGGAGCAGTTTTGGCTCCCTAAATATAAGAAGTCTACTAGGAATCCCAAAAATAGAGATCATATTTCGAGGCTCTTAGAACGTGTTTTAGGGTGAAGTGCTTGATTGTATATAATTTACTTAAGGTTGTCGGGTAGAGGTTCAAAAAAAATATGGAGCGATTTTGGCTCCCTAAATATAGAAAGTCTAGTAGCAATCCCAAAAATAGCGAGGAATATTGCGAGGCTCTTAAAGGGTGTTTTAGAGAGGTGTGCTTGATTTATATAGAATTTACTTTTGATTTTAAGATGTTTTGGGGAGGCAATGGCGGGGCTCGTAGATGGTGTTTTTGGGAGGAATTCTCAATTATATATAATTTACGTAAGGTTGTCAGGCGAGGGTTCAAAAAAAATATAAAGCGATTTTGGTTCCCTAAATATAGGGAGCCTAATAACAATCCCAAAAATAGAGAGCATATTACGAGGCTCTTGGAGGGTGTTTTTGGGAGGAATGCTCGATTGAATATAATTTACTTAAGGTTATCAGGTGGGGATTCAAAAAAAATATAGAGCAGTTTTGGCTCCCTAAATATAAGGAGTCTAGTAACAATACCAAAAATAGAGAGGCATATTGCGAGGCTCTTAGAGGGTGTTTTAGAGAGTAGTGCTAAATTTATATATAATTTACTTATGATTTTAGGGTATTTTTAGGAGGCAATGATGCGGCTCTTAGAGGGTCTTTTTGGTAGGAATGTTCAATTGTATATAATTTACTTAAGGTTGTCGGGTGAGGATTCAAAAAAAATATGGAGCGATTTTTGTTGGAATTGGATCCACTTATCAGATTCGTAGCGGAAGCAAAAGATAGATCCGAAGATTATACGGTGTATGTTTCATTACAATTAATTCTATAAAACAATCTACATGCAAATCTATGATCTTAGCATATGTGCGGACACCCTAGAGGTATACTATGATCTACGGAAGACATGCATGCATCTAGTTAGGTGTTTAGAATCATCATACCTTATGGATCTATGATCCGGAGAGGATGGAATGATGAAGAACCGCACTTGAATCGCAAGGGAAGCTGTCGGATAGCACCTTGTCCTTTGTGAATTGAGGAATCCTCGAAGTCCCGTCTCTGAGTGCAAGGACTACGAGCCGACGGAGGAATTCATTACGAAGACGACAGCGTGCCGGCAGATCTCCTCCTTCTCTTTCTCTTTTCTTCCTTCCCCTTTCTTCCTCCTTCTTCCTTCTTCTTCCTCTTTCTTCCTTGGTCGAAACCTCAGAGAAGGAGAGAGGGAGAGAGGATCGGGTATAAGGAGAGGGGGAGCACCTAGGGCCGGCCCCTCCCCCTCCATTCTATATATAGGGCCGGTCTCCTAGTGCCATACGCAAGCTAGGGCCATCCCTAATGATATTAGGATGAGGGTGGGTCGGTTTTAGGGTTTCCAAGTATCTATCGTGAAGCTTGGACGAAAACGCCCTTCACGAAAAGTAAAAAACTAAAAGAGAGATTGAGTAAGGTGCGCTACTCAGAATTTAGTTCTGTCAGCACCTATGAGCTCCTGAAATTATTTTGCTCATTCTAAGATCTATATTCAATATATTCTGAGTAATATTTTAGTATTTACCAAAATACCCCTACGGCCCCTAACACATGTGAATTAGGTTCTTAGGCTCCGGGCTTGCGCTCCATCACGCTACTTCGCATCCAACGTATCCAACCACGTCGGGGAATAATTCCTATACGCAATGATAGGGTGGAACCTTCAGGGTTCGGGATCTCTAGCTCCAACCGGATCCCTGATTAACTATTCTGGTGATATAGCAAAAGTTTCGTTAATCAGCCCTAATCTGATTAACCCGCGTAGCCACCCAGAGTGCAACGCAAGTTAAACTCTAGTGATCCTAAACTTATGTTACTCCCTCGTAACCTTGTTCTCTACTATACTCCGATGATCCTTAGTCCCTCCTATTACTGGTGCCATGATACAACTTGGGCGGTGGGGAGCACCGTCAGATCCTGATCGATCATCTGACTAGGGTTTGACTTATCAAAATGTACCCATCCATCACTGGATGTCGGATAACATGTAGGGATTGTATGCCACCCAAGCGCCAGCCGGGCAACCTAACATACCATGGTATTGGACTATGGAAGGTCCGCACACGTTGGCACATTAAAGCACCACACAACTGGTTGGTCCAGTGTGCATGGTCCCTCAGGGTTAAGGATGGATTATCTATAGTAGTAAAATAGTTTTTGCCCCAGTGTCTGAATCAATGAACTATGCACTATTTTGGTTCCTGTTCAACACGATCATCGTGCTTGGTAAGGTGAATGGGAATCCCACGTTCCCGTGGTGGAGACTTCACCACATCCTCTACCTGCCAACAGCTTATTCTCGGTGAAGCGACCGGCATTACCAAAGCTGTGAACTAGTTCTAGGTTTACACAGAACTGGTCCACTGGGTCTCCCAAGCATAGATCCACCATGCGCCTTAGTGGCATACTGTGTTCCCTAGGGTCCTTTTATTATATATGTATTAAAATATACCAAAGTAGTATTCTAATTAAAGTAATAACCAAATTCATCTTTATTAATGTTAATACAGAAAATCCACGCTCAGGACACACGAGCTACAACAATCTCCCACTTGACCTAGCGAGGAATAACAGTCTTAGCTCCCATGGCATCCACATGCTTCTCAAAAACCTTGGTCGGTAATGCCTTTGTGAAAGGGTCTGCCATGTTATCTGCAGACACCACCTGAGTCACTGCAACCTCCCCTCGCTTCTGCAAGTCCTGGATAATGTAGTATTTTCGCTCGATATGCTTACTCTTCTGGTGATATCTTGGCTCCTTGGATTGTGCTACCGCTTCACTATTGTCACACTAAAGGACAATAAGATCTTGAGCTCTCGGTACGCATCCTAAGTCCGTGAGGAACTTCTTGAGCCACACCGCCTCCTTAGCTGCTTCGCACACCGCAATGTACTCAGTCTCTGTCGTCGAATCCGCGATACATCCCTACTTCATGCTCCTCCAACTGACAGCTCCTCCTCCTAATGAAAATACAAACCCTGACGTCGATCTCCTGGATTCCGGATCTGACGCAAAGTCAGAATCCGTATATCCAATCGGTATCAGTTCCTATGAAGAGTAAACTAACTTATAAATACTCGTCCTACGGAAATACTTGAGTATACTTTTCACACAGTCCAGTGCCCTGGACCCGGATTTGACTGATACCTGCCCATCATGCCTACTGCATAGTATATATCTGGTCTCGTGCACTGCATAGCATACATCAGAGTCCTTATAGCCGAAGCATAAGGTATCTTCTGTATCGATCTCTGCCCTCTCCTCAGGAGTCTTAGGACCCTGATCCTTGGACAATTTCATTCCATGTCTGAATGGAACCAGTCCCTTCTTGGAGTTGTGCATACTAAATCTGACCAAGATAGTATCTATGTAGGCTGACTGTGACAGTGAGAGAGTCTTGTTCTGGCGATCTTGAGTTACCTTGATCCCCAGAACATAACTCGCTTCACCCAGGTCTTTCATGTCAAATTGAGAGGATAACCATACCTTTACTGTAGACAATGTTCCAACATCGTTTCCAATAAGCAGGATATCGTCTACGTAAAGCACTAAAAAAACTACTGCAGTCTTATCGCTCCTTTTATAAACACATGGTTCATCCACGTTCTGCTCGAATCCATAAGACTGGATAGCCTGATCAAAATACATGTTCCAATTTCTGGATGCTTGCTTCATTCCATAAATGGACCTTTACAACTTGCACACCAGACTTTCCTGACCTTTTGCGACAAAGCCTGGAGGCTGAGACATATAGATGTCTTCTTCATAATCCCCATTAAGAAATGCGGTCTTGATGTCCATTTGCCAGATCTCCCAATCATAATGGGCTGCAATGGATAAGAGAATCCGGATAGACTTAAGCATAGCCACTGGCGAAAAGGTTTCGTCATAGTCGATCCCTTCTTACTGGGTATAACCCTCAGCAACTAGTCTAGCTTTGTAAGTCTCAACGGTACCATCCGAACCTCTTTTTCTTTTGTACACCCACTTACATCCAATAGGTTTAATATTGTGAGGTGGTGTTACAAGTATCCAGGCCGAGTTTTGGGACATCGATGTCAGTTCTGCCTCCATAACTTCCTGCGATGCTACATGGTCAGAGTATACCATTGCTTCGTCATAGTTTAGAGGATCATCCTCCTGAAACTCTGGATCTACTATGAAGGCTTCTCTAATGTATCTATCAGGAGCACTTATGGTCCTCCTACTGCGACGAGCCTACAGTGGTTCCATAGGAGTCGATTCTACAGTATCGTTTATCTTAGTGGTATCGGCTCCCACTACGTTTTCTGTCTACGTACTCCCATCAGTACCAAGCAATTCTTCAAGAACTACTTTACTGGTGGGCTTATGGTCTATTAAATAATCCTGCTCCAGAAATACGGTGTTCGTCGAGACGATAACCTTTCTATCCTCAGGATTATAAAATAAACCACCCTTTGTCCCTTTTGGATACCCAACGAACAGACATACCTTAGTCTTTGACTCCATCTTATCTCGCTTGTCCTTCTGCACATGTGCTGGACAGCCCCAAATCCTAAAGTATTATAGGCTTGGCTTTCGCTTCAACCACAGCTCTCAAGGAGTTAGAGGTACAGACTTTGATGTAACAAAGTTTAAAGTATATGCTGCCGTCTCTAGGGCATATCCCCAAAAACTAGGTGGCAATGTTGTATAATTCATCATAGTCCGAACCATCTCTAACAAAGTTCGGTTTCTCCTCTCAGATACACCATTTTGTTACAGTGTCCCTGGTGCAGTCAACTGGGATACGATCCCATGCTCACGCAGGTACCCAATAAATTCATCTGATAGGTATTCGCCTCCTTGATCCGATCAAAGAGACTTGATAGTTTTACCTGTCTGCTTTTCTACTTCAGCTCTGAACTCCTTGAACTTATCAAAGGATTCAAACTTCCGTCGTATTAGGTTACCTGTATCCAAACCTCGAGTGATCATCCGTGAAGGTGATAAAATACTCAAAGCCTCCTATGGCACGGACACTTATGGGCCTACATACATCAGTGTGTACCAACTCTAATACCTCCTGAGATCTGCTACCTTTGGCTCAGAAAAATCTTTTAGTTATCTTGCCTTCCAAGCAAGACTCACGCGTTGGTAGGCTTTCTGAAATATCTGGACTTAAAAGTCCTACCTTAACCAACCAGTGAATCCTGTCTGAGGCTATGTGCTATGTGTCCAAGCCTTAGATGCCAAAGGACTGTTGGATTATCTAAAGGATTTTTTCTTTTAGATGAATTAACCACACAGGCTTCAGTTATGTTATCCTACTTATGATTGGAGTTAATTACATAGAGACCATTCTGTGTCTTTCCCTTATAAATAAAGGAACCATTCAATTTAATTGACACACCAGAAGCATCAAATAAAACTAAAAAACCTTTATTATTCAATAAGGAAACAGAAATTAAATTTCGTCTCAAGGACAGTACATAAAGTATGTCTCTAAGTAATAAACTTCTTCCATCAAAAAACTGCAAGACGACATCTCCAACTGCTTCAGTCTCTGCCACGGCCTCAGTTCCCATGCTTAGGATTATCTCCCCATCATCTAGTTTTCTTGTCTCCTTAAACCCCTGCAAATTATTGCAAGCATGGTTAGTGGAACCATAATCCACAATCCATAAAACTAGAGAACAACTGGATACTACAAGGGATTCCACTATGTGGATTTAAGATATATCTGTCTCAGCCTTCTTGGGAGCCGCACAGCAGTCACCCTTCTAGGTCCTCTTCTTACCGCATCGAAAACATTTTCCTTTGGTCTTCACCGGACCATTCTACTTAGGAACCTGCGACTGCACCTGGCCCATCTTCACGGACTTCTTAGACTTTCTTTTTTGAAACTTATCTTTGGCTTTCAGAGAAGAATTCCGCTCTATGTTTAGGGATTGGGCTCCTGCCTTCATCCCATCCTCTGCCGCCTGGAGCGCCGCTAGGAGCTCTGCGTTAGACATCTCCAACCGATTAAGGTTGAAGTTGGTAACGAAGCCCTCAAACATTCCTGACAGAGACGCTAGGAAAATATCGGTCTGGATCTCTGTATCCAAGATGATATCGAAGGAACCAAGCTTATTCACATAGCCAAACAATTTCAGCATATGATCCCAAACTAAAGTCCCCTCTGTCATCGTTGTGGACACTAATTTCTTGATGGTCAGGTAACGAGTTACCCGACTACGACCCTCAAATATTTCCTTTAAATAGAGCATCATGTCTGAAGCGAAGGCCATGTCTTTGACTTGCTTCTGAAGGACGGTCTGCAAGGATGCCACTATGTAGCACTTGCACATCTCATCAGTATCTAGCCAGTATTTCTATTCCTTCAATTGAGCCTCAGTAGCACTTGGTCCCGGCATGGCCGGTTGAGGGGTGCTTAGGGTAATTGTGTGTTTGCCAACCCTTAGGACGAGCATCAAGTTACGCTTCCAGTCCTCATAGTTTGGTCCCGTAAGTTTGTTATCATTAAGGATGGAGGCAAGGGGGTCGAGCTTGGTTATGATTTCTGTAAATAATAGTTTAAAGCAAAAATTAGGGTCTACTACAATCTAGTTTATAGAATTTAAAAATAGATAATGTTTACTCTAGCCGCTATGTCTTTACTACCTCAAGTAGAGACATCCAGGAATCTAAATTCCCTGGGCTCGAGCACTGAGACTATCAGCCTTGAATTGGAGACAGCATCTCGGTGAGAGCATGCAACCGCTTCTGCCAACGGGGTTTTTACGACCCAGTCTTCATCAGAATTACCCATGGTAAACTGAAAGACCTCCTAGTCTCCTTTTGGCCAGCTTTATGTGACCCGCGTGCGCAGCAACGATGGCTTCACACAAGCTTTCGGATACTTCCTACAAATCTAGGTAGTGTCGATAGGGGGGTTTATAGGCTCTCCCGGTGTAGAAAAAAATCATCACCCACTGCCACCGGCATTCTCCATATCCCGAAGGAAACCACTAGGCGAACCAGCATGGAAGGAAACACAACTCTCACTCGGTGGGAATATCGAACTGCATACCTCTCACCCAAACTATTAGCCGGTTGATTGTGGAGGCCAGGGGCTCCCCTTTGGAGGGAACCTCTTACACATCCCTTCTTTATGAGGTTTTATGCATATCTAGAAATGTCACGACCTCCTAGACTTAGACCCTGGTCTACCACGCTCCCACTAGGATTACAAACCTTCCCACAAAGCATTAGTATCCTCGGAAAATATCATAGTCCCTACCTTGAATACTCAGCTTTTGCCTTTCTTGCAAAGATCACATTACATAGCTTCCAAGGATCCCGATACTTCACTAGTTTGCCCATAATCCTAAGATCTGGAGCCTAGCCTAATGTCAATATGGAAAGGACTCCCACTAGAATGACGCCTCGTTCACAATTCGATGCCTGATGTCATAGTAGACCTTATCTCATTATAGGTTTCGATGCTGGCCAAATAGGGACATCTGACAACCTCCGTCGGACCTCAACCTAATGGTGGTATAACCAAATCGTGATGAGTTCACACTACCATCAAACATCAACTAGAAACGGGTATCACTTAGTAGAATCCTAACCTAACTTGGTCGCTAGGATCATGTGGGAAAAAGGCATCTTACTAGAGTTATCATACTTCTTGTGGAGTCATTAGTTATCTCTAAACAAATCTAACACTGCGTCTATCTCGGTGTACAGTACTTGGCTACCTGAACTATCACAAGGGCAGTTACCACCTTTTCTTTTAACTAGCCACCGGATTCGCACGTGTTAGAACCATATAGGGACACCGATGAATCCATAAGCTAAGTATTAACCCTAAGCCTGATCTAGAGACACACTTACAAGCAAGATAGATAATTAAAATTATCATCGGGGTTCTCTAAACAATAAGTAAAGAGAATCAACAGAAATAGCATCCAAACTGAATCAAGTCCAGGGTCCGACCCCTGAACCTGAATAGCACAGCCAAGATATCCTGCTCTTCCATTCTGTACGATCTCCAACGATGATCCCGATCATCACCAACATGCACGCTTTCACCGAATCTTTGCACACCATGGTACCGCCTGCCCGAACCGTGGATGTAGCATCATTTCCTTCTTCATGTGACCAAAAAACTAACACGCTCCGAGCAAGTGCTCGTTCGTGTATAATTTCGCTAGAAAGAAAAAGAAATAATCCTAGAAATATGGCCAGGGATCCGAGGATGGTCAACCTCCACCGTCGCCCATCTAGAGCCTTAAAAACCACAGGCATAATAATAATCAATGCAAAATTAAATCCAGGGTCCGACCCCCGGAAGCATGTAATCACAGATTGCTATTCAGCGTGGCACCTGCAAAAAGACGATACATAGCACAATCCATATGCGTGATCTACGCCGAACCCCGACGAATACATATGTCATCATATATTCATATGATGTTTTCACGAATTCATGCATGAAACACACACCAAAGCGTGCTCTGATACCAATTATTGGAATTGTATCCGCTTATCAGAGTTACAGTGGAAGCAAAAGATAGATCCGAAGATCATACGGTGAATGTTTCATTACAATTAATTCTACAAAATAATCTACATGCAAATCTATGATCTTAACATATGTACGGACACCCTAGAGGTATACTACGATCTACGGAAGACATGCATGCATCTAGTTAGGTGTTTAGAATCATCATACCTTATGAATCTATGATCCGAAGAGGACGGAATGATGAAGAATCGTACCTAAATCGCAAGAGAAGCTGTCGGATAGCACCTTGTCCTTTACGAATTGAGAAATCCTCGAAGTCCCGTCTCTGAGTGCAAGGACTACGAGCCGACTAAGGAATTCATTGCAAAGACGATGGTATGCCGGTAGATCTCCTCCTTTTCTTTCTTTCTTTTTCCTTCTCCTTCCTTCCTCCTTCTTCTTCCTTCTTCTTCCTCTTTCTTTCTTGACTGAAACCTCAGAGAGGGAGAGAGGGAGAGGGGGTCGGGTATTAGGAGAGGGAGAGCACCTAGGGCCGGCCCCTCCCCCTCTATTCTACATATAGGGCTGGTCTCCTAGTGCCATACGCAAGCTAGGGCCGGCCCTAATAAGATTAGGATGAGGGTGGGTCGGTTTCAGGGTTTTCAAGTGTCTATCGTGAAGCCTGGATGAAAACGCCCTTCACGAAAAGTGAAAAACTGAAAGAGAGATTGAGTGAGGTGCGCTACTCGGAATCGAGTTCCGTCAGTGCCTATAAGCTCCTGGAATTATTTCACTCATTCTAAGATCCATATTCAATATGTTCTGAGCCATATTTCAGTATTTATCAAAATACCCCTACGGCCCCTAACACATGTGAATTAGGTTCTTAGGCTCTGGGCTTGCGCTCCATCGTGCTACTTCGCATCTAATGTATCCAACCAGATCGGGGAACAATTCCTATACGCAACGACAAGATAGAACCTTCAGGGTTCGGGATCTCTAGCTCCAACCGAATCCCTGATTAACTGTTCCGGTGACACACCGAAAGTTCCGTTAATCAGCCCTAATCTGATTAACCCGTGTAGCCACCCAGAGTGCGACACGAGTTGAACTCTAGTAATCCTAAACTTATATTACTCCCTCGTAACCATGTTCTCTACTATACTCCGATAATCCTCAGTTCCTCCTATTACTGGTGCCATGATACGACTCGGGCGGTGGGGAGCACCGTCAGATCCTGATCGATCATCTGACTAGGGTTTGATAACTTGTCATCTATAACACCACACACCTTCCGGTGCTATGCCTAGCATCCGGAACATCGTCAGTCATACTGACAACCACCAGGCCTGGGTTAATTATGTGGACAGATTGACTCATCAAAATGCACCCATCTATCACTGGACTTTGGATAACCTGTAGGGATTACATGCCACCCAAGCGCCAGCCGGGTAACCCAACATACCGTGGTATTGGACTATGTAAGGTCCGCACACGTTGGTACATCAGAGCACCACACAACTGGTTGACCCAGTGCGTATGGTCCCTCAGGGTTAATGACGGATTATCTATAGTAGTAAGACGATTTATGCACCAGTGTCTGAATTACTGAACTATGCACTATCTTGGTTCCTGTTCAACACGATCATCGTGCTTGGTCAGGTGAATGGGAATCCCACGTTCCCGTGGTGGAGACTTCACCACATCCTCTACCTGCCAACAGCTTATTCTCGATGAAGCGACCGGCATCACAAAAGCTGTAAACTAGTTCTAGGTCTACACAGAACTGGTCCACTGGGTCTCCCAAGCATGGATCCACCATGCGCCTCAGTGGCCTACTGTGTTCCCTAGGGTTCTTTTATTATATGTGTATTAACATATACCAAAGTAGTATTCTAATTAAAACAATAACAAAATTCATCTTTATTAATGTTAATACAGAAAATCCACGCTCAGGACACACGAGCTATAACTGTTTTGGCTCTCTAAATATATGGAGTCTAGTAGCAATCCCAAAAATAAAGATCATATTGTGAGGCTCTTATATGGTGTTTTAGGGAGGAGTTCTCGATTGTATATAATTTACTTAAGGTTGTCGGGTGGGGATTCAAAAAAAATATGGGGTGGTTTTGGCTCCCTAATTATATAGAGTCTAGTAGTAATCCCAAAAATAGAGAGGCATATTGCGAGGGTCTCAGAGGGTGTTTTAGGGAAGAGTTCTAGATTTATATATAATTTACTTATGATTGTAGGGTGTTTTTGGGAGGTAATGGTGAGGCTTTTAGAGGGTATTTTTTGGATGAATGCTCGATTGTATATAATTTACTTAAGGTTGTCGGGTGGGGTTTCAAAAAAATATAGAAGTGGTTTTAGGGAGTGATTTTGGCTTCCGAAATATATGTAATCACTTAGTGAGGATCCTGGTGGATGTTTTGTGGAGGAGTGCATATTTTGGAAATAATTTACTTGTACTTATTGGATGGGGGTCCTGAGAAATTAGGGAGCAAATTTTGGTCCCCAAATATAAGGAGTTTGGTAGAAATCCCAAAATAGGGAGGCATATGATGAGGCTTTAGAAGGGTATTTAGGGGAGGAGTTCTCAATTTATATATAATTTATTTTAGGTTGTCAGGTTAGGTTCTTGAGAAAATAGGAAGTGATTTTGGCGCCCCAAATGTAGAAAGTCTGGTAGCGATCTTAAAAATAGGAAAGCACATTGCAAGTCCCTTGGAGGATGGTTTGGGGAGAATATTTTATTTGCGTATAATTTACTTATGATTGATGGGTAGGGATCCTATGAAAATAGGGAACCATTATGGCACTCCAAATATAGGGAGTCTAGTAGCTATCCTAAAAATATAGAGGCACATTACGAGGCTTTTGGAGGGTGTATTAGGGATGACTGCTCAATTTATAAATTAATTATTTTAATTATGATTGTTGGGTGGGGGTCCTGAAGCAATAGAGATCGATTTTGGCTACCCAAATATAAGGAGTCTGGTAACGGTCCCAAAAGTATGGAGACACATAATTGGGATCTTGAAGGTTATTTTGGAAAGGAGTGCTCTATTTGTATATAATTTACTTATGGTTATTGTGTGAGTGTACTAAAAAAATAGGAAGCGATTTTGGTTCCCAAATATAAGGATTCTGTTAGCGATATTAAAATTGGTTAGCACATATCGAGCCTCTTTGTAGGGTATTTTAAGGAGGAGTGCTTGATTTGTATATAATTTGCTTTTAACTATCGGGTGGGGGTTCTAAGAAAGTAGGAAAGTACATGACGAGACTTTTGAATGATGTTTATAGAAGGAATTCTTGATTTGAATATAATTTAGTTATAATTATTGGGTTGGAGCCTTGATAAATTGGGAGCGATTTTGAATCCCCAAATATAGGGAGTCTAGTAGCGATCCCAAAAATAAGGAGACAATGGCGAGGCTCTTAGAGGGTATTTTAGGGAAGAATGCTCGATTGTATATAATTTACTTAGGATTGTCTTATACGGATTCAAAAAAAATATGGAGCGGTTTTGGCTACCTAAATATAGGGAGTCAAGTAGCAATCCCAAAAATAGAGAGGCATATTGTAAGACACTTAGAGAGTGTTTTAGGGAGGAGTGCTTAATTTATATATAATTTACATATGATTTTAGGGTATTTTTGGAAGGCAATGGTGAGGCTCTTTGTGGGTGTGTTTAGGAGAAATGCTCGATTATATATAATTTACTTAAGGTTTTTGGGTGGGGGTTCAAAAAAAATATAGAGCTTTATTGGCTCCCTAAATATAGGGAGTCAAGTAGCAATCCCAAAACTAGAGAACATATTGCGAGGCTCTTAAAGGGTGTTTTAGGGAGGAGTGTTTGATTATATATAATTTACTTAAGGTTGTTGGGTGGGGTTCAAAAAAAATATAGAGCGGTTTTGGCTCCCTAAATATAGGGAGCCTAGTAGCAATCCCAAAAATAGAGAGGCATATTGCGAGGCTCTTATAAGGTGTTTTAGGAAAGAGTGCTTGTTTATATATAATTTATTGATGATTTTAAGTTGTTTTTGGGAGGCAATGGGGAGGCTCTTAGAGGATATTTTTGGTAGAAATGCTTGATTGTGTATAATTTACTTATGTTTTTCGGGTGGGGGTTGAAAAAAAATATAGAGTGATTTTTGCTCCCTAAATATAGGGAGTCTAGTAGCAATCCCAAAAATAGAGAGCAAATTGCAAGGCTCTTAGAGGGTGTTTTAGGGAGGAGTGCTCGATTGTATATAATTTACTTAAGATTATCGAGTGGGGGTTCAAAAAAAATATAGAGTGATTTTGGCTCCCTAAATATAGGGAGTCTAGTAGTAATCGCAAAAATAGATAGGCATATTGCGAGGCTCTTAGAGGGTGTTTTAGGGAGGAGTGCTTGATTTGTATATAATTTATTTATTATTTTATGGTGTTTTTGGGAGGTAATGGCGAGGCTCTTAGAAGGTGTTTTTGGGAGGAATGCTCGATTGTATATAATTTACTTAAGGTTGTCGGTTGGGGGTTCAAAAAAAATATGGAAGCGGTTTTATAGAGTGATATTTGCTCGCCACATTACAAGGCTCTTGGATGGTGTTTTAGGGATGACTGCTTGATTTGTAAATTATTTTACTTACGAATATTGGGTGGAAGTCCTAAAAAAATAAAGATCAATTTTGGCTACCCAAATGTAAGGAGTCTGGTATTAATCCCAAAAGTATGGAGACACGTGGTGAGGATCTGGAAGGTTATTTTAGGAAAGAATTCTCGATTTGAATATAATTTACTTATGGTTATCGTGTGAGTGTCCTAAAAAATAGGAAGTAATTTTGGTTCCCTAAATATAATGAGTCTGGTAGCGATATTAAAATAGGTTGGTATATTTTTAGCCTCTTTGTAGTGTATTTTGAGGAGCAGTGCTCGATTTGTATGTACTTTAGTTATGATTATCGAGTGAGAGCCTTGAGAAATTGGGAGGAATGCTCGATTGTATATAATTTACTTAAGGTTGCAAGTGGGGGTTCAAAAAAAATATGGAGTGATTTTGGCTCCCTAAAGATAGGGAGTCTATTAGCAATTCCAAAACTAGAGAGCATATTGTGAGGCTCTTAGAGGGTGTTTTAGGGAGGATTACTCGATTGTATATAATTTACTTAAGGTTGTCGTATGGGGGTTCAAAAAAAATATAAAGTGGTTTTATCTCCCTAAATATAAGGAGTCTAGCAGTAATTCCTAAATAGAGAGGCATATTGTGAGGCTCTTAGAGTGTGTTTTAGGGAAGTGTGCTTGATTTATATATAATTTACTTATGATTTTAGGGTATTTTTGGGAGGCAATGGCGAGGCTCATAGAGGGTGTTTTTAGGAGGAATGCTCGATTATATATAATTTACTTAAGGTTGTCGGGTGGGGGTTCAAAAAAAATATTAAGCGGTTTTGGCTCCCTAAATATAGCGAGTCTAGTAGCAATCCAAAAAATATAGAGAAATATTGCGAGGTTCTTAGAGGGTGTTTTATGGAGGAGTGCTTGATTTATATATAATTTACTTATGATTTTAGGGTATTTTTGGAAGACAATGATGTGGCTCTTAGAGGGTGTTTTTGGGAGGAATGTTTGATTATATATAATTTACATAAGGTTATTGGGTGGGGGTTTAAAAAAATTATGGAATTAGTTTTAGGGAATGATTTTGGCTCCCCAAATATAGGGAAGCACTTAGTGAGGAACCTGGTGGGTGTTTTTGGAAGAAGTGCATAATTTGTATATAATTTACTTAGACTTATCGGGTTGGGGTCTTTAGAAATTTGGAAGTGATTTTAGCTCCCCAAATATAAGGAGTTTGGTAAAAATTCCTAAATAGGGAGGTATATGATGAGGCTTTTGAAAGGTGTTTAGGAGAGCAGTGCTTGATTTATATTTAATTTATTTGAGGTTGTCAGGTGGGGGTCCTAAAAAAATAGGGAGCGATTTTGGCAGCCCAATTATAGAAAGTTTAGTAGCGATCTTAAAAATAGGAAAGCACATTGTAAGTCTCTTGGAGGATATTTTGGGAAGGGTGTTTGATTTATGTATAAATTACTTATGATTGAAGGGTAGGGATCCTAAGAAAATAGGGAACCATTTTGTTACTCCAAATATACAGAATTCGGTAGCTAACCTAAAAATATGAAGGCATATAACAAGGCTCTTGGAGGGTTTTTTAAGGATGACTTCTCGATTTGTAAATTAGTTTACTTACGGTTATTGAGTGGGGGTCCTGAAAAAATAGGGATTGATTTTGGCTACCTAAATGTAAGGAGTCTGGTAACGATCCCAAAAGTAGAGAGACACATTATGAGGATCTTGAAGGTTATTTTAAGAAGGAGTGCTCGATTTATATATAATTTACTTATGGTTATCGTGTAAGTGTCCTAAAAAAACAGGCTTTAATTTTGGTTCCCCAAATATAAGGAGTCTGGTAGCAATATTAAAATATATTGGCATATATCAAGTCTCTTTGTAGTATTTTGAGGAGGAATGCTCAATTTGTTTATAATTTACTTTTAATTGTCTGGTGGGGGGTCCTTAGAATGTAGGAAAGCACATTACGAGACTCTTGGAGGGTGTTTATGGAAAGAGTGCTTGATTTATATAAAATTTAGTTATGATCATTGGGTAGGAGCCTTGAGAAATTGGGAGCAATTTTGGCTCCCCAAATATAGGGAGTCTAGTAGCGATCCTAAAATAAGACGGCAATGGCTAGGCTCTTAGAGGATGTTTTTAGGAGGAATTCTCGATTATATATAATTTACTTAAGGTTGTCGGGTGGGGGTTATAAAAAAATATGGAGCGGATTTGCCTCCCTAAATATAGGGAGTCTAGTAGCAATCCAAAAAATAGAGAGCATATTGCAGGGCTCTTAGAGGGTGTTTTAAGGAGGAGTGCTCAATTATATATAATTTACTTAAGATTGTCGGGTTGGGGTTCAAAAAAAATATGGAGCGATTTTGGCCCCATAAATATAGGGAGTCTAGTAGCAATCCCAAAAATAGAGAGGCATATTACGAAGCTCTTAGAGGGTGTTTTAGGGAGGAGTGCTTGATTTATATATAATTTACTTAAGAATTTAGGGTGTTTTTAGGAGGCAATGGCGAGGCTCTCAGAGGGTGTTTTTAGAGGGAATGTTTGATTATATATAATTTATTTAAGGTTATCGAGTGGGGATTCGAAAAAAATATGGAGCTATTTTTACTCCCTAAATATAGGGAGTCCAGTAGTAATCCCAAAAATAGAGAGCATATTACAAGACTTTTAAAGGGTGTTTTAGGGAGGAGTGTTCGATTGTATATAATTTACTTAAGATTGTCGGGTGGGGGTTCAAAAAAATATGGAGCAGTTTTGGCTCCCTAAATATAGGGAATCTAGTAGCAATCCTAAAAATAGATAGGTATATTTCGAGGCTCTTAGAGGGTATATTAGGGAGGAGTGCTTAATTTATATATAATTTACTTATGTTTTTAGGGTGTTTTTGGGAGGCAATGGCGAGGCTCTTAGAGGGTATTTTTAGGAAGAATGCTTGATTATATATAATTTATTTACAGTTGTCGGGAGGGAGTTCAAAAAAAATATGGAATAGGTTTGGCTTCCTAAATATAGGGAGTCTAGTAGAAATCCCAAAAATAGAGAGAATATTACAAAGCTCTTCGAGGGTGCATTAGGGAGGAGTGTTCGATTGTATATAATTTAGTTATGATTATCGGGTAGGATCCTTGTGAAATTGGGAGCGATTTTGGCTCTCCAAATATAGGGAGTCTAGTAGCGATCCCAAAAATAAGGAGGCAATGGCGAGGCTCTAATAGGGTATTTTTGGGAAGAATGCTCGATTGCATATAATTTACTTAAGGTTGTCAGGTGGGGGTATAAAAAAAATATGAAGCGGTTTTGGCTCCTAAAATATAGGGAGTCTAGTAGCAATCCCAAAAATAGAGAGCATATTGCGAGTCACTTAGAGAGTGTTTTAGGGAGGAGTGCTCGATTGTATATAATTTACTTAAGGTTGCTGGGTGGGCATTCAAAAAAAATATGAAGCAGTTTTGATTCCATAAATATAGGAATTCTGGTAGCAATCCCAAAATTAGAGTGGCATGTTGCAAGACTCTTAGAAGGTGTTTTTGGAAGGAATGCTCGATTGTATATAATTTACTTAAGGTTATCGAGTGGGTATTCAAAAAAAATATAGAGCGATTTTGGCACCCTATATATAGAGAGTCTAGTAGTAATCCAAAAAATAGAAAGCATATTGCGAGGCTATTAGAGGGCGTTTTTAGGAGGAATGCTCGATTATATATAATTTACTTAAGGTTGTCGGGTGGGGGTTTAAAAAAAATATATAGCGGTTTTGGCTCCCTAAATATAGGGAGTCTAGTAGAAATCCCAAAAATAGAGAGCATACTGCGAGGCTCTTAGATGGTGTTTTAAAGAGGAGTGCTCAATTGTATATAATTTACTTAAGATTGTCGGGTGGGGGTTCAAAAAACATATAGAGCGATTTTGGCTTCCTAAACATAGGGAGTCTAGTAGCAATCCCTAAAATAGATAGGCATATTACGAGGCTCTTAGAGGGTGTTTCAGTAAGGAGTGCATGATTTATATATAATTTACTTATGATTTTAGGGTATTTTTGTATGCCAATGGCGAGGCTCTTTGGGGGTGTTTTTAGAAGGAATGCTCGATTGTATATAATTTACTTAAGATTATCGGCTAGGAGTTCAAAAAAAATATGGAGCGGTTTTGGCTTCTTAAATATAGGGAGTCTAGTAGTAATCCCAAAAATAAAGAGCATATTGTGAGGCTCTTAGAGGGTGTTTTAGGAGGAGTGCTCAATTATATATAATTTACTTAAGGTTGTCGGGTGGGGGTTCAAAAAAAATATAAAGCGATTTTGGCTCCCTAAATATAGGGAGACTAGTAGCAATCCCAAAAATAGAGATGAATATTATGTGGTTCGTAGATGGTGTTTTAGAGAACTGTGCTTGATTATAGATAATTTATTTATGATTTTAGGGTATTTTTGGGAGGCAATGGTGAGGCTCTTAGAGGGTGTTTTAGGGAGGAATGCTTGATTGTATATAATTTATATCAGGATGCCGGGTGGGGGTTCCAAAAAAATATAGAGCTGTTTTGGCTCCTTAAATATAGTGAGTCTAGTAGCAATCCCAAAAATAAAGAGCATATTGTGAAGCTCTTAGAGGGTGTTTTAGGAAGGAGTGCTCGATTGTATATAATTTACTTTAGGTTATCGGGTGGGGGTTCAAAAAAAAAAAATAGAGCGGTTTTGGCTCCCTAAATATAGGGAGTCTAGTAGCAATCCCAAAAACAAAGAGCATATTGTGAGGCTCTTAGAGGGTGTTTTAGGGAGGAGTGATTGATTGTATATAATTCACTTAAGGTTCTCGGGTGGGGATTCAAAAAAAATATGGAGTGGTTTTGGCTCCCTAAATATAGGGAGTCTAGTAGTAATCTTAAAAATAGAGAGGCATATTGCAAGGCTCTTAGAGTGTGTTTTAAGAATGAGTACTTGATTTATATATAATTTACATATGATTTTAGGGTGTTTTTTGGAGGCAATGGCGAGGCTCATAGAGGGTGTTTTTGGGAGGAATGCTCGATTATATATAATTTATGTAAGGTTGTCGGGTGGGTGTTCAAAAAATATATAGAGCTGTTTTAGCTCCCTAAATATAGGGAGTCTAGTTGTAATCTCAAAAATAGAGAGCAGATTGCGAGGCTTTTAAAGGGTATTTTAGAAGGGAATGTTTGATTATATATAATTTACTTAAGGTTGTCGTGTTGGGGTTCAAAATAAATATGGAGCGGTTTTGGCTCCCTAAATATAGGGAGTCTAGTAGCAATCCCAAAAATAAAGAGCATAATGCAAGGCTCTTAGAGGGTATTTTAGAGAGGATTGCTCGATTATATATAATTTACTTAAGGTTGTCGGGTGGGGGTTCAAAAAAAATATAGAGCAGTTTTGTCTCTCTAAATATAGAGAGTCTAGTAGCAATCCCAAAAATAGAGGGGCATATTGCAAGGCTCTTAGAGGGTGTTTTAGGAAGGAGTGCTTGATTTATCTATAATTTACTTATAATTTTAGGGTATTTTTGGGAGGCAATGGCGAGGCTTTTAGAGGGAATTTTTGGAAGGAATGCTTGATTATATATAATTTATTTAATGTTGTCGGGTGGGGTTCAAAAAAAAAAATGGAAGCGATTTTCGGGAGCAATTTTGGCTCCCCAAATATAGAGAAGCACTTAGTGATGATCCTGGTGGGTGTTTTGGGGAGGAGCGTATATTTTATTTATAATTTACTTATACTTATCGGGTGGGAATCCTGAGAAATTAGGGAGCGATTTTGGTTCCCCAAATATATAGTATTTGGTAGAAATCCTAAAATAGAGAGGCATATGATGAGACTTTTGAAGGGTGTTTAGGAGAGGAGTGCTCGATTTATATATAATTTATTTTATATTATCAGGTAGGGGTCCTAAGAAAATAGAGAGAGATTTTGGCCACCTAATTGTAGAAAGTATGGTAGCGATCTTAAAAATAGGAAAGCACATTGCAAATCCCTTGGAGGATATTTTGGGGAGAATGTTTGATTTGTGTATAATTTACTTATGATTGGCGGGTAGGGATCCAAAGAAAATATGGAACCATTTTGGCACTCCATATGTAGGGAGTCTGGTAGCAATCCTAAAAATATGGAGGCACATTACGACGCTCTTGGAGGGTGTTTTAGGGATGACTACTTGATTTGTAAATTATTTTACTTACGGTTTGTTGGGTGGTGATCCTAAAGAAATAAAGATCGATTTTGGCTACCTAATTATAAGGAGTCTGGTAATGATCCCAAAAGTATAAAGACAGATGGTGAGGATCTTGAAGGTTATTTTTGGAAGGAGTACTCGATTTTTATAAAATTAACTTATGGTTGTAATATGAGTGTCCTAAAAAAATAGAAAGCAATTTTGGTTCCGTAAATATAAGGAGTCTGGTAGCGATATTAAAATAGGTTGGTACATATCTAGCCTCTTTGTAGTGTATTTTGAGGAGTGCTCGATTTATATATCATTTACTTTTGATTGTCAGGTGGAAGGTCCTTAGAAAATATAGAAGCACACGATGAGACTTTTGGAGGGTGTTTATGGAAAGAGTGCTCGATTTATATATAATTTAGTTATGATTATCGAGAAGGAGCCTTGAGAAATTACGAGCGATTTTGGCTCCCCAAATATAGGAAGTCAAGTAGCGATCCCAAAAATAAGGAGGCAATGGCGAAGCTCTTAGAGGGTGTTTTTGGGAGGAATGCTCGATTGTATATCATTTACTCAAGGTTGTCGGGTGGGGGTTCATAAAAAATATGGTGTGGTTTTAGCACCCTAAATATAGGGAGTGTAGTTGCAACCCCAAAAATAGAGAGCATATTGCGAGGCTCTTAGAGGGTGTTTTAAGGAGCAGTGCTCAATTATATATAATTTACTTAAGGTTGTCGGGTGGGGTTCAAAAAAAAAATATAGCGTTTTTGGCTACCTAAATATAGGGAGTGTAGTAGCAATCCCAAAAATATAGAGGCATATTACGAGACTCTTAGAGGGTTTTTTAGGAATGAGCGCTTGATTTATGTATAATTTACTTAAGATTTTAGGGTATTTTTGGGAGGCAATGGCGAGGCTCTTAGAGGGTATTTTTATGAGGAATTCTCGATTGTATATAATTTACTTAAGGTTGTCGGGTGGGGGTTCAAAAAAAATATGGAGCTGTTTTGGCTTTCTAAATATAGAGAATCTAGTAGTAATCCTAAAAATAGATAGCATATTACGAAACTCTTGAAGGGTGTTTCAGGAAGAAGTGCTCAATTATATATAATTTACTTAAGGATATCGAGTGGGGGTTCAAAAATAATATGGAGCAGTTTTGGCTCCATAAATATATGGAATCTAGTAGTAATCCCAAAAATAGAGAGGTGTATTACAAGGCTCTTAGAGGGTGTTTTAGGGAGGAGTGCTTGATTTATATATATATAATTTAATTATGATTTTAGGGTGTTTTTGGGAGGCAATGGCGAGGCTCTTAGAGGGTGTCTTAGGAGAAATGCTCGATTGTATATTATTTACTCAAGGTTGTTAGGGTGGGGGTTTAAAAAAACTATAAAAGCTGTTTTAGGGAGCGATTTTAGCTCCCCAAGTATAGGGAAGCACTTAGTGAGGATCCTAGTGGGTGTTTTGGGGAGGATTGCATACTTTGTATATAAGTTACTTATACTTATCGGGTAGGGGTCTTGAGAAATTAGGGAGTGAATTTGGCTTCCCAAATATAAGAAGTTTGATATAAAACCCAAAATTGGGAGGCATAAAATGAGGCTTTTGAAGGGTGTTTAGAAAAGGAGTGCTCGATTTATATATAATTTATTTTAGATTATCACGTGAGGGTCCTGAGAAAATAGAGAGCAATTTTTATGCCCTAACTGTAGAAAGTCTGGTAGTGATCTTAAAAATAGGAAAGAATATTGCTAGTCCATTCGAGGATGTTTTGGGGAGAATGTTTGATTTATGTATAATTTACTTATGATTGACACTCCTAATATAGGGAGTCTGGTAGCTATATTAAAATTATGGAGTCACATTACGAGGCTCTTGGAGGGTGTTTTAGGAATGACTGCTCGATTTGTAAAATATTTTATGTACGGTTATTGGGTGGGGGTCCTAAAAAAATAGAGATTGGTTTTGGCTACCCAAATATAAGGAGTCTGGTAATGATCCCAAAAGTAGAGAGATACATAGTGAGGATCTTGAAGGTTATTTTTGGAATGAATGATCGATTTGTATATAATTTACTTATGGTTGTCATGTAAGTGTCCTAAAAAAATAGGAAACAATTTTGGTTCCCCAAATATGAGAAGTCTGGTAGTGATATTAAAATAGGTTGGCACATATTGAGCCTTTTTGTACTGTATTTTGAGGAGTGCTCGATTTGTATATAATTTACTTTTGATTGTCGGGTGGGGGGTCTTAAGAAAGTAGGGAAGCACAAGACAAGACACTTGAAGGGTGTTTATAAAAGTAGTGCTCGATTTGTACATAATTTAGCTATGATTATCGGGTGGGAGCCTTAAGAAATTTGGAGCGATTTTAGCACCCCAAATATGAGTAGTCTAGTAGCGATCACAAAAATAAGGTGGCAATGGCGAGGCTATTAGAGGGTGTTTTTGGGAGTAATGCTCGATTGCATATAATTTACTTAAGGTTGTCAGGTCAGGGTCCAAAAAAAATATGGAGCGATTTTGGCTCCCTAAATATAGGGAGTCTAGTAGCAATCCCAATAATTAAGAGCATATTGCGAGGCTCTTAGAGGGTATTTTAGGGAGGAGTGCTCAATTGTATATAATTTACTTAAGGTTATCGGATGGGGGTTCAAAAAAAATATGGAGCGGTTTTGGCTTCCTAAATATAGAGAGTCTAGTAGCAATCCCAATAATAGATAGGCATATTGCGAGTCTCTTAGAGAGTGTTTTAGGGAGTAGTGCTTGATTTATATATAATTTACTTATAATTTTAGGGTATTTTTGGGTGGCAATGGCAAGGCTCTTAGAGGGTATTTTTAAGAGGAATGCTCAATTGTATATAATTTACTTAAGGTTGTCGGGTGGGGGTTCAAAAAAAATATAGAGAGGTTTTGGCTCCCTAAATATAGGGAGTCTAGTAGCAATCCTAAAAATAGAGAGCATATTGTGAGGCTCTTAGAGGGTATTTTAGGAAGGAGTACTCGATTATATATAATTTACTTAAAGTTATTGGGTGGGGGTTCAAAAAAAATATAGAGCGGTTTTGGCTCCCTAAATATAGGGAGACTAGTAGCAATTCTAAAAATAGAGAGGAATATTGTGAGGCTCGTAGATGGTGTTTTAGAGAGGAGTACTTCATTTATATATAATTTACTTATGATTTTAGGATGTTTTTGGGAGGCAATGGAGAGGCTTTTAGAGGGTGTTTTTGGATGTAATGCTCGATTGTATATAATTTACTTAAGGTTGCCGGGTAGTGGTTCAAAAAAAATATGAAAACGGTTTTAGGGTGGGATTTTGGCTCCCTAAATTTAGGGAAGCACTTAGTGAGGATCCTGATGGGTGTTTTATGAAAGAGTGCATAATTTGTATATAATTTACTTATACTTATTGGTGGGAGTCCTAAAAAATTAGGGAGCTATTTTGGCTCCCCAAATATAAGGAGTTTGGTAGAAATCCCAAAATAGGGAGACATATGATGAGGCTTTTGAAGGGTATTTAGGAGTGGAGTTCTTGATTTATATATAATTTATTTTAGGTTGTCAGGTAGGGGTCCTGAGAAAATAGGGAGTGGTTTGGTGCCCCAATTGTAGAAAGTCTGGTAGCGATCTTAAAAATGGGAAAGCACATTGCATATCCCTTGGAGGATATTTTGGGGAGGATGTTTGATTTGTGTATAATTTACTTATGATAGATGGGTAGAGATCTTAAGAAAATAGGGAACCATTTTAGCACTCCAAATGAAGGGAGTCTGCTAGCTTTCCTAAAAATATGGAGGCACATTACGAGGTTCTTGGAGGGTGTTTTAGGGATGACAGCTTGATTTGAAAATTATTTTACTTACGGTTGTTGGGTGGGGGTCCTAAAAAAATAGAGATCGATATTGGCTACCCAAATATAAGGAGTCTGGTAACGATACCAAAAGTAGAGAGACATATAGTGAGGATCTTAAAGGTTATTTTAGGAAGGAGTGCTCGATTTGTATATAATTTACTTATGGTTATCGTGTGAGTGTCCTAAAAAAATAGGAAACGATTTTTATTTCCTAAATATAAGGACTCTAGTAGCGATATTAAAATCGGTTGGCACATAGTGAGCCTTTTTATAGTGTATTTTGCGGAGGAGTGCTTGATTTGTATATTATTTACTTTTGATTAAAGGGTGTGCGGTCCTAAGAAAGTACGAAAGCACATAACGAGACTCTTAGAGGGTGTTTATGGAAGGAGTGCTTGATTTGTATATAATTTGTTATAATTATCGGGTGGGAGCCTAGAGAAATAGGGAGCGATTTTGGCTCCCTAAATCTAGGAAGTCTAGTAGCAATCACAAAAAAAAGAAGGCAATGGCGAGGCTTTTAGAGGGTGTTTTTGGGAGGAATGCTCGATTGTATATAATTTACTTAAGGTTGTCGAGTGGGGTTCAAAAAAAATATAAAACGGTTTTGGCTCCCTAAATATAGGGAGTCTTGTTGCAATCCCAAAAATAGAGAGCATATTGCAAGGCTCTTAGAGGGTGTTTTAGGGAGGAGTGCTCAATTGTATATAATTTACTTAAGGTTGTCGGGTGAGGGTTCAAAAAAAATATGGAGCAGTTTTGGCTCCCTAAATATAGGGAGTCTAGTAGCAATCCCAAAAATATAGAGGTATATTACGAGGCTCTTAGAGGGTGTTTTAGGGAAAAGTACTGGATTTATATATAATTTACTTATCATTTAGGGTGTTTTTAAGAGGCAATGGCGAGGGTCTTAGAGGGTATTTTTAGGAGGAATGCTCGATTGTATATAATTTACTTAAGGTTGTTGGGTGGGGGTTCAAAAAAATATAGAGCAGTTTTAGGTCCCTAAATATAGGGAGTCTAGTAGCAATCCCAAAAATAGATAGCATATTGCGAGGCTCTTAGAGGGTGTTTTAGAGAGGAGTTCTCGATCGTATATAATTTACTTAAGGTTGTCGGGTAGGGGTTAAAAAAAAATATGGAGCGGTTTTGGCTTCCTAAATATAGGGAGTCTAGTAACAATCCCAAAAATAGAGAGGAATATTGCGTGGCTCTTAGAGGGTGTTTTAGGAAGGACTTCTTGATTTATATATAATTTACTTATGATTTTAGTATGTTTTATGGAGGCAATGGCTAGGCTCTAAGAGGGTGTTTTTGGGAGGAATACTCGATTGTATATAATTTACTTAAGGTTGTCGGGTGGGGGTTCAAATAATATGTGAAAGCGGTTTTATGGAGCGATTTTGGCTCCCCAAATATACGGAAGCACTTAGTGAGGATCCTGATGGGTATTTTGGGAAGGAGTGCATAATTTGTATATAATTTACTTATACTTATCGGGTGGGGGTCCTAAGAAATTAGGGAGTGATTTTTGCTCCCCAAATATAAGGAGTTTGGTAGAAATCCCAAAATAGGGAGGCAAATGATGAGGCTTTTGAAGAGTTTTTAGGAGAGGAGTGCTTGATTTATATATAATTTATTTTAAGTTGTCAAGTGGGGGTCCTGAGAAAATATGGCACTGTTTTGGTGCCCCAATTGTAGAAAGTCTGGTAGTAATCTTAAAAATAGGAAAGCATATTGCAAGTCCCTTGGAGGATGTTTTGGAGTGGATGTTTTATTTATGTATAATTTACTTTTGATTGACGGGTAGGGATCCTAAGAAATTAGTGAACTATTTTGGTACTCCAAATGTAGGTAGTCTGGTAGGTATCCTAAAACTATAAAGGCACATTACAAGGCTCTTGGAGGGTATTTTAGGGATGACTGGTCGATTTATAAATTATTTTACTTACGGTTGTTTGGTGGGGTCCTAAAAAAATAGAAATTGATTTTGGCTACCCAAATATAAAGAGTTTGGTAACGATCCCAAAACTAGAGAGACACATAGTTAGGATCTTGAAGGTTATTTTGGAAAGGTGTGCTCGATTTATATATAATTTACTTATAGGTGTCGTGTGAGTGTCCTAAAAAAATAGAAAGTGATTTTTGTTCCCCAGATATAAGGAGTCTGGTAGCGATATTAAAATAAGTTAGCATATATCGAGCCTCTTTATAGTATATTTTGAGGTGGAGTGCTCGATTTGTATATAAATTACTTTTAGTTATGGGGTGGGGGTCCTAAGAAAGTAAGGAAGCATATAACGAGAGTCTTGGAGGATATTTATAAAAGGAGTGCTCGATTTGTATATAATTTAGTTATGATTATCGAGTGGGAGCCTTGAGAAATTAGGAGTGATTTTGGGAGTCTAGTAGCGATCCCAAAAATAAGGAGGCAATGGCGAGGCTCTTAGAGAGTGTTTTCGGAGCAATGCTTGATTGTATATAATTTACTTAAGGTTGTCTGGTGGGGGTTTAAAAAATATATAGAGCGATTTTGGCTCCCTAAATATATGGAGTCTAGTAGCAATCCCAAAAATAGAGAGCATATTGCGAGTCTCTTAGAGGGTGTTTTAAGGAGGAGTACTCGATTGTATATAATTTATTTAATGTTATCGGGTGGGGGTATAAAAAAATTATGGAGCAATTTTGGCTTCCTAAATATAGAGAGTCTAGTAACAATCTAAAAAATAGAGAGGCATATTGCGAGGCTCTTAGAGGGTATTTTAGGAATGAGTGCTTTATTTATATATAATTTACTTATGATTTTAGGGTATGTTTAGAAAGAAATGGCGAGGCTCTTAGATGGTGTTTTTGAGAGAAATGCTTGATTGTATATAATTTACTTAAGGTTGTCGGGTGGGGGTTCAAAAAAATATGGAGTGGTTTTGGCTCCCAAAATATAGGGAAGCTAGTAGCATTCCCAAAAATATAGAGCATATTGCGAGGCTCTTAGAGGGTGTTTTAGGGAGGAGTGCTCGATTGTATATAGTTTACTTAAGGTTGTCGAGTGGGGGTTCAAAAAAAGTTTAGAGCGGTTTTGGCACGCTAAATATAGGGAGTCTAGTAGCATTCCCAAAAATAGAAAGGCAAATTGCGAGGCTCTTAAAGGGTGTTTTAGGGAGGAGTGTTTTTATATATATAATTTACTTATGATTTAAGGGTGTTTTTGGAAGGCAATGGCGAAGCTCTTAAAGGGTGTTTTTGAAAAAAATCCTCGATTGTATATAATTTACTTAAGGTTAACGAGTGGGGGTTCAAAAAAAATATAGAAGTGATTTTAGGGAGCGATTTTGGCACCCTAAATATAGGGAAGCATTTAGTGAGGATCCTGGTGGGTATTTTGGGGAGGAGTGCATAATTTGTATATCATTTACTTATACTTATCAGGTAGTGGTCCTGAGAAATTAGGGAGCGATTTTGGCTCCCAAAATATAAGAAGTTTGGTAGAAATCCCAAAATAAGGAGGCATATTATGAGGCTTTTGAAGGGTGTTTAGGAAAGGAGTTCTCGATTTATATATAATTTATTTTAGGTTTTCAGGTGGTGGTCCAGAGAAAATAGGGAGCGGTTTTGGTGCCCTAATTGTAGAAAGTCTGGTAACGATCTTAAAAATAGGGAAGCACATTGCAAGTCCCTTGGAGGATGTTTTGGGGAGGATGTTTGATTTGTGTATAATTTACTTATGATTAACGGGTAGAGATCCTAAGAAAATAAGGACCATTTTGGGACTCTAAATATAGGGAGTTTGGTAGGTATCCTAAAACTATAGAGGCACATTATAAGGCTCTTGGAGGGTGTTTTAGGGATGACTGCTTAATTTTTAAATTATTTTACTTACGGTTATTGATTGGGGGTCCTGAAAAAATAAAGATCAATTTTGGCTACCCAAATGTAAGAAATCTAGTAATGATCACAAAAGTAGGGAGACACGTGGTAAGGATCATGAAGGTTATTTTTGGAAGGAGTGTTTGATTTGTATATAATTTACTTATGGTTGTCGTGTGAGTGTCCTAATAAAAAAAAAAGCGAATTTGGTTTCCCAAATAAAAGGAGTCTGGTAGTGATATTAAAATAGGTTAGCACATATCGAGCCTCTTTGTAGGGTATTTTGTGGAGGAGTGCTCGATTTGTATATAATTTACTTTTGATTATCGAGTGGGGGGTCGTAAGAAAATAGGGAAGCATATGACGAGACTCTTGGAGGGTGTTAATGGAAGGAGTGCTCGATTTGTATATAATTGTTTTATGATTATCGGGTGGGAGCCTCTTGAAAAATTGGGAATAATTTTGGCTCCCCAAATATAGGGAATCTAGTAACGATCCAAAAAATAAAGAGGCAATGGCAAGACTCTTAGAGGATATTTTTGGGAGGAATGCTTGATTGTATATAATTTACTTAAGGTTATCAGGTGGGGGTACAAAAAAAATATGGAGCAGTTTTGGCTTCCTAAATATAGGGAGTCTAGTAGCAATCCCAAAAATAGAGAACATATTGCGAGGTCTTAGAGGGTGTTTTAAAGAGGAGTGCTCGATTGTATATAATTTTCTTAAGGTTATCGAGTGTCAAAAAAAATATAAAGCAGTTTTGGCTTCCTAAATATAGGGAGTCTAGTAGCAATCCCAAAAATAGAGAGGTATATTGCGAGACTCTTAGAGAGTATTTTAGGAAGGTGTGCTTGATTTATATATAATTTACTTATGATTTTAGGGTATTTTTGGGAGGCAATGGCAAGGCTCATAGAGGATATTTTTGGAGCGATTTTGGCTCTCTAAATATGGTGAGTCTAGTAGCAATCCCTAAAATAGATAGCACATTTCGAGACCCTTAGAGGGTGTTTTAGGAAGGAGTGATCGATTGTATATAATTTACTTAAGGTTGTCGGGTGGGGGTTCAAAAAAAATATGGAGCGGTTTTGGCTCCCTAAATATACAGAGTCTAATAGCAATCCCAAAAATAAAGAGGCATATTGCGAGGCTCTTAGAGGGTGTTTTAGGAAGAAGTGCTTTATTTATATATAATTTACTTATGATTTTAGAGTGTTTTTGGGAAGCAATGGCGAGGCTCTTAGAGGGTGTTTTTGGGAGGAATGTTCGATTGTATATAATTTATATGGAGTCTGGTAGTGAACCTAAAATTTAGGAGGTACATGGCAAGGCTCTTGGTAACTGTTTTGAGTAGAAGTGCTCGATTTGTATATAATTTACTTACTGGTGGGGGTCCTAAGAAAATGCGGAGTGATTTTGGCTTTCCAAATGTAGAAAATATGGTAGCGATCCTAAAAATATGGAGGCACATTGCGAGGCTCTTAAAGGGTGTTTTAGGGTAGAATGGTTGATTAGTATATAATTAACTTATGGTTGTTGGATAAGTATCCTGAAAAAATAGGAAGTAATTTTGGCATCTCAAATATAGGGAGTTAGGTAACGATCCAGAAAATAGGGAGGGACATAGCAATACTTGGAGGATGTTTTTGTAAGAAGCAATCGATTTTTATATAATTTATTTTTGCTCTCGGGTAGGGGTCTTGAGAAAATAAGGATTGATTTTGGCTCTCCAAATATTGAGAATCTGGTTGCGATCCAAAAAATAGGGAGGCACATGGTGAGACACTTGGAGGTTGTTTTTAGGTGTAGTGATTGATTTGTATATAATTTACTTAAGTTTATCGAGTGTGGGTGCTGAAAAAATAAGGAACAATTTAGGCTCACCAAATATAGAGAGTCTACTAGCAATCCAAAAAATAGGAAGCCTCTTGGATGGTATTTTAAGATATAGTGTTGGATTTGTATATAATTTACTTATGGTTATTAGGTGGGGGTCCTAAGAAAATAGGAATCGATTTTGGCACTATGGGTGCAAAAATTATACCAGACCAGATCAGAGCCACATGGGCCCGCACAATGGCCCAAGTGGGTAAGCCCGCCCGGGCACATGGGCCCACTCTGTAGGGCTCGCAGATCAAACCCTCCCCCTTATTAAGCCCGAACAACGGCCCAATAAGGGCCCAAAATCAAAGTTTTAATTTTGGCATTATTGATGACCCACTTGGAAGTAAACATACCTTCAGATGGCTTAAGAATGGAGTCATCAACGTAATCAAGTTTACATGCATGAAAAACCTTTCATAATACATGAGGAAAAATCCACGGGGTAAGTTCAAACTTATTGACTCCATTTGTTGTTTCCCATTACATTTACATGCTTTTTGTTTTTTGTTCTTTCTCGTCTCCGGAGAACATGAATTCCTTGTATTTCACAATCGAGGAGTTACCATGACTTGATGGTCGATGTAGATAGGACCCTGGAAGCTCCGGGATGGGGCGATCGGAATGCTATGCACATTCGGCTCGTCGGTACTATGGTTGGCATCATCACTTGTTGGCATCATCACCCATTGTTGATCAGTGGGTGTACCAAGGCTCGTCGGAAAGAAAAGAGGAGGATTGCAGACCCCTCTTTGTACGTTCTATCAGAGTTGGAGTTGGCAGCCCCCATCTCATTGCTGGTGGTGAATGGTGTCGAAGTTGACGAGAGGGACCTCACGACTGTGGGTACTTAGACACACTCTGGTAAGAGTGATTGAATCAACCCAATGGACTAGTTCAAGTACAGAAAATAACCTTTGGGGGTGAATATGTTTACTACCAAATTGAAACTTAATTCGAACTATTCTACCGATTATCAATAATAACCAAGAATATAAAAAAAATACCAATCACAGTGTTGAGGTGTGATATTTTTAACATACGTGGTTCAAATTCAGACAAGTATGGGTGTGATCATTTTCGATCATGACCGATATCTTTGTCGGTTGTGTTGTAGTTTTAAAGCTCAATACCACTTCATCATTTGGGATTACGCAAGGTTATGCTAGACTCATACTATAGTTTTTATATCAATTTTAAGAGAATGTTTTAATTTTAGATTATTAAACTAAATAAAGTGATAATTAAATGAAACTAAATTAATGATTGTATTGAACTAGATATCAGTTGGAGAGAATCTAGGGTGTCGAATCTACCACTAGTCTAGTAACTAAGTTATTCATGTTAATTTTCTGATTTAGTCTCTTAGATGAATTCGACCCACCTCGAAATTCTTGTACCTCTCCTCCTCCTTCTCTTGCTTCCTTGTGTTAGAAAGAAATAAAATAAAGCTTGCCACGGTGAGGCACTCAAAGATCACCTTGCGAGGATCTAGACTACAGTGTAATCAGCTAAACAAGAAGGTTGCATTCTCTATATCAAGGATCTTCATCCATGAAGGGTCTTTTCTATTGCAAGGATCCTCAGCCATGAATCTTCACAAGCTGTTGTCATTGACAAAGAAAAAATTCTTCACGGTTAAAAGATTCGCACGGAGATATGAATTTCTAACACGTAAATCAAACGTAAATAAGAAATTGCATAGCATGCTAGATAACTCGTTTCGCTATATTGAAATTAGGGTTCGTTGTTGCTTAATCCATATTCATGCATGTAGATTGGTTTGCATGAAATTTAAATTGGAACACGCACCATCTACGATCCCTCGGTCGCTTCTTTTCTTCCGTTGCGACCTTGAACCATAAAAATTATTCCAACATAAGCTTCATACCAGTCTGCTTCTCTATCAATTTTTTTTCATCGCTTAAAATATCTCAAGTACCTAATCTTTTATCTTCAACATTGACATTCCTGAAATATTCATCCATAGAGGACACAATAAATCACGATCCTCCATTTGAAGCAACTCTAGAAAGACACCAAATATCTATATGATTGTAATTAATATTGTTCCTAATGTGTGTTAGATTGCAGAACAAAACCTAACCCGGTACCAAACACACAGTGCTCACAAAAGTCAAGTTTGACATTCTTCACACATCAGAGCAATTCTTGCTTGCCCAATTCTAATAGACATCTCTCATTTATGTGGCCTAGACGCATTTTTCACAACCATGATGAAATTGCCTCCTGGCCTTTCAATGAAGTAGAAATTATTGCATTGCCTGTAACGATGCTTCCAAATAAACATAGAGACTTCCAACTTTGTTACCCTTCATAATGATCATATTCACTCGAGATAAATTAGGACTCCACCTTGAGCAGTAAATTCGTAACCCATCGAGTCTACGATACCCAAATTGCAACTCTAGAACGTGCTAAATATTAGTCAAAGTACACACAATGCCATCATACATACGAATCCTAACTTATCTCCTTCCAGCCATATTTTAGGTAACATCGTTCCCCATCAAGATGGTACCACCATTCAATTCCTGATATAAAGTAAACCAATCTTGTTTGGGACATATGTAATAGAAGCAATCAGAATTTAGGATTCACATATGATTCAAATCCCTAAAAAATATAACTGACAAAACTACACCATCTAACATATCCTTTGTTATATGAGACACGACAAACGATGCTTCAGACTGAGCACTATTACCATACTTATTGTTTTTCGCTTTTAACTTTGAACAATCACTCTTAATAAGATGTTTTTTGAAACAATATTAACACTCTAACATCGTTCCTAGTTCTAGACTTGGATCTAGGTCTTTCCTTCGATTATCCCTTATTTTTTGTCCTTCTTCTTTTCAGAAATAAGTAAGAAATCTCTAATTGAGAAAATGAATTTGGAGTCTATTTTTCTAAACTCATTGGATAGAAGTGTTGTAGCAGTTTCATCTAATACAATAATATCCTTTCCTAAAAGCAATGTAGTAACTAAGTGCTCAAAACGATTCGATAAAGATACCAGAAGAATAAGTTTTTTATCTTCGTATTTAATTTTTACTTTGATGTTCAATAACTTAAAATTAATGTGACTAAATTTATTAAGATGTTGGTGGATCGATGTACCTTCCTTCATGCAAAACATATAAAGTTGTTGCTTCACGAACAACTGGTTTGTCAAAGACTTTGTCAGGTACCGGCTTTTAAGCTTTAACCAAATTATCATTGCCGATCAATTTTTCATAATATGACGGTGTAGTTATCTCCTTTGACAAACACGACCAGATTGTACTACATGCCTGGAGATCGTACTCTTCCAATCTACATCCTATATGTCTACCAATTTATCCTTCAGATTAATCAAAGCTTTTGTGTAGACTTTGTTGAATCAACAAACCCTTATGCTTGTCATAAGAGAAATTAAAGTCATCGAACTTCTTCACATTAAGATTGAGGTTCGACACCATTGATAAATTTATTACCATTGTAATCTGATCAAGATCAAAACCCTAGTTCTGATACTAGTTTATTGGCACTAGGCGTTCGGAAGCATGCCTCCACAATGATTGATCAATTGAAAATAGATCCTCCAACGGATTATTCACGGAACATAACCACAAGTTCAAGCAATAGAAGCAATAAAATACAAAGCAGGAAAATTCCAAACACAAAAAAAAAAAACCAAACAAAGAAGAGACATAGATTTTACGTGAAAACCTTTGCGGGAGAAATTGGCGAAGAGATTAAAAAAAATTCACTATAATGGAGAAACCCATAAGTTACAAGTAACACTCAACTTTAATGAGAAACCCTCTTCACCAAGTGCACATTCTCCTCTCAAGAACTTTGCCAAGTCTCCTCTTTCAATGATTCACCAATGAATCCCACAAGAGTCGCTTAATCTCTTTTAAAAGATTAAACATCCTTACATATACTAGGATAAGTATCCCACTTAACTCCATCGAAACCCCCCATCCAACGATCAAAAATAAACCAAGGTAATACCGAGCCAAGAAGTCAAGTGGCGTGCACCAACCTAGCACCACCCAAACAAAGACAAATTGGACGGCTGGGAGCAAGTAGTGCCTTCTGGGCAAATGCCCAGTAATGATGTGGTGCTACTCCTCTGTGAATACCACTTGTTCTGGGATTTCTCATGTGGAACGTGCTTATAAAATTGAGTAGTACTCAACCACCGTAACGTTGTAAACTGTTGTAACTTCAAGTCGTAGTGGATTAGTTGGGTCCGAGCTTGCTCAACTAGATTTTTCCTGTCTGGGTTTCTTTATAAAAATTATGCATTCACTATCAATGATTAATATTCGTGCTAGATTAGAGACTTTTGTATATTTATATTATTGACCTTCACATGATAATTAAGAGATAGGGAGAGATGCGGAAAAATATGGGACCGGCGGGTGCTTGTTGATTTATATATATAATATTATAGCTTCCTCACTTTGCCTTTTTTTTTTTTTTTGGACCAACTACAAGATGGGAGGACAGGGCACTAGAGCAAGGGCTCAAAGAGGTCCGGAGATCAAAACGGGAAAGGCAGCAAAGTTACTGTTTTTATTAAATTTCATAATCATGTGGACTTGACATCAACGGCCAGGATTCGCACTCGCAAACAAGGCACATCGGCCTTGAGGAAAAGTTCGCTCCATAATATCCATATTAGGAGTCGAACATGGAACCTCTCCAACATGGGAGAGAGGAAGCCCTCACTTTGCCAAATTGGTGAGAGAGGATCCAACCACATTTTTTCTTATAATGTACCATAGTGATGAAAAAAATAAAATATTAGATTAGCCAAGTTGCCTATGTGAGGTTGACGGCAGTTGGCAACATGTCAAAAAAATTCCTATCAATCTCTTCAACAGATTTCTTGTGTAAAATCAAAATTAGAAGCTGTGTGAGCCGCAAGTTAATAATCTGGTCAGATTATTTGTTTAAGTAACATTTGAGCCCTAACCGAAAAAATGGACCTCTTCCGTATCCATTGCTCCCGTCTCTACTTTCACCAATAACACGTATCACAAATTGCAGCATAGTCCTCACTAGTACTAATCTTGTGCAATGCACAAACGATTACGATATTGCTTGATCAAATCGTACATCCAGCACCGCATCCCATTGTGTGTGTGTGGAGAGAGAGAGAGAGAGAAGAGAGAGAGAGAGAGAGAGAGAGAGAGAGAGAGAGAGAGAGTTTAATAAAAAATAAATAAAAGGGAAGAGAGATCGAAGAAAGCTGGGGATGGGGAGGCTGCCACGTGGCACCAAAGGACTCAATTTATAAGAGTAGTATATATATAAATATATACATGGAGGAGGCGTCTCTTAGGGCCGTTTGTCAGCGTCTCTAACGGTCCATACGGTAGACTGATGCGGGGATCAATGTTGATTGATGGATATGAATTACTCACCTCATTGAGAGAGAGAGAGAGAGAGAGAGAGAGAGGGGGGGGGGGGCTTTTGCTTCGGTGGATCGCAATCCAAGGAGGTGAAAGTGATTAGTGTAGGGGGGTTTGGATATGTAGAGAAATGATTGCTACATAGCTTCACGGAGGGAATGATAGAGAATTAGGGCCTACCCGACGAAATGAGAATTGTCTCTCTTCAAGCATGGTTGGTTAAGCTAGTTAATCTCTTAAGATGATATGTCACCACCATCACCCCCCCTTTCTTTTAATGTAGACCTCTTTGTACTTTTTGTCCACTGCGTCTATTTGTGGCAATGTGGGGATGACCCTGGTGTTCCAACAGCTAAGTCCATGGGGGAATCCTCTCTCTCTCTCTCTCTCTCTCTCTCTCTCTCTCTCTCTCTCTCTCTCTCTCTCTCTCTCTCTAAAAGTCCATGGGAGGAATCCTCTACTTTACTACAGTTATGGATATGGAAACTCTACTTTACTACAGTTATGCTAAGTAGTGCTTACATATGGAAGTGTGACAAGGACCAATATTATTATAGGCTAGGAACTGAAATGGACTAGCTCGACCGGTTGGTTCGAGTTGTCGACCGTAGGATTTTTCGGGTTGGGCCAGGAAACAGGACACGTTGCGGTTGGGATCGTCTTCGAAGGAAAATCGAGCCTCTAGATTGCAAAGAGTGACAATTCATATCGACGGATCGACCGGCTTTGGAATGTTTTAGTTGTTTGATTGCATCTTTTTGGATTGTGTTTTTATGAGATTATTCGTGTTAGACTCGCTAAAACACGACAAAGCTGATCAGAAGTAATCTTCGTCCGCCTTTCTTGATGGTTTTGTCTCGTGTTTATGTTATTTACATAGTTGCGTAAAGTCTAACTTAATGAAAAGGCTAGCTAAAATTAATCAAATGATATTTATAATTACTAAAATCATACTTTTCTTCATACCATCCTAATACGCTCACACCTTAAAAATTCAGATCAAAGAGGGAGGTCTACTGGAATGGATATGAGTATGATTTTTACCTGTCCCCTACCGATGTGGGACTAAATCTCAACAAATCTCCCCGGCCTCCAACTAAAGCCTCGGGGTGAAGCCAACTCCCCTCCTTATGTGGGCTCAAGGTGTTGGGTGAATTGTTTTGCTCTGATATCAACTCCCCACACTGCAGAAGTCTTCAAGCCCTCAGGATGGTGATCAAAGGTTTAAGGATTTGAGCCCTACAAAGATCGCACAACCACAAAGACACTACAAGAAAAAAAACATTATTACCAACGGATAATTCCCGTCGATAGTATAAAATTGGTTCCATCGGTAAATATGTATCACGACGAATATTATGTCTGTCCGTGCTCGACGATAAAAAAATGTGTCGGTAAAACACCAATGGAGATATGTCGTTGATACAAATATTTATACCAACGGATATTTGTATGCCTGTCGGTATATTTTAGAATTAGATATAATTTTTATTGTGATGACCCTAGTTTAGAGATGGCAACGGTGCGGTTTTGGACAAAACCAAAATTGCACCGCTACACCGAACCGCCACACCGAAACTGCACCGTACCACGACGGTATACCATTATGTAAAACCAAAACCGCACCATGTGGTGCGGTTTATCACTAGAATGGCCTAAATGGTACAGTTTTATGCAATTTTGGTCAAAACCGAAACCGCACCGCTACACTGAAACTGCACCACACCGCGACGGTTTTGTATATTGGCAAACCAAAACAGCACTACGTGGTGTGGTTTACCATGGTTTTCGGTTTTAAACCGCATCGTTGTCATCCCTACCCGAGTTCATCCCCAAAAGGTACCTATTGAGGACGGGAGTAATCGGGTATATAAAGACAAGGATCCTCACTCCCATTATCGATGTGGGACTACACCATGTGAGCCATGATCATCTCAACACCCACCTCATGCAGGACATGCATGGTAAGGGCATAATCGGGTGGAGCTCCCGGAGTGAGTGTTGGAAAAAATGGTAGAGGCTCGCAACGGAAGCGATTTGCCAGTCGAAAGACCATGTGTGGTGCAAGTTACACGATTAAAACTTTCATTGAAACTAACTGCATATGTGTGTACGTATATGCACGTGAATCGAACAACCTAACGACAATTTAGCGATGTAAATATCTAGTATGCATACAATTCGAATCTATACTAGATCTACGTGTTAGAGTATTGCATACCTTTTGTGCGGATCTTTTAACCGTAGAAAATCATCTTCTTTGTCGATGGAGACGGGACATCGCTAGCAAAGAAGCCAACAATATGCAAGGAGACTATGCCTTCAATGTTTACCCAATCTCACATGATGCATGGCACGCCAACGAAGGGTATCAGAGTGCCTCCTTACGTTAGCCCTTCTCTGTCTACGAAAATCCACACGAGCAAGATAAAGTCGCAAGCAAGTGAGGGAGACGAGAGAGAGATGGAGAGGAGGAAAGAGGAGGTCGGGCAAGGCTTGCTAGGTTTGCGCCCCCCCCCCCCCCCCCCCCCCCCCCCCCTCTCCCTCTAATCATTTATAGGGTCGACCACTCCTAGGATTGAGCTTCTAGAAGATACCCCCCCCCCCTCTCTTTCTCTCCCTCTTTTATCTCTATCGTTCCCTAGCATTTAGGAGTGGGTTTGGCCAATTCAAACCCCCCTTTTATCCCCTTACGGCCAGCCCCTAAAAAGGAGTTAACAAACTCCTACAAACTAGGGAGCCATACTTGACTTGGTCTCCCAATACCTAGGGTCGGCTACCCTAGTCCATAGTGGCATTTGGCTTTACCAAAATGCCCCTATGGCACTAGTTGACCGTACCACATGCACAAGAACTTACAACACATACATAAGTGGGTGCACTAGTGATTTCACTGTTCACTGGGGGCCCCTTAGTAAACACATTGGGTGCCTCTAGTAAAGTCAACTAGTCAACTTACAATATATCCCGGTGCATCTCACCCATGTGGCGGAGTCCACTAATGGCAAGGGATAACTACGTGTACCTCTGTGCTACTATAGTGTTTCCCCTTAGCATACATACGTACGAAGTTACGCATCTATCATGAACTAATGTGAAACACACACGGAGCGTAGGATTAGACTTCTCACTTCCTCTAACTACGTCCTGAGTTTCGAATAGCTGGTTCAAGGATTGTACATAACGTTGATAAGGTGAAACCTTCGATACTAGGGTTCAGTGCTCCCAACTTGGACTCGAGTGTACCATCGATCATCTGAGTCTGAGTTAACCTGTATGACCACCCAAAGTGTGATGCATGTTGCACTCTAATTCCCTTGACTTAGTATGTTCTCCTGCATACCTCTGTTCCCCGCTTAGTAGTGGTAAACCCGATGTCCCTCTACTTGGTGCCATGATACAGCTCGAGTAGTGGAGAACACCGTCAGACTCAAGTGTTCATATAACTCAGTTCCTTCTATATTAACTACGTACGTTGTACCTCTGATTATCCTCTGAGTAATTGAATATGGTCAATAGTCCAACTGATGACCACCATGCCTAGATTTAATAAGACATAAGTCAGACCAAGGAATGCACCTCCCATTAGGGCTATGGATGGCCTACAGGAGTGGCATGTTGATGCGATGCCAGCTGGGTAACCTATCATACCATGGTTTTGGGTCACGTAACCGAATGCGCATATAATGGTCTTCCAAAGCACTATACAACAGGTTAGCCTATCAGTCGTGGTTCCTCAGGGTTTGGAATCATTCTACCATAAGCAGAAACATATTTTAGTGCACTGGTGTCTGCTCACCATTCTGTGCATCATGTTTATTCCATTCAGCCATAGACACTGTGTCCGGTGATGACCATAGTGAAGACACTCATGTACTATTATCCCAACAACTTATCATAACAAGGTGACCAATCTGATCATAGCTGCGAACTTATTTAAGTAGTTATAGCTCTATGTTCTAAAAAGAACATGTAATTATATTACGTACCATTATGCATCTCATATAATAACATTCATCCTTTATTAATAGATCAAAACAGAGTTTTACAAGCTTATAATATAACGAATACGGGTATTTGGAGTTATGAAGGTGTGGCGGGGGCACATAATTTGTTTTCTGGCTTGTGCTTCTTGGCAGCTATCTGGCATTGGGTATATTGGGACCTAGAAATATTCTCTGGTGAACGTACGGGAAAACCTTCTTTGGATTTTCCAAAGATCTTTGAAATTCATTTATTTCTCTTAGGATTGGCTTGCTTTGGCTTTGGCGCATTTCATGTAACAGGTTTGTATGGTCCTGGAATATGGGTGTCCGATCCTTATGGGCTAACTGGAAAAGTTCAACCTGTAAATCCAGCACTCTAACAATCTCCCACTTGATCTAGTGAAGTAAAATGGTTTTGACTCCCATCGTGTCCATATGTCACTCGAATGCCTTGAGAGATATCGCCTTAGAAAATGGATCAACAATATTATCTGCATATGCAATCTGTGTCACTGCTACTCACCATTGCTTTTGGAATTGCGCATGCAAAATCAGGTGAAATTTATGCTAAATGTGCTTCCTTTATGGTGGTGCTTTGGCTCCTTGGCCTGTGTTATCGCTCCACTATTGTAGCAATAAAGCACAATAGGTAACTACGTCTTTGGTACGCACCCCAAGTTCTTAAAGAATTTCTTGGGCTATACCATCTCTTTTGCTACTTCGCACTTTACAACATACTCAGCTTCTATGGTAGAGTTCGTGATGCAGTTTTGCTTCACATTCTGTCAACTAACCGTTGCTTCTTCTAATATGAATACAAATCCTGATATTCATTTTCTGAATTCCAAATCTAACATAAAGTCAGAGTCTGTATATCCAATCGGTGTTAATTCTTGTGATATGTAAACTAACTCATGATCCATTATTTGACGAAGGTACTTAAGTATATACTTTATAGTTCATTTGAAACCGATACATCATGCCTACTGCGAAACAGATATTTGGCTTAGTGCAATACATAGCATACATTATGCTGTCCAATGCTGAATCATAAGGTACGTTCTGTATTTCTATTCTCTCCTCAGGTGTATTAGGACCTTGGTCTTTAGACAATTCAAGTTATATCTGAATGGCACAAAACCCCTCTTGGAATCCTGTATGCCAAATCTGGCAAGAACCTTATCTACGTATGCAGCCTGTGACAGCGAGAAAGTCTAGTTTTGGTGATCTTGTTTTACCTTAATCCCCAAAATATAACTCACTTCATATAGGTCTTTCATATCAAATTGTGTTGACAACCAAACATTCACCGTTGACAATGTTCCTATATTATCTCCAATGAGCAAAATATTGTCTACGTAAAGTGTCAAATATATCATTATAGTTTTATCACTTTTTTTGTATATGTATGGTTCATCCTCGTTTTGAATAAATCCGTATGACTAGATTACGTGATCAAAACGAATATTCCAACTTCTAAATGCTTACTTTAGTTCATAAATGGACTTCTACAACTTGCAAACTAGTTGCTTCTTGTGACGACCAAGATCTAATAATCCAAGAGCCAAGACTCCTAAGGCTGGGATGCCAAGATGGATAAGGTAAGGTGAGGTATACAAGGCCACGAGTTAGCCCCACATCGCTTGGAGAGAAGGAGATCCTGAGCTACTTACATAATTTTCCCTCCCAAACATAGAAGACGCGTTTTAAAACCGTGCGCCGCTATGGATTTTGTAAGAACTCTGTAGTTAAGCGTGCCCGGGTGAGAGTAGTACTATGATAGGTGACTACCCTGGGAAGTTCTCGTACGGGCACAGGCAAAGCAGATAATATCTTGTGTGTTTGGGGCGGATGTTATAAAATGGTAGCAGAGCAGGTTCTCCTCGAATGGGGGGGTCTAACCCTACACGAGGACATGTAGCCGTAAGGGGGGTGGATTGTGACGATCAAGATCCAATAGGCCAAGAGCCAAGACTCCTGAGGCTGGGATGCCAAGATGGATGAGGTGAGGTGAGGTATACAAGGCCACGAGTTAGCCCCACATCGCTTGGAGAGAAGGAGATCATGAGCTACTTATATAATTTCCCCTCCCAAACATAGAAGATGCATTTTAAAACCGTGCGCCGCTACGGATTTCATAAGAACTCTATAGTTAAGCGTGCCCAGGTGAGAGTAGTACTATGATGGGTGACCACCCTGGGAAGTTCTCGTGCGGGCACAGGCAAAGCAGATAATATCTTGTGGTTTGGTGCGGATGTTATAAAAATTTTGTAACATTCACCCCAAACACACAAGATATTATCCGCTTTGCCCGTGCCCGCATGAGAACTTCCCAGGGAGGTCACCCATCCTAGTACGGGCGAGTAAAAAGGAAATTATATAAGTAGCTCAGGATCTCCTTCTTTCCAGGCGATGTGGGGCTAATATTGGCTCTTGGCCTATTAGATCTTGGTCATCACAATCCACCCCCCTTAGGGCTACACATCCTCATGTAGGGTTAGACCCCCCTATTGTGAGGAGAACCGGCTCTGATAACATTTTATAATATCCGCCCCAAACACACAAGATATTATCTATTTTGCCTGTGGCCGCACGAGAACTTCCTAGGGTGGTCACCCATCATAGTACTACTCTCGCCCAAGCACGCTTAACTACGGAGTTCTTACGAAATTCGTAGCGGCGCACGGTTTTAAAACGCGTCTTCTATGTTTGGGAGGGGAAATTATATAAGTAGCTCAGGATCTCCTTCTCTCCAGACGATGTGGGGCTAACTCATGGCCTTGTACACCTCACCTTACCTCATCCATCTTGGCATCCCAACCTCAGGAGTCTTGGCTCTTGGATCTTGGTCGTCACACTTCTGATCCACTAACTCAAAACCTGGAGGCTGCATTATATAAATGTCTTCTTCCAAATCCCCATTGAGGAATGATGTCTTGATATCCATTTACTAAATCTTCCAATTATAATAGGCTATAATGGATAGAATGATCCGAATATAGTTAATCATAGCTATCGGCGAGAAGGTTTTGTCATAATCGATTCCTTCTATCTAAGTATAACCCTTGACAATTAGTCTAGCTTTATAAGTATCAATGATACCATCAAATCCTCTCTTCTTCTTATACACCCACTTACACCCAATAGATTTAATATTAAATAATATTGTAACAAGAGTCCAGACAATATTATGGGATATAGATGCAATTTCTACCTCCATGGCCTTTTGTCAGTTATAGTTGTTAGAAGCTCCCACTGCCTTATCATAGCTCAGTGGATCATTCTCCTGAAACTCTGGATCAACCATCAAGGTTTTCATATAGTATCTATCAGGAGATCTTATATTACTCCCACTGCGACAAGGTGGTGGTGGTGGTAGTAAATGATTAGGTTCTACAATATCTGGTATATTAGTGTCTGAAATGTCAGCTCTTACTATGCTTTGGATGCGTGCTCTCCATCAGTACCTAGTAGTTCATCCAGAACCACTTTACTAGTAGGTTTGTGGTAATATAATCCTGCTCTAGGAAGATAGCATTCATGGAGACGATTACCTTCTTGTCCTCAGGTCATAGAATAGCCTACCTTTTGTCTCCTTGGGATACCCTACAAATAGATATATTTTGGATTAAGATTTTCTCTTATCCCTCTTGTCCTTCCATATATGTACAAAACATCTCTATATTCTGAAATGCTGCAGTGTTGACTTTTGCTTCAACCACAACAACTTTCTAGGATTCTGAGGCACTCACTTAGATGAAACGTAATTCAGAATATATGTTGTTGTCTATAAGGCATATCCCCAAAAAGGTCGTTGGTAAACTGGTGTAACTCATCATACTGCGAATCACGTCCAATAAGGTTTGATTCATTCTCTTAGAAACTCTATTCTGTTATGGGGTTTCTAGAGCAGTTAACTGAAATATAATCTCATGCTTTACCAAATATCTAAGGAACTATCAAATAGGTACTCGCCACCTCGATCAGATCAAAGGAGGCTTTAATATATTTGTCTGTCTGTTTTTTAAATTCAGCCCTGAATTCTTCAACTTATCATAAGACTCTAACTTCTGATGCATCAGGTAAATGTAACCATATCTTAAGCAATCATTAGTAAACATAATGAAATACTCATGGCCACTTATCGTTTTGACACTCATGGGTCCATATACGTCTGAATAGATTAATACCAATATCTCAAATAACTGAGAGTAATATCTCTAATGGTTTCAGCAGCTGCCACAACCTCAGTCCCCATGATCCAGAATCTACAATCCAACAAGCATAAGAACTGTTACTCAAAGGAAATGATTCAATAACGAAGAATTATAGATTACCTTCTCTAGCATTCTGAGAATTTTTGTAGTCCTTCTTCCAACGTCCCTTCTAGTCACACCGGAAGCACTTGGTGCCCGGCTTCTTTGATTCACCGGATCTAGAGGTCCCCACAGAGTTTTGTACAGGTGTTGACTTAGATTTCTTTTTGTGTTTCCTACTCTAAGGTTTGTCTGGCCTCTTAAAGATCTGTGTTGCACTTGAAGTACTTCGCCATTCTGCTTGAAGCCATCCTCAGCTGCCTAGAGAGCTCCTAGAAGTTTTGCGCTTTTCATCCCCAACTTGTTCAGATTAAAGTTGGTAATAAAGCCTTTAAATACTCTAGACAAAGATGAAAGAAATATGTATGCCATCACCTCGCCATCTAGCATAATGTCCATGGATACTAATTCGTTTTGAAATCCAAACATTTTTATCATGTGTTCCCGAACTAGAGTTCCTTTGGGTATTTTAATGTCGACGAGTTTCTTGATGGTGATGTATCGTGTAACGCGATTTTATTCCTTAAATATTTCCTTCAGGTACAACATCATTTCAGTAGCGTCGGGTATATCCTCGACATGCTTATGGAGAGTTGTTTGCAAGAATGCTATTATATAGTATTTACACATTTTATTAGATTTCTTTCAATCAGTGAACACCTTAATATGTGCTTCCGTGGTATTGGGTCTCGGTAAGTCTGGCTCATGGTCATTAAGGGCCACTATGCGTTTACCAATCCTTAAGACCATGTATAGATTGTGCTTCCAGTCCTTATAGTTGGGACTTGTAAGTTTGTGGTCATTTAGGATAGCGGATTGGGGTCTAACTTGGTCATATATAAACAAAGGATCGAATGATGAGAATATATAAAAACTTATTTTATGGATTTTAAAACAAAATAATTATATCCAATAGTCGACGCTACCCTCAAGTGAATATGCCTCCATGGATGAATTAACCATGTATGTAAGATCTCATAATCAAATACACTCACCCGAGAGGGCAGTGTGTATTGTCATCTGCTCACACGGGTCTTTCCTTGATCCAATCCAAATCTGTCAACTAAGGGCTCTGATGGACCATGACTATCTTTTGGTCAATGCCACGTGATCCTATATGAAGCACCGAAAGCTTGCCTCACATGCACTTCGAATACTTACCCACAAGCCTAAGAAATTATGGATGGGAGTTCATGCGGCCCCCATAAAGGTAAGAAAAGCCCTTCTCTCCTAGCCCCGTAATCGTCATATCCTTAAGGAGACCGCTAAGTCATCCGGCATGGAACAACGTGACTTTTATCCAAGAGGGATGTTGAGTTATGTCTTCCCACTCGAACATGAAGTACTTGGCCGTAGAGGCTAGAGGATCTTCTTAAAGTCCTCTATTATATCCTTAATTAGAAATTAATGGTTATTTTATAAGTAAGAATGCATGCTAAGGTTGCAACAACCTATATAGTAGACCCTGGTCTCACCATGCTCAGTGCTTCAAGCCTTTCGTGAAATATTAATTGAACTCGAAATGTTGTAGTCCCTACCTCAAATAGATTTCTCCACTTAAGGATCATATTATATATTCCGAGAACGTCGATGCTCCGCAAGCCCGGTTGTCACACTAATGCCCAAGAGCCTAGCCTAAGGTTTGACTGATGGGAAAGGACTCTCACTACCATGGTGCCTTACTTATAAATTTGACGATTAATGTCATAATATATCTTCTTCTCATTATTGATTTTAATACTGGCCAAATAGGAACACCCGACAAGTCGAACATTAATCTAATGGTGGCATAACCGAATATGAAAAGTTCACGCTGTCATTATAGTTAATTAAATAATAGGCTTTAGTAATACGATTCTATCCTAACATAGTCGTTTGGACTTGAGGGGAAAGACATCCCTTTAATACATAGATAATTGAAATTATCTTATCAAGGTTTGATATAAAAGATAAATAACAAATAAATGAAGTAACCAAACAACTAAATCAAATTAAGGGTTCAACCCTAATCTGACTCGTACACTGCAGACAATCCAACTTCCTTCACAAGGTTCCTCCGTCTGGCTCCTTCGTCGCTCCTGCAAATACTTTGTCGGATCACCTTTGTCCTCCAGGGTTTCGCTCGTGCTCCCGGTAGTGGATCTCCTCAGCATGTTCTCCTTCTCGATCTATAATCGAAAAAGTTTTAGTACACTTTGAGCAAGACCTTGTTCGTACATAATTTCCTGTAAAGAAAGGAAAACACATGCATCTAGCAAAAAGCTTAGGAAACGAGGGTGGTCAACTTTCACCTCTCTCCCGATTATGGCTCTAATATCTATTTACACATAAAGAGAGCAAATCTAGACATTAGCTAGCATGGGGTCTGATCCCCGGTAGAGAGCATTCAATATCCAAATTATATTTTAGTGACGCCCTACAAGCACGATTCATAGAATAAGCAATATATATATATATATATATATATATATATATATATATATATATATATATATATATATATATATATATATATATATATATATATATATATATATATATATATATATATATATATATATATATATATATGCATGATTTAAGCGTAGGAACCCCGATGAAATCTCAAGCTCACCATACATGGACATGATGGTTTTATGAAAAGCCATGAAATACAAACCACTAGCGTAACTCTGATATCAATTGTTGAAAAAATTCAATGATAGTAGCTCACAACAAAAGCGATTTGTCTGTTGAAAGACTATGTGTAGTGCACGTTACACGATTAAAACTTTCATTAAAACTAACTACATGTGCGTGCATGTGTGTGGACATGAATCAAACACCCTAGTGATAATCTAGCAATGCGAATATCTAGCATGCATGCAATTCAAATCTATGCTAGATTTATGTGTTAGAGTATTGTATACTTTTTTGTGCGGATGTTTTAAAAGTGAAAAATTATCTTCTCTGTCGATAGAGATGGAAAAGCGATTGTCTAAAAGCCGACGATATGCAAAGAAATGATGCCTTCAATGTTCACTCAATCTCACACGATGCACGGCACGCCAATAAATTATCTCTAAGTGCCCCCTTACGTTAGCCCTTCTCCGTCTATAAAACTCCACGTGAGGAAGATGGAGACGAGAGAGATAGAGATGAAGAGGAGGAGAGAGGGGGTCGGGTAATGCTTGTTAGGGCCGGCTCCCCTCTCCCTCTACTCCTTTATAGGGCGGGCCACTCCTAGGATTGAGCTCCTAGGACATATGGCCAGGCCCCCTTTTCTCTCCCTTTTTATCTTTCTTTCCCTAGCTTTTAGGAGTGGGTTTGACCAATTCAAACCTCCCTTTATCCCCTAATGGTTGGCCCATACAAAGGAGCTTACAAACTCCTACAAACTAGGTGGCCAGCCTTGACTTGGTCTCCCAACACCTAGGGTCGGTCACCCTAGTCCATAGTAGCATTTGGTTTTACCAAAATGCCCCTATGGCACTAGTTGACTATCCCAAGTGCATGAGAACTTGCAACACATATATAAGTGGGTGCACTAGTGATTTTACTATTCACTTGGGTGCCCCTAGTAAAATTAACTAGTTAAATCACAACATGTTTTGGTGCATCACACCCATGTGGCGGAGCTACTTATGGTAAGGGATAAATACGTGTGTCTCTGTACTACTCTAGGGTTTTCCCTTAACATTTATATAAAGCTACGCATCTACCGTGCACTAGTGTGAAGCATACATGCAGCGTAGGATTTTACTTCTCACTTACTCTAACTGCATCCTGAGTTTTGAAAAGATGGTTCAAGGATCGTACATAATATTGTCAATAAGGTAGAACCTTCAGGAACCAAGGGTTATGGCTTTCAACTTGGACTCGGTGTTTTTGAGCGGTGAAAAACACCGTCAGACTCAAGTACTAGTGTTTATATGACTTAGTTCCTTCTAAGTTGACTACGTATATCGTACCTCCGATTACTCTATCGAGTAACCGGATCTAGTCAACAGTCAACTAATGACCACTAGGCCTGGGTTTATTACAATGCAAGTCAGACCAAGAAGAGCACTTCCCATTAGTAGTGTCGATGGTCTGCAAGAGTGGCATGCTGATGCAATGCCAGCCGGGCAACCTAGCACATCGTAGTTTTGGGTCACGTAACTGAACCCGCACATAATGGTGTGCCAAAGCACCACACAACGAGTTTGCCCATCAGTCGTGGTTCCTTAGGGTTTAGGACCGTTTTATCCTAAGTACAAACAAAGCTTAGTGCACTGTTTGTCTGCTCACTATTCGGTTTACCCTGTTGGTTCCATTCAGCCACAAACACTATGTTTGGTGATGACCATGGTGAAGACACCCATGTACTGTCACTCTGGCCAACAGCTTAACATGATTAGACGACCAACATGATCATAGCTGCAAACTTATTTAGGTTACATACGACCAATTCACTTAGTCTTCAACTCGGTGGACTACCATGTAGCCATGACTCTCTGTTATTACAATAGCACGTAATTATAATCATTATGCATCTCATATAATAACATTCATCATTTATTAATAGATCAAAACAGAGTTCTACAAGCTCAGAACACACCAATTCCAACAGCGATTCCTTAACTATGATACCATGTGACGACCCAATTTCCTCTCCAAAAGGTACCTATTTAGGAGGGGAGTAATCAGGTATATAAAGGCAAGGTCCGCCTGTACTCTCATTACCGATGTGGGACTAAACTGTGTGAGGCATGCCCATCTCAGCATTTGTATTATTCTTACCGACAAATAACATAAAATACCGTCGGCATTAAAGTAATAATATCGACGAAAAAACGTATATTATCATCATCATTAATGTAATAATACCAACATAATAAATATAATTGTCACATTAAATAATTTTGATTTTAAATTAATTATATTGTTATTACCGACGGAATCTATATATTTCATCAATAAAAATAATGTGTCTTTTAAAAAAAACTATACTAAAATTGTAGTGATTCACCTGTTACATCATACATACGTTTCACAACGTATACATAATACACACCAACTATGACACAAACTAATACAATATTACATAAATTTTTAATATTTAATAGTACATCAATATTTTATAATAAAAAAACAAATTCAACACCTCCAACCCCCCAACATCGTCGCTCCGGCCGCCCGAGGCCACCGGTCCACCCACAATAGCCGCCACTCCGGCCCCTGATTGTTCTTCTTGCAGGTCAATCGGGTTTCCATGACAACTTACTTGCAGGTCGCCCTAGCACTATCAGCATGAAAATGGGATATTTGATGTATTTTTTTTCTTTATTTTATTAAGCAAATTAATGTCGGTTTATATCTTACATCAGTTTAACGAGAGGTATTAGATATATAGTTACTATTAGTCCTACCTTAGTTGTGGTATTGTAATAGTATGCATTCTCTCCTTAGTTGTGGTATTAGTCTCATCTAAAAAAGGATAAGAAGATTGCAGCGATGATGTGGCATTGTTGAGGTGGTGCTGGTTCTGGGCCTCCTTGCTAGGCCATTGTTCGGGCCCAATAAAGGAGAGGGCTTGATCTGTGGGCCCTGTAGAGCGGGCCCATGAGCCTGTGCTTACCCACTTGGGCCGCTGCAAGAGCCTATGCGGGTCTGGTCCGATCCGGTATAATTTTTGCACCCACACATACGACGACCGTAATCCTTCCCCACAAGTTTCTTTGAGATCCGAAAATTGGGGGGGGGGGGGGGGGGGGGGCAACTGCCCCCCCTGGTTCCTATGTGGCTCCGCCAAATTGTGCCTAGTACCATAGGTGGTGCGACTGATGGGGAAAATTTTTAGCACATCCTGCATACGTTGGGGACCACTACCCCCATGTGATGGGACCTGCTACCCTCATATCTCTTGAATTACAGTGGGCCTCGCGGTTGTAGCGTACACATGTGATGGGGTTTGCTACCCTCACACCTCGATAGAGCAACCGTGCGTTAAAAAAGGTGACACATGTCAAATCCGGATAGGCCAGGGAGGTCTCCGTTTTAGTTGTTTAGCCCGATCTCAACCCGGGCTTAAAAATCAAACACCCCGTGCAGAGAGAGAGAAGGGGGGGCACAGTTGCTTGAGTGCGAGCGTTTTCGGAGAGGAACCGACATTTGAGGTTGCCACATGACACCCGGCCAGTATGACTGCGTGTGGGCCTGTGGCTAGAGATGATAAGGATATTTCACTAAATTGCTAGGACAAGGTTATGGGTCCTTGTTCCGCTCTTGAGGCCGAGATTTTGGTTATGAAGGAAGGGATTCTCCTTCTATTCAAAATTAACGCAAACAAAGTAGTCCTGTAGGGAGATAATTTCTCAGTGATGAAACTCCGGTAGGATGGGGATGCTACCCATCCATGGAATATCCATAATAATATTATGGAGTGCATAAGATACCTGAAATTGTTTCTGTGTTTGCAGATTCAACATGTTTTAAGATATGTTAACCAGGTTGCTCACTAGATTACGGCTCTTACGTTGGAGCTGAGACAGGATTATAATCCTATTGTTTTACCTGATGTCATCACTAATTTGGTTTCTTCGGATTGTTATTAGTCTGTAATCGAGGAAGGGTCTTCCTCTGTTCGTTTTAACCAAGATGATCTGGTCTGTATTGATTTTATTTATGGGTCTGGGGCACCTTGAATAGAACCCCCTTGGTTAATTGCAATAATAATAATAATAATAGGAGTTTTCTCCTCAAACCCTAGTCTCTCTCTCCCTCTCTCTTTTTTTTTTTTTAGAGAAATCCCTCGGAGAGAGGAGGGGTTAAGGCAACGACCCCAACTTGTGATTAAAAAGCCAGCCAAAACAAAATACCGATAGGTACAAAGAAAAAGCGAAAAAAGAAAACAAAAAATAGACCAAAACTCCCTCCTCAGAAGAAGGGGGAGAAGAACATTGCTACAAGAGAAGCTCTCCTACGGCTGAGCAGAGGGAACCAAGACTCTACAAGAATCCCGATCTTACAAAGAATCCCTTCCCAAGAGACCTTGTAGCCAGAGAAGATTCTCATGTTTCTCTCCAGCCAAATCAAAAAATTGTTGCCACCACCAGCAAATCCCACCCTACTTGTTTATCTGAAGCGATTGAGCATTTCCTCCAATGCATCCACAAAGCAACGAGCAAAGAAAAATCTCAGCGATGCACAGCTTCTCCTGGAGAAAATCCCAGATACGGGAGGCAAAGGGACATGTCAAGAGGAGGTGGTCTATTCCTTCGGGGGCTTCACCGCACATCGGGCAAACGAGGTCGATAATGGGGATGTTCCACTTAACCAAGTTGTCCTTCGTAAGAATTCCGTTGTTAATGACAAGCCAAGAGAAGATCTTAATCTTAAGGGGGGCTTTACACCTCCAAAGATGTTTAGCTATCGGGCATCTCCTCCCTCCATCATTCACGAAATGGTAGAAAGAGCGGACCATGAAGACTTCCTTCTTGTGCCACCTCCAAGCTAACTTGTTAGGGCTACTAGATAGAGGCATGTTAGACAAAAGGTTATCTAGCTGAGAAGGTTCCTGTTGCGCCTCCCTGCTAAGGGGCCTGAAGAACTTGACCGCCCAGCTCCCGCCTCTCCCTCGGCGGAAGAAGGAGCTGACATAACCAGATATGAGTCTAGCGTGTGCAAAAGCTTCCGGCAGCAACATCCGCAGGGAGTAGTCCCCCAACCAGATGTCCTCCCAGAATCTCGTAGTGCACCCATCCCCAACTACAATGTTCATACCGCAAGCAAAAGCTTCTCTGACCTTTGCCAACCCTCGCCAGAAGGAAGAGATCTTCCTGGATCTTCTACCCCTCGCCTAAAAAGTTGATGATTTTTTAAAGTAACGACCTTGAATGATATGTGCCCAATTATCTTTCGAGGAGGAATGCAATTGCCACCACCATTTACCGAGCATCGCCACATTAAAGTCCCTCAAATCGAGAACCCCCAGGCCTCCTTGCTCCCGGGTCTTGCATACCCACCCCCACTGCATAAGCATAAATGCTGATTTGCCTGGAAGGTTCCCTTTCCAGAGGAAATTCCTCCTCACTTTGTCAATCCTCTTCACCACCCATTCTGGGAGGAAGAAAAAGGAAAGGAAATAGGAAGGGATGGCTGAAAGCACCGAGTTCACCAGGGTGATCCTTCCTCCTGAAAAGACGCACAAGCTTTTCTAGGAAGCCAACCTGTGCTCCACCTTCTCTATTACGATCTCCCAATCGCACCTCCGCAGAGCACGCCTGGCTAGCGACAGTCCCAAGTACTTTAACGACCATCTCCCCACCTGGCAATTAAGCAGGCCCACTAACCGCTTACCGAGTCTCGGGTCCCCTCCAAGGCTAAATACCGTCGACTTGGAGAAGTTGATGGATAATCCCGACACCTGCTCGAAGGAATAAAGAATGACTTTTAATCACGATCACTTGTACTTCATCCGCCCTGCAAAAAAGCAAAGTGTCATCCACAAATTGGAGATTCGACACCTCCCAATCCGCTTCCCCAAGATGAAGAAGAATCCCGCTAATGCGAGATTGAGCAAGCATGCCGTCCAAGATGTCCGCTGGAAGAATGAAAAGCAAGGGCGACAAGAGGCACCCCTGCTTAAGGCCCCTCTTCATCTTAAAATGACCGTCGTTCTCTCCGCCAATCAAGCAAGAAAGTTTAGAAGAAGACAAGCAAGCGCTGACCCACCGACGCCACTCGGAGGAGAACCCTTAGCCCCAAGGACTTGCTCCAAAAATGACCAACGCAAACGGTCAAAAGCTTTCTCAAAATCAAGCTTAATAAGTAACCCCTCCTTTTTCTTCTCCAGCAGGTGAAAGATAACCTCTTGAGCCGAAGCCACACTATCCTGGGTGTTTCTTCCCCGAATGAAAGCCGATTGGTTATAACTGACATGGTTCCCAATGATCGAACCGAACCGGATGGCAAGCATCTTAGTCACTATCTTGTAGACGCAGTTAGAGAGGCTGAAAGGCCTAAACTCCCCGATCTTTTCTCCCTCTCCCTTCAAGTACATGAACCAATAGCAATAAGACACCCAAAGTGATCCCGCAAAAAGTACATACGTACGCAGTCCTAGCCTGTTGCGTAGTACGATCTAGAGAGCTGTTGAAATAGAATTTTAATTCAACCGGATCCGGAGGTACCCATCGAACCCCAATAGTCGATACAAGTAGTCCCCGGATGACCTTCACCAGAAGCTTTCTTTCATTTTTTTTTTTTTTTTGGCAATTTAAAGCTTTCTTCAAGCAGGGCTTAGTCACCTTTCTTGACTCTTGCCTGCACAAAGGGACCCACTGGGGGAACAAGACTGGAGTACGTGTTTGTGGTACTAAATACTTCTGCTCTACGTAGGGGGGGGGGGGGAGGGGGGGGAGAGAGAGAGGAAGAGAGAGAGAGAGAGAGAGAGAGGTTGGTCTGATGACAAGTCGCTATAGGGTTCGATACAAAGTAGGGAGAAACAGGTTACAGGCGCCATCCGGTGCGTTTGTCGGAGTCGTGACCGCTTGAGAGAGAGAGAGAGAGAGACAGAGAGGTTCCACCCTCCCCCCGTTCTCTCCCACAAATAAGAGGGGGAGCTCTGCAGCCAACAAACCTCTCGGGCCATGGGGCATCACTCCTGCTGCAACCAACAGAAGGTTAAGAGGGGTCTGTGGTCTCCTGAAGAGGACGAGAAGCTCGTCAGATACATCACCACCCATGGCTATGGTTGCTGGAGTGAAGTCCCTGAGAAAGCAGGTCCCTCCCCCTCGCCCCCCCCCCCCCCCCCCTCTCTCTCTCTCTCTCTCTCTCTCTCTCTCTCTCTCTCTCTCTCTCTCTCTCTAACATGCACATACAAATTCAATTGTCTCCTCTCAGAGTGAGATAAGGCTTCTGAGACAAGTTTTGCTGGCTATACATTATTTTCAATTCCGGTTCTCTCTCTCTCTCTCTCTCTCTCTCTCTCTCTCTCTCTCTCTCTCTCTCTCTCTCTCTCTCTCTCTCTCTCTCTCTCTCTCTCTCTCTCTCTCTAAATAATCAGGGTCATAGTGGGTCACCAAGCACTCTTACTTGTATCTTAATTTTTCGTTTATCTTAAGTCGCACACAGGGCTCCAAAGATGCGGCAAGAGCTGCCGCTTGCGATGGATCAACTACTTGAGGCCCGACATTCGACGGGGGAGATTTACGCCGGAGGAGGAGAAGCTGATAATTAGCCTCCATGGAATTGTTGGGAACAGGTTTGAAGATCCCACGCAACCACGATTATCCTTCTTGCTCATTGAATCCTGTGTTGAAGATTCAACTCTGCAAGCCATCTGATTATTGAATTAAACTTTCCTTCGTATAGCCGTTACGTATGTTGCATCAAAATATATTATAATTGATGATTCATCTATCTATATAGTTTTTAATCATGATTGAAATATAACTAGCATGCAGGAGTAATAAGTTTTATAATTTTTTACAAGAATAATAGAGAGAGAGAGTTTAGATAGGGCCTGTGTGGTCAAAGCGTGCCAGATGTTATCTTAAGAATCTGCTTTCCTGTTGCATCAACTTCGTAGTACATATTGCATGCAGCTGTTAATTTATTAAAGTTTTCACATTTAAATGGATTAATCCTTGTTTTTCGATCAATTCTCTAATTCATGGAAATGTCATCTTGAGAGCTAGGTTTCAAATGCCTTTACCAATTGGAATTTAACCTCGATCATGATTTTTAACTATGAAAGTCATCTAATTATTTAATTAAACATTCAATTAGATGGAGCTTAGCATCCCTAGCCTTTAGCTATGTTGCATCAAAACATATTATAATTGATGATTCAGCGATCTATATAGTTTCTAATTATGATTAAAATATAACTAGCATGCAGGAGTAATAAGTTCTATAATTCATATAAGAATAACATAGAGAAAGTAATCAAGGAGGGAGACAACCTCATAATATGATCACTCTTTTGTTGGATAGGATTATTCTCATCCCATGGAAAATCCTCAATTAATTGTAACAACTATTTTAAGTTGTATGATCCACTTGATTGTATATCCTCATTTCTAGAAGAGGCCAGAAGCATCTACGTACTTATCCCTTGGTTGTCTATCAAGATTAGGGTAGTTAACGCTGGCTATGGTAGTTGGTTCGTCATTCCAATTGTACCCAGCTAATTATCTTGATCTTCAATGGGTAACCCTAGGCTATCTAGTTTGCCAAAAAACTAAAAACAAAGAGAGAGTTTAGATAAGGCATGTGAAGACGAAGCACGCCAGATGCTGTCCTAAGAATCGATCTGCTTCTCTATTGCATCAACTTCGTAGTTGCATGTAACTGTTAATTGTTTAAACTTTTCATGTTTAATTGGATTAATCCATGTTTTTCTCTAATTCATGGAAATTCCATTTTGAGACCTAGGTTTCAAATGCCTTTCCCGATTGGAATCTAACCTCGATCGATCATGGAGTTTTTTATAGATGGGCTCACATAGCAAGCCACTTGCCGGGGAGAACCGACAACGAGATCAAGAACTACTGGAATTCCTGGATTAAAAAGAAGATTAGGAAGCCGGCCCCGACACCAGCAACAAGCCCCCCGATGAGCGCAGACCTCCTCCAATCCGGTTACAACCCCCTTGATTCAATCATGAACCAAGCCTTCACGGCAAAGCAAGCCAATGAACCCATGTTTCCAGCTCATTGCCCCGTGTTCATGTTCGACCCCGGGGCAGGCGATAGCGGCCGAGGCAGCAGCGTCTCCGGGGAGCTTGCTCCAGAAGCCCTAACCCTAGATTCCGACATGTGGAACCCTAACAACAATCAAGACCACGCATTGTCCCCTCTCTTCACCTTCACACCCAGCATGGGCTCCAACTATCTGCCGCAGCTGGTCGACGGCATCGGAAACATGATGCCCATGGAGTCACAGCCCAGCTGCTTTGCAGATGATGGAGTCACAAGCAGAGAGTGCTTTGAGAAGCAGGAGCTGAGTGAATGGATTGAGTCACAGCAGTACCCTGCCCTTCTTGCATGGGACCAAGTCCAAGCACAGATTGGTGGTGATGCCTTTCCTTCAGCTCCTTCTAACATCCAAACCATGGTTGATCCATTCCCTTGACACCTCTCTCTCTCTCTCTCTCAAGGAATGTTGAATGGTAAAGTCTCTCTCTCTCTCTCTTTCTCTCTCTCTCTAATAAGGGGTTGTAAAAAAAATTGATGAAGGCATTGAGCATACATGGGTGTAATATACTGCAAAGAAAATTGAAGGGCACAAAGGGGGGGCCAACAAGTAGTTGTTGATGTATACTAATTAATTTGTATGGGTGTAATGTGGAATGGTGAGGGCTCCACTTTTCTCACTTTATCAAGGGCCTGGCCTTTTTCTCGTGAGTAGGAATGCATGGACTCTGGATGCCTTCTCCTCTTAGCACCCAAAGGCCCAAGCATGATGAAAGATGGGGTGCCCCGACTCCATTATCATTTTCGGCAACTGGCGGAATCCCGGTTCTTCCTCCTCTCAGTTAAGAACCCCTGTGAACTGTTCAGCGCACCCCCCCCTGCATGCATGTCTTTGCATGGAGTGGGGGCACCTCTCATTGATCCTTCTTATCCCCCTAACTGTGGGGACCTACCCTTGTTCATTATGGATCAGGAAGAATGTTTTCATTGATAGGGGGGGAGGATATATAGCTAGCTAGCCCTCCTCTTAGGAGGACAGCCTTTTGCTGACGTGGCAGCTGCCTGCTTCTTTATGGGTTTTTTTTTTTGCGGGACCGGCCAGGCGATCACAGGATAAGGGTGCCAGAGCAAGGGCTCGAACTCGAAGAGGTCCAAAGATCGAAACGGGGGTGGCAACAACTGCTATTTATTAACCCCATAATCCCGTGAACATGACATCAATTAATGGCATGGATTCCCACGCACAAACAAGGCACGATGGCCTTGAGGGAACGTTCATGCTCCACGGTGTCAATATCAGGAGCCGAACAGGGGACCTCTCCAGTTTGAAACAGAGGAAGCACCAACAAGCACCCACCAAGGGATAGGGGTAAGCAACCGATGTTTTGGTGAGGAGGTTGTGGGTCGTTTATATACAACCTTGGTCCTCCCATTATAAGCCAGCCAGTTTTGTAAGGCGGCAGATATCCAAGCGTCTGGGTTCTTCTCATTGAAGATCGAAACGGGAGAGGTAGCAGTTGTTACTTATTAATTTCAAAATCCCATGAGCATGATATCAACGGTAAAGATTCGCACGAGCAAACAAGGCACGGTGGCCTTGAGGGAAAGTTTGTTCTACGGTGTCCATACCGGGAGTCAAACAAGAAATATCTCCAACATGGGAGAGAGGCCAGAATTAGGTACCACCAGGTACCCATCATGGGATAGGCCAGGGGACGTTGGTAAGCAATGCTTTTGTGAAGGCCAGGTTATGGGTTCATGCAACTCTCCTCCCCGCCATTTATCCAGGAGTGAAGTGGAAATTGCCGAGCGGATCAGGCTCATGATTCCCGAAGGACGAATTAGTCTGAGCCTGAAGTGAGTCAGTGCCCGAAAGGTTTCGGGACATCCGCCAAGTACCACCAAGCCTAAAACCCGTTGGCCTTTGTAGTTGGCTATGGCGCCATTGCATTCCAAGCATAGGCGTGACACAAGGTGGAATACGAATTATGTCATCATGAAGATGTCAACTCATTCGATCTTTATTCTAGTGATATGATGTTTTACCACCCAACAAAATTCTTGAGTAAGACTGCCAACAACTTAATTCGCTAATTTACTTGGATTGTGAAAATAATTTCTTGAATTTACGATTGTGTCCCTGCCAGTACCCACACTTAGAGAAATCTCTCCAAGTGGTACGTACTTTGTAACTTGAATTTCTTGAATATTCGATCTTTGTAACTTTGTAATTAAAGGGATCAATAAAATCATGCTTAAATGTAATATGTTGTGTCAAAGCTAGATTTGAATGAGTAGATTATGCAGTAACAATGTGTTGGGTTGTGCAAATCACAAGCAATTTTGTGAGCTTTTAGGATATTGCTTTTGTACTTGGTGTTTCTAAATTAGGCATGGTTTATAATCATCTGCAAACTAAAATTTGGCATAAGTTCATGCTCCATAATGCAACTTTGGCATGGTTTCAAGCCGTCTCCAACTGAATTGTGGCACGGGTTCAAACCGTTTCATACCGTGAAGTAGGCATCGTTTCAAATTGTCCCAAAGCTAAATGTTGGAACGGTTTGGAACTGTTTCCAAATTGATTTTTGGCACGGTTTTAAACCGTCCCATATTATCGATCGGTTTGGCATGGTTTTGCTCCGTCCCAAAACTTTCGCGACACATCAATTAGGCATAGTTATAAACCATGCCAGATATTGTTAGGAACGGTCAAAAACTATGCCAAAAATGATAATTTGGTGCACTCAAAGTAAAAAGAAATTGTTGCAAATGATTTGAACATTTCTATCCCTGGTTTTCCTTTTGGTTCCACTTCCTTTTCGAATCTTCTTTGAAATTTTATTGATTTGGATCGCTCCTAGTGCAGTGGTAGAAAATTCTTGAAAGGTCTTTGTTGGTTGTATTGGAGTAGATTCCTTAGGTCCATCCATAGGCCTGGAGTGGTAGGTGGCTCAAAGGAACGGGAGCTTGCAATTGCAAGTGCAAGTTGGGAAAAGAAGCTAGTGGTGCCTATGAGGGCGGAGGTGGAAAGTGAGATTATAAGAAAATGAGGTTACAGAAGATTGCAAGTGACGGTGCGTGGATTCGTTCAAGCAATATCGTGGGACACGGAGATGTTGGGTTGTGAATCATCGTAAATCATCCCGGATACCGGGTAACCCGGTTACACCTTGCACTACAAAAAAAACAGTTATTACCGACGGACAATATCCGTCGGTAATATTAACATTCCGTCGGTAATATTTTATAGCGACGGAAGATATTTCCGTCGCCAGCTGTCGGGAAAAAAGGTGTTGGGGAAAATAATACGACGGACCAAATATTACCGTCGGTAATAATAATTAATACCGACGGTAATATAAAAGCCGTTGGTAAGATTTAAACAATTAAAAATTAATATAATATATTATTACCGACGATACATAATAATCCGTCGGTAATATATAAGACTTTTACCGACGGTTATAATATTACCTGTCGGTACGTAATACTTTATATATTACCGACGAATACATAGTTCCCGTCGGTAATAATATATATATTACCGACGGCTATATATTTCCAGTCGGCAATAATATATATATTACCGACGGATATTATATTCCGTCGGCAACTTATTTATAATTTTTAAAAAAATAAAAACTTTAGTACCGACGGAATAATTAATTTCCGTCGGTAATAAGTATGTTTTTTTTTAATAAATTTACCTAAATAATGTTATTTAATTCATGTGATTTACAACAACACCACAATATATTACCATAATTTATCAAATATTACCATAATTTATAAAATATTACCGCAAATTTTAAAATATTACCTAAATTGATAAAAAAAATTACAGCAAATTATCAAATAATAACCACATATTACAAAATAATATTTACACAATCCAAAACTGAGAGATGCTCTATCTCAACCACCCCCGCCCGCCACCAACGTTGGTGCTCTCATCGATCCCCTGACGCCGCCCTGCTCCTGCAATTAACATGTATTTGTTAAAAAAATGGTTTATATCTATAACTGAGTCTAAGCGTTAAAAAATCATAAGTTAGTGTGTTTCGGTTTTGAAATAGGTTTGGATTCGATCGGATCGGCATCCGATAATTCGAAGTTGGAATTATTCCGTATTTCGGACTTGCGAGCGAGTTCTAATTGGATATATATTTGACCAATTTACGCTCTGATTCACCGATTTAGAGTCTAAGTGTTGAAAAATCATAAGTTAGCATGTTTCGGATATGAAATAGGTTTGGATTCGATCCGATCGTCATCGGATCGGCATCCGATAATTCGAACTTGGAATTATTCCGTATTTCGAACTTGCGAGCGAGTTCTAATTGGATATTTGACCAATTTACGTTCCGATTCACCGATTTAGAGTCAAAGTGCTGGAAAATGATAAGTTAGCGTGTTTCGGATTTGAAATAGGTTTGGATTCGATCGGATCATCATCGGATCGGCATCCGATAATTCGAAGTTGGAATTATTCCATATTTCGGACTTGCGAGCGAGTTCTAATTGGATATTTGACCAATTTACGATCCGATTCACCGATTTAGAGTCTAAGTGTTGGAAAATCATAAGTTAGCGTGTTTCGGATATGAAATAGGTTTGGATTCGATCCGATCGTCATCGGATCGGCATCCGATAATTCGATGTTGGAATTATTCCGTATTTCGGACTTGCGAGCGGGTTCTGATTGGATATTTGACCAATTTACGCTCCGATTCACCGATTTAGAGTCTAAATGTTGGAAAATCATAAGTTAGCGTGTTTCGGATTTAAAATAGGTTTGGATTCGATCGGATCATCATCGGATCGACATCCGATAATTCGAAGTTGGAATTATTCCGTATTTCGGACTTGCGAGCGAGTTCTAATTTATTTGACCAATTTACGCTCCGATTCACCGATTAAGAGTCGAAGTGTTGAAAAATCATAAGTTAGCGTGTTTCGGATATGAAATAGGTTTGGATTCGATCCGATCGTCATCGGATCGGCATCCGATAATTCGAACTTGGAATTATTCCGTATTTCGGACTTGCGAGCGGGTTCTAATTGGATATTTGAGCAATTTACGCTCCGATTCACCGATTTAGAGTCTAAGTGTTGGAAAATCATAAGTTAGCGTGTTTCGGATATGAAATAGGTTTGGATTCGATCTGATTGTCAGCGGATCGGCATCCGATAATTCAAACTTAGAATTATTCCGTATTTCGGACTTGCGAGCGGGTTCTAATTGGATATTTGAGCAATTTACGATCCGATTCACCAATTTAGAGTCTAAGTGCTGGAAAATCAAAAGTTAGCGTGTTTCGGATTTGAAATAGGTTTGGATTCGATTGGATCATCATCGGATCGGCATCCGATAATTCAAACTTGGAATTATTCCGTATTTCGGACTTGCGAGTGGGTTCTAATTGGATATTTGAGCAATTTACGATCCGATTCACCGATTTAGAGTCTAAGTGTTGGAAAATCATAAGTTAGCGTGTTTCGGATTTGAAATAGGTTTGGATTCGATCGGATCGTCATCGGATCGGCATCCGATAATTCGAAGTTGGAATTATTCCGTATTTCGGACTTGCGAGCGGGTTCTAATTGGATATTTGACCAATTTACGCTCCGATTCACCGATTTAGAGTCTAAGTGTTGGAAAATCATAAGTTAGCGTGTTTCGGATTTAAAATAGGTTTGGATTCGATCGGATCATCATCGGATCGACATCCGATAATTCGAAGTTGGAATTATTCCGTATTTCGGACTTGCGAGCGAGTTCTAATTTATTTGACCAATTTACGCTCCGATTCACCGATTAAGAGTCGAAGTGTTGAAAAATCATAAGTTAGCGTGTTTCGGATATGAAATAGGTTTGGATTCGATCGGATTGTCATCGGATCGGCATCCGATAATTCCAAGTTGGAATTATTCCGTATTTCGGACTTGCAAGCGGGTTCTAATCGGAAATTTGAACAATTTACGATCCGATTCACCGATTTAGAGTCTAAGTGTTGGAAAATCATAAGTTAGCGTGTTTCGAATATGAAATAGGTTTGGATTCGATCGAATCGTCATCGGATCGGCATCCGATAATTCCAAATTGGAATTATTCCGTATTTCGGACTTGCGAGCGGGTTCTAATCGGATATTTGAACAATTTACGATCCGATTCACTGATTTAGAGTCTAAGTGTTGGAAAATCATAAGTTAGCGTGTTTCGGATATGAAATAGGTTTGGATTCGATCGGATCGGCATCCGATAACTCCAAGTTGGAATTATTCCGTATTTCGGACTTGCGAGCGGGTTCTAATCGGATATTTGAACAATTTACGATCCGATTCACCGATTTAGAGTCTAAGTGTTGGAAAATCATAAGTTAGCGTGTTTCGGATATGAAATATGTTTGGATTAATTCGATCGGATCGTCATCGGATCAGCATCCGATAATTCCAAGTTGGAATTATTTCGTATTTCGGACTTGCGAGCGGGTTCTAATTGGATATTTGAACAATTTACGATCCGATTCACCGATATAGAGTCTAAGTGTTGGAAAATCATAAGTTAGCGTGTTTCGGATATGAAATAGGTTTGGATTCGATCGGATCGGCATCCGATAATTCGAACTTGGAATTATTCCATATTTCGAACTTGCGAGCAGGTTCTAATTGGATATTTGACCAATTTACAATCCGATTCACCGATTTAGAGCTAAGTGATTGAAAATCATAAGTTAGCGTGTTTCGGATTTGAAATAGGTTTGGATTCGATCGGATCGTCATCGGATCGGCATCCGATAATTCAAATTTGGAAATATTTCGTATTTCGGACTTGTGAGCGGGTTCTAATCGGATATTTGACCAATTTACGCTCCGATTCACCGATTTAGAGTCTAAGTATTGGAAAATCATAAGTTAGCTAGCGTGTTTCGACTATGAAATAGGTTTGGATTCGATCGGATCGTCATCGGATCGGCATCCGATAATTCCAAGTTGGAATTATTCCGTATTTCGGACTTGCGAGCGGGTTCTAATCGGATATTTGAACAATTTACGATCCGATTCACCGATTTAGAGTCTAAGTGTTGGAAAATCATAAGTTAGCGTGTTTCGGATATGAAATAGGTTTGGATTAATTCGATCGGATCGTCATCGGATCGGCATCCAATAATTCCAAGTTGGAATTATTCCGTATTTCGGACTTGCGAGCGGGTTCTAATTGGATATTTGAACAATTTACGATCCGATTCACCGATTTAGAGTCTAAGTGTTGGAAAATCATAAGTTAGCGTGTTTCGGATATGAAATAGGTTTGGATTCGATCGGATCGTCATCGGATCGGCATCCGATAATTCGAAGTTGGAATTATTCCGTATTTCAGACTTGCGAGCGGGTTCTAATTGGATATTTGAACAATTTACGATCCGATTCACCGATTTAGAGTCTAAGTGTTGGAAAATCATAAGTTAGCGTGTTTCGGATTTTAAATAGGTTTGGATTCGATCGGATCGTCATCGGATCGGCATCCGATAATTCGAACTTGGAATTATTCCGTATTTCGGACTTGCGAGCGGGTTCTAATTGGATATTTGAACAATTTACGATCTGATTCACCGATTTAGAGTCTAAGTGTTGGAAAATCATAAGTGTGATAATATGATCTAAACTCAAATTAGTAAGATTCATATTTTTTGTTAATATTGTAAAGATTAGTAAGTACCTGATCATGAGGATGAGCCACCGCTAGACCGGCTTATGAATTCATAAAATTTACGCTCCAGTTCCCTGCGAGCTTCTCTTTCCTCATCGAGGGCCTTCTTCTCCGCCTAAACCCTCTGCTCGAGGGCCTGCCTCTGCTCTCGCTCCGCCTCAATCCTCTGCTCGAGGGCCTGCCTCTGCTCTCGCTCCGCGTCTAGCACAGACTGCAGCTGAGTGATAGCACCGGTCTGGGTGTCCCGTGCCCTCGAGCGCATACCCTCTCGTCCAAAGTAGGAGGAGGGCGTGACTCCAAGGCCCGTACAGAGGACACGGCAGTGCGTGGCAGGTCTCAGCACAGTATCCATCGCTGAGTCGACAGATACTGAGCTGGAGGAGGAGCCGGCCTCGCCCGACGGGGTCACCAGAAGTCGCATCCTCTCCTATATAAAAACAACCAATGATATTTTATGGCATATGTATAAGAATATATTAACAGTAATTTAATTACTTACCACTTGCGAGGCAACCCTGTCGTCCAGAAATGCCCCATCGATACGCCGCCTCCTAGAGGCCTCAAAAAGGTCAATCCTATTAGGCTCGTGGCCCAAGGACTGTGTCTGTTGGACCTATAAAATAAATAGATGAGTTAATATAACATGTATAGAGCTTTAAATAATAACAATGTTTGTATCATTTACCAGCTGCTGGGTAAGCTGGGGCATGGAGGTCCTCCCCTTTATTAGAGTTGGTGTCGTCGAGGCACTTCTATCTGCTTGCCTATAGCAGATTTCGCCTGTGTCAATCGATTAAATTTTGAAACATCAATACACATTTTTAGTATAACATTAAAACAAGTACGAATCAAAAAAATTATAATTATACCTGAAAGTGAGGGGTGGCCCAGTGAGCGACCAAAAACTATAGAACGTGTAGCGGTGGCGCATCTCTCGTCCCGGCCGCAGCCTGTACCTCCTCAGCCGGCTGGCCGACCAAGTAACCGTAGAGCTGGTAGAGCTCGGGACGGTAATCCCTGTACCGCTTACCCATCATCTTCCACAAGTCCTCCCGATGGGTGTCGGTTTCCATGTTCTCCCATTTAAATTTCTCCTGTAAAATTAATTTAGAAACAAGTCATTTTATCAAATCAAATTATAAAGAAGTACGATATTATTCTAAAATGCTTTAATGAAACTAACGTACCAAAAACTGCTGATACATCCTCTCCTTATAGGATGCATCAATGTTCTTCCACCCCCTTAACCCCACAATCGGGGCATTCCTCTCCTCCCGTACTATAATACCGACCCACGTGGCGGCGTCAGAAGCGTGCTCGCCCACAAAGGTCCTGCCGCTCCACTGTAGGGAAAGCGACTCGTGTAAGGCCGACAAGCGTCGGGCCGTCGTCACGCCCCGATCGCCTATGTGCCTGGTGATCCTCGACCCTGCAAATAAAATATACATCAGTACTAAAGAAGTATTTACAACATGTATAAAACTTTAGATCTAAACATTACCTGTGGGCGTAGACGCTGTAGCCGAGTACTGAGCACTGCTCGAAGCTCCGGAGGCTGCGACCACATCAGGAGCTGGTGTGGAGAGAGGAACAGCACTACCAGATCCGGACGGCTCAGCCTCGGACCCTGGGGTGGCAGCCGGAGCGCTCCGAGCTACCCCACCCCTGCCTCTACGAACATATGACCGTGATGCCATCTGAAACAGTTTAATTTACATATGAAACAGTAAGATTTTCATATGAAACAGTTTGATTTACATATGAAACAGTATGATTTATGAAACAATATGAAACAGTTTGATTTACATATGAAACGGTATGATTTACATATGAAACAATATAAATTAATATGATATACATATGAAATAATATGATTTATATATGAAACAATTTGATTTAAATATGAAATAATTTGATTTACATACGGTCTAGTCATTTTCTGTCTCATCTCTGTCACTCTCATCGCATCCCTCTTCTATCATTTGATCTGTATTCGCTGTCCAGTTTATATTGTCGACATCTTCATTTTCGTCGTGCACTGCGTCGACAATGATTATCTCATCATTCTGGTATGCATCCAAATCATCATCGACGACCCCCGCATCCTTGTCTCCCATGTCATAAAAATCTCTGTGTGGTGACCTGACTACAATTTGCTAACCTGGAGAGGTATTATCCAGTGCATAAAATATCTGTTGCGCTTGAGAGGCAAGAATGAATGGATCTTCATATTGGGTATTCAATCTCTTGCCAGTGTTGATGCTGATAAAACCGTATTTGTCGATATTATAACCAGTCCCGCAATTATTAACATCATACCAATCGCATTTGAATAATACGATCCGATTTTGGCCAAGGAATTTAATCTCGAGAATCTCGTTGAGGACGCCGTAGAAGTCGATATTTTCTAATTCTTCTTGCTCACTGTTGACGACAACCCCACTATTTTGGGTTCTTCATGATTTTTCACTATCTTTCATCCGAAATCTATAACCGTTCACGATATAACCATCGTACGATATTGCATCTTGTAAATGACTACAAGATAAGCGCCAGAGATCCTCATTCATCAGCGGATCGTGGTTGTCGTGCAACTCTTGTGCCTATAATAACCATATGACATTCATGATATGAACATATAATTATTGTTCGGTAATGGATGTCAATGAAATTCAGTAATGATGTGAATACTTACGTGTTTCTCGAACCACGATGGGAATTCACGATCATAAATTTGGGGAGCATTTCGAGTACCCCGATTATTAATGATGGCTTTATGCTTCCTGTTTTACAGGTTATGAATTAGATTATAATTAGCACATATACTTAATGAATGGACTGAAAGAATGAGTAAATGATCGTAAAATGCTTACTCAATGAATGGCCACACTTCATCACATTGGCGCAATACATACATATGTGCCTGTTGAATCTCATCTACAGACAATCGACGGGTTTTGCCTCCTCCTACAGATCTACCCATTTCGGCAAATATAGACAGACCCCCATCGAAGTCTATTGGACCACCGTCATAGTTCTGCTCAAGTTGATTGAATCGCGTGTCTATACCATGTAGGTATCTTGAGCAGAATGTTAGACATTCTTCTGCTAGGTATCCTTCAGCAATTGATCCCTCCGGACGACTTTTATTACGAACATATGATTTCAATGTTCGCAAGTACCTAATTTGAGAAAAAATTATTTGGATGAATATATCAAGAACGATCAAATACATTGTGTGAATGAGACGAGACGATTACCTCTCGATAAAATACATCCAGCAGTAATGAACTGGGCCGCCGAGTTTGGCCTCATTTGCCAAGTGAACGGTCAAATTCACCATGACATCAAAGAAAGAAGGTGGAAATATCATCTCTAGCTTGCACAATGTAAGCGCAATATCCCTCTCCATCTGTTCAAGTTGGTCCACTCTAAGTACCTTCGAGCACAACTGTCTGAAAAAAGTGATGAGCTCAATTAACGGACCGGACACCTGTTCGGTTAAATTCTCACGTATAACAAGAGATAACAATCGCTGTATAAGAACATGACAATCGTGGCTCTTTAATCCAGACAACTTCCGGCCGTTCTCTTACATGCATCATGCGATATTCGAAGAATAACCGTCTGGCGTTTTCACAGACTGTAGGAATGCATATAAGGCTGCCTTTTGCTGTGAGCTCATGGTGTAGCATGCAACTGGCAACACATACTTATCCCCATCTCTTGGGGATGAAGTGATTTTCGGAAACCCAACTCCTTAAGATCGAGACGAGATTTAAGATTATCCTTCGTCTTACCGTCGAGATTCAGCAGTGTTGCTATAATGTTGTCATACATATTTTTCTCGATATGCATGACATCCAAGTTATGCCGCAAGAGTAGGCTGCTCCAGTACGGTAGTTTAAAGAAAATACTCTTCTTCTTCCAGTTATGTTCACGCGTAGAATCTTCATGCGTTCTCTTCTTTTTACCTTTCCCAAGTGTCACGGCATCAAGCTGATCCAATTCGCACAAGACTTCTACCCCCGAAAGCTGCTCCGGGGCCTTTGCAAGTTCCTTCTTGCCGTTGAAAGCTCTTTTGTTCTGCCTCCATTATGGCCGTCAACAAGGAATCTTCGATGGCCCATATAACAGAACTTGCCTCCGTTCTTCAACCGTAATGAATCTGTCTCCTTATTGTATGTAGGGCACGCCAATTTTCCTTTAGTACTCCACCCGGATAAGTTGGCATATGCAGGAAAATCGTTGATGGTCCATAGAAGTGTCGCATGCATCCGAAAATTCTGGCGCAACGAGGCATCATACGTATCAGCCCCAACTTCTCATAACTCGTTCAACTCCTCAATCAACGGCTGCAAGTAAATGTCAATATCATTACCAGGCGACCTGGGTCCGGGAATGAGCAAGGAGAGCATTGTGCATGGCTTTTTTAAGCACATCCAGGGAGGCAAATTGTATGGAACTAGGACAACTGGCCAAATGCTGTATGACACACTCATATTCCCAAAGGGATTGAAGCCATCGCTAGCAAGCCCTAACCTGACGTTGCGAACTTCACATGCGAATTCAGGATAGGTATGATCAAAATCTTTCCACGTTAGAGAGTCGGCCGGATGTCTCATAATCCCGTCATCTGTACATTCTCGTGCATGCCACCTCATGTGCTCAGCAGTCTTCGATGACATAAACAACCTCTGAAGCCTGTCCCTAAGCGGGAAGTATAGGAGAACCTTTGCAGATACATTTTTCTTCCTTCGACTAGTACTAGACTCGGCATACGTCTCTTTATATCTCGTTGCTCTGCATATGTGGCATGACCGCGCATGTTCGTACTCTTTCCGGTACAACATACAATCGTTCACGCATGCATCAATTTTCTCATAACCCAGACCGAGATCTTTAATTGTCTTCTTCGCCTCGTAGAATGATTTCGGTACTGTCTCACCCATAGGAAAAGCCTCTTTCAGCAACTCTACCAACATATTAAATGACTTATTACTCCAACCATTGAGGCACTTCAAATGAAGAAGCTTTACAGTGAAAGAGAGTTTTGAAAACTTCTCACACCCCGGGTATAGAGGTTGTTCGGCATCTTTAAGCAATCTGTAGAACTTGTCCGCTTCGATATTGGGCTGATCACCTGACGGTGTTTCCGTGCCTATTCCACCTTGCAAATCATGTATCATACCCTGCATGTCATCGTCATCGTCTGTAGTAATATTATCATCAACGATCACTGTGTTTGAAGTTTCACCGTGAGCTACCATGGGGACTGCATCTAGCTCCTCACCGTACGAGAACCAACGGGTATAGCTAATGTCAATGCCACGCATTACCAGATCAACCTCACATTCCTCTTGAACCTTCCTAATCACCCTTCCGCAGTCTATACAGGGACACACAATTTTTCCATCAAGCGGTGCAAGATGCTCAAATGCAAAATCCATAAATTTCCTGACTCCTTCTCTGTACTCTTGGCTCATGCGATTCGAATTATGCATCCAACTCTTATCGATTGAAGACATCTTCGTCTATCTGGCTATACAACACCTGACATATAATTTCAAACAATGTTATAAGACTCCGCACAATTTCGGTTTCGGTTCCCGGGTATGGAACACCGAACCAAAACTTCTACAGGCCATCCACATCCCTAATGGATGGGTGTATTATGATGAGTAGACTAGTTACATAGTAAACCTAGGGTTGGTGGCCAGCATTTGAACTGCTGATAGTTCGAATGCTAGGCATAGCACCAAAGTTATGCAACAGTAAGTCAACAAGTCAGGGAGCCTCATCAAGTAAACACTTGGGGTCTGACGGTTCTCTCTGTCGCTCGAGTAGATTTATGGCTTTAGCATACCTCATATCACACCGAATTGACAAAAACCGACCATTTCGGTTTCGGTTTTGATTTTTCATAAACCGAAAAAAATATAACCGACAAAACCCACACCGAAATCGACCGACAAAACCGACGCTCACCCTAGTCTAAAAACTACATTTTGCCCCCCATTCCCCCATTTAATTCAATTTTGATAGGATAAAAATCAATGTTTTAAAACACAAAAACTCGACTCGACTCGAAACCTTAATGAGTCGAGTAGACTCGACAACTCGGCTAAAACCCGACAAAACTCGAGTCGGATCGAAACTCGAGTTTTGGACCGAGTCGGATCGAAACTCAGCCGAGTCGAGTCGACTCGGCGAGTTTTAAAACAGTGTAAAAATTACCAAATGAGGGAATTAACCAGTTTTGATAAGATAAAAATTACTCATATGAATGAATTGGAATAACTCATATGAATCGTATGATAATAACTCATATGAATGAATCGTATGAATGGATACATTCCCATTCGATTCCCCCCATTCAATTCAGTTTTGATAAGATAAAAATTATCAAATAAGTATGCAATTTTCATAAGGGAATTCAGTAGATGACAAAATTAGTATGCAATTTTGATAAGATAACATTTCAAACTTTAGTATGCAATTTGGAACAAATTAACCTAAGGGGGAAAGGGAGGAGGAGGAGGAGCTCACCAGCGATGGTCGGCAGGTCTCGAGAAGGAGGAGGAGCACTGGTGTCACAGTCGGTGGCGCGAGAAAGGGGAGGGGTGGCCGGAGGTGCAAGGGAGGGGATGGGTGGCCGGCCGGAGGGGGGGTTTAGATCGAGAGAGAGAGAAAGAGAGGTGAGGGGAGGAAGTAGAGAGAGAGAGAGAGAGGGAAGGCTAAGGAGGCCGGGGAGGGGGGGAGGAAATAGAGAGAGAGGGCCGGGAGGCCGGGGAGGGGCGGAGGTCGGGAGGGGGATGGGTGGCCAGGAGGGGGATGGGTGGCCGGAGGGGATCGCGGGGCTGCCGGAGGGGGACGGGGTCACCGGACGGGTCGGGTCGGTGAGAGAGAGAGAGAGATTGAGAGAGGGGCGCCGGAGGAGTTCGGTCGAAACACAAAAAGAAACGGGTGGCTGCGGTGTATATTAGAAGGGTTTTTACCGACGGAACTTATAAGTTCCGTCGGTATAATTACTTTATACCGACGGTAGGATAATTTCCGTCGGTAAAAATCAACGACAAAACTCAGGGTTCCATTTTTTTCCAGAGGCTCGGTTTTCACCCTGAGTTTCGTCGTGAAATTTTACCGACGGATATTTAATTCCCGTCGGTATCGTGCCGACGGCCATATAATTTCCGTCGGTATAATTTGTTATACCGACGGAAATATAACGTCCGTCGGTAAAAATCAACGACGAAACTCAGGGTTCCATTTTTTTCCAGAGGCTCGGTTTTCACCCTGAGTTTCGTCGTGAAATTTTACCGACGGATATTTAATTCCCGTCGGTATCGTGTCGACGGCCATATAATTTCCGTCGGTATAATTCGTTATACCGACGGAAATATAACGTCCGTCGGTAAAAATCGACGACGAAACTCAGGGTTCCATTTTTTCCAGAGGCTCGGTTATTACCTTGAGTTTCGTCGGGACAATTTACCGACGGATATTTAATTACCGTCGGTATTGTGCCGACGGACATATAATTTCTGTCGGTAAAATTAGTTATACCGACGGAAATATAATGTTTGTCGGTATAATATCATGACGAAACGCAGGGTGCCTTTTTTTTCCAGAGACTCGGTTTTTACCCTGAGTTTTGTCGTGCCATTGTACCGACGGACTTTATTTAGCCGTCGGTATAAAGTATTGTACCGACGAAGATATATATACCGTCGGTATAAAGCATTTTACCGACGAATACTATGTGACCGTTGGTAATAAATGTGCAAAAAAAATTAAAAAAATTGAAGTTATAATACCGACGGATATTATAGTCACCGTCGGTAAAAAGTATATTATTACCGACGGTGATAATAATGTCCGTCGGTAAAGAACCTATTTCTTGTAGTGTTGGTCCCTTAACTCGGTTATCGGTTAGCCCGAGTACGCCGTGGGTCGTAACCAAAACTGATTCATTTAAGGAGAGCATTGGCTCTCAATATTCCCCTAGGGGGAAGGTTTGAATGCATTGTTTTATATATTATGGGGTACGGGAACTACCGCAGTCAGTCAAACCTTCTACTGCCTCTGGGGACTAAGGAGCAGAATGGCCAGGCGAGGGCCTGCCATTCCAACCACTCCACCCACGCTCTATATGGATCCAGGGAGTAGCGACAAGGAATTGCAGGACCACCTGTGGTGTAATAATCGGTACATTTGATTTCAGGGCAGCCCAGTTTTATTATTATTTTATTATTGCTAAATTGATTGATTTGTTTTCTCATTTATGGTTGTCGATGGTGTGTACTTGAACATGAGTTGGACCGGGCAGTGGGCCCCGGGTCCGGGTCGCTAGGTGACACTGGAGGCATGGTGATCATTACACAAGCATGCGAGCACGTGTAACAAGGCATGGCATGAATATTTTTTATAATAATATAAATTAATTAAAATAATAGGTTTATTAGGAGTTAAGATAATAAAACTGAATCTTTTATTCTCTTAGTTCATTCTCTTTATTAAGAGTTAAAAGTCTTAACAATCTGATAGCCTTAACAACCGGATCTCTTCTTCCTTTATTCCTTCATCATTATTATGAAATAAAGGGGCTAACAACTTGTTTCCCCAACCCTCTTTATTACCATGAAAACACCATCTTTAGTACCATAACAGCAGCCCCCTTCATTTCTTATTGTGAACCAAGAAAGAGAGAACGGGAGAGAAAGAACGACATAGTAAATGTATTAATATAAGAAAAGAAGAGAGAGAGAGAGAGAGAGAGAGAGAGAGAGAGAGATCGGAAGAAGAAGAGCAGAGAGATTAAAGGAAAGAACTAGAGAGAGAGGTATAGTGGACCCGCCTCCTCCCCGACTCCGGCTAGCACCAAACCAAGGTCAGCCATTTTCCCTCTCCTCCTCCACGCGACCCAACCCGTGCAGCCACCCCTTGTCTTCCCTCACCCGTGACCAATCCGGGTAAAGACATCACCAAAGGCCATCTTAGGCATCCTGTTGAGCGGCCAATTTGTGCGAATTATCCTTTTAGTATTATGCATATATCATCAGTTTGCTACGTAAAACTTTCATACTACACGTAAACTACATAATTATCTTTACACCACTGCTTAGTAGACTTTCATACGAACACAGTGGCATATTGGTTCGCTCTCATACATTGCATACATGAAAAATACGGAGCCCGATAATCCAAATTATTCTTTTTATCGATAATCGCATTGGTATCTTACACGCGTCATTTCATGTGTGTTTTTCAGGGAATTGACCCGGTACGCGATGCAGTCAGCTCAAGGGCATCATACTGAAGCGTTGGATACTCTCACGGTGACCCGATGAAGGATGCATAATATGTTTTGAAGCAGTTTCTGAAGAACAATGGAGCAAAGACTAAGTACATGATTTGGCGGAGAATTGACTTCATCGGGCGGACGAAGACCCCCGGACATTCTACGGAGCTTAATGAGGCATGATGGTGACTTACAGACGTGGCACGGAGAACACCCGAACCTACCACCTTTCTTCTCCCTATTCTACTCTCTTTTTCCATCATAACCGTGCAATACCCCGTCGATCATGATTCCAACCGAGTCATCCCTTGCATCCGAATCAATCCCAATCGCCCAAACTCCTCATATCCTCATTCTCTTCCTTTTCTTTATTTTCATTTAATCAGAGCTATCTGATGGCCTAGATAGCCGTGAAAAGCCAAAACACTCCGTGCAAACCTTGTCCAAACCCATGCTTGATCTTATCATAACCGTTCGTTTGATTACACCCAAGTCCCCACTTGTGCACCCGATCACGACCACCCGATCCTCCATCTCTCTATATCTCCCTCTCTAAACATCCACATTGCATGCAATAGCCCCAACTCAACTAATCGCAACCGTCCGATTGCTATCCTCCCATGCATGCTTGCATGTGAGCCCATTGCACCCAACTATCTTTCTCCCATCAAGGCAGACCATCACACCCGTCCCTTGCATCAGCATGCACCAAACCCATGCATATGTGAACGCATGCAGCCCTTTAAAACTCGATTCCCAATCACAGCCGTCCGTCCCTCTCTTCTCAACACAATCACAGCCGACCGGCCCGTGTCCCTTCTTACCCGACCGAGACCCAACAGCCCAGCCGTCCGTTCCTCTCTTCCCCACTGAATCACAGCCATCCGATGCCATGCAGCCCTCTAGCACACCGGACGCCCCCAGCCGGACCCATCATTTAATCACAGTAATCCCGTGATCAAAACACCGCGGCCCAGCTTTCTCTCTCTCCTCTCCAAAAATCCCAGCCGTCCGATGCCATGCAGCCCTCCAGCACATCGGATCCCACCGAGCTCTCTTCTCTCTTCTCCCGATCGCGCCTCTCTCTCCTCCTACAAACCAGGCACGCTTCTCTCTCTTTTATCTCTCTAAAACCCAAAACGGAACCATGCGAGCCCGATACTTTCTCTCACCCGGGATTCTCTCTCTCTCTCTCTTCCGTTTCTTTCTCTCCTTTCTCTTTCTAAAACCGGATCACCACATCACAGCCGTCCCGTGTCTCTTCATTCCCAACCCGATCGGCCTGCACCTAACTTCTCTCTCTTCACCGCACACCTCTCTCTCCCGTTCTCTACGTCTTCTCTCTCTAAACTCTCTTTCCTAAACCGCACCCCACCGAACGTTTCTCTCTCTCTCCTTCCTTGATTCTCTCTCTCCGAATCTCTCACCCGGTTCTCACGTCCTCTTTTTCCTTCCTTAAACCCGTGAACATTAAAAACCCCATCATCTCTCTTATATAAGGGGAGGGGTCCGAAACAAGGAGGAGAGCGGGGGGGAGGACGACCCAAAGGCTGCCATCTAACCACATATCCGAACCATCACCATCTTCATCTCCGAGCCACGTCCATCGCTCTCGACGCCGCCATCGTCGAAGACGCGCCGTCATCCTCGCCAGAAGCTTCACACACACGCTCGTCATCCATAATGGAGTTTGCTCGCATTTATATTTTCGTTATGAATTGTATGAATATGCGTAGCTAAACCCCTAGCTAGGGCTAGGGGTGAAACTTGGTTTATTTATGAATAATATTGATTCCCGTTTATGCGTCAATGTAATTTCGTCTTTGGTTGTTTCATAATCTTTATTAAATACCGCATGCTTGCATATTCGCTTGTTTCTATTATTGATTCCGGTCATAGTAGATGCGTAGGGAAGTTTCTACAACACTGTAGTATCGTTCTGAACGTTTTGAATAACCATCGTATGATTATTATCATTTTATTATAATTCAAATCTTTAATCTATAGAAATAGACTGCTCTGTGATTCAACTTCTCAAAGAGACGTTGACACTTCTATAAACTCTTTAAGATTCGGCGTTGACCCAGGTTACGCCGGATGCTAGGGAGAGTCCCTGTGTCGTGCAACAAGTTCTTTCACGCTAATCGTCAACTGTCTAGATCTAAGATTAAAGATTCTCAGATTTTAATTGTTAAATCTTCCGGTTGGGATGAACACGCCATTCTACCCCAACTGAGATAAATAATCAATATTATTTGTGAATGTCCAAGCGTAACCCCGAAACCCTAGTTCTCATCCATTGATTCTCCACAACCACTATTTTAGTGTTTTTAGTCTACTGCGTTTATTTTGATTAGGAATAAATTAATTTGTAATTCATTCGCTCTCCTGTGGATATATTTTCGTACTAGTTTAATCATTAATCTATCCTTTAATCAGTTTTCATCCAAGTCTCTGTGGGATCGACCCGTATTTGCCACTGTCTATCAGATAGACGCCGTGCACTTGCGGTATAACAATTTAAAATCACAACACATCCCCGGCAATCTCACAGAAAATACCACCTCCATCACCACCCCTCCTCAATTCCTTGGCCACGGCCAAACCTAGATTGGGACCACACTACGGCCATCTCCAATGCCACTCATGGCCTTGTCAATTGCAGGAGGTGCAAATCCATGCACATTCCCAGCAGCTCACGGTCGGAAAATAAGTGTCATGGCAATGGGTTCCAAGAGAACCTATTCCTCTGTTTTTATTTTTGATGGAGAAGAAAGGGACTTGGAAGGGAATTTTTGAATTATTATTAAGTTGGGATTATTTGAACCCAAACCCATTAACAACTTAAACCAGACCCGCGAACCAGTATATTTTGGTTCGACTGCCATTTCTCCGTCCGAACTCGGAATTGGACGAAACCAGCGCCATTTCGACCGGCTTGAAAAGTCCTACCTATTGGTCATAGTTTAGCATAGTAATTATATTGTTTAATACCCTGTTTTATCCTTGGGCCAGATCTTATCGTGGTATCATCGTTTGACCGCTTTTTGATCGTCCGAACTCAGATTCGGACAAAAACCGTGGCATCGTGCTCAGAACATTGAGTCCCACCTATTAAACCTAGAAGATAACCCTAGAAACCCTTCTACCCTAGTAACCCAGCCATGGATCGGTTTCACCAGTTCTACATGGTTCAACCCGAAACCATCCGATCGAAGTCGGATTCCAGCAAAACTGGAACCATCGGAAAGGGTTCTTCGAGCTCGATTCGCTGAGTAGATTTAGCTTTTAATTACTTGATCGCAACCTGTCCTAAATCACGTTCGGTCAAACTGTAGCTGACCTACCAAATCAATTGCCTATGCAACTTTATTCAAATCCTAATACAAAGTCTTAGATCGTTTTATGGTGCAAATTGGGTAAGGACAACCCGATCACGCACAATGCTATCCCATTAACCACATCGATTTTCGTGTCCATGACACGATAGCTACATCCAGTCCCCACACAAATAAATTTGAAATCCTCTCTTTTAGCATATTAGTAACGTATGGATGCATGCAACTTACCAGTTCATATCGAGACGATCCAACCGTGGACGGAGCAGAGGCCAGAAACGGGAGTTCGGGTACGTCAACCTGGTGACACAGCACACTTTCTTTAATAATTAATAATACCAATATAGAAATTAAGGGTAGGTGTCCATAACACTGCATGCTGGCCCACCAGGCGTCGTCGCATGTGGTCGAGTGGACCCCGCCTTGCATGCGGAGTCACGAGTCCGGCTACGCATGCATAAAAATTTAATAATAATTATTCTATTGTTTGCATGGACACCATAGGTAGGTATTCCATTAAAATGAGTATATAAATGATTAAAGAATTATCGGGACCCACTCCTGAGAGGAGCGTGGTAACCCTAGTAAATGGATTTTGGGCGAGTACTTTATTATATTTAATTATGATGCTAGGTTGTGAGTGGGTGCGAATCCCAAGGTAATCCATCGAATATGATTAATCACTGTATAGTTCCTTCAATTCCATGTGATGTGTTAATTGTTAAAAATCTACCTGGTTAGAGTGTAGGGACCCCGTGCGCGCAAGGGCTGTGAACCACCCGGCGCGTACAACCGAAGTTAAGTAGGTTAGGGGTCACGGGCAAGGGTTGTGGTAAAGCCAATAGGTGGTGCCCTCGAGTAGGGATTGACCTAGCAACCCTGTCCCGGGGAGTTAAAGTCCTTATAGTAAAAGCAAGTTGGGCGGTAGAGCTCCACCGTGAAAGACGGGAAACCCTTTATGATCATCTAGGTGATTGGTGCATGGTGTTGGGGGATGCACGGCGAGAGAGTTGGCCCTCTACATCGAAAATAAAAGGCCCGATAGTAATGCTCGACCGAGGGCAGGTTGAACAAATATCCGGGGTTCACATCTGAGTGTGTGTTTATCTTTATTAAATTAGAATTGTATGATTGTTTACACGATGACCTTGTGACAGTAGGATTTGCATGTGAATGTAGAAATTGCATGGACACATAGGACGTGATTGAGAACATAGTCTGACAATTAGGTTAATTAGTAAATTATCTTAAAATACAAGTATTGTTAATTATTAAAACTGTTAGCTTGTCACTAGCTATTTATTTGGCTAATCTTCCAAATGTATTTTTCGGGGCTACTCATTCCCACGAGTAGACTCTCCTGCAAGAACGGAGGCACATGAGCAGCAATAGGAGTCTAGTAGTTAGTTTAGGGTAGCAGCTTGTCTTTCTAGTATGTCAATCTTAGCATTCGATGTAATCGAACTGGATTGGAATAATAATTTTATTATTAGTTATCTAGTCTGATAAGTGGTAATATGCCAGCTGAACCTTTTGGGTAGGCCTCTCCTCAAGGCCCCAAGCATAGGTTAGATCACAATGAAAATATAAAAAGAATAATTGACCTAATTAGGCAAGCCAGTAGATAGGACCTCCAAACCGATGCACTGAGTGTTAGGGAGTGGGTAAGATACTTGGCTCGCCGTCGGAGGCTTGAGCCTCGTGCTCCTTCAGAGGATCTTCTTTCAGTAAGTAGTGACACCGTTAGGTCGCACATACTGAGAGGATACCCCTTTTGAAGGTCAAGCCTGATTTAATATTTTATCCCTGTTGATTTTCTAAATTGAATAAAAATATTTTTAAGTTTCAAAATATCATCTCTTGTTTCTTTCCCTTATTTTCTTTCCATGTGTGTGAGCGTAGAAGGAGCCCAGTGAGAATCCCAATTGGCATAGTTAATTGATTTGATCCCAAAAACCACTTTTTCTCACCTCACACCCTAGGAATCGGTCTTCAGATTTCTGGGGCATGACAGCTGGTATCAGAGCCTAGCTAGGGATATGTTCCTAGGGGTTAGTCTCTAGTATTATGAGTCTAGAGTTTTCGCAGTTGGTTAGTGGATGGTTGACGTTAGGACTATCTTTCCATTTCAGATGGCAGGCACTATGAGTGAAAATTATGCGAACAACGGAGCAGGATCATCCTCTGCGTCTGATAGTACGATGAGGATGATGAAAATGCTCCAGGGGATGGCCACCATGGTCCAACAACAGCAGGCTGCTATTGCGTAGCAGCAGATGGCTTCTCAACAGCAGGCCGAGCTAGCGCAGGCTGCTCTTGCCCAGGCCCAAGCTCGTCAGCTGGCCGAGGGTGAGCGGCAGGGGAAACTACTGAAGGATTTCAAGGCGATGGGACCACCGAGCTTCAAGGGTGAGCCAAACCCCTTAGAGGTCGATCGATGGTTCCAGCAGATCGAGAAGATTCTGAGTGCGTTAGGCATCACCAATGATAGGAGAGTGATCTCCACCTCGTACCAGTTTGAGGCTGAGGCAGACTTCTGGTGGCAGACAGTCCAGTGCACCAGAATAGCAGATCGAGGAGCGATCACGTGGCAGGAGTTCGAGGAACTATTTCGGAAGAAGTTCTTTCCGGTTACCGTGCAGAACCGGATGGAGATGGAGTTTCTAGCACTCTATCAGGGGTCTCGTACTGTGACACAGTATGACGCCAAGTTCTCGGAGCTTACGAGGTATGCCCCACACCAGGTAGCGATTGACGGTAGGAGGGCCTTGCGCTTTGAGCATGGCTTGAATCCAACTATCAGAGGCAGGGTCACCCCTTTCTTGGGGCAATCTTATGAGGAGTTGGTTAACCGATCCCTGGCAGTGGAACAGGAGTTGAAGGAGTCCCGCGCTATCCTGGAGAAGCGAAGTGGTAGCAGTCGTAATGGTCCACCGACTCAAAATAGGTTTAGGCCTATGGAGACTCGACCCCCGTCGCACCAGCCTCAGTACTTTCGTGGTCCTCCAACTCTTGGACCCCAGCGACGCGGATGTTCCCAATGTGGTTCTTTGGAGCATCTGAAGTGGAACTGCCCACAGCTTCGTCGGCAGCCACTCCTACCTGCTCTACCCCAGAGGCCTGCTCTGCCGCCACCACTTGTGCAGCAACAGAGGCCTCCACAGAGAGCTCAGCAGCAACAACATCCTCCCCATCCACAGCAGCAGAGACCTTTCCCCCGTCAGGGCGGAGGAGGCAACCAAGCTCAGGGAAGGGCATATATGCTAGTCGGTCAAGACCCAGAGGCTTCTGGGGGAGCGATCGAAGGTAACCCTGAACTTAAAATTTCTATTCGTAGTAGTAATTATGTAGTTGTCTTCACTATTAGTGTTGACTTGTTAGAACTGGTAGTGACTGGTAGCTAGATTAGTATCTTACGTGTTTTCGATAACGCTAAGTACCCTTCTTGTCTTTTCGACCCTAGCTTGCTTTCGTTCATTTCGATAGTGGGTCTACTCACTCCTATATCGTCCCTAGTTTTGTCAAGACTTTGGGACTGGAGTCGGTTCCACTGGGTCATACTCTGTCGGTGTTTTCACCGCTCGAGGTAAGTACCGATGTGGACCGAATCTGTCGGGATTGCATCATTCATATTGGAGACCGAGAGCTATTGGCAGACCTCATCATCCTGGCCTTAGGAGGAGTGGACGTACTGCTTGGGATGGATTGGATGTCAGCCTATCACGTCAACCTCGATTGCTTCACTAAGAAAGTCACATTCTCACCTCCGGGGAGCGAGACGTTCTACTTCATGGGAGACAAGCAGAAGATTTTATGTCCGGTACCGCTGCAACAGATTACCCTTAGCTTACTGGCGCAGCTACCGAGCAGAGATAAAGATGGGAAACCAGTGGTGCTACCACCGATGGTTCGTGAGTTTTCGGATGTCTTCCCAGATGAGCTCCCAGGCTTTCCTCTACCTCGGGAAGTTGAGTTTGCTATAGATCTGGTACCGGGAGCAACACCGATCTCGATTGCTCCGTACCGGATGGCTCCTGCGGAGCTGAAGGAACTAAAGATCCAGTTAGAGGAGTTGCTCGATAGAGGCTTCATTCGTCCGAGCACATCTCCTTGGGGAGCCCCTGTCCTCTTTGCTCAAAAGAAGAATGGGACAAAGAGGCTTTGCATCGATTATCGCAAGCTGAATAGTATCACGATCAAGAACAAGTACCCTTTGCCACGAATCGAGGACCTCTTTGATCAGTGAATGGTGCTTATTATTTCTCGAAGATTGAGCTGAGGACCGGATATCACCAGTTGGCTGTGAGAGCGGAGGATATTCCGAAGACGGGGTTTCGGACACGATATGGGCACTATGAGTTTTTGGTCATGCCCTTCGGTCTAACAAACGCCCCTGCAGCATTTATGGATCTGATGAACTGAGTCTTCAGCATGTTCCTGGATAGATTCGTTGTGGTATTTGTGGACGATGTCCTCATTTACTCCAAGACGGAGGAAGATCATCGGGAGCACCTGAGTGCTGTGTTGCAGACCCTCAGAGACCACCAACTATATGCCAAGCTCAGTAAGTGTGAGTTTTGGATGCAGGAGGTGAAATTTCTCAGACATGTTGTCTCGCAGGAAGGTATCTCCGTGGATCCATCGAAGATAGAGGCCGTGATGGACTGGGAGTAGCTGAAGAACGTATTCAAAATCAGGAGTTTCTTGGGGCTAGCAGGCTATTATAGACGTTTTGTGGAGGAATTTTCTCGTCTAGCAGCACCTCTCACCCGTCTGACAAAGAAGGGTGTCAGGTTTGAGTGATCGGAAGATTGTGAGAAGTCCTTCCGGGAGTTGAAGCGGCGTCTCACTTCGGCCCCAGTGCTTACGATTCCGGTCAGTGGCAAGGGCTATGTTGTTTTCACCGACGCCTCTCTGATGGGGCTTAGAGCAGTTCTGATGCAAGATGGCAGGGTGGTTGCATACGCCTCGAGGCAGTTGAAGACTCACAAGAAAAACTATCCAACCCATAATTTGGAGTTGGCTGCAGTGGTTTTCGCCTTGAAGATTTGGAGACACTACTTGTACGGTGAGGAGTTCGACATGTATTGCGACCATAAGAATTTGCGGTATATCGTGAGTCAGAAGGATCTAAACATGCGTCAGAGGAGGTGGATCGAAGTCCTAAAAGACTTCAACTATTCACTCTTTTACCATCCTGGTAAAGCGAATGTTGTTGCAGATGCATTGAGCCGGAAGTCCCACAGTCAGCTTGCTAGATTGGTGACTGATCGACAGGATTTTTTGGCCACGATAGAAGGCTTTGATTTGTGGGTTCAATGGGAGTCCTCTCATACCATGTTGCGCACCATACGAGTGCAGCCCAGCCTACTACAGAAGGTGATTGCAGCACAAAGGTTGGATTCTAAGTTAGAGGAGATTAGAGCACGGTGCGACAGTGGGGAGCCCATTCCTGACTGGTCAGTTGATGTTGATGGAGGTCTACGGTTCCAGAGGAGGTTGTGCCTCCCTGCTGATGAGGAGGTTCGAGAGGAGGTGTTGTCAAAGGCGCATCGATCCAGATTCTCGGTGCACCCTGGCGGCACCAAGATGTATCATGATTTGAGAAGGCAATTCTGGTGGAAGGGCATGAAGCGTGACGTGGCCGCCTTTGTGTCTAGATGTTTGACTTGTCAGCAAGTCAAGGCTGAGCACCAGAGACTGGCTGGATTGCTGCAGCCGCTTCCAGTAGCTGAGTGGAAATGGGAGCACATCACGATGGATTTTGTTTCGGGGTTGCCTCTGACCCGGAACAAACATGACTCTGTTTGGGTGATCGTAGACCGACTGACGAAGTCGGCGCACTTTCTTCCGGTGCGGACGACGATGACATCCATCGACCGAGCGAAGCTTTATGTGAGGGAAATTATCAAGCTGCACGGAGTCCCAATTTCCATTGTCTCAGATCGAGATCCTCGGTTCGTTTCTCACTTTTGGGAGAGCCTACAGACTGCTCTAGGGACAGATCTCAGTTTTAGCACAGTGTTCCACCCTCAGACAGATGGCCAGTCAGAGAGGACGATTCAGATTTTAGAGGATATGTTGCTGGCTTGCGCAGTAGAATTTGGAGGCAGTTGGGAGGAGCACCTACCTCTTGTGGAGTTCGCCTACAACAATAGTCACCAAGCTAGCATCAGCATGGCCCCCTATGAGGCTTTGTACGGGAGGCCATGTCGGTCACCTCTTTGTTGGGCGGAGGTAGGAGAGTGGAGTCTCTTGGGGCCAGAGTTTGTCCATGAGACGACTGAGAAGATCTAGCTGATTAGAGAGCGACTTAGAGCGGCGCAGAGTCGACAGAAGAGCTACGTGGATGTGCGTTGACGCCCGCTTGAGTTTACTATTGGGGACCATGTTTTCCTGAAGGTTTCCTCTCGTCGAGGCATCACGAGGTTTGGTAAGAAAGGGAAGTTGGCTCCGAGGTTCATAGGTCCCTTTGAGATTTTGGAGAGAGTTGGCGAGGTGGCATATCGTCTGGCACTGCCCCCGCAGCTCTCTAGCGTCCACGGTATCTTTCACTGTCGATGCTTCGGAGGTATGAGCCAGACCCGTCGCACGTGTTAGATTGGCAGGACCTAACCCTCAGTTCAGACGCGTCCTATGAGGAGCGACCGGTCAGGATCTTGGCTAGCGAGGATCGAGTGCTTTGTACAAAGACCATCCCCATGGTGAAGGTGCAGTGGCAGCATTGTAGTGAGGAGGAGGCTACGTGGGAGCTCGAGTCAGCGATGCGGTCCCAATACTCTTCTTTGTTTGATGATTAGTGTTAGTTAATTTTCGGGACGAAAATTTTAATAAGGTGGGTAGGATGTAATACCCGGTACGTTTGATTTCAGGGCAGCCCAGTTTTATTATTATTTTATTATTGCTAAATTGATTGATTTGTTTTCTCATTTATGGTTGTTGATGGTGTGTACTTGAACATGAGTTGGACCGGGCAGTGGGCCCCAGGTTCGGGTCGCTAGGTGACACTGGAGGCATGGTGATCGTTACACGAGCATGCGAGCACGTGTAACAAGGCATGTCAGAATATTTTTGATAATAATATAAATTAATTAAAATAATAGGTTTATTAGGAGTTAAGATAATAAAACTGAATCTTTTATTCTCTTAGTTCATTCTCTTTATTAGGAGTTAAAAGTCTTAACAATCTGATAGCCTTAACAACCGGATCTGTTCTTCCTTTATTCCTTCATCGTTATTATGAATTAAAGGGGCTAACAACTTGTTTCCCCAACCCTCTTTATTACCATGAAAACACCATCTTTAGTACCATAACAGCAGCCCCCTTCATTTCTTATTGTGAACCAAGAAAGAGAGAACGGGAGAGAAAGAACGACATAGTAAATGTATTAATATAAAAAAAGAAGAGAGAGAGAGAGAGAGATCGGAAGAAGAAGAGCAGAGAGATTAAAGGAAAGAACTAGAGAGAGAGGTATAGTGGACCCGCCTCCTCCCCCAACTCCGGCTAGCACCAAACCAAGGTCAGCCCTTTTCCCTCTCCTCCTCCACGCGACCCAACCCGTGCGGCCACCCCTTGTCTTCCCTCACCCGCGACCAATCCGGGTAGAGACATCACCAAAGACCATCTTAGGCATCCCCGACAACCTCACAGAAAATACCAACTCCATCACCACCCCTCCTCAATTCCTTGGCCACGGCCAAACCCAGATTGGGACCACACTACGGCCATCTCCAATGCCACTCATGGCCTTGTCAATTGCAGGAGGTGCAAATCCATGCACGTTCCCAGCAGCTCACGGTCGGAAAATAAGTGTCATGGCAATGGGTTCCAAGAGAACCTATTCCTCTGTTTTTATTTTTGATGGAGAAGAAATTAAAGGGACTTGGAAGGGAATTTTTGAATTGTTGTTAAGTTGGGATTATTTGAACCCAAACCCATTAACAACTTAAACCAGACCCGCGAACCAGTATATTTTGGTTCGACTGCCATTTCTCCGTCCGAACTCGGAATTGGACGAAACCAGCGCCATTTCGACCGGCTTGAAAAGTCCTACCTATTGGTCATAGTTTAGCATAATAATTATATTGTTTAATACCCTGTTTTATCCTTGGGCCAGATCTTATCGTGGTATCATGGTTTGATCGCCTTTTGATCGTCCGAACTCGGATTCGGACAAAAACCAGTGGCATCGTGCTCAGAACATTGAGTCCCACCTATTAAACCTAGAAGATAACCCTAGAAACCCTTCTACCCTTGTAACCCAGCCATGGATCGGTTTCACCAGTTCTACATGGTTCGACCCGAAACCATCCGATCAAAGTCGGATTCCAGCAAAACTGGAACCATCGGAAAGGGTTCTTCGAGCCCGATTCACTGAGTAGATTTAGCTTTTAATTACTTGATCGCAACCTGTCCTAAATCACGTTCGGTCAAACTGTAGTTGACCTACCAAATCAATTGCCTATGCAACTTTATTCAAATCCTAATACAAAGTCTTAGATCGTTTTACGGTGCAAGTTGGGTAAGGACAACCCGATCACGCACAATGCTATCCCATTAACCACATCGATTTTCGTGTCCATGACACGATAGCTACATCCAGTCCCCACACAAATAAATTTGAAATCCCCACTTTTAGAATATTAGTAATGTATGGATGCATGCAACTTACCAGTTCGTACCGGGACGATCCAACCGTGGACGGAGCAGAGGCCAGAGACGGGAGTTCGGGCACGTCAACCAGGTGACACAACACACTTTCTTTAATAATTAATAATACCAATATAGAAATTAAGGGTATGTGTCCATAACACTGTATGCGGGCCCACCGAGTGTCATCGCATGTGGTCGAGTGGACCCCACCTTGCATGCGGAGTCGCGTGTCCGGCGACGCATGCATAAAAATTTAATAATAACTATTCTATTGTTTGTATGGACACCATAGGTAGGTATTCCATTAAAATGAGTATATAAATGATTAAAGAATTATAGGGACCCACCCTCCTGAGAGGAGCGTGGTAACCCTAGTAAATGGATTTTAGGCGAGTACTTTATTATATTTAATTATGATGCTGGGTTGTGAGTGGGTGCGAATCCCGAGATAATTCATCGAATATGATTAATCACTGTATAGTTCCTTCAATTCCATGTGATGTGTTAATTGTTGAAAATCTACCTGGTTAGAGTGTAGAGACCCCGTGCGCGCAAGGGCCGTGAATCACCCTGCGCGTACAACCGAAGTTAAGTAGGTTAGGGGTCACGGGCAAAGGTTGTGGTAAAGCCAATAGGTGGTGCCCTCGAGTAGGGATTGGCCTAGCAACCCTGTTCTGGGGAGTTAAAGTCCTCATAGTAAAGCAAGTTGGGCGGCAGAGCTCCATCGTGAAAGACGGAAAACCCCTTATGATCATCTGGGTGATTGGTGCATGGTGTTGGGGGATGCACGACGAGAGAGTTGGTGCATGGTGTCGGAGGATAAAAATCACTTCGTTGACACCGAAGAACAAGAGCCCTAGATGAGAATCACGACATAGAAGATAGTCGTTTTTTCTCTCTCAACGGTGATGGTATTCCAGAGGTCAGAAAGTGGGAGAAAGTTGTGAGGAAGTGTCGTGCTGACGTGTCCGGAATAATCACTTTCCGAAACACTTTTATTTCATAAGTGAGGTGGGTTGTTTTGGAGGAATTGGGTAGGTGGGAGAAATGCCACTTCCGACTTAGGAAAGTACAACAAATCAGCTGGACTGTCTCACTTCGCTGACTTCACCCACTTCCGAGGCCACTTACGTCGATAAAGAGTCACGAGCAATGCACGTGGCCGATGCCTAGTTGTCTCGTTACACAGATTTTAACTCCGATTCTCTTTGCAGGCAAAAGGGCAAAACAAGAAATGGTCGTTGGATCTCTAAAGAAGAAGAGACCGAAGCGCGGGATCCCCGACCACCCCGCCACCATGGCCGCTTCGTCTGCGATCCGCCTCAAGGCCGCCGCCGCCTCCCGGTCTAAAACCTACTTCCGTCGAAGCGCCGCCCTTACTTCCGCCCTGGTCGCCCTCTGCTTCCTCCCGCTCATTTACGTCACCTGGAAGCAGACCACCTCCCGCGCATCTCCCCCACCGCCTCCGCCTCGTTTCTACTCCTTCGACATCGTCAATGAGTTCCCCCACGATCCTAATGCTTTCACTCAGGTGCTGATACACTTCTCTTTTCCATTTTTTTTGGGTAAATAACATTTTGCCCCACTGACGTTTAGCTAAAAAACACGTAACCCCACTGAAGTTTATTTTGTTCCAAATTGCTCCCTAACGTTTGAAATGTTAGTACAATACCCCCTTTTGTCAACTACCTAATTCCCTCATTTGGTAATTTTATCTGATCAAAACAGAATTGATGGGAGCAAAATGTAGTTTTTTTAACATAGGGGGGTTAACTGTTTTTGAACTAAACTTCAGGGGATTAAAGTGTAATTTACCCTTTCTTTTATTTATTTATTTATCATGATTTGGTTTCATCCTATAAGCTTGCAAATCCACCTCTACTTTTTCCGGTAGAAATAACTGGGATTCCATGGGGACTTCAATCCAGTTACTACTCCCAAAGTTTACCAAATTTACCCAATTATTGAGTTCAGCTACGGGCGTGTTTGGTTGCCTGAAGTTGTGCGAAAGTGGGAGAACTGGTGGAACTAGCACTTCCATGAATTGGTTGAAGTCCCAGTTCAGTTGTTTGGTTGCCAGAAAGTGGGCAGACTCGGAATTTTGGCTTTCAGAACTTCCACCAATTTTGTTATTTGGTTTCCAGGAAGTGAGCATGTTTTGACTATTAGAAAAGTGTATACGCGGGTGTGGCATTTTTAGCACTTCCCCAACCACCCAGAAGTGCAGCTTCGGAGCTTTTTGGGCTTTTTGGGCCGATACACTTACATATTTGGAGGAAGTGGAGGGCACTGGAAGTCCTAGTTCCGACTTCAGACTGGACTTCAGTGCAACCAAATGCTAGAACTCGTCCGCTTCGCCGACTTCCACCACTTCTGGCTGCACTTTTGAGCAACCAAACACGCCCTATGTAGAGTGGTGCTTTGAACTTTGAAGTACGTGGGATTTATGCTCGATAATACAATAATTAAGGCATTGGATTGCTATATGATTCACCAAATAAGGTGCAATAAGTATACAGTATAGACATATAAAACTATATTGGCCGGTTCTACTTACAAAGTACAAACTATAAAATACAAACATAAAACCTATCTAATATGAATAAAGTTAGGGGGGTGGGGGGACTATGTCATCATCGGGTGCTTGACTGTGGTACTGAGGATTCCTCGCCTCTCGGATTTACTGCTCTAAATGCATGATATATTGTAGCCCTGACATGTGCCTCAACCATATCTCATAATCATGGATGTACTGCTGAAATGTATAGCCCTTAATATCCATAATTATGCCAACCTATTGTGGTATAATTGTGCATGCTCATGCTCTGGTTGCAGATAAGTATGGCTATCAATGCCATATTCATACCTGCTCTACAATTCATATCATCTTTCGACCCTCGCTCACATCCCTATCGAATGAGCCCCAACACCATATTTGTTCCGCCGTGGTTTGCACATAGACTCTCGGAATCAGATTACATGATAATCATTGTCATTGGATGCAACCCCAAATACCACCACAAACAACTGTACTACCTCCAGCATTTCCACCATGACTTCCATCACCTCCGTCACATCATCTCCTCTGTGGTCCAAGTTAGACAACTCCATGAACTAGGATATGGCATAGCATTATCAGTTGCATCCCCAAATGAAAGCTTTATCTATGTCCCACCCTGGGTGCCCATGAAGATCTCGACGTCAACCCCCTTCTGCCTACCTAGATGAGAGCTACTTCTCCCCTACCTAGTCCAAAGTTAGTTCCCAAACTTCCTGTACATGCGTACAATGATCCTCCTTATCATCGCAGAAGATGTCCATTAATGGTTCTCCCTATACCGACTCTCATGCAGATTCTTCCTTCTGAGGTGCATGTTGTAATGGACGAACACGAGCTTATCTAGGTTTTGGTGCCTTATTTCCTCCGCCTCTAATGGACTAGGTTGGAGGTACTCCAATTTCTCTCATATCCTTAGGATGATGTTGTCTGAGACAACACACTCACGAAAATTGCCCGAAGCTGTTCAACATCCCTACTATACAACAAACACCACCAGGCACTAGCTGCAGTAAATACATTGCAATCATTAAAATATTTGAAAATACTATTTTTTACTAAAAATTACAAACTAACGTATACTTGGGCTTGCCCTTTGCCTTGCAACCACTTGGCTAGATGCTCTAAGAATCTCATGGAGTCCCTAAAGAGTTGCACCTGCACAAGACAAAAATGGTAGTTAGATAAAAAAAAAAAGTAATCATGAAATTAAACAAAGTATAGTCCTGCAATTTATTATTTACGTCATCAAGTATAATAGCTTGGTGGTCCCCACTCGACTCCATTTTTCTACCACTAAAGTTAGAGCTTTCATTTAATTCTTGTCGTGGCTCTAGTGTGCATGGCAATGTTACTTTGTATTTAAGTAATTTGTTGAAAACAATAATAAATTAGTAATTTCATTACATGATAAACATTGGCGATTCACTTCATAATAGAATATTACTAATACATGCCAGCTTTGTAAAGGGGCCGATTAACCCATTTGTCCACTATACGTCGATGATTCCAATATGGCTAGTGACCTTTTGGAGCTGATATTTTAATTGCTTATTTCATCAGCTGAATTACCTCGTACATAGAACCCATCATTAGCTTCTTATCCCAGTCGACTATCCTCACACCTTCACCCCGGCTCTATTATATCTACAATATACTTGCATTCATCCAAGAACGAATGACTATTGATGACTTATTCTCAGAGCCGCTTAACTATTGTTCTTGGGACATGTGTGCCATTCCTGGGAGACGAACATGGTTTTACTTTCTTTTCCAACATACTCTGGAGGGATGTATAGTTAGAAACAAATCTGGTTAGCCCTAGCATGACCAAATCACCTCCACTAATTCTCCTTATCATAAGGTGCTGTTGTAATATATGAAGGTGGTCGCAGCTTTGCTATGATCAATGAGTTTCTTCACTATGGATCCCCGTCCCATGTATTTCAACCTGAGATATATGCAACGTGGAACACAAGGAGTCCAGAAGTTCCTGTATCTAGAAGAGTTCATTTTCTGCTTTCCCACCTTTTAAAGGTTGATCTGTTATCGATGACGATCTGGATGATGTTCTTCCGTGATGTTGTCCATCAACTTCTTCTCAATGTACTTTGCATCTTTAACATGAGCAGATGCATCAATGGACTTGAGGAAGATCGTCTTCCCATACACCCAAGCATAAAGTTGATGATGAACTATATCTTAGGATTGGTCCATCACACATAATGGTGACCCCATACAAAAGGCCACTGTTGTTTGATTTCTGCAATGTACTTGTTGAGCTTGGCCTTCTCTTTCTCGAGATATTTGTGTATGATCTTATGAGGTGTGGGTGCTCTCACCCTTGCTCCTACTCTATTCTCCTTATTTGTGTCTACAAAAAAGTTTCTTTAAAGTAACACATTTTCTCAGACTTAGTCAAATTTCCTTTAACAATCTCTTTTTAAACATTTTCCAAAGAGCCTTAAAGATAATGTGAAGTGAGTGCAAGTGATCTCAACTAGAGACAAAGATGCAGTATGTAAATGCAATCTAAACATGGGTAACTAAGTAATCTTGGTCACATTACATATTCTTAAAGGTGATTGACATTGGCTCTCTGAATCTGAGCCAGGTTGAATCTGGAGCTGCTTTCATCTTAATCTTCTATTAGTGTTTTTTTTCTGTAGTTTCACCAAGGAAGTGAGGTTCAACAAACTTGTGATTTGGTTCTCTCTCTCACAACTCAATGTATGGTGTTCTTGGAATTTGGCAACACTATTCCTAGCAAATCTATCATTATTTTTTCATGCTTGTGTCAGAATATCCTTTTAATAAGTAAATATGCTCCTTATCTCTATAATTGTCTGTTGCCTTTTCTTGTTTTCAAAGTCTTTTCTTTATAACTACTACAATTATAGTTATAAACTGTTTTCATTCCTATTTTAGAGTGCACAGTAAATTCCTTCTTTTGTTTCTTCATAGATTTTCTGGAATTAGAACTAGAAAATGATGCTTCATTGCTACGATACTAGGCTATTCTACTTGTGACTTGCTGGATTGACATCTTTTACAATGTGATTGAATTCATTTTGAATTAAATCATACCCAGAGAGAATGCAAACGATAAAAAAGAACCACATTCAAAGACCACTTATGGCAAAAAAAAAGTCTCTAACTACAAATATCCAGCATGATCCACTTCCCTAGCAGGTTAATCGGCTACCACATTTTCCCATCATAGCTGCTGTTGCTGCACCATCAATTTGAATCTTGCGTTTAGTATCATTACTGGATTCTGAACTGCAGTAAGCTCTTTTGCAGCCCATGAACTGTGTCAGAATTTTTTTTCCCCAGGGGCTCTTATATGGAGGAAATGATACATTTTTTGAGTCAACTGGTCTTTATCAGAGGGTAAGATTTTTTTACTGAAAAATGCCCTTGGTTCATCAACACAAGTCCATTTACTTATATAAAGTGTTTGAAAGGAATAACCTGTTGGTTTTATTTTTAACCACATTCTCTTATCTCTGCTGACACTCCTTTAACTCTTATTGTTCTACACTTTATATGCTACTTGTGTACCTACTAATTCTTTTTATGCCTAAAGCAAAAAGATTAAATTCTTAATTCATTTCATTTTTCTTATAAACATTTCCCGAAGAGCCTGTTTCCTGAATATCTTGAAAATTTTCCCTCTTTATTATCACCTATCCTGTTTGAGGTCTTGCTTTGTGTAGTAGTGATGTATCATTGTGTCCTTGTTATGGCTACAATGTAATCTTGTTCAAAGCCACAATGGTGTGGTATTGTATCCGTGATTTTTGTTTAGCTCCATGATTCAATCAAGATTGTGAAATCATGTGTTATATATCTTTATTTAAGATCACTTCAGTTCTTTATGATGTCATATCTGTCTAAGTATCATTTTTGTAATTGGATAAGTTGAATGGAGGTTTGAACAGAAATGGAGCTTGTCATCCCTTGGAGGAGATTGATTTTGACGTGATTAGTTCTACGATTTCACTTCCTCTGGCTTTCAGAATTACCCCAAAGAGGGATGTTTCTCCTTTGAAAATTGAAATCCATCCATGATAAATTTCTATGGTGTGCCAGTTTAGATCAGGAAGCTAAGCATTGCCCAATGAATGGATTGTGCATTAATGTTTCTCCATTATCGGACATATCGGAAAGTAAGGAAAATCTATCTCAGAGGGAAGATGTCACTGCACCACACATTGAAGAAGTCGATCTTTTTTCCTTTTCCTACTTGCCATTGTATCCCACTCAAAGTACCAGGAGCAAGGTTTACAATTCTTCTCTTAAGTCCGAGACTAGCATGTGTGAAAATAATACAGCCTAATTGATCATCTAGGAAGCACAAATACTTCTACTAGCCTCCCATACCCGTATCCGATATGTATCCGACACGGATACGCCCTAGATACGTGTTGGATATGCCGGAAACATATCCGGGTATCCAGGTCCAATTTGGGCTTCGATATGGGCCAGATACGGGGTAGACACGGGCCGGATACAAGGATCTACCTCGGACACCACCGTTTCATACACCACTATGGTTTCACCTAGGATCTATGACAGATTTGAGCCAAAACCCACTCAAACCGTAAATTAACCCACTGAAATCTTAAACATATGAATCAAACATAAAAAATGGGCGGAGAGGCAAATCAGGGCAAACACATGAGGAAGAAACAACAAAAAAAATAGAAGTGAAGGGGTAGAGAAGCAGAGATGACTCATATTTGTAATGTTTGTAGCATGCTCGCATGTCGTTGTCGAACCGACCGTCAAACTCGTCGTCCAATCTGTTGTCGCCTCTCGCCCTCGAACCCACAATCGTTGCCACCAAATGTTTCATCGTCGAACTCAAACACTAACCCACAACCGACTCAGTTGTTTATCTAAGAGTTGAGAGATAGATAGTCGAGTGAGATTAGATTTATTGTATAACTTATGGGGTTATATATAAATATGGGTAGATTACACTTTACCCCTTGTAATTTAGCCCAAAATCTCTTAACCCCCCTGTAGTTTATTTTGTTCCAAACGGTCCCCGTAGTTTTAAATGTTAGTTCATTACCCTTTTTGTCAACTACTAAATTTTCCTTTTTTGGTAATTTCTATCTAATCAAAACTGAATTAAGGGGGAAAAATGTAGTTTTTAACTATAGGGTGGTTAAGTAATTTTAGGGTAAACTTCAAGGGGGCGAAGTGTAATTTACCCTATAAAAATTTAGAAAAAAATATAATTTTTATTGCATATATATATATTAATATATAAAAAAATTGACGTATCCTTGCCGTACTCGTGTCCTAGTTTTTAAGATTTTTCGTGTTCCGTATCTGTGCCTGTGCTTTCTAGATTGATCACTAATTTGTATTTTTCCACAAATAGATTGTTGTTGGTGTTGGGTGTTGTATGGGATATGATCTAGAACTTGTAAAACTTTGGTTTATGAATAAAAGATTTATAGTATAATCAGAATTGTTTTATGGTACGTATATTAATACGTGTTCTACATATAGAACAAGGAGCCTTGGCGACATAGTAGTTCACTTGAGTGGGAGGCTCTGTGGACTGGTACTATGAAAGCCTAAATCGTTCACAGCTCTGATTGGGTTGGTCACCCAATCAGGATAAGTTGTTGGGATGACAGAGTATAGGGACCTCCACCACAGTCATTACCAGGCACTCTGTTTTTGATCGAACGGAACCAACACGGTGTACAGATCGACGAGCAGACTTCGGTGCACTAAGCCGTGTTTCTGCTTAGGGTAAACAGTTTTAACCCTGAGAAACTATGTCGGGTGGACTAACCAGGTGCGTGTAACATGTCCAACCCGACTTGCACAAACCTTAACCCGTTTTGCCCGTGGAACCCGAGGAACCCGTAGAAGCCCAACCCGTGCTTGCCCATTCTAGTTCCTCGGGTTCCTCGGGTTGCCCAATTTACAAAATAATGGGCGGGTTGGATGGGTTGCCCAATTATGGGAAAAAAACCCAATAGATTTTTGAATTGGATAAAAAAAATCTTTGAATTGCATAACGAAAACATAAAGTCCAACCCATATCCTCACATATTTCAAACAAATTCTTAACATTCAACATCAAACAGACAGTCTTTGATTTCCATAAAAAAAATAATCAAAGCATTTAACCTTAGTGTGTCACTTCCTCGGGTTGGGAAGATCGGTGCCCAAACCCGTCGAAATTGAAATCGGGTTGATCTTTTTTTATCAAAACTCCTCCAAGTTTTTAACTAGCATTGCCCATGTTTGTCCATTGTTCGGGTTGGGTGGGTCGGGTTCGGGTTAGACCCGCCCAAGTCCCACCCCTAAATACCATGGTGCACTGGGTTATCCGGCTGGCGTTGTATCGGCACGCCACTCTTGCAGGTCATCTGCATCCCTATCAGGAGGTGCGTTTCTTGGTTTGACATATACCGAACTAAATCTAGGCATGGTGCTCAATAGTTTGATTGTTGACCGAATCCGGTTGCTTGGTCAAAGGGACCGTAGGTTGTGATGAGTCAGCTTGTATGGAACCTTGTTAGATGATCACTTGAGTCTGACGGTGCTCTCCACCGCTCGAGTTGAGTCATGGCACCAAGTGGAGGGACCTCGTTTTCCAATACTAAGTGGAGAGCAGGGGTATCCGTGAGAGAATACTAAGTCTGGGAGAATTGAAGTGCAGCCTGCTCGCACTCTGGGTAGCTACACAGGTTAACCGGGACTCAGAGGATTTACAAAACACTTTGGTAGTGTGTCATTCGGGTTCGGTTAGAAACCATGAACCCTAGTCCCTGAAGGTTCCACCTTATCCACACATAGTACGGACTTGTTACTATTTTTATCTCATTAGAAAGGAAGTTGATTCTCGTAAACCCTAAATCCGTGTACGCTTCATGAGTGCTTGGCACTAGAGCATGGTAGATGCGTATATTAGTATATCTACCAGGGGCACCCCAAGTAGTAGAGGATATACTAAGTGCACCCCATCTCATGCGGACCTCACTCTGTGTGTGAAGTACTAGGGCACGATAGAAGTGAGCTAGTACATTTTACTGGGGGCAACCCGTTGAATAGTGAAATTACTAGAGGCGGCCCACGAGTGAGCCCACGGGTGCAAGTGAAGGCCCTAATTGAATTAGGGTTTCACCCACTCCCGAAGGGGCCGACCATAAACGACTTGTGCAAGCAAAGGGGGCGTTCACTATGGGCTTACGGATCCATAGTGGCCGGCCACAAGTTGCTTGCGCATGGTGCTAGTGGCTGACGACATGCTCTAAAAGGTAGGAGGCAATAATGTGGGCCGACCACAACTTGCTTGTGTAGGGTTGTGTGGCCGACCACAAACCCTAGAGGTTAGGGGTCCACACGGCTACATTTTAGAGGGGGCACACGACTTCCTCTCCTATTTAAAGGGGGAGAGGGGGGTGGCCATGCTTGATGCTCTAGTTGAATTTCGCCCCCCTTCTCTCATCCTCTTCTTCCTTTGGTTCATGTGAGACGTCAGAGAAGCCCTCACGCTCGAGGCACTTAGAGATCGAGCTGTGGGAGTTAGTGCTACGTGCGAGATCGGATGAATAAGATGGCACCATCTCTCTTGCGAAGCTTCTTTATCCATTGCAATTTACAAAGAACTTGATCCATCGCGAGGATCTTTGTCCACATGCCGTCGCCATTGACAAAGAAGAAAATCCTACGCGGTTAAAAGTTCCGTACGAAGGTATGAAATTCTAACACGTAGATCTAGTAATCGAATATGCATACATGCTAGTTTGTTCGAATTGCTAGATTACCGTTAGGGAGTTCGATCTTCATGCTCTATTCGTGCACACATGTGTAGATTAATTTGATGAAAATTTTAATATATAACGCACACTACCTACGATCTTAGGATCGATTTAATTCTTCCGCTGCGAACCCGAGCCATGGATTATTTCCAACAATTGATATTAGAGATACGCTAGTGGTGTGCGTTTCGTGGTCTTTTTCATAAAACAATCATGTGTGCATGAGCAACATGTGCAATCATCGGGGTACACGAATAGTAGCATGCATATATGGCTATTGTTTGCTCTATGTAATCTTCTTGTAGGGCCGCTTGCTTCTAAAAGTCTAGATATGTGATTGCTTGCTTTCGGGGGTCGGACCCCGATTTTGTGGTTGTTTATTTGGATTGTTGTGGATTGGTTGTATAGTCTAATGGGACAAGTGTGTGGAGGTTGCCCACGACTTAGTTTTACTCGGCCAATTGTTTTGTTTTTGGTTGTTTCTTCTTCCTAGGATATTGTGTACGAACTAGCACTTGCTCGGAGCGTACTAGATTTTTTCGGTTATGGAAGAAGATTGTGGACTTGGAGCAACTAGAGATCCACTACCTCGGGAGGACAAAGGAGAACCCAGAGCGGAAATGTGTGCGATGTCAGCCACCAAGGTGAACCGCCAAGAGATTGTACATAGATGCTTGCTTAGGATCCAGAATACGTGCAAAGGAAATCGGAGATGCGGCTGTGCTTGGTGACTCAAATTTGGTGGTCGAACCCCAAGTTTGATTTGGTGTGGTACTTGCATGTTTTCTTTAGTGCACTTTTCTACTGTTGGCAATACCCCAATCTACAAAATTAAAAATCTTAAGAACATAAAATAACATTTCTAGCATTGTCGACGATAAAATGTATTTTGAGCTTTGTACTGACATTATCGAAAGCACTCCAACTGTGTTTGGGGATGAACCCAAATTGGATATGAATTGGATCAAATCTAGGTTTCGGGATGAACTTAGGTTTTTATTAAATCACGAGTTTTGGATGATCCTTTTGGAAAGAAAGCAATTTGGGATGTGTAGGGGGGATCTTAGGGTTTTAAGGAAGAAGTGAGACGGAAAAAAAGTCAAATAATGCAAAAAGAAAAGAAAAATCTTGGATTTAAACCGGGCGTCCTAGGCGCACCTGACTTGGGCGCATATAGGCGTACGTCTGGATGGACCTGTGTCTTAAGCAATGTTTAAAATGTGGGTATCGGTATCGGTCGCCGCCGGATCGATATGTATCGGCGATACGACTCTGTATCGATCGATACAGACTGAAATTGGTACGTCTTTTTTTTTTTTACAAAAATAAAAAATTAAAAAATAGAATAAATATAATTAAAAATAATATGAATTATATATAAATAAAAAGTACGTTATAGGAGCTCCATTGTGAATCTCCGCATGGTGGGCTATCTCGATAGCCTCTACCATGACCTGGAGTTCTTGGACAAAGCCTACCTCTAGAGTCTAGGCTCCAGCCCAATCTGAACAAGACCGACGGTCTCAACCATGTACCATCCTCGCCATTGTTCTCCCAAAACACACTGTACTCCTTAACCTCTAGCCAAAACTAGCTAAGAAAAAGTATTACAAGTGCAACGAGTTGAGGACTCGTCACATATGCTTTCACTTGGCAGGTTTTAGTAGATGACTTGCAGGCTTGCATCAAATAAAGACAACCAAATACACTCCCAAAAATCACTTGTTGCCTTGGTGGTGATAGAGAATGGGACTGCATTGGGGGGGTGTATATAGCCCAAACCCACTCCTAAATCCAATAACCCCAACTTTGGATCTAATTAGCCAGCCCAGGCCAAGTATTGTCGGTATCGGCCGATACGGTCCTATTTCAGTTTCGAAGGGGGTATTGCTTCGGTTTCGACCAGGACCGAGTCGTACTCGTTGGTACGACTCGGTATCTATGCTATCAAAATCGGGATTAGTCGACGACTAGTCCCCAGTCGGTATTTTGTCGACCGACTAATTCTGATTCTTTCATAGCTGAGCGGAATCCCGACTAGACTTGACTAGTCCTCAACTAGTGACTGGGACTAGTCCCCAAGCAACATTCTACAAGCAATTTTTTTTTTGCAAGGAGTTTCTGTAATCAATTTTGTTTGGATTTTTTTGCATTGCCTCGAAGTCTTGAGTTGCAACTATAGTTCTTCCCTATAAACATAGATAAATAATTATTGTTTATTTGTTGATATCTATATAACCTTATAATCAAAATTAGGGTTGTTCACAGATTAAAAATTAACAAACAAATATTGTGATGCATTTTTAGTTCTGAGTCTTCTGACATGGGCATGAAACCAATATAACTGTGATATGTTACTTGTGTATTTATACTTATGCTGTGAAGTGTGAATGCATGCATTGTTATTGACCAACTAATATCATATACTTATTGACATTTATGCTAGTTTATATATTATATATGTTTAGGAGGGGGGGAGGGGTTAGAATAAGTTTTAGCCGACTAGTCTCGAATTAGTCCCGACTAGTCCTAGTCGGCCCTTGGCCGACTACCGACTTTGACTGCATAGCTCGGTATCGACCGAATTTTAAAACCATGGCCTTGAGGGGTCTGGGTGCTCCCTAGGCAAGGCGCCATGGGTGAGCCTTAAGGAGCTTGGTGGCACGCCTTTGACTGCATAGCTCCTCGCTCATGCTTGCATGGGAGACGAAATAGCCGAACCGCATTGGCCATCATCGTCCCTGGCAGCACCAAGTGGGTGCCCATGAAAGATGTATGAAAAACGATTGAGTTAGACCGTATGGGCCCTCCTTGCCCATGCTTGTAGGAGAGGCGAAGATGCTCATGCTTATATTGGAGGCGAAGGAGTTGGGTTGCATTGGCCCTCCTTGCTTACAACGGTACTAGGCGGGTGCCCATAATAGATGTATGAAAGGCAATGGAGTTGGACCGTATTGGTCCTCCTCGCCTATGCTTGTACGGGAGGCGAAGGAGTCTGACCACATTGATCCTCCTCGCCCACACTTGTACTGAGGCGAAGGAACCAGATTGTATTGGCCCTTGCCATGGTGGCATCAGAAGGGTGCCCCCATGATAGATGTATGACGGGCGAAGGATTTGGACCACTTTGGCCCTCCTCGCCCCTTGTATGGTAGGCGAAGGAGTTGAACTATATTAGCCCTCCACGCTCACACTTGTATTGGAGGCGAAGAAGTCGGGACACATTGGCTCTCCTCGCCCACGATTGTATGAGAGACGCAGGAGTCGGACCGCATTAGCCCTCCTCGCTTGAGAGATTGTATATCGAAGAGGAAGGATTTGGACAACTTTGGTCCCCTCTTCCCCCCCACGGAGGCACCAAGCGGGTGCCCAACATCCTTACCTGAGAGGCAGAGGAGTCAGACCGCATTGGCCATTTGGCCCTCCTCGTCTATGATTGTATATTAGAGGTGAAGGAGTTGGGTCACCTTGGGCCTATGCTATCAAAGTCGGGACTAGTCGGCGACTAGTCCCCGACTAGTCCCTGGGCGGCATTTTGCCGACCGATTAATTTCGATTCCGTCATTGCTGGGCGGAATCCCGACTAGTCCCCGACTAGCCCGACTAGTCCCCGACTAACGACTGCCGACTAGTCCCCGACTAACGACTGCCGACTAGTCCACAGGCAGCATTCTGCAAGCAATTTTTTTTTTTGAAAGGAGTATGCGCAAGCAATTTTGTTTGGATTTTTTTACATTGGCTCAAAGTCTTGAGTCGCAAGACTCATAACTATGGCTCTTCCCTGAAATCATCTGTTGAGCACCTGCCACCTGAGAATCTCAGATAAAAACATAGACAAATAATTAGTTTATTTGTTGATATTCATATAACCCTATAATCAAAATTGGGGTTGTTCACTGATTAAACAGCATCAAACAAATATTGTGATGAATTCTTAGTTCTGAGTCTTTTGACATGGGCATGAAGCCAATACAACTGTGTTATGTTAAACTGTTACTTATGTATTTATACCCATGCTGTGAAGTGTGAAGGTATGTATGTTTATTAACCGATTAATATCATATACTTATTGACATTTATGCTAGTTCATATATCATATATGTTTAGGGAGGGGGGGAGGGGTTAGAATAAGTTTTGGCCGACTAGTCCCGACTAGTCCTAGTCGGCCCTTGGCCGACTAGGGTCGACTACCGACTTTGACTGCATAGCCTTGGGCCTGCTCATCTGAATGGAAATCAACGAACCAATTATGAGGATTCGATGACATGATCTTCCAATACACGGACGACCACTCAACAAAGTCTCATTCTATACACCAAGTCACCTACAATGTAACTAGTGGACTCTAACTAATCCAATGAGCTAAAAGTCATCATGTTCTTTTCCTTGTATATGATGCCTAGGGTTCTTGGTGAGACACTCGATATAGCGTTAGACTCCCAGAGGTGGGATATGCTCCAAGTTATCTTTCTTCCTCTCTCTTGTCTCCATTCTCTTCCTTCTCTCTTCTTGGGGTTTTCTATGCCGACAACAAACATCATGTTCCTTTGTAGCTTCCAGATTTCCTTCCACTGGCCATAGGCCACAAAATCCCACTTGCGCGTCTCTGTTTAATCTTGTGAAGAAATTGCATTCCTTTTGTTGCTAATTTGTTTACTTGTGCAACGAGATATACCTGAAAGACACTTCGATCCATAAACTGATGTTAGCAGTGGAATTTGAAATGAATATATTACTTTCTGAAATTTTTGAGAATATTCTTACCAAGCATGACAAGGAAACTAAATATTGTAACCTATCTACAAGCATTCATTTTTATCTCTTAGTCTACATCCAAGTTTAGCTTTATAGTTTGATATACTAATAATTCTCATAATCTGAAACTAAATCTTGTAACCTATCTATATGCATTCATTTTATCTCAACTTCATCTACATCCAAGTTTAGCTTTATAGTTTGATATATTAATAACTCTCATAATCTAAATACTCGATATATGCTTGCTTATGATAGTTTGTTTTTCGAGTTTACTAAGACATGTCTTTTTTTTTACCTTTAACTCCTCTTAATTAATCCAGTCATCCATTAGACAAGTTCATCTCCAGACTGGGAAGGTAACTCTAACTGTACAGGTCTTTTTGTTGCATTACATAGTATCAGTTGCTTCTTTTGTAGTATAAGCATTTATATCCTTGGTAGTAATCTCATGAAGTCAGTTCATTTCACCACGGAATGAGTTTATTTTAGATTCTTGTTTGGCTAGCAATGTTCTTTTTTAAGAAATCCCTCTTTTGCCATGACTGAGTTTGTTTGGGAGGGAGTGGGGGGTGGTGGTTTTGGTTCATCCCCTACTAGTGTCGTACATTTTAAAGGCAAAAAGTGCAGTTCAATCAAAGACGAGAATGACTGAAAAATTCTAGAAACTTTACTTTACAGATAACATCCTCCTTTTTCTGCTAGACTTTCCTTGTTAAAGCTGCCGACCGTTATTTCATCCAAAACCTTTCTGTCTGATGATATTTCCTTGAGTACTGGGCTTTCTGACAGAAGACTCTTGTTAAGCCAACAATGGTCCAACTACATTTGTGAACAAATTGGCCCATAAAGGATCTTTAAGTATACAGTACATTGTAATTGACCTTCCCTGTTAGGGAGATTGATTTCTACTTGTATTTCCTTGCTGTCCTGGAATAGATATTCTACCAATATTAATACAAATTAAAAAAACTGAGAAGGAAAAAGCTTTGTTACAGATAATAGTGGTTTATTGTTGTTACCTAAATTTGCATTTTATCTTAGCATTGCTTTGATTATTTACCGAGTAGACTAAGAAAAGATGTTCCACATGAAAATCAAGTTCTGGGTATCTAGTTATATTTCTTTTTTTGCCAATGCTACTTACGCTATGGATGAAGTGAATGAACACACAACTTTCTTTACCATTCTGAGGTCCTATACAAAATGGGTTCAAAATCTTTTAATTTGTTTTAGAAGGCTCAGCTTGATGGTTCAATTTAGAGAAAAGGTTCGACTCATTGTAATGGCTTCACATTAGAGTATGACAATATTATGAGACCTTTGCTTCTGTTGCAGGATGATCACCATACATGTAACACATGCACAAGCTAGTCTATATGATGATATTGATGATTGAAAAAAGTAATTTACTAGTAATTCAAAGTATAAAATATTATTTGTCACGACATTTATCTTCAAAATTTAAATCAGAGGACAAAAGTAATTGTCATATATCTGGTTGCAAGCACATAATGTCTAGCAATTTTAATTAATGAAAATAGATGACCGTTTGGAAGTAAAGAGACTTCCCTTGGCTAGGTTAGCTCTGGATATAATTGAGACGTCGAATTAGCCCAAAAGGGTTTCAACAAAGTACTCTACTCAAACAAGCAAAATCAAATGTTTAGGCTGATGTAAGATAGGATCCTTAAGCAAACCGACAATAGCATGATATGAAGAATTTCTAGTGAACTTTAAGGGGGTTAAACCACAAGATCTAAATTAATATAGATCTAGTGGATGCTTACCAATGTGAATGAAGATCTTTGATAATTCAAATAAGCAACAAATCTTTGAAAGAAACACCGACAACATAAGGCACTATCATGAACACTCGGCAAAAGAAACACCCGGTCACATGAGGTGCGCGAGTGTACATGGAACATGGCACGAAGGAATGAGAAGAGGGGATGTGGGCACTTGGGTGCGCAGGTGTGAGGCACGTAGGCGCGGAGCTGCAGGCACATGGCACACAAGCACAGGCGAGCAGGTGCAGGGCCGCGCACATGCATGCGATACATAGATGTGGTGTGTGCGGGCGTGGGATCGCGAACGCGGGCGCATAGGTGGGGGCGGGCGACACGGGGACGCAAACACGAGTACACAATCGCAAGGTCACGAGCGCAGGTGTCACGGGCTCAGAGGGCGTGAGAGCAGAGCCGACGTGTAGGAAAGGGATGGGGGGGTGTCACGGGGGTCATCATGGTCGGTGATGGGGACGACGTCGAGGATAGAGACATGGTCGGTGACATGCACACACAAAGAAGAAAGGGGGATATGCCTAGGCCTCTCGTCATCAGCTATCCAATCTCTTAACCGAAGTTAGACCTCTCGTTCTCAACCTCTTTCAAGAAAATTGTGTAGGATTTTTATTCATATTAAATTACATACTTTCATAATTAAGGCTTAAGGTCCTTAAATAGTCTCCAAGGAAACACAACCTTAACATGCCTCAAATAATGCAAAACAACCTTTGTACGTTCGGGTTTTACACGGTACAAAAATTACCATAAAAAGAACTCTGAAAATAGCTAAAATAAAAATAAAAAAACAACAATAAATACTAATGGCCCTTCAAACAATGGGCCAACATATCAAGCCAAGTCTCCAAGATGAAGTGTGACCAGGTGGGCCTTCCTCCTATTACGACAACTGTTTGCATAGGCGGTTCGGTATCCCTACCAACTCTTCTTAGATGGGAAATACTTTGGTGGTAGGCCTGCCAAAAGGTGGGGCCATGGTATGGCTAGAGTTAAACCGGCCCTAACCCTTTGTTCTTAGGGGTAGGGTCCCTTAGGGCCAGAAAGTGATGGGGGCCCTAGATATGCCGAGCAAGGGCCATGGTTGGGCCAAGGCCGAGCAAGGGCCATGTTGATATCATTAAGATAAGGACTTTGTCGGTTAATCCTTGTAAGGCTCAATAATAGGTATTAAAGCAAGCCCAACAAGTGGTATCTGAGCTCTGTGAGCAGTCATATATGATATATTATGGATATAAGCACAATTCCTTTTCTAGATGGGTTGCTCTCAATCAGGTCTAGGCTATATTGGTGAACCTTTTTTTTATTGAACCTAAATTGGCAAAGTTAATAGTTGGTCTATAATACTACCATATCTCCATCGAACCTTCAAAACACAATTGGACTTAACCTCACATTATTGAGTCTTATTTCCCCTTTTGCTTTTCGCAGCCCTCCAATTCCCCCTAGAGCTCTCAAAGGGAGGGCCAGGGTAGTACTGGGGTCAAACCTGGCTCGACCTTCATCATGGAGTGCTTATAAAAAATGGGCCTGGCCTTCAGGCCCTTCGTGGTCCGGGATTTTGAGGCTTTTGGTGGGCTTTGTCGAGTAGGGTCTCTAAAGGGCCAGATTGACAAGCGTATCTAGCGTCTCTGGTAGTGTTCCAAAGGATTTGGATCTAATTGCTGAAGCTCCTCTCTAGTATTTCACGTGTTGTCATAATTAGAGCGTCCTTAGCAAATCAAGTAGCACTAGTATCCTCCGCTCCTAGTAGAAATAACATGCTCATCCAAAATATCATCAGTCTTTTTTTTTGTATGTTCCTAATATATGCGGCAGGTGTAAAGCAAGCGATGAAGGAATGAGTACAATTTCATCATTATTCTCAAGGAAAAGCTCGAAAAATGGCCATTTGGTATTACTGTTGGACCTTTGTAGGAAACCGATCTTCAACAATAATCATTTAGACCAATTCTTTTCAAGATTTTGACTGTCCCGCACCACGAGTTTGTAGCTTCTTCACGGTCCCTGAAGAAAATTGCTCAGGCTTGATTCTGAGCATCACATAACCCCTAGGCTAAATTCCAGAAAACATCTATATGAAATGAATTAAAGTTTTATATTTTTGCATTACTAGTATTATTCTTTTGTTGATCTCTTTATGCATTCCATGAACATAACATGCAAATGATTATGCAGAGTCGGAAACTCTAATATGATGTGCAATAGGAATGAGATCTATAGGTTTCCTAGGCTTTTAACATGCACAACTTCAAAAAGACTAATGCTAATGGATCTATTCATTGAACTATTATATGCAAACTCGTTTGTAGGAATAATTAGATCCCAATTCCTAGCATTTTCACCCACCAGACACCTTAACTAGTTTTATAAGCTCCTATTGACCTCTTCAGTTTCAGTTTGGCCATCAGTTTGGCAATGATAAGTTTTTAAAATTTCGGTTCTATGACCATCATATGCCATGGTGTTTTTCCAAAAATAAATCATAAAATTCACATTTCTATTGGACAATAGTTTTCGAAATAATGTGCAATCTACCTCATTAAAATAGAGTTTTGCAATCTTTGAGGTATCAAAAGTCTTGGAGCATAGTATGAAGTGGACCATTTTGGAAACGCAGTCCACTGCCACAAAATAAAGCCATCCTTTTTAAGTGTTCTTGGAAGACCAAGCACAAAATCCATGCTATTATCTTGCCATGGACAATTTAGCACACGTAAAGCAGTGCAACGTCCCGTGCTTTGCTTTCTTTGATTGGGCAATTGACGACGTTGCCCAACATGATTGACAACATCTCTTTTGTGACTCGGCCTAAAAAACTGACTTTCACCACTTTAATTGTTTTATTACGCCCAAAGTGTCTTACTTGGCCACCAACGTGAATTTTCCATACAAGAAAATCTCTCAATGGCATACATGGAATGCAAAGTTTGTTTGCCCTGAACAAATATCCATCTTGAAGAAAGTAATCATCTGTTTCTTGAATCAACTCATCTCTCAAAGCCGTGCATACTTCTCCAAAATCTGGTCATGATTCATAATCCTATTTTATTCCTTCGAAACCAATGGCCTCAACACTCTTAGCAAAAAGTGAAGCAATTCTATGAAGAGTGCATTGACTGACTTGTTCTCAATCCCAACCTTTGGTTTCAACACAAAAGTATCTGCTTGTAAAAACTCCAGCAACCATGTCTATAGTTTAGCTTCTTCTGGGAGTTGATGTACTTCAAATCCTTATGGTGTGAGTAAAGGACGAATTTCGATGTCATTAAATAATGTCATCAATACCTTAAGACTTGAACTACCGCATAACACTCATTGATCATGGGTGGAGTATTTCTCTTTAGTTTCATTCAACTTTCCGCTGAAATTACATATTGGATGGCCCTCCTGATACATCACTCGCCTATTCCAATTCCGGATGCATCTCTTGTCACCTAAACACTTTCAGGAAATCTGGAAGGCGCATGACAAGAGCTTCTGTCATTCTTTTCAAAATTTGTCTAAAAGTTATGGCCGCAACGTTTGAGCATTTGATTTCCCCTTCATGCAATCAATAACGAGAGCCATGATTGTAATGAATTCCCGAACCAATTGATGCTAAAAAGTAGAATGTTCTTGGGCTCATGGCTTTCAACCATCGCTTGTACCTCGGAAGATGACTATAAAATCTAGGAAGACAACTCTACTAGTAAAGATAGGTCATTTCTTTAAGTTCATATACAAATTTTCTCTTCTAAGGGTTCTTAGATGGTCCATGTGTTGCTCCTTAGATTTGTTGTAAACAAAGATGTCATCAAAGTACACGACTAGAAAATTGGCCATAAAAGGTTTCAATACTTTAGCCATCACCCTCATAAGCATACTTGGAGCATTGGACAAGCCAAAAGGCATGACCCTCCATTTATACAGATCGTTATTTATCTTAAAAGCAGTCTTTCACTCATCATCAGGCCGTATCTAGATTTGATGGTACCCATTCGGACGTCAATCTTCAACAATAGAGTAGCACCAACCATCATGTCTAATATATCATCCACCATGGGAATAGGGAAGCGGTACTTCACCGTGATCTTATTGATCTCACGTCTATCCACGCACATCCTCCATGAACCATCCTTCTTTGGTGTTAGGAGTGTGGGAACTGCACAAGGACTTAGACTCTCCCTAACAAATCATTTTCTGAGTTGGTCACTTTCCACTTGCCTCTTCAAATTTACATGTTCAATATCGTTTAATCTATAGTGAGGCAAATTGGGAATAGTTTTTCCCGACATAAGATCAACATCATGTTGAATGCCACACATCGGAGGTAAATACTTCGAAAGATCCTAATGGAAAATATCTTGATACTTTGTACGAACTGGGGTTACTTCCTTAATTAGCTTATCTCGATGTTTAGCAATAACTCTTTAGTAACAACCCTGAAAACAATTGATTCCTTGTTTGCTTCTTGTTCACATTCCATGATATTTATAATGTGTGGACTAATCTCACTTGTTGCTATTTTCTTATTTTCTTTCTTAGCAGGTTTGGGTTACAGAGGATCGGGCATGATCCTTTAACCTTCATAAATAAAAAGCGTGAGTTCGATTGATAAAAAATCGTGACGTTTGTATCAATTAACCAAGCTACCCAAAATTATGCCCTACATCCATAGGAACAATGTCGCACCGAATCTTGTTCTTAAAAGAAGATAACTGGATAGTGACAAGACATCTCTCTTTAATTGCAATCAACGATATACTTACCCATGATAACTTGTAAGGGCATCTCAATCCTACCCCAGATGACCCATCATATTTGAATTTGGTTGTAGGAGAGCAATAAAACTGCTCCAGCTCTATACCTAATTTTCATCAAATTAGGTTTCCACCAAATTTCTCCATCAGATTGACATGGGTCGGGAGCCACCCATCATATCCCAATGGCTAGTATCCTCCACCCCCAACGGTCATATTCGAGCTCCTACTTAAAGTTTTTAACCATCAGATTTGGTGTAGGATTGGAGTGCTCTGCATCAAATTAATTTTCATTAGATTTGGTATAGGGCTGGAACACTCCACATCAAATTGAGCTTTTAACCCAATCCTACATCAAATCTGATAAAAAATTTGATGCAGGATTGGAGATGCCCTAAGGGTTGAGTGAGGAACTGGCTTTAAACATAAAAGCGGGATGCGGTGCTAGCAGAAACTGCATTGATGCAACTTTCGCTGCCAATAATAACCTTGCAAATTTTGTCACCACACTTAATGAAGGTGTGGAAGATGGTAGTCCTACGTCAGTTGTTATTCTCTTTGGGTTGTGCACACACCTAAGTACACCAAGTATAGGAATATCGAAGACACCCTCGACATGCTCAACTTGAAATGGCATACTCTGAATACAGCCTAAATGTTCATCATCATCCTCATACTAATTATTTGGTCTGGTTCATATATTTTTTCTTTGAACTCACCTTGGCCATCTTCTTCATATTCCTCCTCCTCCATCAACAGGGCTTTTGTTGGTTCCCTTGAAGGAAACTGGCCGACATAATGTCTACTGCCATAACATCTAAGACATTGAGCTTGAGAACCTCCCATTGTTGGACTTTCAGTCACTCCCTTACCTTTGCTATCCTTTCCAATAGACGGAGTGTTGGTATTGGCTTGAATCGAGACTGCCCAAAATACATGACATTTAATTGTCAATCCGATGTACAAGAAAGTACGATTCATCTTAATTAACTTACATGAATTAAAGGGCTTTTTTAGTATTTTAGATTGTTAAACTAATTATTCTGTAAAGCTTATGACAAGTATGGATCATGCAAAAGTAAGTCCAACATAACAAATTCTTAAAAACAAAGCCAAAAAGGTGATTGATATCTTTATAAGCATTTGTAATTGAAATATTATCATAATATACGTTCTCTGTGAAGATAAGGGTGAATTTATGCCTTGGATAGATCTGAACTTATCATATTACAAATATAAAGTGCTAGGGAAAAGATTGGGTTGATTGATTTTGAATTGATTTTCAAAATTCATGGAAGATGTATCTTTCTAGTTTCTATTCTAATAGCTGTAATCCTCTACTTATTCAATGATTAACCCAATGCTTCGTTAGAAATTACATGGTTGTCTTATTACTATAAATGATAATAGTTATTCTACACAAGAATAAGATTATTAGGATGCATATAACTTGATCATCTACTTATAGATACCTGATCTACCACAATAACTCTTAATGCTAGAAGGAGGAATTTAGATGTTTAAGAATCTTCATTAGGGGTAAGTTGCCAAATTGTGAGGACTTAAGTTTTAAAGGATTCATTCTTTTTCCTTAATACTTGTATATGAATGATGTAAGCTGTAATGCCTTTTGAAGCTTAGAAGATGTTTAATTGCTTATTACAATGCATGGAGCTACTGTGAAATCTTTACCTTGTATGTTTGCCTTCTATTCATCTGTACAAGTCCTCTTGCTTGGTGATGGTCCATTCATCAAGACTTAAGGTTGAGGGATATTTCCTTCTAGAAAAAGATAAGTGTTCAGTAATTTTATTTCATTTTCTTTATTCCTTAACAGTAATAAAATCCTTTTTTGGTTCTTTCAATTCTCAGGTGCAACTTTATCATCAAATGGATGGATCTTTATTTGGTGAAGGTCTTACTCTTATAGGTGAAAGGTTCATACTAAACATCTCTTAGCTTAGTTTCCAAGCTTGTTTAGTGGTTAAGACATGTACCGATCTATATGGGAGAATAAAGTTTATACTCATTTTCTTAACCTGTGTCTTTTTGGATTATTATTTATTGTTGTAAGATTTCTTCTCTCTTTTGTTTTTAATTGTTGTAGAAGTCTGAAATATTTGTATATCCTAATTATTTAATTAAATTTTATTTATTGTCTTGGGATTTAATTATTTAATTAAATTTTAGGTTTTGACTACGATCCTAATTGTGATCAGGTAACTTGATTTCCACCACCATCATATTGTATCACTGGGAATCCATGGGATTTCTCATGGACCAAGAAAAAATAATGATTTCTCAAGTTCAAAATCATACTTTTCAGGGATCTGATCGATTTTTTGGATTAGTTTTAAGATATACAGATGTTAGAAATAAAAGTATTGAGAAGATGGTTTTTCTTGTTATTTTCTTTCAACTTTCTTCATGGTTGGTTTCCATGGTTGAAGAGGTGATCGGGGTGGCAATGACAGGAGGTCGACAACACAGTCGATGTCGGCATACAAGGTAGCCATGGTCTGCTGACAAGCCTCACAATCAAGTTTTGTTGGGGTCAATCGTAGGGCATCCGTCACATGCGGTCAGCGGCAGGATTACCGATGGGAATAGCCGGTGACAGTTCGATGTATCTCACAAAACAAAAGTGGCTAGCTACATGCGACCGGAGATGTACTAGCCGGCACACATGGTGCACCATGGCGTAGCCATGAACATGCGGTGCCATTAGTGTTGGTGGTGCGCGGTGGCATGATTGGGCGGTTGGTAGGGGTAACTAATATTAGTGCGTGTGGCCATAAGGTATGTGTTGATGGCTAGTGGCTAGGGTTTCATGGTTCTTCTCTACTGGCCATGAGGAACGAGGACATTTGGTAATTATATAATTTTTTTTTTAACTTGGTGGTATTTAAGGACCCAATAAGCCCGGTAAAGAAGACACGCTAGCCCTATAACTTATGCACAATCATATTTTCACTATATTTTGACCTTTTCATGTACGGTTCTTGCATAATTGGATACATTGGAAACGTTCTTCTAGTTCTATTTTGTTATGGTGGGACTTACATGAAAACTCATAAAATGATTTTGGATTGTTTCGATCCAAATTTCCACACATCCAAAGTTTTTCCCGATAGAATGCAATAATGTCGAATTCATTGTTTTTATGAGGCTTGAGCGATCACAACGTGCTACTCTTGCCACTACTTCATCAGATGCCATTCCAACTTCTACTACTTTAGATTTCTTTTAGGTGGCTACTCAGCTACAACAGATTTAGTATCCACTTTGGTTTTGTAGAGCTGTTTTCCGTCGAGTGACACTGCAGCCTTGTCTGCCTCACTGGTATTACCTTTGCCATGTGGATCCTGGATTTAGGAGCCACCCACCACTTGATTTCTGATGCTTCTGCTCTTACTTATCGTGGAAGTGTTCCCTCTGAGCCAGATTCGCATTGCCGATGGATCCCCCTTGCTGGTCTCTTGTCGGGAGTCCATTACCACTTCTTCTGACCCTTGTGGTCGTCTTGTACTGTTAGATGTGTTTTTTGCGCCTTATTTGTCGATGAATCTTACTTCTATTAATTGACTTGCTCATTATAGCTTCACCACCACTTTATCATACCCTTCTTGTTTGGTGCAGGACCATTGTAACAGCTAGAGGATTGGGATTGATCGTAAAGTTTGTGGATTGTACCACTTGGAGCACCTGCATGTTCTCTTTGTTTTCATTACTTCTGCTACTGATTACGTGAATCTGACTTTTGACACTGTCGGCTTGGGCACCCTTCAGCTGGCTCAGAATCATGTTTCATTCATGACATTTTGGTGATTTCCCTTTGACTCCTTCTCCATATGTGAGTTGTAGATTGGCTAAGGATCATGCTGTGTCATTTCCTTCTAGTGAGTCTATGCATCTTGTACCTATGATTTAGTGCATAATGATATCTAGGGCCCTGCCGCAGTTATGTCTGTTTCTGGGTTTCACTATTATGTGAGTTTTATTGATGATTTATCTCCTTTCACTTGGGTTTACTTTTTACGTCATAGATCAGATGTTTGTCAGGTATATCGTGACTTTACTAGTAAGGTCCACACCTAGTTTGGTAAGAGGGTTAGTTTTTTTCATTCCGATGGTGATCGGGAGTATCGCTCCTCCGATTTTTGTGATGTGCTTTTCTATAAGGGACCCTACCCAAAATGGGGTAGCTGAGAGCAAGGTTTGAAAATTTCATTTCGGTCAATATTTCGACCTTTTGGATATGGAAATATTTTGTGGAAATATTTTGACAGTGTGAAAATATTTTGATTTGATAGAAATTATAGAAATATTTATTTTTTAATAGAAATTTTGAATGAAACTCTGGATTGTCATAAACCAAGTATAGATACACACTTTAGATCACTCAGATAATATTTGCACCCTATCTATGGGCTTAGAGCTTGATATAACATGTATTATATACATATTGGTCTGATAGCTAGTAAATTGGAAAATATAAACTTCATATATTTACATTGTTTACATCATGAAGAATACATCACTCTTCTTCTCTCGTCCAAGTAATCTCTTCTTCGTTTGTCCAATGGAAGTAATCATCATCAGCCGCCTCTTATGCACCATTGTGACCTCCGATTGATGGACCAAGTCCATTGCCACTGGCATCATGAACAAATTGCATCATCATCCATTCTCTCTCAGCACGTTCCCGCTGGGTCCTTCTCGAATCTAAGACCGCTTGTCGATATTGAGCTCTCTCCTCTTTTGTCTCACTATCTGGCGGGTACTCGATATCATCATATGAACAATTCCTGGTTGATGGAGTGCTAGTATGCCTGGACTCCTCGATTCTCCCCTTCTTCGATTTTCTAGGGGTTCGAAGTTGAACTCCTTTGTATTCTCCACTCCTCAATAGCGTGCATATGGTTACTCTGACTTCAAGAGGAGCCTTCAAGCACTCTGCTACATCGGGGAAGCAACCGACGAGGTGTTGCTTCAGCCGTGTAACACCTTCACTTCCGATCTGTTTGCTGCATTATGCATACTGACTTTTGCTTCTTTTCATCCAAGGGAAAACCGTACTGCCAACCTATGTCTTTTGAACCGGAATCCCTATGCGGGAGAGGATGGGAGGCCATCTGTAAATGAGAATAAGTAATATTGATAAAGTTAAATAACAACTGTATACAATCTGAAATAAAAAAACAAAGATAGACCAGAGAGAGGTGGGCAAGAGTGGGAGATAAAAGAGGGGAGAGTAATTTGAAGTGCAAAAAAAAAAGAGTTGATCCTTGGACAAGAAAGAGGTGAGAAAGAGAGGGAAATGAAAGAGAGATGAAAGAGAGAAGGTAGTGATTCAAAATGCAAAGAAAAAAAAGAGAGCTAAAAGAGAGCACACATAACCCCCGGGCTGCACACACCCTTAAATGGAAAAGCAACCATAGCAATTTCGCAAAAAATCGTGTCCGTTTCGCGATATTTTGACGAAATATCAGAGTGCACCGCGAAATCTTGTCAAAACCGTGAAATTTTGCATGGGAAAGTGACAGGCGCCAGTTGCTTTCGGTTGTGTGGGCCCCAGCCTACTCAAAAGGGACAGATCGTGAAATATCGGGCGAAAACCGCATGAAATATCGTGAAATATCTCACCGAAAAGCGACAGGCGTCAGTCGCTTTCGGCCGCCCCATGTGACGCGGGCCCTAGTTGTTTGTACAAAATATCGCGATATCTCGCACATCAACAGTTTCATGCGAGATATCGTGATATGTTAGCTTTCGCTCTGCCGCCCCATGTGACGTGGTCCCTAGCTGTCTCCTGAAATGTCGCGATATTTCGCTGTACTCATATTTCGCGCGAAATGTCGTGATTTATTCGTGATTTCCATTCCGTTCAAAACAGCAGGCGGGATTTCGTGTCGGTGTTTAAGAAAACCGAGATATTTCGCGATATTTTTTGAGATTTTGAACCTTGGCTGAGAGGAAACATTGTCACATTCTTGAGATGGCTCGGTCTCTTTTGTTTTCTGCTTCAATCCCTTGACAGTTCTGGGCTGAGGTTGTCCTTACCTCTGTTTATTTGATTAATCTGACTCCTTTCCCGTTTCTTTCTTGTCAGTCACTGTTTTCAAGATTTTATTCCACTGTGCCCAACCATAGAGTTCTGTGGATCTTTGGTAGTGCTAGTTTTGTTTGCTCGGACAAAGAGGAGAAAGGGGGACATTGACTTGACGTTGCCGTAATGACTGACGATCGCGACATCAGAAAAGCGTTATTGTGCGGGGTTTCAAAAATGGGTTGGATGGCTGAATTGAGGGTTTCACAACTTAGTTGGTTTCGCATTTGGGCTGGATTCACAACTGATCAGCTATAAGGCAGCCTATTTCGACGAAATGGGCAGCCGCTCATTTGTTGACCCTAGGAGTCGTAGAATGTGCTGATTTTTTGTGAGCATTAGTACCTTACCTTAAATAGAACACCCACAAAAAATCAGCATATTCTAAAACTTTTTGGGGCATCAAATGGTATATTTCAGATTAACGGTTACAAAAGACGTTCAATAAAACTTCTAACATTTGATACCCCTAGGAGTTTTAGAATGTGCTGATTTTTTGTGGGTGTTCTATCTAAGATAAGGTGCTTATGCTCACAAAAAATCAGCATATTCTAAAACTCCTAAGGGCTTCAAATGGGTGGCTGCCCATTTCGTCGAAATAAACTAGCAACTCATTTCCCGTTTCCTCTCTCTCTCTCTCTCTCTCTCTCTCTCTCTATATATATATATATATATATATATATATATATATATATATATATATATATATATATATATATATTGAGTCCGTGCCCTGTCCCGTGTCTGTGTCATGTCAATGTTTGTATCCGTTTTCGAGCTTTTTATGACATATGTGGGCCTAATTTTCAATTAAATGCCTTGATTATTAGTTGAAATAATTCAACTGATTAATTGATGCATATGATATGCTGAGTTGATTTATTATAGCCTAATGAAATTTATGTTATACTGTATCTGAGGTTTAATTCATGATAACTTTGGAAGTCGCCGGCTCCGTTGAAGATCATGATCTTCATGTGGCCCGCCATCAAGGAGAAGATATTGACTAGAGTGAATCTTCGCAAGCGGAACAACCCTAATGTTACTGATACTTCATGTCCTCTATGCCGCACGCACAGGGAAGATGTGAACCATCTTTTTCTTAGATGTCAGTTCGCCAAGAACCTTTGGTCCATGCTTAAACACCGCCTGGGTATCCAAGGCCACCCGGGCTCCATGCGTTCTCTTTGGACTCTTTGGCGTACTAGGAGGGTGAAGAAGGTGCTACAACCGGCATGGGATCTCTTGGTGATTGGCCTCTGCTGGAGCATTTGGCGGGAACGCAACTCTAGAGTATTCTCGAATAAGGAGTTACCGATTGGGTCCGTCTGGTCCAACTTTGTCGCTATGATTACTAGCTGGTCTCCAGGTTTCTCCGTTAAGCTCTCAGGGAGGATTAGCCCTTTCCTTAGCCTCTTGTAACTCCCTTTTTATTTGATTATTAATACAGCGTGGGGTAAGCTCAACCCCATCCTCTCTGCCTCGGAGAGGAATTGCTCAAAAAAAAAACTTTGCATCATTCTAAATTTGATTAAATCATTAAACTAGTTAATGCACAATGATTTAAGATTGGATGCATATTAATTTCCTAGGTCATCTCGGTGACCATACGACCATTGGTTCATTAATTATGGTTATTCGGGTTATCTAGTGAACTATGTGTGGTAACCGGGATACGTATAACATTGTAACGTTACATTGGCTAAGTAGGTCATGCGTGAATCAGATTAGGTTCTAGATGGTCAAAGATGGTGGCCTTGCTGGAGATGTCGATGGACAATTGTAATATATAATAATCCATGTATGATTTGATTGTGAATGTAATCGGGATGTCAAATAATAGTAGATGGGTCCACTGGGTGCCAGATATGGCAAGGGTTTAATGTCTGCCGGAAATGGCAGGTAGCATTCAGACTATGAAAATGACAATTTTGTCCCTTAGCTGGAAAAAATGATATACTTGATCTGTATTGTTAGAAACAACGGATTTGCCCCTTGATTATCAAATGTTGTTGTAGCTCCCTAGTGTGCCAGAGGTAGCAGATATGACCTATGTGAGCCAAGGATTATATGTTTTGTTTTAATATAGCCACTAATATTTTATTTATCCGGTCTACAATATCTTTGTTCTTGTTTCCATTCCTACTGAAAACTAGAACTAGGGAGCACTTTACCGAGAATAGAACCCTGACCATGTTTTGGAAAGTTTGTACTTTTAGAAGCTATCATACGTTTTTCTGATTTTCAAATATTTTGAATACTGTATCTTGCGACTTCTAATTGAGGAACAAAATAATTATCCTGTAGGTCCATGAGATGGAATGTTGGAATAGATACATGCTTTTGTGGTTGTGAGAACTTAATGGTTTCTAAAGCATTAAGACTGGTAATTGTTGTGTTAGACACAAGATGCAACTTAATGGCACAAATCATAAAACGTCACCACAAAATATTTTTGCTATGGTGGCACATGAGGATGCCTGGGATCATATTGGACCAACAAAAGTATGGCATGTTAGTTGATGGAGATGGTGTGGGTTCAGTTGGCACATACGAAGTTTGTGTGGTGTGTTATAAGGATGCGTTAGATCATTTCGGGGACACAGAAGATGTGGCAGGTGATGTACAATAAATGCATAGTAACATCTCTCACAATCTCTGTCTAGGAATCAAACAGATACCAAAGACCTAGTCCCGAAGTACTCCTAACATACCTGATGATTTTCTTCATTGCAATCATGTGAGACTTCTTGGGAATGGACTGATCTCTAGCATACACGCTAACACTGAAAAACTTTTTTAGGATGACTGGCCGTCAAGTAGTCCTATCATACTCATATAGATGGTCTTATCGACATCTTTGCCAAAATCATCCTTCGACAATTTCAAGTTGGTGCCGTTCTATGGGAGTTTGAGTGTGTCGAGCGGAGCAGAATCAAAGCTTGAACTTTTTGACAAGGTCTTTGGCATGAAGATGTCATGTTTTATTTGCTTTAATTGAAGACCCAAAAACATGCTGAATTTCTCTACCATGCTCATTTGGAATTCGGATTTCATCAAGTCTGCAAAGTATTCATACATCGATGCAAAATAGAGCCAAAAATGATATCGGCCCACTTAAATTTGAGTATCACCTCGAACTTTCTCTGACAAGCATAGTCTTATCTACTCCTCTTGGAAATCCCTGTTGAAGGAGAAAAGTAGTAAGTCTGTCATACCAAACAAGGTGGGCTTGTTTTAACCTATACAAAGCTTTCTTCAGCCAATATACTTGGTCCGGGTAGTGTGGACTTTCGACCCCTTGGTTTTTCCACATGCACTATTTCTCTCTGAAATCCGTTGAAAAAAGCACTCTTGACATCCATTTGAAAAGCTTTAACATGAGATTCCAAGAAATGACTAACACTATCTGAAATCACTCTAGTCGAGCCACTAGAGCAAACATATCATCAAATTCTATTCCTAATTTCCTTTAACTTGAGCAACTTGCCTCGCCTTGTTCCTAATAACAATGCCAAGGCCACATTACCTAAGTCCTAGTGATGAGGCTTGAAGCTTTCATCTGTATCTTTCTTTGTGCTTCCACCCTATAGCTTCATTATGCTGTTGGCTTGACCAGTTCTGTGACTTGAAGACCCACATAACTTTTTACAACATGACCACAGTCACAAATTCTTCACAAGATCATACCCAACGACAGAGGATAGCATGCCTTATTTGGTTTCCATGAATCGGATGTGGAGTTGGAGTGATTCGTCTTATGATGGTCTGTCTTCGTTCTCAATTAAATAGTCTGCAGCTGACACGTCATGTGTGCAATGGATTTAACTTTGATGAACTAGGGATGATTTCCCATGTGAAAGTGAATGCTGTGTTGATTGCATCTGGAAGGAGAAGAAGGCCTTCGGCCATCATAGCATATTAGCATCACAAGGGGTCTTGTACCTTGTTTTGAATTTAATTGGAAGCCCTTCTTCTTTAGGACTATGATTAAATTTTAGTTCTAGTTTAGATTCAAGATTTGAAGTTGTTTAGGAATTTCAATTTGATTAGGTGACTGATTTTAGAGTCCTTGACTCCTTGGTTAGTCGGTTTCTTATATTATTGGAATTTTTGGACCTATTTTTTGGCCTTTGTAAAGGGAGTTTATGAGTCCTGTTCTAGTAAGAAAGTATTTAAAAGAGTTTAGTTTACCAATATATTGGGTTAGGGAGGCTGATTTCACTTGGATTATTGTGATAAATTAAGTGAAAAGATTAGTGTATAGTAGTTAAAGTTGTCTGGCATAGTAATATTTTCCAGCAAGGGAGTAGTTCATAAATAAAATCTGTGACTTATATGCTGCATTGTATTGCTGGAAAGCCTGGAATTACCTTGGTTAAATGCCTCCAATCGCTAAACATCTCTGGAATTCCCTAGCGCCCCTCAAGACCAGAATCTTCATGTGGCTGGCGATTAGAGAGAGATTTCTCACCAGAGTCAATCTTTGGCAACGTAACAAGCCTAATATCCCGGACATCTCCTGTAGCTTATGTCACTCGCATCGAGAGATGTTGACCACTTATTCCTTCGTTGCTCCTTCTTGAAGAAGCTGTGACGTATGTTGAAACACCGGTTCCAAGTCAAGGGCCACCCGGGATCCATTCGTTCTCTGTGGACTCTGTGGAGATCGTATTAGATGAAGTGTGTTAGTATGCTATTAATCCCACCTCGGTTGTGGTAACGTAATGGTGTGCGTTCTCTCTCTATATAAAGAGAGGTAGTCTTATGTAATGACAATGAGATTAATGAGATAATACAAGGAGCATTTCTCCCCAAACCTATTCTCTCTCCCTCTCTCTTCTTAACATGGTATCAGAGCCAACCCTCTTAGCCTAGGGTTCGACGCTCTCCTCTCCGGCCTCGGCCTCCTCGGTCGTCGCCGACGACATTGAGGAGGTCGGGAATAGTAAAAATTATTTTTTCCCATCTTTTTCTCCTGACTATCTGATCGATGTAGTCGATCTAGTACGATCGCCGCTCCACCGCTGCTCGTCGTCCGACCTGATCACCGGCGCCCTGCCGCTGCCGTCGCCCGAGACCTGCGCCCGCGTCCTGTCTCCGGCACAGTAGCACGGGGGGCCAGATCTGGCGCTCCTAGCCTCCGCCTGCACTCCAGGTCCAGCCCGGCCATCTTGCGCCGTCGGATCAGGCCGCCGTCGCCTGCGCTCCAGATCCGGCCTCCGACGTCGCCTCCGACTGCTGATCTGCTTCCCGTCAAGCTCGCCGGATCTGCCGCTTGCCGTCACCGCGGCACCGGCCACCTCCTTCCCTCCGCCGGCCACCTCTTCTCCGCGCCGGCCTCGAGCTCAAGCCAGCCCACCCTTGGCGCCCGCCGGCCCGCCGGACCCCGGCCCGCTTTGCATAACCGCGCCCGCCGGACCGGCCCTGCACTTTCATCGTGCCAGCCACCTGCTGCCTGGCGCCGGTCACCTGATGCCTTGCACCGGCACTGGAGCCCGCCGTCCGCTTGCACCGGAGCCCGATCCAGGGCCGATCGTCCCCGCTGGCCCGCAGCGCCCGCCCGGATCTACCTTGCCATCTCCGACCCCCGGCCTCACCTCCGGCATCTCTTGTCGCCGACCGCCTGCCCTCTGCGCAGACCTGCACCCGCCGGCTCGCCGCGCCCGTCGGAGCCGCTCCCTGCGGCCACCTCTTCCCCGCGCCGGCCTCGAGCTCCCGCCGGCCCACCCTGCGCCCGCGTGTCGTCGGGATTTCTTTCCCGTCTCCGACTCTCTCGCTCTCTCCCAGACTTCTCTCTCTCTCTTCGATCCGATCCCCCTCCTTTCTCTCTTTCTTTCTCTCTTTCCTTATCTCCTCTCGTCTCTGAATCACAGCCGGACTCTCTTTCCTTATCTCCTCTCGTCTCTCTTTTATTTCCTTATCTCTCTCGCTGATCACAGCCATCCGATTTGCATCGAATGGTTGTGCTTTGTGATTTCTTGCACGCTGTGGCTTGCGGATCTACTGCATCAGACACCTGTGGCCTTCTCTATCTGATCTCCTTTTTAGGTCTGCTGATTGACCCGCTGGTCTACTCCATTCTCGTGCCACCCAGATCTGGTCCTCTCTGCCGCACTTGGCCATCCGATTCCGGCCTTGCTGCCCTTGGCCGCTCGAGTCCTTGCCCTTTCGTACTTAGCCACCCGATCCGGTCCTTCCGTACCTGGCCGGCTCTTCGCATTTCCGCCTTGCGCTCTGATCTGTTGTGCTCTCTCTGCGGCCCTGCGCTCGAGCAGCCGCTCCTCCGGCTCCATCCCACGCCCATCGGTCTTGCACCTGCTCGTGTCCCGCGCTCGTCGTTCGATCTACAGCACCTGGCCACCTGTCTCTGGCTTGATCTCGGCACGCATGCAGCCTGCTGGGCTCTACCTTCCTCACAATTCGGCAGCCTATGTCTTGCACTCTATCTGCGCCCGCGACCTTTGCACTGCATTTTACCGGTCCACCCTGCACTTTACCGGCCTGCCCCTCTGCGTTTGCGCTTAGCCGGTCTGCATGTACTTTGCACTTTATCGGTCCGCTTGTGCCTGCATTTGTGCCCTGCGCCATTGCATTCTACCAGTTTGCCTGCGCCCGCACCTTGCGCTCTATAGGTCCGTCCGATCTTCTTCTCTTGCCGCCTTTCGGATCCTCTTTCGTTCTGGTCACTCTTTTGCCAACTTTTGGATCCTTTCCCTTTCATTGGTCATGTGACCCTTTGATTCTCTCTTTCCGGTCACACTTGTCTTGTGCCGGCTTTTGGATCCTCTCTAGATCCGGTCATATTTGTTTTGTGCCGGTTTTTGGATCCTCTCTCGTTCCGGTCACACTTGTCTTGTGCCGGCTTTTGGATCCTCTCTAGTTCCGATCACACTTATCTTGTGCCGGCTTTTGGATCCTCTCTCGTTCCGGTCACACTTGTCTTTTGTCGGCTTTTCGATCCTCTCTAGTTCCGGTCATACTTGTCTTGTGCCGGATTTTGGATCCTCTCTAGTTCCGGTCACACTTGTCTTGTGCCGGCTTTTGGATCCTCTCTCGTATCTGTCATACTTGTCTTGTGCCGGCTTTTGGATCCTTTCTCGTTCCAGTCATTCTTGCGCTGACTTTTGGATCCTCTTCCTTTCCTTGGTCATGTGACCCTATCAGAGCTACGACTCTACATTCTCTCATTCTTCTTTATCTGTGATGATTGAGATCTTCTAAGAGGTGTCAAATACTTGCTTCGGCCGGGTGCTTGCCTCCTATGAGGTCTCACGCATTCACACATTTTCTTAGCCAATCTCTCTCCTTTCGGCCCGCTTTATTGCCGGCTTCCATCACCGTTGGCTTCCTCCGCTCCGATCCTTATTGATCATTGCTAATTCTCCCGGTTGATCTGCTTACAGGTTGGCCGGGTTCCCCCGGTTGTCCTGCTTGCAGGTCAATCGAGTTTCCAGGACGACTTGCTTGCATGTCACCCTGGCATTATCTTTACTTTACAAAAAAAAAAAGGGTTATTTGATGGTGTGCGTTCTCTCTCTATATAAAGAGAGGTAGTCTTATGTAATGACAATGAGATTAATGAGATAATACAAGGAGCTTTTCTCCCCAAACCTATTCTCTCTCCCTCTCTCTTCGTAACAGATCGAAGCGCATCAAACATATCTTGAAACCGGCGTGGGACCTGTTAGTTATTGGGCTTTGTTGGTGCATTTGGAGGGAGCGTAATTCTAGAGTCTTTTCTGGTAACGAACTTTCTATAGAGACTGTCTGGCGAAATTTACGAGGATGATCCATAGCTGGTCCACTGCTTTCTCACTTAAGCATTCTAAGGAGCTTAACTCTTTCATTTGTAATATGTAACTTGCTCTTTCCGATTAATAATATAGCTTGGGGTGTGGCTTAACCCCTTCCTCTCCTTCTCAGAGAGGAATTCCTCAAAAAAAAAAAAGTCCATCATTAGATGCCTTTGAAACATTAAGGTATTATGCCTTAATATCCACTAGAAGTGAGACTCTCTAGTACATCTTTGTCTTTTAGTCCTTGGGTATTTTGTGTTTTCTTCCTATGTCTGGTTACTTTAAATTCAGTATTTATATTAGATCCGATCTAGTAATGATATGCCTAGACCGACAATAACCCCATAACGCTTTCAAACCCTGAATTTTTGCTACATATTTCCAATTCTTGCAAGTAGAATCCACCAAAGTTTTCTTCCTCCTGCGCCGTATCTTTTAAGAATGAGTTGTATCCTTGAATACAACATAATATTCTAATCCTTCTGGGGATCATAACATGGACATGAACGATCAAGAAACAGGTTTCTGAAGTAAACACTGATGAGGCTTATTAACTATCTTTGTTTGTAGAATTCTGATATTACTGCAAACACCATTATTCCAATTTACTGCCACTCATTATTGTTAATCTTTGGAATATATGAAAAAAATACATTATGTAGTTATCACATGTTAAAATTTCATATTTTTGATGATATTGTGATTGTATTATCTAATCAATATTGTTTCTTATGCAGGTTGTTCCAAGTAACTTGGTTGATGAAATCTGGTTTCGTATATGATCGATATAATTTTACCAAAGTTCGTACCCCATCCACATGTATTTGTACATTCTCCTAATCTTCGTTCGATTTTATGAAGTTTAATTTCCTTTTATCTTTATTCAGCTTCATGAAGGCTATTTCTTTTACTTAACAGCAAAATACACATTTAATTAACCATTGTTCTGTATATCCCTTCTATTGTGCAAGAACTACTGTTTAGATGGGCTTTTGATCTACTTGAGCCTTTAGGGTCTATAACTAAAGGATGAAAATTAAACTGACCTCAGAGCAAAATCTGCCATTTGACCTTCAGTTAGTGGCCACCTTTTTCTTTTTGGTGGGCTTAGTTACTTAGTAGTCACCTGATTTTGATATATGTAGCTGAAATTGAAGCTTATCTCATCTTTCCCTTCCTCTCATCCACCCCATTTCTGTTCTCATCATCTTCTTCATATCTGCTTGTCTCCATTCTTTCTTTCTCCTTTATCGTCTGTTGTTTTCTATTGCATGCAGTGTTCTTTATCCTCTATGGGATCAAATCATTAAGCCATAGTGCCAGACCTTGATGCTACATGCTACATACTACAAGAACAAGTAATATCTTGGTCTGCTTCTTGATCTGCCTTTTGTTAGTTCTCCGTTATGTATCAATGATCAAGGGGAAGTTCAAAATTGTGTAGGCTAGCATCATTTTATGGTGAAAGTGCAAGTGTGTTCCATCCATATCCTGCGTTTAAGGCATGATGTGGTATGAACTCCCTCTCTCATGCCATGACCTATGGCCTATCATCGTCATTAAGAGGTGGTTGTTCAGAAATTTGAGATCCAGTCAAAATAAGTTGTTCAGATTTGCGACCCGCGCCATCCACAGCAAGGGAAACAGAAGGGTGGGAGTTATGTGAGCCGTTGAATTCTCTCCGTCACGATGGGTGAATCGCATGGTACCACGAAATCAAATGTGGCCCATGTCTCTTTGTCACAGATCTGCACGGACCCGGCTTGTCGCACAACATATCACAACTGTTTACTCAAATCCCCCAAATTGCATGTAGCGCACTTCAAATGGGTTGCTGGCCAAGGCCATGAAATGCAGATATAAAGTTTAAGTGTTGTGGAAAGAGCGTTCTAACTTTATTTATGTAGATTGAAGACCAGATTGTAGATTGCATTCATTACTGTCCTGAAGCTTATTTGGGTTGAATTTGGAGCTTTGTGATAACCCTGAGGTTCCAATGATACCGATGGACAACTATCTGTTGCTGGATTTGGCTTGCTCTTTTCCGATTATATTTGTTTTCGTGGTGGTTAAGAAAATATATATGTTGCTGCCGTAGCAATTTTTTTTTAATCCTTGATAATAGAAACTATGTTGAAGTCAAGGATGATCATGATATGTAGGTAGCATCCAAACAAGAGAGACTAAATATTTAACATGGTCATCATTGGTACGATTATTCATTTGGCTTAAGCAAAAGACGTAGGTGTCATTTAATCTTTATAACTACCTGCCAAATGGCTTTTTAGATTTCTTGGCATGCCCCCCTCTTGACATCAGGTTGATGAAAGTTTGAAAATTCTTGTCAGTCTTTCCTTATAGCTGACCCCGTCTTGATAGGATAAGACTTCAACAATGATGATCCTATGTATCACAATGGATCTGTGAATCTGCTTCATTTATTCTATGAATCAATAGGCTTTGGAAGGCAAATCACGACTCTGGTACCATGATCCTGTTGGAACTTGGAACATGCTGATGGATAGCAAAAGCATGATAGATTTGACATGTGCATGAATCCAGATACATAAGCGTGCCCACCATATTGGTGAAGAATACACAATAAGATTATAAGATACAATCTCTGTTCAACCATATACTCAAAGATAATGTGTGTTCAACTGTACATCCTAAAAGGGATTAGAGGACTTAAAAAATATAAGGTATGACATTGAACCCAAGTCTTATAAAAGAACTAACCTTCGAACCACTAAAGTAAAATTTTGAAACAACGCATGTATAGTTTCTTACATGAAATATTTATTTTGCTAGTGCTCTAAGCAAATATATTTGGTGCAGTGGGAAAAGTTTACTCACCAGATGCAGGATGGTTGGGGGCTAGCAACTGATGGGAAAGTCATATTCGGGAGTGATGGAACTTCAACATTATATCACCTTGATCCCATTACCTTGAAAGGTCTTTCAGTTTTCACCAATGGTTATTTTGTCGGTTTTTTTCTATTACGTTGCTTGTTGTATTTGATCCCTTTCTTTATGCAGTTATTAGAAGAGCAATTGTTAGATACAGTGGTCATGATGTTCCCTTTTTAAATGAATTAGAGTATGTAGGTGGTGAAGTCTGGGCAAATATCTGGCAGGTGCTTCACTCTTTTCTAATATGTTTTGAATTTGTTTTAAATATCGTAAATTTTATAAGTAACCTTAACTTTTCTTACCTTTAGTTGTGTTATTGTATTAGGCTTCATATATTTGGCCATTCTTTATCCTTGTCCAATAGGCTTACCTCCCTTTTTCTCCCACCTATATCTTTTTCTGTCAGGAAGCCTACTTTCCAAACTAGCTAAAGAAAGGATTTTAATGCTAATACCTTGTTGTAGTTTAAGATGAGTCATTTAGATTGATAAGCTTCAAACCCATGATGTTGAAGTAAAGAAGGGAGCAATGGAAGTCCTACATTATCATATGGCCGGGAGAGTTGGTAATATAGGAGACATTGACTGTGGAAGGTTTAGGTTTTTATGAGAAATTAGGGCTGATTTATTGCGAAATAGACAAAGTCAGGAAATTTTGTCAACCACAGCAACCTTTATAGTATTCACTAGTCTACTAGAATTTCGTAATAGTTGAGGTTTTGGTATTATAATAAACCTTTCTACCTCTTTGGGTTTTGATCTCTCTCTTTGTCTCTCTCTCTCTCTCTATATATATATAGGGGAATGCTTAGGTGCGGTCTGTGGTCGGTGCGGTCCGCAGCCGTCCGATGCACCGGCCGCGTGCATCTGATGCTCGGAGTGGTGCATCGGACGGCTCCGAACCGCACGGACTACAGACCGCACCTAAGCATTCCCATATATATATATATATATATATATATATATATATATATATATATATATATATATATATATATATATATATATATATATATATATATATATATATATAGGGCTAGGATCCGTTAACAACTCGTTTCCTTGACAACCCATCATTTGAAGGGGCTAGAGGTTTTAGAATTTGCTGATTTTTTGTGAGGATGATCTCCTTACTATAGATAGCACACCCACAAAAAATCAACTAATTCTAAAACCTCTAGCCCCATCAAATGTACTCTTCAAATTAAATGTTAAAATGCATGGTCTATATTTGAGGAGGGCATTTGATGGGGCTAGAGGTTTTGGATTTTTCTGATTTTTTGTAAGGATGATCTTATTGCTATAGATAACATCCTCACAAAAAATCAGCAAATTCTAAAACCTCTAGCTCCATGCCTCCATCTAATGATGGGTTGTCAACGGATTTTTAAATTTTTTTGGAGGTTGATCACCTACCCTTTCATAGCGCACATAAAAAATTTCAGCTCATTCCAAGACCTATTGGCCATTCAAATATGCTCAACTTTTATCGGTCGTTCATTTTTACCGTCAATTTGATGGACACATTTGAATGGCCTATAGGTCTTGGAATGAGCTAAATTTTTTGTGTATGCTATCAAAGGGGAGGTGATCAATGTCCAAAAAAAAACCCTAAAGGGGTGTCGCACGTTAAGCCTAACGTGCCTCACACCCTATACACACACACACACACACACACACACAGAGAGGGTTATTACGGTGCGGTGTGGGTGTGGTGTCGCACCGCAGCCGTCCGATGCACCGCTGGGTGCGTGCATCAGAGATCTGTTACCAAAAACTCCGATTTTTTGAATAAGTCTCGATTAAAACACAACTTATTCATTAAACGTTTTGTACACTACTCTTTCCCAATTTTTTGAAAAAGTCACGGTTTTATGAAAAATTCACGATTTTCACGTTTTAATCCTGATTTACGTGTTTTATTCCCAATTTATTGCGTTTTAATCTTGTCATGTATTGCCCAAAAAACCTATTGTAACATCTATATATAAATATATTCTAAAATTCTACCGTTTGTTTCTTGACTCTTTCCTACTTTTTTTTTCCGATTTTTCCGACTTCTCCCCTAGCCGATTTTTTCCCGACGTCCGACTTGGTAAATATGCATCAGACGACATTTTTAGGGTGCATCTCCGCACGCCGTATTTTATCATATCTCATATATATATATATATATATATATATATATATATATATATATATATATATATATATATATATATATATATATATATATATATATATGGGAATAGGGAACACGGTCCTCCCGACCACCTAACACGCTAGTCCTCCCTTCAATTTGGGTGTCACATGATAATTTTTAACCATATTTCTTTTTATAGATGGTCAATTCACTCTACTTAGATCAAGATTTTAAAAAAAAATTCTAAAAAAAAAACTTAAAACAACCCGATCAACGGTCGACAAATTTAACGGTAAACTGTAGCGTGCAAATAGCCCTTGCTATGGTTAATTTAAAAATGCCACTTGGCATATTTTTTGTCCAAATTTTTTTTCATGATCATTGTTAGGAGGGATGTACCCACCTTGACCAAACCTAACCCTGGTTAAAAAGTGTCATGTGGCACCCAAATTGAAGGAAGGACTAGCGTGTTGGGTGGTCGGAAGGACCGTGTCCATATTCCCTATATATATATATATATATATATATATATATATATATATATATATATATATATATATATATATATATATAGAGAGAGGAATGCTTAGGTGAGCTATGAGCTACGGAAGGAGAAAATGAGCTACGGATATTTTGACCACCCTAGAAGTTTTGGAATTTCGTGAAAATCGGTGGGTGTGTTCTCTAGGGTAACATGATCATCCTCACCAATTTTCAATGAATTCCAAAACTTCTATGGTCATCAAATGGTAGAAGCTTTATCTACCGTCCGTAGTAACCGTTAATTTTTCTTCTACCATTTGATGACCCTAGAAGTTTTGGAATTCCTTAAAAATTGGTGAGGATGATCATGTTACCCTAGAGAACACCCCCACCGATTTTCACGAAATTCCAAAACTTCTAGGGTGGTCAAAATATCCGTAGCTCATTTTCTCCTTCCGTAGCTCATAGCTCACCTAAGCATTCCTCTCTCTCTCTCTCTCTCTCTCTCTCTCTCTCTCTATATATATATATATATATATATATATATATATATATATATATATATATATATATATATATATATATATATATATATATATATATAGGGTCGGGATCGGCTGACCTGGCAAATTTTGACCCAGCAATAACCCAGCACCCTTTGATGCACCTAGAGGTTTTAGAATGGCCTGTTTTTTTGTAGACATGTTGTCTATGGTATGTTGATCATCCTCACAAAAAATCAGCTCATTCTAAAACCTCTAGGTGCATCAAATACGCTATTCAAATCAATGGTTTTCGACTGTCAATTTTAACCGTTGATTTGAAGAGCGCATTTGATGCACCTAGAGGTTTTACAATGGACTGATTTTTTGAGAGGATGATCAACATACCATAGACAACATGTCTACAAAAAATCAGCCCATTCTAAAACCTCTAGGTGCATCAAAGGGTGCTGGGTTATTTGCTGGGTCATCCGATCCTGACCCATATATATATATATATATATATATATATATATATATATATATATATATATGGGTCCCGATCTGGTGAGAAACCTCATATATGTGAATCCTTGTGCGAAACCTACCTAGAGGTTTCAGAATTTGATGAAACTTGGTGGGTGTGATAACTATGGTAAGTTGATCATCCTCACCAAGAATCATCAAATTCTAAAACCTCTAGGGGCATCAAATATGCTATTCAAATTAACGGTTTTAATGGACGGTCAATAAATATTCTAACATTTGATACCCCTAGAGGTTTTAGAATTTGATGATTTTGGGTGAGGATGATCAACTTACCATAGTTATCACACCTACCAAGTTTCATCAAATTCTGAAACCTCTAGATGAAATGTGCAATGGTGCTTTTCAATATGGTCATAATTTCTTGAATTCTTATTTTTAATATATAAAGTTGCAATGTGCAGACAGATTGTATCGCTAGAATTTCACCTAATGATGGCAAAGTGCTTGGTTGGATCCTACTGCATGAGTTAAAGTAAGCTCCAGACTTCCAGGTTCCTATCTGCACGTAACCTGATACCTTGGACAATCATCGTTCTCGTTATAGTAAATAAGTGAATTCCAAATTCGCATGACATCAAATTTTCTTATCATGCAGGAAAGGATTGTTAAGATCCGGGCATACAGTGAGTCCTAATTTCATAAGATTATGTTGAAATTGGTGCTTAAATCATAATCATTTCATTTTTTCTCTCTTACATATTTCTCTTGTATCAAAATATTAGCATTGGTAAATCTATTTTTATATTGCAAAGTTGCTTTGTACATATTTTAACCATTTCACCATTCGCTTCAATTTGTAAGGAATTATTTTGCTATAGCTTCAGTTTGTAAGGAAGGTTCTAGCTTCAGCTCCTTTAGTCTCTACTTTTTTTAGACCTTAAAACATCTGGATCCCTCCTATGGGTGACCTGCCATTAACTGCGCATAGGGACATCAACTCCGGTAGCTTTATCTGTACGAGTGCAAATCCTTAACTTCCTCTAGCTTTAGACTTCTTCCACAGTTCCACATGGTCCAACACCATCCTACTCATTTTTCTTTTACTGAAAAATTTAAATACGTGGAAACTGTAAGGACATGTTGCACACCCTATGCTTGAATGCCCCACAATACTTGGCACGGTGCTGGCATATGCATAGAATTACTATGCAAATCCTGTATGATACGAGCATAAAATCATTAAAGAAAGTAGTCTTTAATAGCTTGTATAATACATTAAGTACATGTTCATTACTTAATCCATGCGTCCTTCCATTCGGATAAATGAGAATTGATATAATTGCTTGTCATTGGGTCGATACATGGGTTTTCTACAAGCACCCTTTATGTATCATGAAACTTAGGGTTGAAGTTCCATTGCTCAAAATGGAGCAAAAGGTGAATTCAATAACAAACATGATAAGTAATAGAAAATGGGGAAGAATTAGTGAGCGGGCATGGAGAAAGGAGTGCGAGACCTTCAACTTGAAAGAAGAACGCCAACAAACTCCAAACTCTTTACCCAAGACTTTCATCTTATATACTAAGCTTCGTTAACGAGAACTGAAAACCTTAAGTATAACCCTTGCATTAACTACATGTCCCTAAACCTTAATAGATACCTAATACACATATTGGGCTAGAATGATTTAATCATCACCACTCATGTTCCCAAAGCCTAAAAGATACCTAGGACCCAATTTCGCTATAACCAACTCATTCAAAGAGTTAGCTTGCAAGAGAAAGTAGTAATTGTTAAATACTTTTCTCCTAGTTGCATCTATGGTAGTTTCTTAATTTTGCAAAATGTGATTATAAAACAGGTGATCAATAAAGCCTCATTCTCTTCTTCACTTTAGTTCCATTTTAGGTGATTTGGAAGCCGTTTGAAAGCTGACTTGTGAACCTTTCCAATGCCATAGGTACACTATGAAGCAAAGATGCATGAAGGAAATTGTGTCAATATTTGTGACGATCAAGATTCAAGAGCCAATAACCAAGACTTGTGAGGTGGGAAAGCCAAGATGGATGAGGTGTGGTGAGGTGAGGCGTTCAGGGTCATGAATTAGTCCCACATTGCTTGGAGAGAGATTTTGGGCTATAAATATAATTCTCTCCCAAACAGACATGACGCGTTTTAAAACTGTGAGTTGCGGTAGATTCCATAAGAACTCCGTAGTTAAGCGTGCCTGGGCGAGGCGGTACTAGGATGGGTGACCTAGGAAATCCTCGTGCAAGCATGGGTAAAGCGGACAATATCATGTCTGTGTGGGGCAGGATGTTACAAAATGGTATCAAAGCCGGTTCTCGCAGGGGGTTCTAATCCCACACGAGGATGTGTGCCCCTTAAGGGGGTGGATTATGATAACCATGATCTAAGAGCTAATAGCCAAGACTCCTGAGGCGGGGAAAGTCATAATGGATGAGGTGAGGTGAAGGTTTCAAGACCACGAAGTCATCCCACATCGCCTGGAAAGAAGATTCTGGGCTATATATATAATTTTCCCTCCCAAACAGATATGACATGTTTTCAAATCGCGAACCACTACGGATCTCATTAGAATTATGTCGTTAACTGTGCTCAGGCACAAGCAATACCATAATGGGTGACCTGGGATGTTCTCGTGCAGTACGTGTAAAGCGAACAATATCATCTTTGTGTCGGGCGAGATGTTACAAAATGGTATAAGAGCTAGTTCTCCTCGCGATAGGGGGTCTAATCCCATACGATGGGTGACCTCTTGGGAAATCCTCTTGCGGCTCGAGCAAAGCAGACAATATCTTGTGTGTTTGGGGCAGATGTTACAATATTGGATATAGATACTCCGTGGATAGAGGGGGGGTACACATTGGATATTGGCGAGAAAGCATCCATAATTAGAAAAAAGGCAATTATCTATTCGAATATGGCAAGATACACTTTGGGTGCATCCCGATACAACGAGATACCATGGGATACACCATATTTGGTGGGCAATATTGTGAGTGGAGTCGGGTCAGGTGTGGCTATTAGCATATACCGTATAAATCTAAAGGACTCCAAGAGCTTCAATGCAACGATGGTCCTGTACTTGGTTCCGCCCCGCAAACTTTGTAGCCCCCTCCCCCCCCCCCCCCCCCCCCCAACACACACACACAAACACAAAGCTTCCCTTCTCTCTTAATTTCGTCCCCCACTGGTAATTTTCCTTACCCTAGCTTTCAGCTCTTTCATCCTCTTTCTTTTTTTTACTTTATTCTATATTATTGATAATTGTTTACATTACAAAAGTGTACCTCCCAAGAAAAATAACATTACAAAAGTGTACATATAAATGTCAATAACACTTTAAAATTTGGAGATAAGCTGTCTTTTTTAGGAAGACCTCTCAAAGGAGGTCAGCCAACCTTTATTGGATATGTTAAAAGCATTTGCTGCAATTGTGAAGGCCAAATCTGAGTTTGTTTGGAATTTATGGATATAATTGGTTGCCTAACTATCTATATATTATGTAAAATTTTAAATTTTATATAATAGATTTGTGGATAAATTATCTCTTCCATTCTCTATCGTAATGGTATTTCTTAAATTATCCAGTCCATCCTCTCTCATCCATTTGATCAGGCTGAAGTCAAAAGGCAGATAAGGGCTGATGGCATGCCAAGGCTAGATGGATTTTCCATTTTCTTTTTTCAAAGACTTCTTCGAGTTAATCTCTGCTCTTTCATCAAGGACTTCTTCGAGTTAAAGGTTTCTTTGCACGAATTATCCTTTTTTCGATCATCTTGCTGCCAAAGGGAAAGAGAGCTTCTTCCTTTCCCAACTTTCGCCATGTCAGTCTATTGAATTGTTTCTATAAGATAGTGACATAAATTTTAGCTAATCGGCTCAGCTCAGTCATTAGTGATTTGGTTAGCAACTCTCAATCAACCTTTATTATGTGGAAATATTCTTGATAGCATCATAGTTGCCAAGTTGGAAAACGGGCAAAAAACGACAAGGAAAAAAATCGGAAAGATACGATGAAAATGGAAAAAACGGAAAAAAAACATGAAAACATCGGAAAAAACAAAAAAAAATCTTAAAAATTATACTAAGTATGTATATATGTCATTTTCCAACATTAAGTAATCAAGAGTTCAAAACATATAGCATATGCGTTTATTAAGCACGAACAAAATAAAACCTAAACCCAACTTAAACCCGGACCAAACTCGACGTGTTTTATACGCGTCTTTTCCGTTTTAAACGTGTATAAAACGTGTACGGACATTTTTTTCAAAAAAACGAGTTTTTTTTCCTGTTTGCTACGACTTCGGATCGATACGCGTTTTTTTCAAAAAAACGCCCGATTTGGTAACTATGGATAGCATGAATAAGAAGATAGGGAGTTCTTTTGAAGCTCGATTGCGACAAAGCATTCAATAGAATTAACTTGCGGTTTATGATGAAAATACTGATTATGAAAGACTTCCTTACAAATTGAATTTCCATGATTTTGAATTACTTATCATCATCCAAAGTATCATGCCTCATTAATAAAAAGAAGCAGAAGCATTTTAAGATGGCCAGATGGGTGAAACAAGGTTCCCCTGTCCCTTTTTGTTCATTCTTGTTGTAAATATGTTTGATGCTATTATTTAGAGGGTTGTTACTTGTTTATCTTAACCTTCTCATATCGATTGGAGATGAAGATTGGATGGTTACGAATCTCCGTTTTGAAGACCACATTCTTATTTTGTGAAGCAGAAGAATTCAGATAGTGACTTTTAAGTTTTATGCTTTCTAGATGTGGTCGGGAATCTAGATTAATTTCGATAAAAGGTCTCATTATTCCATAGGAGGAGACAAAGATAAAGGTTTGAAATGGGCTACTAAGATGTATTGTAAATTTCAAGATCTCCCCATCACTTATCTTGTCTTACCTATCAATCTATCACTAATAAAAAACATAGAAGGGAGGATTGGTTCCAGATTAGAGAGAAGATTGAGAAGAGATTCACCGACTGGCTAAGAAGCACCGACACTGGACAGGGACACGGTTACGACACGACACGGGTACGCCGACACGGCAAATCCTAAAAAAGGACACGGGTACGGCGGGGACACGACAAAATAAATTAATAATTTTTATTTTTATTTTATATGTGTTTATAATTCGTATATATTTCAATAAACGTAAAAACCTCGTAGAAAACAACTAAAATAAAAATTTAATACATACTGAATCACAATCGTTAGTTACACCCAGCCCGATTGGTGAATCACATGCAGCCCTAAATGGCATGGAAAAGAACGACTGTGTTTTAGTTTTGGCTTCAACCTATCTGAAATCTCAAAGGATCAGATAGGTTAAAGCCAAAACTGAATCGTAGTCGTCCGTTATAACCTGCCTGACATGTCAATTATACTTCGGCCCAAATGACATGCAAAAGAACGGCTGCGATTCAGTTTTGGCTTCAACATGTCTGATCTGTTGAGGTTTTAGCCTCAAAGGATCAGAGAGGTTGAAGCCAAAACTGAATCACAACAGCTTGTGACCCGACCCTATATCGAACAGCCGGTCAACCCGCCATGTCCGGTGCGTGTCCGGCGTGTGTCGGGTGAGTGTCCGGCTCCCGGAAGCACGTGGGACATGGCACATGCGTGTCCAGTGCGTGTCCGGCGAGTGTCGGTGTCCGACAAGTGTTCTACACGGGTACGGGGGGCCTGGGGAAGTGTCCGTGCTTCCTAGCCGACTGGAAAGGGAAGTATGTATCCTTAAGAGGTCGACTTAATCTAATTAATTCATTGCTCTTCTCTGTCCCCTGGTATTTGATGGCCTTCTACTGTTAAAATTGTTAGTCTATTTTCTAGATAAATAATTTTTTTTATGGGATGTAGTGAGGCATTATGTAATGTTGTGTGATGGGGGTATTTTAGACATTTTGTATAGAATCTCACTTGTACATGTAGATACCACTTGTCACCTCTCTCATCATAATTCCACCAAACCATTATTTGACCATCTTGAAGGAGGCCCTTTCGTTACCCGACAACCACCACAACTCTTCATGCATGCCAGTATGCCACAATATTCAGTCCCCTAAATCACTATCCATGGTATTTATTAATCACCACACTTTGCATGCAACCATTGCCATTTTTCTAGGCATTTTCGGACGGCCACATTACACCCACCATATCTTTTCTCATAACTCAATGCATGGTGATAAGTGATAACACTTACTAGAAACTTTATCCATCATTTATATATGCATGCAGATGATTATTTGTACAATCTAGTTCTTGAAATTTCCTTTCATAAACCCTTGGAGAGACCAAAATTCACCATCATCCAACATCCATATCTTGTGCAAGTTGTTATTCCGAATTTTATAAGGTTCATCTTATGATTGAAATTTCCCCCATTCATCCAACATCCATATCTTGTGCAAGTTGTTATTTCGAATTTTATAAGGTTTATCTTATGATTTAAATTTCTCCCATTCATCCAACATCCATATCTTGTACAAGTTGTTCTAGAATCCAATCTTTCTCGCCCCCACTATACGCTCAATCTACTTGTTCAAGCATTCCTCGGCATGTCGAGAGTTGCTATACCTTTCTCAAAGTTAGTAGGCTTCGGTCGAACTTCGTTACCACATCACTATGTCAACTCTACTCTCTACTTTCTACGCTCTAAAGTGTCTATGCTATATGGCCCTGCAGTCGGATTCTATTAATTGTTGGTGGGAAAGTTTACACGGCCAAAGCATCCCCCACAATTTTCGGAGAAGCTAGTTGTAAAGAACCATAGCCGTAGAAACCCTAATTCAAAAGGAGGTTCATAAATTGGGGATTTTCAGAGAAGTGGATCCCAGAGATTAACCCCTGCTATAGAGAAGTTGATCACACACACACACACACACACACACACACACACACACACACACACACACACAGAGAGAGAGAGAGAGAGAGAGAGAGAGAGAGAGAGAGAGAGAGAGAGAGAGAGAGAGAGAGAGAGAGAGAGAGAGAGAGAGAGAGAGAGAGAGAGAGAGACCACGGCCAAGGGTCGGTGGAGATCGTCGGTGTGAGGAAGGTTGTTTGGTCGGGAGAGATCGCACAGAGCAGTGGAAGAGTTCACGAGGGGAATTGCGAGATCTGAAACATGTTCTAGGGTATAACCCAAGGGTATTATGTGTCATTTGGCTTCGAGACAAGTAGATTGCCGTAAAATCTGAAAGTGAGAAGCTGCTTGCGGGAATCAGATCCTGGCGATGCAGCCAAACCAGTTTTTAGCCAGAACTGTGTGTTGCCTAGTGAATCAAACTCTTGGTCTGTGAACAGTGTTTTGCCTAGTGAACAGGCGATCACAGACCAAGAGTTTCTAAGGGGAATAACGTAGGACCCACAAGATTTAAGAGAAATCAGTCATGGAGGAGGGGACCCAAGAATAGTGGCACAATAAATAGATTTTTTGAAGTTCTTATTAATTCTTTTTTTTTCCCTTTTCAAAAACCTCCTCTTTGCAGTTTGATTGACATCTATGATTTCAAATTAAGTTTATTAGGCTAAACTAAGTCAGGTTAGACGGACAAGAGTCATACGACTCATACCTGATTGTATACCACCAAAATGTAGAACTCAGAAATACTAAGTAGTTACATAAGTTCAATAGATTGGTATCATTGTTTCTCCTCCACACTTTTGCACTTGTCTGTTCTTTAAGGTCTCATTGTATTCTATTGTTTGCAACATCGGGTCTTAGAAGCCTTAACCCATTTTCATCCCTTTTCATCTCCTCCATTTGCATGAGCCTCACAGCCTTATGAACTCTGTGGATCACCTAATTATGATCTTCCAATCATACTCATTCAAAGACTTCTATTTCTATCTCTGTTTCTTACCATGTTAATCTTTCCAAGGATTCCCTCGTTTATTTATGTGTCTAATGTGATCTAAAACTCTTCGCCTCTCTCGGCTTTGGCTAGTTTGTTAAACTTGCTGCAAAATTAATCAGATTCTATATATTTTTGCCTTGCCAACTTCTTTGTCTTCTGAAATTCTTGTTCTATGGGTATCTTAAACTCTGATCATGAACTCCGTCTACTGATTGTTAGTTTTGCCTATATTTCCAAAAAAAAAAAACAATCCTTCTGAGTGCATATTTTTCTTTCGGATACTCCAAGCCCCTGTAACAATTATATGGATACTTTCTGCAATCAATTTTCTGCTGATAATCTCTGATGGCAATAGTTTTTAACTTCCTTTCAGAAGCAATCGGACTCTAATATACATCATTTATTCTCATCCTAATTTTTTGTATAGAAGTGCATAGTGATCGATAAAAAGGTCGTTGGGATATATAGTCAGATGTAACCTTGCATTCACCATCTTAATTTCTGTATTAGTTGGCTGTTAACAATTAGCAACCTTCCAGGGTATCGATGTCCTGAATGGAATTGCATGGGATGAGGAAAAGAACCGCCTATTTGGTGAGAAAAATCGTTACTTTGCACACTTACTGCTAGCCTTTCTTTATTGGGTAAATTACACTTTACACCCCTGAAGTTTAGCCCAAAATCACTTTACCCCCTTGTAGTTTTTTTTGTTCCAAACCGATTCCTGTAGTTTTAAATGTTAGCACAATACCCCCTTTTGTCAACTACTAAATTTCCTCTTTTGGTAATTTCTATAAAATCAAAAATGAATTGAAGGGGGCAAAATGTAGTTTATTAACTATAGGGGGGTTAAGTGATTTTGGGCTAAACTTCAGGAGGGCAAAGTGTAATTTACCCCTCTTTATTTGCACTAAAAACATTTGAGCAAGAGCGCAATTTGTGATGGAACATTTTCTAGCCCTTATGATGGTCTTGAAAACAAAATTATCTTTCATCAACCGGTTTTTTTTTTTGGTGACTTTAATCAGTGACAGGAAAGTTATGGCCGAAACTTTACGAGATTAAGCTGCGTCAAGTCCCTGGCCCGTTAAATGGAAAGATCGAAGAACTGTGTCCGACTAGAGCATACTTCTGACATTGGCCAGTCAAGTAGCCTAATTTCCGTGTCACGGGTCAGTGCACGATGAGATCGAAAGCCGGTTCTCCTTCTTTCTTTTTTTTGGGGGGATTCATTGCCCTGTACAGAATCTTGTAATTTATTGGTGTTCAAGTTTTCAGAACAAGATGAGATATAGGGGCCAGTGTACTGATAATTTACACATACTGGGATATAGCTTTCTTGACAAAAAAAAATTGGGAATACATTTTCCTGATATTATTGTATTGCCCATGATGGGGTATTTATAGACAAATTATGAAGGTAATGAAAGGAATATAATGAATGGCAATGTATGGTTGCCTTTTTTTTTTTTTGAGATCGGCGGATGTCCCAAAACCTTTTGGATGATGAATGGCATTATATGGTTGCCTTTATTATTTTTTTTTGTGAGATCGGTGGATGTCCCAAAACCTTTTGGGCGATGAATGGCAATGTATGGTTGCCTTTTTTTTTTAGATCGGCGGATGTCCCAAAACCTTTTGGGCGATGAATGGCTATGTATGGTTGCCTTTATTTTTTATTTTTTTAGATCGGCGGATGTCCCAAAACCTTTTGGGCGATGAATGGCAATGTATGGTTGCCTTTATTTTTTATTTTTTGAGATCGGCGGATGTCCCAAAACGTTTTGGGCGATGACTGGCAATGTATGGTTGCCTTTTTTTTTATTTTTTTTTTTGAGATCGGCGGATGTCCCAAAACCTTTTGGGCGATGAATGGCAATGTATGGTTGCCCTTATTATTATTTTTTTTTTGAGATCGGCGGATGTCCCAAAACCTTTTGGGCAATGGACCAGCTTTGGGTTTGGACTAATCCCTCCAGAATGTGCACAGACCCACATATTGAAACAGAACTGTGGCAACCAGACATGTACATTGTTAGTGGGAACCGGTATTCCACGTGCCGATTACCGACTTCATTGGACATGGAAAGTTAAACAAAAAGCTGATGTGGCGGCCATGTGATGGATAAATGGCTGCTTTTGAAATTACTTTTGATTGATGGTTATTAAAATAATATTTTTAAAAAAATGCTGTTCTGAAAAAAGTCCCACTATTTATATATAAAGCCGCAATGAAATGCTGAAATCAAGCCGAATTAGAGACAAAAATAATAAAGACAATCTGGTAATTTTTCCAAATTTGGGGTTCATATGGATTCAAATTTCAAAGGGCTAACATGCCTCATATACTGATATGTAATCCTTGTGCTGAAAGAGATGATGGTACAATCCAGTATATTAATATAACAGCTGTGGCGATCCACCGTCTTCTCCCATACGAGCGTGGCTGGTCACTTCCTCATCAGAAGGACAACGGTGTGAGCTGCGATGCTCCGATTCTCCCCGAGGCTGTCGACCTTCTCGTGAGTCTTCGCTTTCAGATTCACAACTGATGGGTCGGCTCCGAGAAGTTGGCACAAGTTGGCCCTGATGGCCTCCTTGTGTGGGCTCAGCTTTGGTTTCTGGAGGATCAGTGTGGCATCTAGATTTCCGAGATCATAACCCGCCTCATGCATCAGCTTCACCTGAACAAGATTTAGCTCAACGATCAATAATCTGCTCTCGGCCGCATGGCAGAAAATGGATCAAAGAACCCCGAACCCAATAACAAAGCAGTGCATAGCAGATACCTAAAAGGAGTACAGAGGTTGAGAAGTGAAATGCTATCTATTGAGACAGAGTACTCTACAGATTAGCTCAGTGGATCCAGACTATGCAAACTCTCTCTCTCTCTCTCTCTCTCTCTCTCCATTTTCTTTTTGTGAGTAGAACTAGTCGATTCCATGTTGCTGACAATACTGAGATCCTTAACACTTTCTATCAGATGTCTTATAGACATCAAATTTTAGGGTTCCACTGAGGGACGAGTAGCAAAATTTTGGTACCATACCGAACCCATCTCCACCATCCATCTCATTTTCCATGCATCCTAGTGGTGGGAACATTATTCTAATAGGGTGAACGCTAGGTGGATGCATGAGATCCACCATAGGGCCATCAGATGGTTCCTATGAATTTCTGTACATTACCAAATTGGGTACCATAGAATTTTCCCAATTTTTTTTTCGCATTCCGTATCATTAAACATGTGATTAAAACCTCATTACTAATCTTTTAATAATAAGATTTTGATTGTAGATACTTCATATGGAAATTAATAACAAAAAAATGTGATATTGGTCCGGGGCCAAGTTCAACGAATCATTCCATATCATCCGTATTTCACAATATGTACCTTACAAATGCATAAGGGGTATGTGGTTAGTATCCAACTCAATTGACTAATGGATTAATTTATTTAGAGGTTATTTAGGTACCTGGGCGGTTTTAAAAAACTTTAAATCCTCCAAAGCTAATACTTTAAAAAAAAAATCACTTTACAATCATTCATGGGACTCCAGGGAATTCAGAGGACTAGCATTGATTTGTAAATGGGAATAGGGTCTTAGTCTCTTAGATTCTTATCCTTCTCCTTAGGCTAAGGACGAAGTTGATCCCGGAATCTGATTCGTCGATGTCTCATTCCGCTTCCTCTGTATGCGTGTTCAGTGTCTTTTATTAGTCTTCTCTCTGTTCTACTGTGATTCGTGGGTTTAATGAATGTAGTTGACACTTTCTTTTTGAATAGTTACAGATTTTTTATCGTAATATAAGTCTCTTTTACAGGGAAGTGCTAGAATGCGGCATGCGGTGCGTGCGGCATCGCACCGCAACCGTCTGATGCACTGCTGCGTGCATCGCATGCACGCAGCGCGTGCATCAGACGGCTGCGGTGCGATGCCGCACGCACCGCATGCCGCATTTTAGCATACCCCCTCTTTTACATTATCTGGTGTTTGCCATACTCTTTTTTAAATTCTTAACTCTATGCTGGCTTCTTATAATAGATAATTCATTGTATATCTTTAAAGCTAGGGAGGTTAGTTTTGAATAATGACACTTACGTCTCATACATGTGCTATATAGAACACACCCAACCTTTGCATAATTTCATGACAAAAAGGGTGAGAGTTTTCTCTACTAGCAAAGGGGAGAAGTTTTGATCTGTGGGAGATCTGAAGGACTTGGGCCGATCTTTTCCTTTAAGAAGGGAGACATTCTCTTGAAGGGAGACATACATAACTTGTTTTTACCTAGATATACTTAGTGAGTGGTTTGGTAAGTATTGGCCACTTGTGTGCTCTTTATGATTACGTGGGGCATTGGAGAGAGTGAAATATTGATACCTACCGTTTATATGAACTGTATTTTGGTATGTAGACTTGACTAATTTTTGCACCATAATTGTAATATATGTTTCTTTTTACACCATAATTTCAAGTGCATCACAGCGAAGTCAAAGTTCATCTGCCCAATAGCTCATCACACAGCTTGAGATGCTTAATTGAGAGGTGTATGATGGGCCGGTTTTACATGGACAGTTAGGGCTTCTCAATCATATTGATTTCATGTGATTTTATCACTTATTACTATTTCATGCTTTTTGAGGATTCGACGCGATTTCAAAATAAATTTCATTTTACTTTCTTTTTTAAGAATAAAATATTATTTTATTGTTCGAAAAATGATTTCGGGTTGGTCGTATTCCACGTCAAGAGGTCTTGACACACAAAATTTTTTAAGTGTTGAAGTAGCACCTTAGTAGGACAGGGTGTCTATTCGTCCAAACAATTGTTCATAAGCCTAGTGAGCTAGTTCGAATAGTCCTTATATGTTCGAACAGCTTAGGTCAAAAGTGTGTTCGTCGCCCGAACAGCTGTTTGAACGCCCTCAGCCCACTTAGGAGATTCCTAAGTCTAGGGTCCGAACAGCTGTTCGGCCCACTGGTTAAGATGTCCGAATAACTGTTATGACCGCACCTGTATAGGTGCGGGCTAAACCGGTTCTTAGATGGTTTTTGCTTGTTAGGCTAAGTCTAATCTCACCAATTAATGTCTAATCCGAGCTTGGACCAATTGGGGGTTACTTTATGTGACGACCAAGATCCAATTGCCAAAAACTCCTGAGGCTGTGATGCCAAGATGGATGAGGTGACGTGAGGTGAGTTGAGGTGCCTTAAGGCCACGAGTTAGCCCCATATCGCTTGAAAAGAAGGAGATCATGAGCTATTTATATAATTTTTCCTCCTAAACATAGAAGATGTGTTTTAAAACCGTGCACCGCTACGGATCCCGTAAGAACTTCGTAGTTAAGCGTGCTCGGGCGAGAGTAGTACTAGGATAAGTGACCTCTTGGGAAGTTCTAGTGTGGGCACGAGCAAAGCGACAATATCTTGTGTATTTGGGGTAGATGTTATAAAATGATATCAGAGCCAGTTCTACTCGCAATGGGGGGGGCCTAACCCTACACGTGGACGTGTAACCCTTAAGGGGGGTGGATTAGACTTAGCCTAAATCCAATAGCCAAGATTCCTGAGGCTGTGATGCCAAGATGGATGAGGTGTGGTGAGGTATACAAGACCATGAGTTAGCCCCATATCGTCTAGAGAGAAGGAGATCCTGAGCTATTTATATAATTTCCCCTCCCAAACATAGAAGACGCGCTTTAAAATCGTACGCTGCTACGGATTTTGTAAGAAGTCCATAGTTAAGCGTGCTAGGGCAAGAGTAGTACTAGATGGGTGATCCCCCTGGGAAGTTCTCGTGCGAGCACGGACAAAGTGGATAATATCTTATGTGATTGGGGTGGATGTTACAATTTAAGTACTTAAACCCCTTTCCTCTTTGAGTAGGGTGTGGAATCTTAGGAGAAAATAGAAGAGGTTTGTTTGGAGATCAAGAACACTTGAATCTTATCCATTTTTTATTCCTTCATGTGATTGTTCAAATATTTGTTTCCTTAGGCTTGTAGGTTGCTCCCATCTTTGTTCCCTTTGATTTTCGTCGATAGCATTTTTGTATCCTTTTGTAGATTTATCTTGACTTACCCTTTAATCGGATTTGTGATTGTTTGGTTTGATTTCTCATGTGTTGGGTTCTTCCAAGTCTGAAGAGGACCGAGTCTTGGCTTGAGCAAATCTTGCAAGAACCCAAATTCCTCTTAGAAGGTATACCGATGAACTAGAGCAATTCCTTTGAGATACGTCGATTAGGAAAATCGATGAAGCAGTCCCTTATACGGTGATAGTACCCATAGTGGGGTACCCAAAGTGGGGTACGATTCGCTTTGGGCGCGCTTGACCTTTGCTAAGGTCGGCATTGGGGTGTCTCCACTTGCGACAATGGAGTCTGTGCGTTGACATCATCTATGGCCACTCGTGTCGGATCAAGTAAAAGACGGCAAGAGGCAAGGAGTCTTGCGAAGTGCTAAAGGAGAGTCAGAATTTAGTGGAGCGTGGAGGTGAACTTCTAGTAGGGCTCGCGAGACTTGTTTCCATTCTTGTATGTGATTCTTTTGAGCTTAGTGGATTGCTTTCACCATCCGGCTAAGCTGGCAATGTTTTTCCCCTTGAAGGATTTTCTTCTAAAGACATTGTTGTATGCTTTACTTTACTTGCAATATGACGCCTTGTAAGCTTTTACTATTGCACCAATGAGTAATCCATCAGATGTATTGTGTTGTTTGCCGAGAGGGAAGAGAGTGAACCATTTGACATTAATCCACCTTGCATAAACTCACCTTAATACGTTTGTAAGGAAAGCACATAAGATAAGATAATTTTTAATTTGCTGTGAGTACCACTTGGTGCCTTCTAGCCAAGGCGGTCTAGTAATTTTTGTAATTATCGGTGTTCGGTCATGTGCCAAAGTTTCGCAATGGAGTAACTTATCCCCGATAAGCGCACCATTGCTCTCATCGATAGCTATCACTTTCGCCTTGAATTCTTCTGGTAAAGATGTTAGAATTTTTCGATTGATCTTGGATGACGAGATACCTTCATTAGAGTAAACGTTGTTAAAAAAAATCATTCTCATCCATTGAGACTCTCAAATCGAGTAATCAATTTTTGCAGTTTAGCCCGTTGAACGATCTTCGTACCTTTGACGGGGGCGGGGTCTCATATTCTTCGGAGAGGAGGAACCCTCTCCAACATGGAACCTAGTCACCAACTTGAGCCGTTAACTTCTGCTCGAAGACAAAATTGGCATCATCATCACCTCACTAATGATCGTCGCCAACCATCACGATGGCGAAAAGGAGAAATCCCAAAACCATGGTCATAAGAACCGAAGAATTCTGACCACAGAGCAAAGGGAAAACGAGGGGATTCAAGGGAGACGAGCAAACCTCGAAGAATTTAATGAATCGAAGAATCAAGAGGGAAAGAATTGTAACCCCAGCACACAACTCGGAGAAACCCGAAGCGGTGATTTGAAAAGAAGACATGGAATCAAATACTGACAAATTTCCCAAGAAATCATCAAAATGTCTTTTCTTGATGATCTGACATACAAATTGTTCGAAACTTTGATATTACCAAATTTCGGTTCGACATAACAAAGCTTTGACCGAAATGACCGACATTTGTTCAAAATCCAACATTCCATCTTATTCTGAAAAAGAACATTGAAGAATTCCATATTTTTAATGAAATATTGTCTTTTTCTCCATCCTAACTTTTCATAACAGGCTGACATTTGCCCGAAATTGATCAAATTTGACCGAAATCCGACAAATTCCCACAGAAATCTTCCCTTAATAAACACAATTTCCACCGATATATGACCAAAATCTGACAAATTTCATTAAATACACAAACATATAAAAAGTCCAGCACATGACCTGTGTGGGTCTTTCGATTGTAACATAGAAACGTACTTCTAATAAAGACAAGGCAAGCACTCGATGAGCACAAAAGCATTCTATTGTATTTGTGCCTTAACCCATAAGAGGTCTCTCAATCTCAAACTTTCTCCTCATCATATATTCTGTCTTTTCACTTTTATGAGTTTACCCTTGTGTACTTGTGATGGTTTAAGTAATCGATTGACACTCCCGCCCAAGTAGGAGTGCAGTGTCGAGCATCGAGAATCCCCAACAAACCTATGCTCAGGCTAGGCATCACAAGCTTTTTTTTTTGCCAGCTCACATTGATAACGTATATCCCAAGCACGGAATTGGCCACTAGCTCAAAGTCAGTTGGCTTTGGGTACCAAGCACAGCTACTTTCAAGATGATCTTCCAAATGAAAATATCATGTATAGCTAAGTTTCGCTCATCCTATTCCGAACTATTTTGGTTGGTTTGTTCATCTTGCCTCGGGCAATTAAAACTTTTTTTTAGCTTAATTATGCATGATCCTAACAAAATATAAACCGGTTTCCTACATTTCGAATCAAGGCACACCCAAGCCTCCGATCATTTATGATTTCGATTCATTTTTATCCGTGTCAAAGCTGATCGATTCGCCGACTAGCACCAACCTTCGGAAGCAAACATCCGGGTCCACATCTAGGGCATAAACTGATAATTCGATACGCTCTAAAGAACATTTATATCGAAAGAGAAGAGTAGGAATCCAAACTCACAGCCTCTATCAAGAAGATGGAGGAAGCAGAGCCCCTCCACTTAGGATCCGTATCCGGAAAGATCTGGCCGATGTCGGGAAGACCTAAGGCACCCAAGATCGCATCCACCACGCAGTGAAGCAATACATCCCCTGCAGCCCCAAACGACACGTGTGCGGTCAGATAGCCCTCCACCCCCAAATCCCAATCCACCAAACCCTAGCGCTCACCGTCGGAGTGGGCGTCGCAGCCGCGGTCGTGGGGGATGTCGACCCCGCCGATGATCAGCGGGAGGCCCGGCTCGAGCCGGTGGAGGTCGAATCCATGGCCCACCCGGAAGGGAAGTGCCGGAGGGGGGGAGGGAGGGAGTCCGGCCTTTGCGGGAGCCTGCTGCTCCACCTGCACGGAAGAGATCGCGGCCGCCGGCCGCCGATTCGGCGCCCGGAGAGATTGGGGGAAGGATGAGAAGGGAGGCGGAGGTGGGGCGGTGGCGGGGATTGGGAGGATCGCCCTCCGTGTGGTCCTGCAGGGGATTGAGGAGGTAAGGAAGATCGAGGAGGCCATGGCCGGCAATGGAAGAGAGAGAGAGAGAGAGAGAGAGAGAGAGAGAGAAGACAAGCTGATGACGAGAGTCTATATACTCTGTAGACTATAGTTGGTTACTGGAGGCGCGTTTTATTTGACCGAGGAGGCCATGGCCAGCGGTTAGAACAGTCCCAGGGAGGCCTTTACCGTTGGCGCGTTCCGTTTGCTCACGTGGATTTAAGCTTGGCACCCTTGTTGGCACTTGGTGTTAGTAGCCTAAGACCCCTCTTAAGGAACCAAATATTAGAATAAAACCAATGAATCATTTCATTTGAGTTCCAGCCCTCAAACCAATCCAATTTTTTTAAAAATATTTTCCTTCATTTTTAATTCCGAGACCACCCTCACCTCCTCCTATTTCTCGATCGGTCATGGCGGAGGTGCAAGTGCAGGCGACTATGAGCAGAGGTGAAGGAGGCGGAGACTGCGAGCGGCGGAGGCGGATGTGAGCAGCAGTGACAGGGCGGTGAGCGCGAGTGGCAGAGACGAAGGCAGCAACGGTGGCTGGGAGGTTTGGGGTTTTGAGATTTCTAGGTCTATTGTTTATCCTATGGCTTGTAGATCTTAGGTTAGGGAGATTCCGATAGCGATAGCGGCCCCGGGGGGGGGGGGGGGGTCAGTTAGGTCCGGCAGTGGCAAGGGGTTCAGTTAGGTCCGGCAGTGGTGGGGGATTCAGTTAGGTCCGGTTGCAGCGACCGCGGGGGGGGGGGGGGGGGGGGGGTGAGTGGCATCAAATCTAAATTTGATGTAAGGTGAGGGGTATTTTCATCCGCGGGGGGCTAAACTCAAATTTGATGCAGCCCGAAATCACCTCCTAAGGTGGTCTTCTCACGAACTCCCCCCTCCCCCCGGTTTTTTTTTTTTTTTTTGTGTTGGAACCTCTAATATTTCCAAGCCGACCCTTACACCTAGTCATCCTCCCGCCTCCGAGCTGGGGGCAGTGGTGAGGGGATGAGGTTTGGATGATGGTAAATGATGGGGTTAGTTTAGGGATTAGAAAATAAATTTGACAGGTGCAAATAGAATGTGTCTTTATTGTATCTTTAAATATCAGGCACCAATCTATATCATCCAAACAAAAACAATATACATATATATAGGGGCCCTACTACTCACACACATTACTAGGGGCAGCACATAAAAAAATAACTAATTATCTTGGATTCAATGTTCTAGCTTGGAAGGATCGGGTATTTTAAGCTAAATCTACCGTGAAACTCAAGATTAAACTAGACAAAACAATCAAAAAGGTCAATATCAATCAACATCGTGAAGGGTCAATGCAAAAAAAATCGACCAGATAATCAAGTCTACGATCCAATACGATCAGTAGAAATCAAGATAAAACACAGCACAACACAGAGTTTTTATAAGAAAACCTCTCTTCAGATGAAGAGGGAAAAACCATGGGTGACGATTAAGAGAAATCCACAAACCAATAAGAGTACAAAGACTCGTATCGACAAATCTAAGCCAACAACAATTACTTTCCCTCTCTTTCATTCCCAATCACTCTTTTATCTATGCTCACTCACTGCTTACAAAATTTTTTACTACAGCATTCGTCCACCTCAAATGGAGCCCTGGCCACCTATTTATAGGCTTCGATGATCAAAGCAGCAAGCCGATATTGAGATCTAGTCAAATATAATCATTTACATCACGGCTGGAACTAGGTTGTCAAGCTGTCATCTTCCTCACGATGTCGTCTTCTTCGGTCACCTATTGTAGAGAACGTCGTCGAAGAAGACAATACATGTCATTCTGTTAACTTATCTGTTAGCCACGCCGTCAATCTATAACTATTTCATCCTACTTGCATAACCATGTCCTCCCACTTGCTTGCCAGAATGTCAATACTTTAAGACTAAGGCAACCCGACTAATCTTGCTGGAGAAGATTTACAAGACTCTGATGAATTTTCTTAGCAAAGCTTCACCTAGTTTCAGTATGCAAATGTTCGGAGAATCATGTTTGCTAATGTACTTTCTCTCGATGAACATAAGTCTTGCGGTACATACTTCTCCATTCATCATTTCTCTCATTTCGCTGTCACATTGCTATAGAAACATTTATGTAGGATACTACCCATATTTCTTTTATGTCACTTGCCTCGTTATATTCCTGGTACCACAAGAATGGCAAACTAGTAATATTTGCGTTAGGTCCTTCTATAGCATGCTTCTTCTCCTTCAGTTACTCATTGATTCTGTGATGACAAGCGACTCCACGTAAGATGATGACACGCGTAGGTCTATTTTTATGTACATACAATGGCCTCCTCTTGGATGGTTGAGGAATCTCAGCCGTCCAAGAATAACTCTTCATATCCATTCTCTCCAAGGGTCTAGCTGGATTGAATTTTTGTACTCCTTCGTGTGATTGACACGCTTGTCATTTATGGAGGTAAACTGAGAACATGTGTACTGCTGATATTCAATAAGAGTTTGTCCATTATTTCCTTCCTTAGAAATCGAGAATTAAGCATTGTTCACCTATGGTTTCATTTCTCTCACTTTAGTCTCTATCCATTGTAGTGGGTTAAAATTTTTTTTTTTCCCTTTCACCCAGACATCCTTTCATCTTTCAATCGATTTTTCCTTATAAACCTCTTCACCTTACCCAATCTTTACTCTTTCACCTTTGATTCTTTATTTCTTGTCCTTTGACTTTTTCCTTGCTTCCATTGCTCTCAATGCTTCCTCTTCGTTTATAGGTTTTTTTTTTTTGGTACTTTGAAGGGAGATCGCAACAGATCTCATGAGGCACCAGAGAAAGGCCCCTACGGCCGCGACACAAATAAACCGCCTCACGGCGACAAACCAGAAGGACAACACAGCCCCACAAAAACCACTATCCATGACGGGACATACCCCACACCAGCATTCACACCAGTCGTCGAACTCCGACGTCTAGACATACCCACAAAAAGAAAGGGCAAACAGGCGCCCAAAACCAACAGGAAGATAACAAAAGCAACCCAAAATATTGGACCATACACATGATCCATCACCACCATCATCGTCGGAGGAGAAAGATAAGGAGTCACACCTCCCCGATCTGACATGAAACTCGGACGCCGTCTCCTCGAACCCATTAAGGAATCAACACCGAGCTGAGGAGGGTCTGGAACACCCGGCCGGGTCCAGAACACCACTCCGCACCTCCTCGATCCCACGATCCGAGAGCCGCCGGTGCCGATCCGTACAGGAGAGAGCCGCGCTGTAACATCCGCCCCAAACACACAAGATATTGTCCGCTTTGCCCGTGCCCGCACGAGAACTTCCCAGGGGGTCACCCATCCTGGTTCTACTCTCGCCCGAGCACGCTTAACTACGGAGTTCTTACAAATTCCGTAGCGGCGCACGGTTTTAAAACGTGTCTTCTATGTTTGGGAGGGGAAATTATATAAGTAGCTCAGGATCTCCTTCTCTCCAGGCGATGTGGGGCTAACTCATGGCCTTGTACACCTCACCTCACCTCATCCATCTTGGCATTCCCGCCTCAGAAGTCTTGGCTCTTGATATTGGCCTATTGGATCTTGGTCGTCACAATCCACCCCCCTTAGGGCTACACGTCATCGTGTAGGGTTAGACCCCCCCATAGCGAGGAGAACCGGCTCTGATACCATTTTGTAACATCCGCCCCAAACACACAAGATATTGTCTGCTTTGCCCGTGCCCGCACGAGAACTTCCCAGGGGGTCACCCATCCTGGTACTACTCTCGCCCGAGCACGCTTAACTATAGAGTTCTTACGAATTCCGTAGCGGCGCACGGTTTTAAAACGCGTCTTTTATGTTTGGGAGGGAAAATTGTATAAGTAGCTCAGGATCTCCTTCTCTCCAGGCGATGTGGGGCTAACTCATGGCCTTGTACACCTCACCTCACCTCATCTCACCTCATCCATCTTGGCATTCCCGCCTCAGAAGTCTTGGCTCTTGGCTATTGGCCTATTGGATCTTGGTCGTCACAATCCACCCCCCGTAGGGCTACACGTCCTTGTGTAGGGTTAGACCCCCCCATAGCGAGGAGAACCGGCTCTGATACCATTTTGTAACATCCGCCCCAAACACACAAGATATTGTCCGCTTTGCCCGTGCCCGCACGAGATCTTCCCAGGGGGTCACCCATCCTGGTACTACTCTCGCCCGAGCACGCTTAACTACGGAGTTCTTACGAATTCCGTAGCGGCGCACGGTTTTAAAACGCATCTTCTATGTTTGGGAGGAAAAATTATATAAGTAGCTCAGGATCTCCTTCTCTCCAGGTGATGTGGGGCTAACTCATGGCCTTGTACACCTCACCTCACCTCATCCATCTTGGCATTCCCGCCTTAGGAGTCTTGGCTCTTGGCTATTGGCCTATTGGATCTTGGTTGTCACACGCGCCGCCTGAAATCGACACAAAATCGCCGCTCTGATGAAGTTTAGCTCCCTATTCACAAAGGACAGAAGAAAGGGCCAGATCCGTCCCCCCCAAGGACTCGCGATTCTTTTTCTTGGCCTCCCCGGCGCCGCCGCCGGTGTCCGGAGATGCCAAGATGGGGGGATCAGAAACCTCGACCACTATGGGATTTAAGGTTAGTTGTGAAGTGGACAGTGAGGATTTGAGACTTCTTCTCATGATCTGATCACTCGCCTCACATAGGAACACAAGGATTTATTGAATGTCGTATGAAAAGATTGATGCCTTGAGACGATTTCATCATGTCATTTCACCATCTAGGAGAACCACTCCGTCATGATGAGATACTAATCTTTGAAGGGCAACTTAAGGTATGGTGTCTTCTGATCGGAACTAGAGAGATGCTCCTCTGCATGTCTCAGAAAATTTGACCAAGGATGGTTCTTGTTTCTTGGTCGTCACAATCGACCCCCCTTAAGGTCCAAAAATCACTGTGTGGGATTAGTTCCCCCACCGTTAAGTAGGTCCGGCTCTGATAGCATTATGTAACGTCCCGAACCCACACACAAAATATTGTATGTTTTACCTGAAAGCTCACTACTTTACGTGTCTTGTGTGGTAAGGACAGGAGTCTACATTTATATAGCTTAGAAACATTTTCTTCGTAGGTGATGTGGGATTAATTCATGGACTTGGGACACCTCATCCATCTTGGTTTTTCCTATTACATCCTAGTATTGAACATTTTTTTTGTTGACAAAATTTTGAGCGCAAACCGCCTTGGTAAGTTTTATGTAACCTATGAGTTAGGATATCATACATATTCACAACCCATTGAAGACACTGAGTTGCTACACAGTATCGAGATAATATCAGACTACCTAGCTCGCACATCCTCACGAAGTACCATGGTCCAATCCTTTGGGGTGTAAATGAAAAATGTTTTTGCTTGAGATAAGCTACTCATGTGTGAAACTGTGACGACCAAGATCCAATAGCCAAGACCCAAGACTCCTGAGACTATGATTCCAAGATGGATAAGGTGAGGTGTCCAAGACCACCGAGTTAGTCCCACATCACCTGGAGTGAAGGAGATCATGATCTACTTATATAAATTCCCCTCTTAAACATTGAAGACGCATTTTAAAAGCATGACCCGCTATGAATTTCGTAAGAACTCCATAGTTAAGTGTACTTGTACAAGAGTAATACTAGGATGGGTGACCCCCTGGAAACTCCTCGTGCGCGTACGGGCAAAGCAAACATTATCTTGTGTGTTTGGGGTGGATGGTACAAAATGGTATCAGAGCCGGTTCTCCTCGCAATGGGGGGTCTAACCCTACACATGGATGTGTAGCCCTTAATGGGGTGGATTATAACGATCAATATCCACTAGCCAAGAGCCAAGACTCTTGAGACTGTGATTCCAAGATGAATGAGGTAAGGTGTCCAAGGCCACCGAGTTAATCTCACATCGCTTAAAGAGAAGGAAATCCTGAGCTACTTATATAATTTCTCCTCCCAAGTATAGAAAACGTATTTTAAAACTGTGCGCCGCTACGGATTTGGTATAACTCCGTAGCTAAGCATACTCGTACGAGAGTAGTACTAGGATGAGTGACCCTCTAGGAAGTCCTCGTGCGGACACAGGCAAAGCAGACAATATCTTGTGTGTTTGGGACGGATGTTATACAAACTCTGGCACACAATAGAACACCAATTGTTACAAAACTAATGGACTGCCTTGGCCGAAAGGCACCAAGTGGGCTCATGATAGATCAAAATATCCACCCTATCACTCAGCACCAAGTCAAAAACTTCCAAAAGAGATTACTCTGAGGAGTAAGGTAAAAGAAGTCGGCAAGCATAAATAAACTCGTTCATACCCATCCATAGCCATCCCAGATTCACCCATATGACCAACGTGAAGATGCTCCAGAAGGGAAATCACCCCGACCACTGTCAAAATTCATCTCACAATACGTGAACTAGCTATGACGTAGAAGTAGCCCGACTGATCATCTCAAAGGTCGAGGCATGGCCGACCAAGCCAAACCCTCAAACCGTCACATGGATCCATTCAGAAGCTTCCCCAGTAGAACATGCAGTCCAAGTTGAAGGCAACAGGTGGGACCCTCATCCACAAGAGGAACAAGCCTAATCCAAGCGACGAATAGGACGACACCTGGCCAGATCCGTGATGCAAGCTCCAGCACTGACCCTTAAGAAATAGCTATCAGGGAGGGATATGCCGGATTTGTAATTAACCAATAAAAACACACCATGTGGGAGACATGTGTCATGTAATAAAAGACTCTCCTCCTCCAGCTTCGCCTATAAAAAAAGGGTAGTGGGTCCTTAAAAAATTGTTGATCCTTTGTAAATCTAAAGGTAAAGGATTTAGCCCGTTTATGCGAATGACGGCAACGCGTGCATCAGACGGCTACGGTGCGATGCCGCACGTACCGTATGCCACATTATAGCATGCCCCTATATATATATATATATATATATATATATATATATATATATATATATATATATATATATATATATATATATATATATATATATATATATATATATATATATATATATATATATATATATATATATATATATATATATATATATATATATATATATATATATATATATATATATATATATATATATATATATATATATATATATATATATATATATATATATATATATATATATATATATATATATATATATATATATATATATATATATATATATACGGGGAGCCTGGACCTCAGGTGCAGCGTGAACGCTGCACCCGTGAGCTCTGCGCACGCCACCTGTCGAGAATCCCGCAAGATCGGAAGAGTTCCGGACCGAGAAAACGCTCTGCACACTTGTGGCCGTCCGATCCAATCCGATCGGCCGTCTGATACCGTGCAGAACACCCTGCTCCCTGCGCTCAGTCCGGTTCGATTCCCATCTGTTGGATCGATGGGAATCGAACGGATAGAAATATATATCGTTGTTACTGTAGCGGCTACAATAACAGCGAAAATGATTTCCCTCCGTTGGATTCCGATCAATCCAAAGGATGTGAATCAACCGGCCCATTTGTGTGTTAATTCGATTCCCACCCGTTGGATCGATGGGAATCGAACGACGCGAAATCATTTTCACTGTTACTGTAGCCGCTACAGTAACATCGATATATATTTCTGTCCGTTCGATTCCCATCGATCCAACGGATGGGAATCGAACCGGACCGAGCACAAGGGAGCAGGGTGTTCTGCACGGTATCAGACGGCCGATCAGATTAGATCGGACGGCCACAAGTGTGCAGAGCGTTTTCTCGGTCTGGGACTCTTCCGATCTTGCAGGATTCTCGACAGGTGGCACGCGCAGAGACACGGGTGCAGCGTTCACGCTGCACCTGAGATCCAGGCTCCCCGTCCCCTATATATATATATATATATATATATATATATATATATATATATATATATATATATATATATATATATATATATATATATATATATATATATATATATATATATATATATATATATATATATATATATATATATATATATATATATATATATATATATATATATATATATATATATATAGTAGTGATACATTGCAGCCGGGTAACGTGCAGGCATAACATGCGGCACCCCCTTCGGGGGTATTTTCAGAATTTTTTTTTTTGGGGGGATTGATCACCTACCCTTGGATTGGACACACAAAAAATTTCAGCCCGATCCAAGACCTGTAGGCCGTCCAAATGTGTTGATCAAAATGGCAAAAAAAAATGAACGACCGGTAAAAGATCAACACATTTGAACGGCCTTCAAGTCTTGGATCGGGCTGAAATTTTTTGTGTCTCCAATCCAAGGGTGGGTGATCAATCCCCAAAAATAAATTCCAAAAATATCCCTGAAGGGGGTGGCCGCACGTTAAGTCGCACGTTACCCAGCCGCAATGTATCACTACTCTCTCTCTCTCTCTCTCTCTCTCTCTCTCTCTCTCTCTCTCTCTCTTTATATATATATATATATATATATATATATATATATATATATATATATATATATATATATATATATATATATATATATATATATATATATATATATATATATATATATATATATATATATATATATATATATATATATATATATATATATCTTTCTCACCTAAATCCTCTCTCACCAAGATCAGGCATATCCACAAGGGGACATCCATTCTGGTGGCCTCAGATCTTCTTGTATCCTTCACTCGAGCCCGAAGGTGTTTGTCAGGTGCCTAAACTCCACAGAGTCGAAACCCTCATTACGGCAACCTCGTCTCGACCCACTGGCCCGAGGCAGAGAAGAACGAATAGTCCCAAGCCGTCACTTCCATGGAAGGAGGTGACCTTGCTTGGGGGTGTGGACATCCCCAAAAAACTGCTCCCACAATTAGTGCTGCCTTTGGTATTTCATGGGTTATATATAGACCCAACATGTCCTCCTAATAGTCCTAAGGCAACCCACATCCACTGCCACCAGTTACTGGCTAAGGGCAGGTCGCCACCAACCGCCATCGGCAACCCACCATCATCATCTCCTTTTTTTTTTAAAGATAATAATTGTATTAGAGTTTCAAAGAGGAGGAGAATTACATAGCAAGGGTATATCCAGAGTGGGAATCCATTAGAACCTAAGCTCTAGTACATAGAGCTCAAAAGAAAACATGCTCAAACATGCAAGCGTTGTAGCACAAGAGGCACAAGCTCATTAATGGATAGCTACACAAGACCTTAGTGCTCTAACACGTGAGCAACACACTAATAAACAATAGCTACAATGATTTCCCACTCCTAGTTACCCTATCGCACTCTCCGGTAGGCCACCGTTGTAGGATCCGCTTAGCCGAGAGACGAACCACAAACTCCTGATGAAGCTGGAAGGAGTATGGTGCCTCCTCTAGATTCCACTTCCCATACTTGATCGCCATCTCATGAAAGAAAACCGAGTCCTCCGGTTAATTGGATCCTCATTAGATCATTGGGCATGACCTTCGCGAAGGAATTGGGTCCAAGAACAAGATTGAGTACTTCCATCTTACCATCCTCTACATCAGCACCATCATCCTCATCCTCTTCGTCCCCATCATCTTCTTCCTCTTCGACTCCGGAGGTCACTAGCTAGAGTCTCCTCTTCCATTGTCCCAAGTGCTGCCCCTAAGGCCTCTGTATTAAAAACACATGTCCCCCTATCCTCGCAACCAGCTGACTCTATGTTGTTGGGTTCTTGGTGGATGTTAACTTGTCACTACCGTAGTCCCTTGCTCTGCAATAGCTGCATCAGCATCAGCACCTCTAGACCCACTCGTTCGCTCCCTATCTACAAGCTCACTGCTCGGCTTCAGCGCCCATGCCTTACCAGGACCCGCATAGCTTGTAGGAACACCCTCAGATGTCACCCCCTTTGCTCCAGCACCCCTGCAGTTCAAAGTCGAATGACCAAAAATCTGGCACTTAGCACAACTTGTCAGCTTCCATTCATATAAAACTTTTTGCATAAAAAGAATTTTATCGTCCTCCCCTCGCCCCAGGACTTCATTAGGCAATTATTCTCCTATGCAACAATGCGCAAAGCTAGGACCTCCTAACCCCTACGACCGTGGCCTGATCTCAAGTTATAGGGTTCTCGATTAGGCTGGATAATTGGCTGATACCTTTCTTGGACGACCAATCAATGGGTAGATCAGGAAATTTAATCCATATCGGAATTTTATCGAGTGGATCTCGATCGTACTTTATATCGTTACTCCACTGCTTAAGAACAACGAGCCGTCCCTCAAAGTGCCATGGACCTCCCTCCAACACCTTGTCACTATCGCTCCTATGTAAAAACTTGAAAAGAAATAAATTGTTTGCTCTCGAGAATATCTCCAATCCTCCCGAAGGTTTCCATAACTTGTTAATAATCGCCTCGAACTTAGGGAAGAATGGCCTCCTTCCTAGCACAAAGCCGACAAGCGTATGCTCCCACCCCTTTAGGTTCGCTTTGATTTCCTCCCGATGAATAATAGCGCACTTGATCCCATCCACAATTGAAGGCTCATCATAATGGAGTCGAAGGTCCTCCTCTAGAGAGGAGCTCCCACCACATATGGCGCTCCAAGATAGTACTCTTGGACCTATAGCAGGCACAATCTTAGGATCAATCAAGTTGAATTTGCAGCCTTGACTGGTCATATCGTCGAATAGATGGTGTGATCCATCTAGAAGCCCTGCTGCAACACCATGATGCCTTAGCCAGATTTTGCACCCACAGTCGAAGGTGCAAGGAGGAGGAGGAGGAAGAAGAAGGAGAAAGAGGAGGAAGAATAAGGAGAGGAAAAAGGAGCATGGTCGAGGAAGGACGATTAAGAAGGGAATGAGGAGGAGGAAAGAGATGGCTCGATGGTTGTGAGTTGCCGACGACAGTGTGCGGCGGTTTGCACACGTACAATAGAGGCAAAAGAGGGGGTGGCCTTTAGACGGGGGCTGCCTTTGGCAAAAAGAGGGGGGAGGGTTAGATGTGAGCTGCCTAAGGTATTTCTTGGGTAGTAAGTAGCCACACCCTTAACTTATCCTTGCTCAAGAATAACCAACTTCAATATTGGAAGAAGCATCCAGTCAGCAAGATATCTTTATTTTCATTAGTAAATTTATTTATTTTTTTCAGTATAAATTTGTAAAATAAAATTTCATGGGTTTTCTTTGTCACATTACTTACAGCTAGGGGTGGACTTGGACGGGTCCAACTGGACCAACCCGAACAATTGACAAGCATGGGCAAAGTAGGTTAAAAATTGGACGGGTTTGGACAATAGAAAGATCAACCCGATTTTAATTTGGACTAATTTGGTCACGGGCTTACCCAACCCGAAGAACCCAAGTATAGTGGCATACTTGCATCTCACAACAGTGGATCCACTAATCTGATCTCATTGCATCAGTGGTACAACAATTAGTGGCACACACACATCACAAGACTCGCACTCAAACCTGACATGGGCGACACCGTACCCTCTGTTCTTGTCTTACCTCCTTGCTCGTCTCTTTCCGACGGTGCGAACCAACGTTTAATTTTCCATCAAACGATTTTGACCTCGATCTTAATTTTATTTTATTTTTTATCTATATATGTTTCACAAATATTTCTAATCAAGTAACGTGATCAATATTGGATTTTTTTTTTACAAATTGGATAACCATAACAATCCGAACGGACAAGCACGGATTGGATTTCTATGACTTCCATGGAGAAAACATATTAAAATGTGTGTAGGTGGGGTTGGGCATGAGGTGCATCTGTTTTTCTTTTACAAAACCATGGAGAGAGGGGCCGAGCGAGTGCTCTGATCCAAGCACCGGAGCACCTCCGACCGGCTCCCTGCGACCCGGTGGAAGACCTCCCTCACCTTCCTCTCCAACGGCCCCATCCCCTCCTCCAGCCTCCGGCACGCCTCCGCCAGCTCTCCCGCCCTCCCGGCCACCTCCTCCACCAGCTCCCCCTCCAACGGTGCCGACATGTAGGCAGCATTCCCGGCGGCCTCCAGCAGCTCCTGCCCCCACCTCCCCACCCCCTGCAACTCCGCCAGCAGCCCCGCCGACGGATGGCCCCCCTTTTTCTCTCTCCTGCGCCACTCCTCCACGATCCGTTCCTGCAGCCCGACCACAACCCCCGCCCATGCCAGCTGCCGTGGCGGCGCAACCGGTATCGCGGCGGCTGGCCCGCCCAGCTCCCCGCAGGGTAAGGCAGCGACTAGGGCCCACATGGCGAACACCAGCACAGAGGTCATCGTGTAGACGGCCATGGCTAGCCCGGCGCCACTGCCACTGCCTCCCCCGCCCAAGCCGGCGTCCCCACCCCGGGGGACTGCGAGGCTGGCCCACATGGCCTGCACCTGCTTGGGGACCGAGCAGTTCCGCGACCGGCCCCACGAGAGCGTGCGCGAGAGCCCAAAGGACCGGGTTCTCTCGGTCGACCTGCCGATGCCGGATTCTAGACGGTGGTAGCGGGCGGCGGTGTTGGTTGGTGGTGCGAGGAGCTTGTTGAGGGCCTTGCAGGCGCGGTTGAGCTGGGCAGGGCCGAGGGGAGGGCGGCGTTGGGGGGGGAGGAGGGCGGAGGCGGCGATGTCTGCGTGGCGGCGCCAGTGGCGGAGGGAGTTGATGGTGTGGGAGGCGGCGTTGCAGATGTCGAGGGACTTCACGGAGCGGTCGAGGAGGTCGGACACGGCACGGTCGAGGTGAGGCTTCGGGAGGGGCGAGGGGTTATGGCGGAGGAGGGTCTGGAACTCGCCCTCGCAGTCGAGCAGGACGCCGAGCACCTTCTGAAGGAAGGGGAGGGACAGGAGCTGCTTCTGATTGCCGTCGTCGCCGTGATGGGCGGTGGGGAGGAGAGATAGGAGGCGGTCGGCGACGTGCGACTGGAAGAGGTCCAGCTCGCGGAGCTCCTCCTCGTGCCCTTGCTCCATCGACCCCACCTGGCTCCGCCGCTGGCTGAGTATGAAACGGTGGCGCCCCCGTGAGGCCATCTACGCCACCCATGACACCGCTCTGTGCTCCGCCGTCGTCAACGTCGCAGTCAGCATCATTGTGGGTATTTGAGTTCAAGCCATTAGTGGGGGGGAGTGGGACTTATATATAACGGAGAGAGAGAGAGAGAGAGAGAGAGAGAGAGAGAGAGAGAGAGTATGACACGTCAGCTGAATCAGATCCCATGAACGGTTGTGATATCAGTTGGTTCCATACGGAGTGCATCGGCCTCCACTGCAGAAAAATGTAGAGGTACCGGAAAGGAGATCAAATCACAGACGCACCGGTCGGTGGGCCGGACGTGCATCACAGCCGTACGATGGCTGGAGACCCAGAAAGTTAATAACTCCAGCCGACCGCGTGCGGCTGTGATGCGCGACGGGCCCACCGACCGGAGGAGATTTGAACTTTCTGGGAAGGTGTCGAACCCGCCTGGAAGCAACTTGTCATTTCCGACTCGGCGGTTGCGCACGGACGCACGCACGGCTGGGAGGGTGTGCCGCCCTAGCCGAGTAGCCGGTCTTTAAAAAAAAAAGTTTTTTTTTCAAAATGACCCCTAACTAATCTTTATTTATCAAATAGGACACATGTTTCAATCCGTCACTTATTTGCCCTCGGCTTTTTTTTTTTTTTTTTGAATAATTTTGACCCCGTGATTTTCATCCGCAGTGAAGAGGCGTCCAACGGTTTGCCCTTTTCTTTATCGATTCCCCATCCGCAGCAAAGAGAAGAGAGAGAGGGACGGAGGGAGGGAGAGTGAACCAACGGCGAGCGACTCCCATTTCCATCACCTGAGCGCGGGCGCCTACAGTACCTCCGTTGCTATGGAGTGGGAAGATCTCCTCCGCAGGTACTCTCCTCCTCCATTTTCTTATTCTTATTATTTCTCTATTATATTGTTTCGTTTTTCCGTTCCCAAAGTTTTTAATGTGAAATTGGGAGTTTTGAAAGCAATTCTTTCTATATGGGGCTTTTGAATTCAAACCTGGGGGTTTCGAAATACGAAATTGAGGGTTTTGAATGCGAAATTGGGGGTTTTGAATAAATTGGAGTTTTTGTAAATCTTAGAAACTCATAATCGAATAAGATCGTTGTTGTTCTGAGTCTCAAGTGTTTATATTATGGAAAGTTGACTTGTTTTCTTCTTGAACCAATAGAGATGAAGCTTCAGCCTATCATCAAAACATACATCTTATAGATAACCCAATTGTTTCATACATTTTAAATCTTAAGATAATACCTAGCATATAAGGGAAAGAAAAAGATTATGTATTACAAATCTACCTATAAATATTTTCTACATTCCGTTACTGAGTAAGATACGAAAAAGAGCGAGTTAAAGCGAGTATGTGTTAAATTTAAATTGCAGTGTTATGACAAACAACAGCGATCAAATTTTAAGTACTTAACAAAAGAACTCTAGTTCTGAAGTGATGAAATTATAATTGCTCAACAAAAATAATTTAATTCTTAAAAAATCATCATTACTTTTCAAAAATAATTATATAATTTCATCACAAAAAATAGAAAGCAGTGGCTAAATTGCTATCTAGAAACCTAGTATGGAATAAACGATCAGATCTTGAACATAATAAATTGGAGTTTTTATAATTCTTAGAAACCCATGATCGGATGAGATCTTTGTTCGAAGTTCCACAATATAAACACTTGTGGAACTCCGAACAACAAAGATCTCATCCAAAATTGGAGCTTTCATATGCAATTCTTTCTCAATTTTAAGATAAATTATCGGGTATCTTTTGATCCAGGTTCTCTGTTTGTGTTGCTTATGATATTCGTTGCATAACCTAGTTGTAGAATAATTACTACAAAGGTACATGCTCCAACCCCAATATTTAAGAACCAATCGATTTGTGAAATCCAAAATCCCACATTTGGAAATATGTAGGTCATGTGTCTATGCTTTAAGGATATAAAATTTTTTAGTATGAATCTTTAGCCCTATGTGGTCTCTGTTGTCATGTGTTGCTGTCATGAAAATTTATAGTATGAATCTAATGTGTCTATCTTGTCATGTGTTTTTTCTTATAATTAGTTTTTTTTTGTTACTTACTATTGATATATAGAATTCTCCTCTTAGAAGGAGTGTTAGGACTATGTTCTCTCGTCAGACCTTAGCTTTTATGCCACCAGTGAAGGATCCTACAAAGAAGCTAATGATATCTCAAGAAAAGAAGACAAAGGTAGCTCCATCCCTTAGTCAAGAATATATAATGAAAAAGAAAGTAAAGCTGTCAGTTAATCATGAAGAAGAGAAGAAATTCACTCCGATATCAGTTAAAAGCAAGAGGGCAGCTCCATTATCCAGTACAAAAATAAATCAAAAGAGAAAATAAAGTCAGTTGAAAAAGATGAACAGAAATATGAGAATAAGCTAGCCCAAACCTGTAGTACAAAAAGTTGAAAAGATATACAAATCTATTAGAAGGTGCACGAGCTATTATATAGAGAAAATTATTGAGATGAAGCCTATTCAAAAACCTGCAAGTATAGGATTACATAGATTACAACAAAAAATATAAGTTTATCAAAATCTTTTACATTTAAACAGAAGTAACGGTCTCACCTAATATCATCCACAAAACTATTATCGAGAACTTTTTTTTCATGAGATTCAACATTCTAGGTCCATTGTACAAAAGATACATTTTCAGTGCTACCACCAATATCTACTGTGGGTAAATAAGATGAATCTCTCCTAGAAGGATAATATTTTACCTTCACAACTAGAGAAAATTTGAATTTCTTCCTACAAACCTTTGATCATTCACTACACATTTGAGATATCTTTCTCTTCAGAGTTGTTTGCGAGATGTGAAGTGAAACGGGATATTTTCGTACTTTACTTACTAGTAACGAGATATTTGAATTATTCATGTTACAAATACTATGGAAAATAAACAAAGCAACATCACCGTTATCCAAAATCTCGACATATGGATAAGGGATTGCGCTAGGATACAACCTTGAAAGAGATATCATATTCCTCTTTCCTAATATTCTTAAAACGATAGATCAAATCAATGAGTTAGTCAAAAGTAGACGAACGAGGCATAAAGAACATCTTTGTTGTTCCACCTGTGTACTCATATTTCGCATTGTCTTTAACTAAATCTCCATCGCAAACGCATAATATGGGTAGTGTTGTATCCATGGTTGTTTACTGTAAACAACATAAATATATTAAGATTAGTTAGTATAATACATTAAAGGCATATGCAAGCAACATCATATATATTTGCAGAACTAATATTTAGATTATTCCTGAATGTAGGATTTATGATTTAACAATTTGATGGGTTCCTAGATATTAGAGCTGGAGCATGTATTTATGTAGTCATTCGTCGACGCCGGGATGAAAACACCCCAGGTGATTGTCGAAGAAAGCTTCACCGGCTGCTAAGAGAGTCAACAACGGAGGTCGATAGCCTATAACACAAACGTGAGACCATGAATTAATAAATATTCTGTAATTTTTTTATAAAAAAAATTCATAAAGATTTCAAAGAAATGGTAGATCGATTCAAAGAAATTGTGAGACCATGAGGAGAGAAGGGGTCCGATGACGATATTGTCGCTGCAAATCGATTCCTCACAAAGGGTTTCCAAGACAACCAGGTGAGAGCAAGGAGTCCGGTGGCGGTGCTCCTACTCCTCCGCTGCAGATAGCTTTCCCGCCCCAAGAAAGATGCGTCCTCCCTCTCTCTTTATCTCTCCCTCCCTCTCTCCTTGTCTTCTCTTCGCTGTGGAAGGGGAACCGAGAAAGAAAAGAGCAAAACCCTTGGGCGCCTCTTCACTGCGGATGAAAATCACAGGGGCAAAATTGTCCAAAAAAAAAGACATGGGTTGAAACATGGGTTCAGTTGGATCAATATAGGTTAGTTGGGGGTCATTTTGAAAAAACCCTCTTAAAAGGGGGCAAATTAATGTTTGGTCCTTTAAATAGTATTTAACAAAAAGATACTTTACTGCTAGGTCCTTTTGCTTGGAAAATATCCATTGTACCCCTGCATGGCTGCATGTGTTGTACAATGAATGCAAATAGAAGAGTAACAATCGAGTAAAAAAAGAGTAACAATTCAGTAAAATAATCACATTTTATGGTAGCACACTACACTAATACTATTGAAAAAGGATGAAAAATGATCGTCATTTTTTAGTATGTTGTTTTTCAGTCTGTCATTTTTCAATGTCCGTCGTTTTTTACCACTAAAAAATATGTAATGATCGTCGTTTATTAAAAGATAAATTTTGTCCGTCGTTTATTTATGTAGTTTATGCCTCAAATTGATGTAGTGGCAATGTAAACAGTACTAATCTACACAAATCACTACTTCTTGCTATAATAAAATCACTGTAGTAGTTTTTTTTTAAAAAAATATTCTAATATTATCACTGCCCTCAAAATATTTTGTTGCTCTCGAAATATTTTGTGTGCCCTCGGACACATGATTTTCACTAGTATATACTACAGCAGTGGGGGCAGTGGCCAGTTCTTGGTGCGAACCCAGATGCGCTATGGGCTGACCGATGTCCCCCACCTCCACAGTATGTCTGCAAGTATGTCCCATAGTATGTTCAAATAGCAGTGCTCTTTAGTTTAATATGGATACCCACAACAGAAAAACCAATCCTCTACCCATGGGGTGGTGGCCGGCAGGGGTGGTGGGCCGTAGTTGGTGATGGTGGCATCCCCCTAGGGGGAAATTTTCAACACAACCATTGTACCATACAACCGTGGGGCCATTGCGATTCAAGATACGTGAGGTAGCGGCCCCAGCACATGGGGGCAGTGGCCCCTAGCGCTTAGAGCGTGCTGGGCCCCACGGTTGTATAGTACAACGTCTGTGCTGAAAAATATACCACCAAAGGGTGCTAATAGGTGCTCCTCTTCACATGGAGTTGTCAGCAGATTGTTCCTCGGTCTGTCCAATAGTCAACAGCCACCTATGAAGGTTGGTGACGGATTTTTTTTTTTTTTTGGTATTTATGAAAGAGGATGTCACTACAAGACCTCAAGAGTCACCACAACCTGGCGCTAGCAACAACATAGCCGGCGATGCTCATTTTAATCTCACCATAATTGTTCTTAAGAGGTGGTCCACAATTTTAGCATGTTGTTGCTGCAATTTGGAATGAAGCCACAAAGTCACTGTCACTATATGTGATCCGTACGGCATTTTCTTCTACTTATTCTTTTTTTTTTTTTAAGTTTTTAGAATCCCTCAATAGGGAGGGGGGGCATGGGCAAGCCGCGCCCTGACCAATACGATCACAAACCATAGTTTAAAAAGTATTTCTATCTTAAAAAGAACGGCCTCCCGATCATCCTGCTTGCCAGTGAAGATCCTCATGTTTCTTTCCAGCCAAATAAACCAAACGACCGCAAAAACCAATAGGTCACATCCTCGCCTGATCTGCACGCCATTTTCTGAAGCCTCTATGAACAACTTTTGGATCGATCCGTACTTGATGAAAACACCATCTGTTTGCTTCCGTTGCGTGACTTTAGACCTATCCTTTTGTCTGCGCCTCTTTCAGTCCGGTTGTCCGATTTACCTGTGCGTGACATCCGTCGAATTTTCTACGAAAATCACTCCTTTTGCTTGGATTGACCCTCCACGCTCAACATGAAATGCTCTAAAATCCATCCTTTTCCCACAAATCCTTTATTTTTCTCTCTCTTGTTTAATTGTTATTTGTCATCTACCCTGATATCCGACAATTATCGATCTTTTACCTATTGGATCATGAATCCAGAGTAGCGTCGAGGTTTTGCCACCCACCTCTCAGTGGATCATTTACCTGTTAGAATTATCATTTAATTATCTGGTATCACGGTTATACCAAAGTTTTTCTCTTGTGAGGTTTTGTTGTTGGATGTTTCCGCCTACTTCCCCCCTCCCCCCCCCCCCCCGGCAGTTTACATCATGAAGTGGTCACTGGTTGTGAACACAAATTACGTCATTTCTTCGTTACAGACTATACACCATTCATAACTCGGTCCTTACTAAAGATATACAAAACCACGACTCTAAAATAATACGAATGAGAAGAGAGTCTGATCATGTATCTTGAACACTTCGAAAGGTATATCTGCTTCTTATCCCTCCATTTCTTGCAAAAATGAGTTACCGCACTTCATTCTCATCCTTCGGAAGGAAAATCGCTCCTCAATCCGTGATTACCAACCAGTAATTAAGCTTGTCGAACTGCATTTATAAGATTATGACAAAGGTTATGGCTAATAGGATGGCCTCCCTTCATTTCAGACATTGTTTGTCCCAACCAATCCGCATTCATTAAGGAAAGACTTACCCAAAACAGTATCGCGGCAACGCAAGGAGTCAGCTAGTAGTTGGCACTTACTATCTGATTGCTACAAGAAGGGTTTTAAGTTCATCTTGGAAAATGGCTACCAAATCTTGTTCAGGTTGGATGCTTGGCTCGGCGGCCTCCCGCTCCGTGATCGCTTCCCGAAGTTATATGCTTTGTCTTGGAACAAGGATTGCAAGGTTGGATCCTAGTCTATCTTCTTCTTGTTCTTGTTTTTTTTTTAGGGTTCATAGATGGGGGAGGTCATAATCGGACCCCCAAGAGGTACCACATGCCGGCGCAAGCATAGGGGAAACCCGCCTCCCAGCGGGGACTATACCGACCGCCATCTTGCCAGAATACCACAGACTGCCACTTGGCGAGACCAAACACCTCCCGCTCCATGATCGCTTCCCGTAGTTATATGCTCTGTCTTGGAACAACGATGGCGAGACCTCTCGACATCTCTTCATTGACCGCCCTTTCTCCCCTTTTATTTGGGATGGCAACCTACCCCCCCGCAGCTCTTTTTACTGGGCTTTTAGCCTCGGCTATGTGCAGATGCATCTGGTTTGGAGCATAACAGCAGGATCTTCGAAGACGGAAAAATGATATTTTGCCAACTTGGTGTGGCATGATCAGAGCCATCCGTTGCACCCAGCCCCAACAGGTGAATTGCACGTGTCCAAAAAATGGACCGTTGTGATCATCGGGTGCCACGTCGGGTTGGCAACCCAACTTCTCATTCATTTAGGACGGAAAAATGCTAGGTAGCCAACTTTACATGGCATCTGCTTAGGGCTCATCTCATGGCCCCCACTAGAATGTTCCTAGTAATGAGGACCCACATCACACGCAGTTGGCAACAAAAGTTGGCAAACGAGTTGGCTATATAACATAACTCTTTAGGTCAAGGGATTATGCTCAACACCAGCCTTTTGTGGCAGAACAAATTATTCTCCGAATTATTTAGCAAGGTGATTTGCATCCGAATTATTCGTGAATAAATCACAAATTTTGTGAATAACACATGGATTTCTCAGTTTTTTTGTGTGCCGCCTATTTTATTTTAGTTAAAGATATATTTTTTTATATCTATTGATATAGAATTTTTTGGATTTTTCAGATATTTTATTTTAGTTATAGATATATTTTTATTATATCTATAATTCATGAATTTTTTGGATATTTTCCAACCTACAAAGTCCGCCCCCTCGCCAAATTATTCCCACACGTCGAATTTGTTACTACGGGAAAGAGTACTAATCGTACAAGGAAAAAAACAATATGCTTGGTGAAAAAAGGAATGTTAGGGTTAGTGATTCGTCCCTGACAAAGTGACCGATAAAGCAAAAGGATTGTGAAAATCTGTAGACGAAAATATCCTCTATTGTATTTTAATTTTTTTTTTAAATGCCATCGAACCAGTGAACACCAAACCATCGAATCTGGACAGATCGGCTCGCCTCCATGGCTCGCCGCCGCCAGAACCCACCTCCTCCCTTCTAACCACTAGTGGCCACCGTCGGGCTAGTGTGCAATGCACCGGTCGACGGTGGCTCCCATCGAGGTGGGGTGTGATGCATCAGCCGGAGCCCCACGTCCTACCTCCTTATCGGTAGTGGCTGCCGACGGACTGGGGTGCGATGCACCAGTCGACGGTGGCTGTCGTCGGGGTGGGGTGCGATGCACCAGTCGGAGCCCCACCTCCTACCTCCTTATCGGTCGTGGCTACCGTCAGACTGGGGTGTGATGCACCAGTCGACGGTGGCTGCTGTCGGGGTGGGATGCGATGCACCAACCGGAGCTCCACCTCTTCCTCCTCACCGGCGGTGATCGCGTCGAGAGAGATGAGAGCAGGGAAAGGATTATTTTAAGTTTATCAAAAAAAAAAAAAAAAGTAAAAACTATAGGATTAAAGAAACTTTATCAGGTATTGTTCACTGGATGGATCTGTTGTCAGGGACCTCTCACACATTAAACAAAAAAAATCATGAAGAAGTTCCCCAATGAATTGTTTTGATAGATAAGAAATGAAAAACTACACAATATTACAAAAAAAATAAAAAAGTGGGAATCAGTCTATAGATCTTAAGACTATAATAAAATTTCAGGCAAGGAAATTAATTAGGAAAAAAACCACCTTTTAGGTCTCCTCGTCCCTTCTAGTTGTTTCTTTGCCTCTCCGATCTTTTCCTCTTCCTCCTGCTCCGCATCGTCTTCCTCTTCATCATCATCAGCTTCAGAAGGTCGAAGGCGAGCCGCGTCCATCGCCCACTGCATCACCTTCTCCACCTCCTCCTTGGAGACCCCTTCACCGTCGCCGGCGTCCTCCCCCTCGGCTTCGCCGTGATTCTTCGGATTCCAAATCGATTGCTGGAGTCCTGCATCAGAAGACGAAGCCAAAGGGAGCTTGAGGGCGGCGAATCTCGCGGCCAGATCGTCCCCCAAGATCCTTCCTGATTGGTCATCGCCGTCCGCTCTGCCTCCCCCTCCCCCGTGGCCGCCTCGTTGCGCGGATTTAGGGGGCGGTGGCGGTGGAGCCGCAGCTGGTGGAGACGGCAGAGGGGATTTGAGCGCGCGGAAGCGCCGCGCGAGATCTTGATCGAAGGAGGCGGAGATGGTGTGGGAGTCGCGGCGGAGGTTGAGGAGGAGATCATCTTCGGCCGCCCTCAGCAGCTCCTCCACCTCGGCTTCCTCTTTGCTCTTCACCTCCCCCCTCTTCCCACCGCTCATCCTGCTGTCCCGAAGTCGTCGTCTACCACCGAGAGCGAGAAGAGAAGCTGACCACAGATCGAAATGTGATTGGGGTTTTTTAGCGTAAATTACACATGGACCCCTCTAGTTTGACTGATTATCACTTACACCCTCATATTTAAAACCCAAGGCCGTCTTGGGATGGCAACGAACCAAAACCGCACCGAAACCACACCGCGATAGTGTACCATTACGTAAAACTGAAACCGCACCATACGGTGCGATGCACCGTGGTTTATCACTTTAATGGCCTAAACGGTGCGATTTTATACGGTTTTGGTCAAAATCGAAACCGCATCGCTATACCGAAACCGCACCGCACCGTGACGGTTTAATATTTTGGCAAACCAAAACAGCACTATGCGGTGCGGTTTACCGCGGTTTTCGATTTTAAACCACACCGTTGCCAACCCTAGTTCAGTTGTCCCATGACTTAGAGGGGGGAAAGGGATTTTGTTTCCCCCTTGTTGAAAACCCTTTCCCAAGTGATGTTCATGTTTGGTTGACAAATTTAGGCCAGGAAAAGGGGGATTGTTTCTCTTTCTTTAGTTATAAACCTGTTTGGTTGGCAAGGATTTTCAAGAGTGGATTTTGACCAGTTTACCTAAAAACCCGTACACAAGCAAATATGATCATGTTCAACAACACATGAACAACAAAACTCTTTCACCAGAGCATCACCGGATTTAACAAAAATGAATTGAAATCGTAACCAAATTTGGCTAACAACACAACCAATTAGGATGCATGTCCAACAAACTACCAAAAACATGTCCCAAGTCCAAAGCCACCATCAGATTTGGCTAATAACACAAACAATGGACTGCCATGTCTATAGCCACTGTAGACACACGAATTTTGTCAAACCCGGACCCGACTTGCGTGCACCTACGCGGATACGAACCCGATGCGCACTCCGACCCGGACCCGACTAGCACGCACCAATGTGGACCCGGACCCGACTCGCACCCGACAAGGGAACCGGGCGGGCCCACCCTCAAGTGGGGCCCACCCGGCCGGCCCCTACTAGGGACCCGAACCCCATAGGGGCCGGCCCCTAGTAGGGATCCGAACCCCATGGGGGCCGGCCGGCCTTGCAAGGAAAAAGAAAAGAAAAGGAAAGAAAAGAAAAGGAAAGAAAAGAAAAAGGAAAGAAAAGAAAAGGAAAGAGAAGAAAGAAAAGGAAAGAACTACCGCCATGCGCGGGCGGAGGTTGCGTATGACGTCTGCTCACACGCGGATCTGCGCCGATTCCTCGATCCGACGGACAAGAAGAAGAGCCGGGTCGCCATCGATTTCGTGTGCAAAATCCAGCCATAATTATCCCGCCAGGAAATGGAAGCAAATAAATGTTATTCCCCTCATCAATGGATGAATAAATCCCGGGTAATTATAAGGGAGATATTAAAGGGATTTAAAATTAAAACTTCCCATATCTCTCCCCCCTCCCCTTTTGCCTATAAATAGACGGGGTGGGGGAAGGCTCAAGAGGTCGAAGATTGAAGACGAAGCGAGGAAGCTCTGCAGAAAAGGAGATGCTTCTTCATCGACCCAAGGCTTCACGAGGCACGGGCAAGCCTGTCCCTTCGGGATCGGCTTAGTCCATTGAAAGCCCTCATCAACGTGAAGACCCTTGCACAAGAAGATCAAGACTTCGACTCCGTCCACGAAGAAGAAAGCTCGGAGAAGAAGACCCTTCGACTCCGAAGACGCCAGAAGCAAAGGCCGGAGAAGAAGCTCGGAGCGGCACTACCCCGTCAGCTCCAACAAACCCTCAACTCCGATCAAGCTCCAAAGCCCGGAGAAGAGGAACGAAGCGTCATCAACCCGTCGCCTTCGACAAATGTCTGCCACATCCACGAAGAAGAAAGCCCGGGGAGGACTACCTGAAGCGTCGCTACACCCATCGTCTTCGAAGCAAAGCCGGCGCCACAACCGTCGCACGGAAATCGGTGCTACCCCCACTATCTTCAAAAGCATTCTTTGACTCCGATCACGCCAAAGAAGCCCGGAGAAGAAGAGAAGTCCAGCCGACACCCAAACCGTCGAAGCACCAAAGAAGTAGCCTACGTCATTCGAGAAGAAGACCGAGTTGACGTTGAAGCCAAAGCCCATGCAAAAAGCCAAAGCAAAAGCCTCGGTAAAGCCCGCGCCAAAGCAACGCAAGTGCCAAAGCCAAGCGACTACGCCAGTCACGAGCAAAAGCACCGCATGTTCTAGCCGATACGACGCGAAGTTCGGAAGAACGAAAAGCATCGCAAGTCTCCCCCGTCTACGTCCAAGCGCAAAAGCCAAAGCAAAGCAAAAGCCAGAGCCACGCCGGAGCCAAGCCAAAGCCAAAAGACAAAGCCAAAGCCGATGCCAAAAGCACGATCGACACCGCGAACCGACGATCAAGGACACCGAGGTCAAGCAAGGAGCAAGGAAGACATGAAGACTGAGGAACGAAGCTGAAGACCCCCCTAGCCGAGGAAGCGTGAAGCATGGAAGGGACCAAAGAAACAGTGGATATTCCTTAGCCTCTCAAAAGCCCTCACCTTGTAAAGATCCCTGTCCTGGGCAACCCCTTCAAAGCTCTCGCACGAATACCACGTGGAGACGCGGATCAAAGGGATACTCCAGAAGATCTCTCCCACAATCCCCTGATCAATACTCGCCGCAACCCGGACTCGCCACACCCGAGCCACCCGGGTCCCGGCGCACCCTTGTAATCTTGTTTTGTGCAAGAAAGACGACCCGTATCTTTTCCACGCATACATATTTCTGGCACGCCCGGTGGGACGTTCTCTCCTTTCATCCGTACGACTGAAGAAGTTGCCTCAAGTTCGCAATGGCCGGGACAAGCAACGATGCGTTTGCTCTAAGCCTTTCACCGATCGCTTAGTCCCCTCTACTCCGACACGGTGATCCAACAAACTCGGAGGGTGATACTCCTCCGATGGTACGCGTCTACACTCGGTGTACTCGAACTCTTGCGGATGTCTTCATGCCAGAAACTACTGCCGAAGATACTCGCCAAAGCGCCGGCGAGGCCTTGGTGCATGAAGAAACAAGCCTCGATCCTGGAGTCCATCTCCAGAAGTTTAGGGAGGACCAGCCCCAACCCCGAGCCCGTTCGGATTCTCCTGCAGATATTGCACCTCCTCGGTAGGGGGCAAACATCAGTCATTAACCAGAAGCAAGTCGGCGCAACTACGTCTCCGACGATGACGGCGAGGATGCTAGCATGCAACATCGAGACGTTCTCCACCACCATCCTCCGTCCGCTCTCCAGCTCCAAGTCATGCAGATGAGCGAGCATATGGCGTAAATTACTCGGCTGATGGAGGAGAAGGATCGTCACATCAACACTTTGCTTCAGAAGCTAAGCGCAAGGGAGGCTGCGACAAATGACCAACCCATTGCTTCCCCAGTACCTGCTCCAGCTCCGTCTTCAACTCCAGCTCCTGCAGAGGCTGTTCCGACGGTTCAAGCAGTTACTCCAGCACTCTCCTCAGCTCCCGTCCCAGTGGAAGTCATCTCCCCAGTGCCAGCCTCGGTGGCCACACAACCTCCGGCAACAATAATAATGAATGCTCAGCAAGTATAGGCGTTGGTAGCCGACATGATGCGCTCCCACGGTACCTCCTCCGATCACGGCGGCATACTCGAAGCCCTACACCGCGAGGATCCAGCAGCTGCGCTTCCCCATCGGGTTCCAGCAACCAAAGTTCCAGTATTTCGACGGGAAGGGAAATCCAAGACAGCACGTTGCTCACTTCATCGAAACTTGCAACAACACCGGCACATATGGCGACGAGATGGTGAAACAGTTCGTTCGCACCCTCAAAGGTAATGCTTTTGACTGGTACATTGATCTTCCTCCAGGGACCATCGATAGCTGGGATCAGATGGAGAGGGAGTTCCTCAATCGCTTCTACAGCACCAGACGCACCGTCAGCATGACCGAACTCACCGTCATCAAGCAAAGGAAAGACGTGCCGGTGATCGACTACATCGACAGATGAAGGAATCTCGCGCTAAATTCAAGAGACCGCTTGTCTGAAGACTCAGCCATCGAGATGTGCACCCAAGGCATGCACTGGGGCCTGCTCTATATCCTCAAAGGTATCAAACCTCGGTCTTTCGAAGAACTCGCGACTCGAGCTCACGACATGGAACTCAGCCTAGCAAGCCGCGGGGACTCGAAGAACAAAGACTTCTTGAAGGTGGAGAAGAAGGATAAGCCACCGGCACCGAAACCGAAGCAAGTCAATATTGCAGACATCGACTCAACCTCCAAGCCGCTCAAGATCGATGGCAAGCCGAATCAGAAGAAGGGAGTCACCATACCGCCGCCTCCACCATCAAGACAAAGGATGACTCTCGAAGAGCTCGAAGCCAAGGAGTACCCCTTCCCGAATTCGGAAGTCTCCTCCATGTTTGACCAACTGCTGCAAGAGAAGATGATAGAGCTCCCTTTTTCGAAGAGGCCCGAGCAGATGCATCGCGTCGACGACCCTCTCTTCTGCAAATACCACCGAGTGGTGAGTCATCCCATCGAAAGATGCTTCGTCTTCAAGGAAAGAATCATGGCACTCGCAAAGCAAGAAAAGATAGAGATCGACACCGGGGAGGTCGCTACGGCCAACATGACGTCCATCGCCTTCGGTTCCTTCTCGCCGGTACTCGTTGCTGCGCGACGAAGCACGCCCAAATTGCGCATCAACCGTCAAAGGCCAACCGCTTAGTCAATTTCCCAGCCGAAAGTCTCAAAGCGACGTCAATATACTCCTGCGCTCACCGAGGAAGAAACGTCGCTGCCCTGGGGGCAACCATCGCTCACGCCAGCACCTCTTCCAAGCAATGATACGTTCCAATGAGCGCTCCAACAGAGATACAAGCGAGGAGATCCAGAGGTGGGTCTGTTGGGCCAGCCTTCAGGGAAGTTCGACTATTACGTCCTCTACTCAAGGCCTCCGTCCGTTTCGATTGAAGAAATCAAGCCCACCGGTTGGGAATCGGAAAACGAGCCAGTGGAACTTCAGGAAGAGCAAATCCCTTCCAGTCAAGCTACGTCCCAATTCGCTCTCCGAAAAAGATACGAGCAAGGAAATCCAGAAGTCAGTCTGCTGGGCCAATCTTCGAGCAAGTTTGACTATTACGTCTTCTACTCACAGCCTCCATCAGTTTCGATCGAAGAAATCAAGCCCACCGGCTGGGGATCGGAGGGCGAACTAATAGAGTCTCCGGAGGAACAAGTGTCTTCAAGGGAACCAGCTGCTGCTGCCAATCATCATAGCGGAGGAGAATCGACCGACGAAGAGGCATGGGTCATGCTACCCCGGCGACGAAGGCCGCGACAAGAAAGGCAGCACAAGCTAGACCGTGTGACGAGGAGGCTTCCCGAGCGGAAGACCCACAAGAAGAGAAGCAAGAATCCTGGAAGGAAGACGTTCAAAGTGCCGCCAGCAAGCCAAGACAATCTCCTTCAGCAGAGTCGTCCAGAGCCAGCAACCTTGCAAGAATTCTTCCTCGATCACTTCCTCCTAGTCGATCAGCACATCAAGGTGTCTTGTTGCATGGTCAAAGCTCATAAGGTGTCGGAAGAAAAAGACAAAATCGAAACTTATGAAGAAGGCGACTCCACTGACGAGGCAGACGATTCCGACAAAGGGGGCACTGCCTCTCATGACGAAGCAATCCTGCACTTGCCGCTCGTGGAAGCTCTGCATCTTCCTAATAATGCTCGCCTGGCGATGGCTGCAGCCTTGGCCGACCCGGATAGCTACAAGAGGAAAAGGAAGGACTACCAAAAGGGCAAAGCTGTGGCCTCGTGTGATACGACGATAACATTTTCGGATGAAGACTTGCAACTCGGGACACGATTGCACAACCGGCCTGTCTACGTCATGGGATATATCAAGGACAAGCCAGTGAATCGAATCTTGTTGGACTGTGGCTCCGCCATCAACATCATGCCTATCCAGACAATGCGGCAACTCGGCATCACCAACGACCAGCTCTCGCCCAGCCAATTGGTCATACAAGGGTTCAACCAGGGCGGACAGTCCACTATCGGAATTATTCGCCTAAAGCTTTCAATCGACCTGCTAGATACAACGGTCCTCTTCCATATCATCGATTGCCAGACGTCGTATCGCCTCCTGTTAGGAAGGCCATGGCTACACGAGAATGGCGTTGTAGTGTCCACCTGGCACCAGTGCCTCAAGCACTACAAAGAAGGCATGGAGAAATGCATAATTGCTGATGATAAGCCATTCAATGAGGCCGAGGCACATTTGGCCGACGCCAAGTTCTACCAAGCAAGAGACCTAATCACGGAAGTCCTTCCAGCTAAAGCCCCTCGAGCCCAGAAGACTGAAGAAGTGAATCGGGATAAGACTCCTCTTCCTGCAAATCCGGTGTCACCCTCCGACAAGGCAAGACTTGAGGTCCAAGAAGCGCCAAAGTCTAGGCAAAAGATGCGCATCAGTTCTGAGTCAAGAGCAATGCAACATACCCCGTTGCCCATCCAAACGACGCCAGTCCTGCGTTTCGCGCCTCAGTGGCTTCGTAAATCTGAACGATCGCCTCCTACTCCGACAAGAAAATGGGCCCCGCCGTTATTGCAGGCCAATGTCATCACTCTGCAGGAAATGACGTTGCCATTACCCAGTCTGACGCAAGCTCTGAACCCGAGCAGACCCATCGAATCCATCGATCCTACTCAACTTGGATTCAAGCCAAAAGGGAGCTGGGGGCAAAACGCTGCTAGGTTGCTGTTCAGAGCCGGCTACGATAAGGAAAGCGTCATGGGCACACTTCCCCCAGTAGCAATTCCACATGGGATGGCGAGGACTCAAGCTCGGCTGTTCCAAAACGGCGAACAAATTCTCCCAAATCACCGAGGCATCGGCTCCAGTCAAATTCCGATGATCGTTAGGACCGCAGCAAAGAAAACCTTCACCTCCAACTACATCGGGGCGAAGATGGTAGACGAAGCAGCTGAAGGATCGACAATCTCCGATGCACGCTCTGCCTATGCAAGCCGTCCCGACAGCAAAAGAAAACGGTGACGGGATCGATGCTAAGCCTTGCTCCAGAAGCAAATCAGAGGTGGTAGAACCGGTCGAATCGAAAATGCACGTCTGTGTTCGAAAGGCTCGGGCCAGCTAAGCAACCAAAGAAGAAGTCAGTGTTTTATCGTCTGGGAATGCCAATCGAGGACCTCGTTTCAACACCCACCCACCCACCCATGGCTGCCGTCAATCATATCTCCATCACGGATCCCGACAACGGTGATACTTCTACTTCGAACGACGAGTTGCCAGATGCCCCGCCAGTCCTCGAAGAAGGGGGGCAGTCCACCGTTGATGACTTGAAGGAAATCAACTTGGGCACAAAGACGGAGCCTCGGCCTACATTCGTCAGCACACGTTTGACTCCTGAAGAAGAAGCTGCATACATCAAACTGCTTAAAGAATACAGAGACGTCTTCGCATGGTCCTACAAAGAGATGTCGGGCCTCGATCCCAAATTTGCAGTGCACCAGCTCAGCGTCAAACACGGAGCCAGCGCTATCAAGCAAGGACAAAGACACTACCGACCAGAAGTGGTGCCCTAAATAGAAGGCGAAGTTAACAAATTGATCGAAGCCGGCTTCATTCGAGAGGCCAAGTACCCGACATGGATCTCTAGCGTCGTCCCAGTCAAAAAGAATAACGGCCAAATCCGAGTGTGCGTGGACTTCAGAGACTTGAACAACGCATGTCCAAAGGACGACTTCCCCTTGCCAATCACGGAGCTAATGGTGGACGCGACGACAGGTCACGAGGTGCTAACTTTCATGGACGGATCATCGGGCTACAATCAGATTCGGATGGCACCCAAGGACGAAGAGCTCATAGCATTCCACACACCGAAAGGAATCTACTGCTACAAAGTTATGTCGTTCGGCTTAAAGAACGCAGGAGCCACCTACCAGCGAGCTATGCAGAAAATCTTCGACGACATTCTTCATCAAAATATGGAGTGTTATGTCAATCTAAGAAGAAGTCGGCGCATCTGCAAGACCTCGAGCTAATCTTCAAACGACTTCGAAGGTACCAGCTCCACATGAATCCACTTAAATGCGCATTCGGGGTCTCCACAGGCAAGTTCCTCGGCTTCGTCGTCCGACATCGAGGCATTGAGATAGATCAATCCAAAATTGATGTTATCGTCAACATGCCCGCACCAAAGACAGTGCGAGACCTCAGAGGCCTCCAGGGGCACTTGGCGTATATCCGAAGGTTCATCGCCAACCTAGCTAGAAAGTGCCACCCGTTTAGTCACCTCATGAAGAAAAGAGCGCTATTCAAATATGATGAAGCTTGCCAGGAAGCACTCCAAAACATCAAAGCCTATCTACTGAAGCCGCCAGTCCTATCAGCACCAGTTCAAGGAAGGCCGCTAATCCTCTACATTAGTGCCCAGGAGCAATCCTTGGGGGCACTCCTGGCTCAGCACAATGAACTTGGCAAGGAGATGGCTTGCTACTACTTGAGTCGCACTCTCATCGGCGCAAAGCTAAATTACTCCCCGATCGAGAAGGTTTGTTTGGCACTCATCTTCGCCATGAAAAAGCTGCGGCACTATATGCTGGCGCATACCGTCAGACTCGTCTCGAAGGCCGACCCCCTCAAGTACATCATGTCAAGGCCAGTACTCTCCGGACGTTTGGCAAAGTGGGCGTTGCTTCTTCTCGAGTTCGATATCACCTTCGTTCCACAGAAAGCGGTTAAAGGGAAAGCCCTTGCGAATTTCCTCACAGAATATCCTCTCCCGACGAAATGGGAGTTATCAGAAGATCTCCCAGACAAAGAAGTGTTCTCCATCGACATCGCCCCATCCTGGAAAATGTTCTTTGACGGCGCAGCAAGGCAAGACATAGCGGGAGCCGGAGTCGTCTTCGTCACTCCGGACAACGAAATACTCCCCTTCTCATTCCTACTGACGGAATCATGTTCCAACAATGTGGCAGAATATCAAGCTCTGCTCATCGATCTCAAGCTGGCCGACGAAATAAACCTTCAAGGACTAGAGATTTTTGGTGACTCTCAACTCGTTATCCAGCAAGTCTTGGGGGCATACGAAGTCAACAAAGAAGACCTGGTGCCACTGCATGCGCAAGCTGTGGAGCTCCTTGGCAAACTCAAGGCTGCTTCCATTCAACACGTCTCCAGGAACCTCAACCAGCAAGCTGACGTACTCACAAATCTGGCGGCTACATTCCCGTTTCCAGAAGAACGTCAGCTCATCGTCCCCATCTGCAGAAGATTCGTGATCACCGAAGAAGGTCCTATCAAAATTTCAGTTCAAACCAACACAGTGCATGTCCTCGAAATTGAAGAGCGAGACTGGAGGTAGCCTTTTATGGATTATCTTGTCCATGGTAAACTCCCCGAAGATCCGAAGCGCAAAGTCGACGTCCGCCGACGATCTCTGAAATTCTACCACTTCAACAATGAGTTGTACCACCGAAGCTACGATGGCACACTCCTGAGATGCCTCGCAAAGGAAGAGGCAGAAGCAGCACTGGAAGAAGTACACGCGGGAACTGCGGCTCACACCAGTCTGGCCCAAAGCTCCACTTTCGAGTCAGGAGGATGGGATATTACTGGCCCACCATGATCAAGGACAGCTTGGAGTATGCAAAAAGATGTCACGCTTGCCAGCTGCAAGGGGACTACATCCGCCAACCTCCGGAACCTCTGCACCCGACAGTCGTATCATGGCCCTTCGACGGATGGGGGCTCGATATTGTCGACCCCCTGCCCAAGTCATCCAAGCAACATCTTTACATTCTGGCGGCAACGGACTACTTCTCCAAGTGGGCTGAAGCGATACCTCTACGAGAAGTTACAAAGCACTCCGTCATCAGCTTCATCCAGAATGACATCATCTTCCGATATGGAGTCTCTGGTTACATCGTAACAGACAACGGGAAGCAATTCAAGAATACTGCCGTCAGCCAGTTCTGCGCATTGTACAACATTAAGCAGAACTGCTCGACGATGTACAATGCTCCGGCCAACGGTCTGGCGGAGGCTTTCAACAAGACTCTTTGCAAGCTGCTGGAGAAAACTGTCTCGAAGACAAAGAAAGATTAGCACGAACGCATGGACGAAGCGCTATGGGCTTACCGGACGTCCTTCCGCACGCCGACGCAAGCAACACCGTATTCCCTCATCTATGGCGTAGAAGCTATTCTACCACTCGAACTCCAAATCCCGTCGCTCAGGATAGCGATCCAGGAGGGCCTCACCAGCGACGACAACGCTCAGCTCCGCCTAGCGGAATTGGAAGCACTGGATGAAAGACGCCTCGAAGCTCAGCAACGTCTGGAATGTTATCAGGCCAGACTCTCTCGCGCCTTCAACAAGAAGATCCGTCCTTGATAATTCCAGATAGGGGAACTGATGCTGGCAGTCAAACGCCCCATCATCCTCTCACATCGAGGAAGGAAGAAATTTGATGCCAAATGGGATGGCCTGCACTCCGTCAAGGAAGTCTACTCCAATGGCGCCTATCTCCTCACCACGCCAGAAGGGCTGACACTCGGTCCTATCAACGACAAGTACCTCAAAAGGTACTATGCCTAAAGCAAGGCCACACCCCTTGCGTTAAAAAAAAAAAACTGAACTACGTGCGACTTGATCCCCCTTGGGGGGGTACGTAGGCAGCCTGGGAAGTTACTTCAGGTTCAGTCCGACCAAAAGAAAAAGACAACAAGGGTCCATGCATAAATACGGCAGAATAAGGCAATATTATTAGATAGTGAAGAAAAGGCGGTACATGGCATAAGTTCCAAAAAAAAAGAAAGCTACAATGTAAAACAACCAAACAAGGAGCAGCTAAAAGAAGGTATCCAGAGCTCGAAAACGGCGAAGTAACTCCTCTCTAGTAGCCTCTACTCGCTGAAGTTCCACGGGACGAGTGGCCAGAAGCTCACGACGGGTCGCCAAGTCTGACTGCTGCTTCAGGTAACTCGCCTTCAAAGCGCTCTCCGCAGCCTCAGCTCGCTCCAGACGAGACTCTGCCTTCCGAAGCAAGGCACGCACCGATTCTATCTTCCTTTGAGCCTTCGACAGGCTGGAAGCGGCCTCCGTAACTTAGTGCTCTGACTGACACAAACTCGCCTCAACGGCCTCCAACTCAGAAGGGGAGCTCCCCTCTAGTAAAGCTCGACGGGAGCGATAAGCCTCGCTATCGGTCACGAGCAGGTTCATCTGAGCAACGAAAGAAGAACTATCGACTTTGAACTCCTCCAGGCTCGCGCAAAACTCTGCACCGTCCGTCGACCACCAGTCCTGGAGGGCGCCAAAGCCAGCATCTTGGAAAGGCTCAAACGTTGACTTGATATACTGCCGGCAGCTCGCAAGAAGGAATTCTAAAACTCTGCTCCTCGGCCTTAAGCTCGGGTGAGGTGCCTCGGAGTAGGTGGGCAAGACCTTCCCTCCCGCTGTAGCCGCAACAGGAACCGCCTGTGTCAACGAGGGTGACAGAACTGGAGAAACCGCCGCTACCGCTGCAACAACCGTCTCCTCCAACGGGCACGAGGGTACAGCAACCGGGAAATGCCGCTTGTCGACGCTCGAAACTTCAGCCTCCTCATGGAAAGACAAAGCATCAACATCGATGCCGTCTAGATCAATATCGCCACTAGGGAAGTTCTCCCCGCAAAGCCCGAGGAGATCCAGATCATCCGGAGGGATATCTAGCCCACATGCCCCAGGCACTTCCTATGCGACCCCAATAGACGAATGCCCAAGAGATGCCTTCGGAGAATCCGCCCCGTGCTCCGCCACTATAATGGAATCTGTCCAAAAGAGATACACTGCTCAGCATGATGGAACTTCCCGAGCATAGAAAGAAAGCAAGATGAAGAGAACTACATACTTGTGAGGTCGGACGAAGCAGCCCTAGAAGGAGGGATCACCTCATCTTTTAGAGTCCGGGCTCCTCGGTATCCTTCACCGGACAAGGGACCCGTGAAGTCATCCCGCGAGGAATACAAACCTTTCTTTTTTTGGGCGGGGCACCCTCAACAGCGGCCCTCGAGAAAAGGGATGGCCCAGGGGCACTAACGAGGTCGACTCCTAACACCGGAGCTAAAGAAGGGACACGGCGAGCACTGGAAAGACGACTGCAACTCTTCTGGGCCCTCTGAATCCCCAATCGAAGGCGACGATCCTCCACTCCCGCAGCAGGATCAAAATGAAAGTTTTTAAATTCACTGCTCGCCAGAACGTCAACCGGGAGACTTGCAAGCAAAGGGGAAACTCGCCCTTCAATCCACTTGCAGTACTCCAGAGTGGCGGCATCCCGAAACCCGGACTTGGTCCCAGGGAAGAAGCTGCCGCCAGTCAATCGGGCATAGAGAGAAGCCCAGAGACAGTAGCCCTCCTGCGGACTAATACGCCCCTGCAACTGCTGAGGCATACCGGGAACTTCCTGTCGAAATCCTTGCTGGCGAGCAAAGCGGTGAGGGGAGTACTGCTCCACCTCCACCACATCCCCCTTGCGCCAAACCAAGTAGCCAGGGCGGCAACTGACCATGTTCCAGTACAGGCTGTCCGGGAGCTCCTCGTTATCGTAAACAGTCGACCTCTCCAAAGGCAGCACCGAATGCTCTGATAGAAATTCAAAGTCGGCGCTTCCCATCCTCCGCAAAAGAGTACGAGCACACTACCTCGGGTGCTTCCAACTGATAAAAGCGTTTAAGATCCCTCCTATCCCGGGCAGGAACGGTAGGTCGGCTGGATGCCCGCGTCTGGCAAAGATCCCCTTTGGGAAATGTAGAGCTATCCAGCCATACAAGTAGTGCAGAGGTCCGAACGCAGTAGACCGGCCAAGCTCCTCCTTGGCATTATCCGAGCTGGACAAGTCCCAGTAAGTCCCGCTGAGACCCCGGTACAAGGCACATAAGATGGCCGGGGCTAGATTGAAAAGCTCCCCCCTCCCCATCCTGGAAGCTGCAAGAAAGGTTCCTGGACGGATGACCTCGCCTGGGCAGGGTAGCACGAACCGGCAAAGAAAGATAATCAGCCCGGCGGCTCGATAAACCGCCCGCCACTCCTTGCTGTCATGCCTCAGGCCGAGGATTTCCCAGGGACACTGTTTTCCCTCCATTGAGTGCCTCTCCCGAGCCAAGGATTCAATGGGCCTCACAAAAGAACGAACCGGAGGCCTTTTCATTTGAGCGACCTTCCACATCGGGTGAGTCGAAGGTGCCGGGGACCTGTACTCGCCCCTGAACCAAAAGTCAATCCAAGAAGAAGGACGCACTCGATCTGACTAATCCCGCGCCGCGATGATGGCATATTCCTTGAACAGAAGAAGGCAGGAACTCGGAGCGAAGCTGCTGTCCGACAGATCCTTCAAAGCTGGCACCTCCTCCTGGTAGTAATTCCGCACTTCAGGGCACCCGAAAACAATGTAGACGTTGCAAAGTGAGATTCCTATCTCCCCCGCTCTAGTAAGGAAAGTGTTGGTGGCCGGACACCAGAATTCACAAAGTGCGCGATACATCCCCTCAGGACGGCTGTATTCTCGACAAGTCGGCACCAGAAACTTGGCCAATAAATTCATCTCGGGTTCCGCGCCAAAGACCTCGTAGAGCTCGCCCATCAATTCACAAAAACTGCAAAGGTATTGGACGTCTCCCCGAGGCCAAGAGTCGGTACCCCATCGGGTCAATCGGGAGCATATCTTCGAGGCAACAACCGGAGTGGGCACAAAATCTTCATCACAATGGTGGAAAGGAGTACTCAAACTCAGACGGAGGAGCTTCATGGAGATCCCTTCGTCAGTATAGATCTTCTCGCTCAGCTTCAGCATCCCACAAGTCGCATCCGCAACTCCGTCTTCCGTGATGCGCTTGTGGATAAAAACACGGAGCAACGACAGAAGGTCTTCCCGCCTCGAGTTGCGGTAACGGTGCACCCGAGTAAGGGGGAAGCGAAGGCACCTCCTCCCATCGGAGAGGTCCTCAACTATCCACCCCGACGAAGTCAAGCTCTCGAAGACTCGAGTCCTGGAGAACCATGAAAGGAAGCAAGTCAAGACAAGCGTCCGCGCAAAAAAAAAATGAGGGGCCCATAGCCTCCCTGTCAGGAGGATCGCCCGGCGCAAGGTCACCACTGCGCCTTCGCACCATACTACCGAGGTCCGCACAGTACCCCCCGGCCAACTACAATTACAGTAGCGCCACTCGGCCGGCCCCACAGCACCCCTTCAAAACAAAAAAAAAACACCAGCAGAAAGGGAAGGGGCCCGCAGCCCCCTCTCCCCCCAATCGGAGCCGGGCAGCAAGGGAGAGAAGGGGGGCCCGATGCCCCTTTCTCTTCCGATCCAGTCGGGGCCGAACCCGACTAAACCGCCGCCCCGCAGCCACCGAACCCGGCCCCCGCGCCCGACGCACGCCCGCCGGCCCCACGCCCGCAGCTGCCGAACCCGGCCCCCGCGCCCGACCCGTCCGCGCCCGACGATCGCACGCCGGCCGCCGCCGCCCTCGCGCCGCTGCCCCGCATGCCGCACTGTAGCCACGTCACCGTCGTCGCCACTGCTGTCGCGGCTGCCGCTGCTGCTCCCATAACCCGGAACCAGAGAAGAAGAAGAAAGAAAGAAAAAAAAAAAGACAGAAAAAAAAAGAAAGAAAAGAAAGAAAAAGAAAAGAAAAAAAAAGGGAGAAAAAGAAAAGAAAAGAAAGAAAAAGAAAAGGAAAGAAGAAGAAGAAGAAGAAGAAAGAGGAAGGAAGAAGTAGCGAAGGCGGATCGCACCTCAGCCGTGCTCCTCCATCCTCCTCGCCTCGGTCCTTGTCGCAACGCCGCTTCAAGCCCGCCTTCGCAACGACCTTCAAATCGCGCACCATCGTCGCCGCCACCGACGAAAGAGGCGACACCGGGAAGACGGAGCAAGTCACGTGCAACCCCAGGCTCTCTTCCGACGGCGGTCTTCAAAAACCAGCGGAACCTTTGCAAAGAGCAGAATGGCGAAAGAAGGGGGTAGGGGTCCTTAAATAGACCCCCAACCCCGCCCACAAAAGGAATCAAGGACAAGTGCTCTACGATTCCTACGTGTCCAAACCCGACACGTTCTCACCGACGCACTCGTCCTTAAGGGGGCATTTGTAGACACACGAATTTTGTCTAACCCGGACCCGACTTGCATGCACCTACGTGGATACGAACCCGACGCGCACTCCGACCCGGACCCGACTAGCACGCACCAATGTGGACCCGGACCCGACTCGCACCCGACAAGGGAACCGGGCGGGCCCACCCTCAAGTGGGCCCCACCCGGCCGGCCCCTACTAGGGACCCGAACCCCATAGGGGGCGGCCCCTAGTAGGGATCCGAACCCCATGGGGGCCGGCCGGCCTTGCAAGGAGAAAGAAAAGAAAGGAAAGAAAAGAAAAGGAAAGAAAAGAAAAAGGAAAGAGAAGAAAGAAAAGGAAAGAACTACCGCCATGCACGGGAGGAAGTTGCGTATGACGTCTGCTCACACGCAGATCTGCACCGATCCCTTGATCCGACGGACAAGAAGAAGAGCCGGGTCGCCATCGATTTCGTGTGTAAAATCCAGCCATAATTACCCCGCCAGGAAAGGAAAGCAAATAAATGTTATTCCCCTCATCAATGGATGAATAAATCCCGGGTAATTATGAGGGAGATATTAAAGGGATTTAAAATTAAAACTTCCCATATCTCTCCCCCCTTCCCTTTTGCCTATAAATAGAGGGGGTGGGGGAAGGCTCAAGAGGTCGAAGATTGAAGACGAAGCGAGGAAGCTCTGCAGAAAAGAAGACGCTTCTTCATCGACCCAAGGCTTCACGAGGCACGGGCAAGCTTGTCCCTTCGGGATCGGCTTAGTCCATTGAAAGCCCTCATCAACGTGAAGACCCTTGCACAAGAAGATCAAGACTTCGACTCCGTGCACGAAGAAGAAAGCTCGGAGAAGAAGACCCTTCGACTCCGAAGATGCCAGAAGCAAAGGCTGGAGAAGAAGCTCGGAGCGGCACTACCCCGTCGGCTCCAACAAACCCTACACTCCGATCAAGCTCCAAAGGCCGGAGAAGAGGAACGAAGCGTCATCAACCCGTCCCCTTCGACAAACGTCTGCCCTATCCTCGAAGAAGAAATCCTGGGGAGGACTACCTGAAGCGTCGCTACACCCGTCGTCTTCGAAGCAAAACCGGTGCCACAACCGTCGCATGGAGATCGGTGCTACCCCCACTATCTTCAAAAGCATTCTTCGACTCCGATCACACCAAAGAAGCCCGGAGAAGAAGAGAAGTCCAGCCGACACCCAAACCGTCGAAGCACCGAAGAAGTAGCTTACGTCATTCAAGAAGAAGACCGAGTTGACGCTGAAGCCAAAGCCCATGCAAGAAGCTAAAGCAAAAGCCCCGGTAAAGCCCGCACCAAAGCAACGCAAGTGCCAAAGCCAAGCGACTACGCCGGTCACGAGCAAAAGCACCGCACGTTCTAGCCGATACGACGCGAAGTCTGGAAGAACGAAAAGCATCGCAAGTCTCCCCCGTCTACGTCCAAGCGTAAGCGCCAAAGCAAAGCAAAAGCCAAAGCCACGCCGGAGCCAAGCCAAAGCCAAAAGACAAATCCAAAGCCGGCGCCAAAAGCACGATCGACGCCCCGAACCGATGATCAAGGACGCCGAGGTCAAGCAAGGAGCGAGGAAGACACGAAGACCGAGGAACGAAGCTGAAGACCCCCCTAGCCGAGGAAGCGCGAAGCACGGAAGGGACCAAAAAAACAGCGGATATTCCTTAGCCTCTCAAAAGCCCTCACCTTGTAAAGATCCCTGTCCTGGGAAACCCCTTCAGAGCTCTCGCACGAACACCACGTGGAGACGCGGATCAAAGGGATCCTCCAGAAGATCTCTCCCACAATCCCCTGATCAATACTCGCCACACCCGAGCCACCCGGGTCCCGGCGCACCCTTGTAATCTTGTTTTGTGCAATAAAAACGACCCGCATCTTTTCTGCACATACAGCCACCATCAAATTTGGCTAATAATACAAGCAATGAACTGCATGTCACAACAACCCGCCAACTCATAATCATATTTGGTAATAACACAAGCTATGGATTACATGTCACAGCAACCCACCAACCCAAGTCATTAACCAAAGCCCCATCAGATTTGGCTATCAACACAAACATTTTACGTGAAACTCAAACCTATTTTATTAAAATGTATTTCAAGGTACATGTCAACAGTAAAAAACTTACACCAAACCTTACTTCAACAAAAGTGCAAGAGTCAGCTCAGTTCAGCACCTATGAAGTGAGAGTGCCGCCTCCACTTCACCGAAGGCCCGGATCATGGACCTATGGGGCTAAGGGGTACTATCTGTGTAGTCACGTCTAGTTTGCTTGTAACATTGTCCGGATTTTCTAAGGGAAGCTAAACCCCTCTGTGTGAAGGGTCTAGGTCCGATTTCGACCGAATGGTGGTTTTCATTCATTTTAAGGGTTTCCACCTTTTAATTGCTTGAGTGTGCTCTTTAGAGTTATTTCTGTTGATCACTACTTTTAATTTCCGCTATTCATAGATAGAGCGATCTAACCCGTGCTTGCATCTCCGTTGTTGGGTGTCCCACTAGCTTCGTCTAGTGAATTTATTTCAGCACGATTATTAGAACTTTATAATATAAGTATTTCACCATCAACTTTGAAAGTTGAAGAGGAAGACTTCATCGAAAAGAGGCCTATCGACAAGAAGGCCGAAAGGCACGACGTCGCATGGGGAAGGGTGTGGTGCACCATGGCAAGTGCGATAAATCGATTCTCAACCTCTTCAACCAAATGCAAGAGTCGAGAAACGAAATGTTACAGAAAATGACAATGACTGACCCTGAGAGGATTGCAACGGATATAGAAAGGATTGTAGCCGATGACTGAAGAACTATAGTCAAAGAGCAAAGAACTATAGTGGAGGACGTGAAGTTCTTCGCAAAACAAAAGAGGTTCAGAAAGGCTGAAGAGGAAATGATCATCATGATCGAGTGTGACCGTCTACCACCCATCCAAGCTGAGTACTTCAAGGCTCATCAGACGGAGATAATAAAAAGAACTTTAAAGTTGATGCCACGAAAGAGTCTCTAGACTTGTCACTCTTAATTATGAGGTATCTTTTTAGTTGTGATGTGTTTTTTAATTATGATGTATGTTTTTTAATTATGATGTATCTTTACTTTTGATGTATCTTTCTTTAATAGATTTGCATTATAAACAAAAATCAAATTAAATAGATAACTCACAAAAACAAACTACAACATTGGATAACTTGCAAAGCAAAGTACAACATAGGATACAATCGGTCTGTAGTTAGTTCACGGAAAAGGAAAGTACAACATATATAGGATATAACAAAGAAAAATACAACTAGTCTTCACCTCGCAACTACCATAGATGCTCGATCATGTCTCGTTGAAGTTGGGAATGGGTTCCTCTGTTCCTAATTCGGTGGTGAACGTCAATGAATTGTTGAAAGTTTGTAGTCGATTCATAGGAAAGGGGTATCTCTTGGTGCTCATGTTCTTCGAGATCGGTCGTGTCTCACTCGTCCTCAATAATCATGTTGTACAAAATAATACACACTATAATGATTACCTAGAGGAACTCACATTTCCAGAAACGTGTTGCACCTCGCACAATCGCATAATGACTCTGCAATACCTTGAAGGCTCTTTCTACGTCCTTTCGTGCCAACTCTTAAGCTTTCACGAAGTTCTTCATCTTCAGCGTTACAGACTATGGAAGTGTCTTCACTAGTGTTGACCAGGAGGGTAAATATCATCTGCAAGGTAGTAATGCATATTGTAGGTGTTACCGTTGATAGTACATGGCGTGACTCGTCCATTTGTAATGTCTGAGAAAACAGGAGATCGGTCCAGCACATTGATGCCTTCGTGCGATCCGGACAGCCCAAAAAATACATGCCAAATCCAGAGGTCCTGGCCAGCAACAACTTCAAGGATAATTATCGGCTCATGTATGTGGCCAGTATACATACCCTTTCATGCCGACGGGCAGTTTTTTTATTTTTCAGTGCATGTAGTTGATGCTGCCCAGCATGCTTGGGAATCATCTAGCTTTGATCACCAGAGAGAGTAGCCATGCGACGTCATCATTGTTTGGCCTACGCAGGTACTCCTCCGAGAATACCCCGATGATGGCTTTGACGAAGTGATGGAGACTTTCGATAGTGGTACTTTGTGCGACACAACAATATTCATCTTGTACATCTGCCTCATTTCCATAGGCAAGCATCCTCGGAGAGGCAGTCACCTTCTAATGCAAAGATACACCAAGGATTTCAGCATTATCTCTCTTCTGTCCGAAATAATTATCGTACTGCTCCACCACAGCTTGAATACGAAGAAACATTGGGCGACGCATCCTGCATCTGCATCAGAAGAGGTTGGGAGTGCATGCATAATCTTTGACGAAGTAGTCTTTAAACAGTCGGAGGTGCCCTTCATATTGGTCGCATTGTAGGTTTTTGCGACCTTAGCAGAGCCCCTTCGTGCTCCTTGATGTCTTGCCCTCATTGTCTTCCTCAGTGTGTTCCTTCCATGCACTTCGAGCGAAGAGCATATCCTCCTCGGCGTAGCAGTCAAGCAACATCTCCTTCAAACAATTACGGGATGACATGGTGGCACTAGTCGATGAGGAAAAAATGTGATGATGTGCTTTTTAAATAAGGATGTGAAGTAAAGGTGTTGCTCAAAAGACAAGCAGCCTCGAAGTGTGTATCCAATGAATAAAAAAAGTCATTCGTGAAAAGACGTGTCGTCTCGAAGTGCATGTGCAACGATAAAAAAAGAGCCATTAGTGAAAAAGTGTGAGTCTCGAAGTGCGTGTCCAATGGACAGGATAGAGCCATTGGTGAAATGCCTATCGCCTTGGAATGCATGTCCAATGAACATAAACGAGTTGTCGGTGAAAAGCCATGCCGCCTCAGAGTTCTTGTCCAAAATTTTTTCTTATTATATATTTCTTTTAAGTGTCCAAAAATTTTGCTTTTTTTTACTATTATTTAGAATTTTTAAGCAACTTTTATCCTCATAATAGTATTTTTTAAATTAAATAATTTATAACAATTGGCATGTAATTGATTTGGTGGCAAGAGGCAAAAGCGTCTTAAGATCTGATGAGAAAAAAATAGTCGTTTACTATTGGAATTGGATCCGCTTATCAGAGTCGCAGCGGAAGCCAAAGAAAGATCCGAAGATCATACGGTGTATGTTTCATTGCACTTAATTCTACAAAACAATCTACATACAAATCTATGATCTTAGCATATGTGCGGACACCCTAGAGACATACTACGATCTACGGAAGACATGCATGCATCTAGTTAGGTGTTTAGAATCATCATATATTTTGGATCTATGATCCGGAGAGAACGGAACGATGAAGAACTGCACTTGAATCGCAAGGGAAACTGTCGGATAGCATCTTGTCCTTTGCGAATTGAAGAATCCTCGAAATCCCGTCTCTGAGTGCAAGGATTACGAGCCGATGGAGGAATCCGTTACGAAGACGATGGCGAGCCACGAGATTTTCTCCTCCTTTTTCTCCTTTCTTCCTTCTCCTTCCTTCCTCTTTCTTCTCCCTTATTCTTCCTCTCTTTTCCATGGTCGAAACCACAAAGATGAGGAGAGGGGAGAGGGTTCGGATTTTCTACAGGAGAAAAGCATTAGGCCGGCCCCTCCCTCTCCCTATTTCCTTTATAGGGCCGGTCTCCCATGGCTCCAAGGAGGCTTGGGCGGGCCCCTAGATGGATAGTGATAAGGGGGGAATGGATTTAGGGATATCCAAGTGTCTATCGTGAAGCCTGGACGAAAACGCCTTTCACGAAAAGTGAAAAACTGAAAGAGAGACTGAGTGAGGTGCGCTACTCGGAATCGAGTTCCGCCAGCACCTGTGAGCTCCTGGAATTATTCCGCTCATTCTAAGATCTATATTCAATATGTTCTGAGCCATATTTTAGTATTTACCAAAATACCCCTACGGCCCGTAACACATGTGAATTAGGTTCTTAGGCTCCGGGCTTGCGCTCCATCGCGCTACTTCGCATCCAACGTATCCAACTAGGTCGGTGAATAATTTCTATACGCAACAACAGGGTGGAATCTTCAGGGTTTGGGATCTCTAGCTCCAACCGGATCCCTAATTAACTGTTCCGGTGACACACCGAAAGATCCGTTAATCAACCCTAATCTGATTAACCTGCGTAGCCACCCAGAGTGCGACGCGAGTTAAACTCTAGTGATCCTAAACTTATGTTACTCCCTCGTAACCCTGTTCTCTACTATACTCCGATAATCCTCAGTCCCTCCTATTACTGGTGCCATGATACACTCGGGCGGTGGGGATCACCGTCAGATCCCGATCGATCATCTGACTAGGGTTTGATGACTTGTCATCTATAACACCACACACCTTCCGGTGCTATGCCTAGCATCCGGAATATCGTCAGTCATACTGACAACCACCAGGCCTGGGTTAACTGTATGGACAGATTGACTCATCAAAATACACCCATCCAACACTGGATGTCTGATAACCTGTAGGGATTATATATCACTCAAGCGCCAGCCGGGTAACCCAACATACCGTGGTATTGGACTATGGAAGGTCCGCACACGTTGGCACATCAAAGCACCACACAACTGGTTGGCCCAGTGAATATAGTCCCTCAGGATTAAGGACAGATTATCTATAGTAGTAAAACGCTTTCTGCACCAGTATCTGAATCACTGAACTGTGCACCGTCATGGTTCCTGTTCAACACGATCATCATGCTTGGTCAGGTGAATGGGAATCCCACGTTCCCATGGTGGAGACTTCACCACATCCTCTACCTGCCAACAGCTTGTTCTCGGTAAAGCAACCGGTATCACCTAAGCTGTGAACTAGTTCTAGGTCTACACAGAACTGGTCCACTGGGTCTCCCAAGCATGGATCCTCCATATGCCTCAGTAGCCTACTGTGTTCCCTAGGGTCCTTTTATTATATGAGTATTATTATATACCAGAGTAGTATTCTAATTAAAGCAATAGCTAAAGGTATCTTTATTAATGTTAATACAGAAAATCCACGCTAAGGACACACGAGCTACAACAATCTCCCACTTGGCCTAGTGGGGAATAACAGTCTTAACTCCCATGGCATCCACGTGCTTCTCAAAAGCCTTGGTCGGTAACGGCTTTGTGAAAGGGTCCGCCATGTTATCTACATACGCCACCTGAGTCACTGCAACCTCCCCTCGCTTCTACAAGTCCCAGATAATATAGTATTTTCGCTCGATATGCTTGCTCTTCTGGTGATATCTTGGCTCCTTGGATTGTGATACCGCTCTACTATTGTCACAGTAAAGGACAATAGGATCTTGAGCTCCCGGTACGCATCCTAAGTCCGTGAGAAACTTCTTGAGCCACACCGCCTCCTTAGCTGCTTCATACGCCACAACGTACTCAGCCTCTGTTGTCGAATCCACGATGCATCCCTATTTCACGCTCCTCCAACTGACAGCTCCTCCTCCTAATGAAAACACAAACCCTGATGTCGATCTCCTAGATTCTGGATCTGACGCAAAGTCAGAATCCATATATCCAATCGGCATCAGTTCCTGTGAAGAGTAAACTAACTCATAATCTCTCGTCCTACGGAGATACTTGAGTATACTTTTCATAGCAGTCCAGTGCTCTAGACCCAGATTTGACTGATACCTGCCCATTATGCCTACTGCATAGCATATATCTGGTCTCGTGCACTGCATAGCATATATCAGACTTCCTATAGACGAAGCATAAGGTATCTTCTGCATCTATGCCCTCTTCTCAGGAATCTTAGGGCCCTGATCCTTGGACAATTTTATTCCATGTCTGAATGGAACCAGTCCCTTCTTGGAGTTGTGCATACTGAATCTGAACAAGATAGTATCTATGTAGGCTGACTGTGACAGCGAGAGAGTCTTGTTCTGGAGATCTCGAGTTACCTTGATCCCCAGAACATAACTCGCTTCACCCAGGTCTTTCATGTCAAATTGAGAGGATAACCACACCTTCACTGTAGACAATATTCCAAAATCATTTCCAATGAGTAGGATATCATCTATGTAAAGCACTAGAAAAAACTACTACAGTCTTATCACTCCTTTTATAAATACATGGTTCATCCACGTTCTGTTCAAATCTATAAGACTGGATAGCCTGATCAAAACGCATGTTCCAACTTCTGGATGCTTGCTGCAGTCCATAAATGGACCTTTACAACTTGCACACCAGACTTTCCTGACCTTTTGCAACAAAGCCTGGAGGCTGAGACATGTAGATGTCTTCTTCCAAATCTCCGTTGAGGAATGCGGTCTTGACGTCCATTTACCAGATCTCCCAATCATAATGGACTGTAATGGACAAGAGGATCCGGATAGACTTAAGCATAGCCACTGATGAAAAGATTTTGTCATAGTCGATCCCTTCTCGCTGGGTATAACCCTTAGCGACTAGTCTAGCTTTGTAAGTCTCAACGGTACTATCCAGACCTCGTTTCCTTTTGTACACCCACTTACACCCAACATGTTTAATGTTGTGAGGTGGTGTTACAAGGGTCCAGACCGAATTTTGGGACATCGATGTCAGTTCTGCCTCCATGGCTTCCTACCATGCTACATGGTCAGAGGATACCATCGCTTCGTCATAGTTCAGAGGATCATCCTCCTGAAACTCTGGATCTACCATAAAGGCTTCTTTAATGTATCTATCAGGAGCACTTGTGGTCCTCCCACTGCGACGAGCCTGCGGTGGTTCCATAGGAGTCGATTCTACAGTATCGTTTATCTTAGTGGTATCAGCTCCCACTACGTTTTCTGTCTGCGTACTCCCATCAGTACCAAGTAATTCTTCAAGAACTACTTTACTGGTGGGCTTATGGTCCATCAAATAATCCTGCTCCAAGAATACGGTGTTCGTCGTGACGATAACCTTTCTATCCTCAGGATCATAAAATAAACCACCCTTTGTCCCTTTTGGATACCCAATGAATAGACATACCTTAGTTTTTGTCTCCATCTTATCTCGCTTGTCCTTTCGCACATGTGCTGGACAACCCCAAATCCTAAAGTACTGTAGGCTTGGCTTTCGCTTCAACCACAGCTCCCAAGGAGTTAGGGGTACTGACTTTGATGGAACAAAGTTCAAAGTATATGCTGCCGCCTCTAGGGCATATCCCCAAAAACTAGGTGGCAATATTGCATAACTCATCATAGTCCGAACCATGTCTAACAAAGTTCGGTTTCTCCTCTCAGATATACTGTTTTGTTGTGGTGTCCCTGGTGCAGTCAACTGGGATACGATCCCATGCTCACGTAGGTACCCAATAAATTCATCCGATAGGTATTCGCCTCCTCGATCCGATCGAAGAGACTTGATACTTTTACCCGTCTGCTTTTCTGCTTCAGCTCTGATATCCTTGAACATATCAAAGGATTCAGACTTCTGCCGCATTAGGTATATATATCCAAACCTCAAGTGATCATCCGTGAAGGTGATGAAATACTCGAAACCTCCTATGGCACGGACACTTATGGGCCCATATACATCAGTGTGTACCAACTCTAATACCTCCTTAGATCTGCTACCTTTGGCTCGGAAAGATCTTTTAGTCATCTTGCCTTCCAAACAAGACTCACACGTCGGTAGGCTTTCTGAAATATCTGGACTTAAGAGTCCTACCTTAACCAACCTGTGAATCCTGTCTGAGGCTATGTGTCCAATCCTTAGATGCCAAAGGAGTGTTGGATTATCTGAGTGATTTTTTCTTTTAGATGAATTAACTACACAAGCTTCAGTTATGTTATCCTGCTTATGATTGGAGTTAATTACATAGAGACCATTCTGTATCTTTCCCTTACAAACAAAGGAACCATTCAATTTAATTGACACACCAGAAGCATCAAATAAAACTGAAAAACCTTCATTATTCAATAAGGAAACATAAATTAAGTTTCGTCTCAAGGACGATACATAAAGAATGTCTCTAAGTAATAAACTTCTTCCATCAAGAAACTGCAAGACGACATCTCCAACTGCTTCAGCCTCTGCCACGGCCTCAGTTCCCATGCTTAGGATCATCTCCCCATCACCCAGTTTTCTTATCTCCTTAAACCCCTGTAAATTATTGCAAGCATGGTTAGTTGAACCAGAATCCACAATCCATGAAACTGGAGACCAACTGGATGCTACAAGGGATTCCACTATGTGGATTTGAGATATACATGTCTCAGCCTTCTTAGGAGCCGCGCGGTAGTCGCCCTTCCAGTGCCCCTTTTTGCTGCATCGGAAATATATTCCTTTGGGCTTCACCGGACCATTCTGCTTAGGAACCTGTAACTGCACCTGGCCCATCTTCACGGGTTTCTTAGACTTTTCTTTCTGAAACTTGCATTTGGCTTTCAGAGAAGAATTCCGCTCCACGTTCAGGGATTGGGCTCCTGCCTTCATCCCGTCCTCTGCCGCCTGGAGCACCGCTAGGAGCTCTGCGTTAGACATCTCCAACCGGTTAAGGTTAAAGTTGGTAACGAAGCCCTCAAACGCTCCTAACAGAGACACGAGGAAAATGTCGTTTGGATCTCTGCATCCAAAATGACATCGAAGGAACCAAGCTCGTTTACATAGCCAAATAATTTCAGCATATGATCCCGAACAAAGTCCCCTCTGCCATCTTCGTGGACACTAATTTCTTGATGGTCAGGTAACGAGTTACCCGACTACAACCCTCGAACATTTTCTTTAGGTAGAGCATCATGTCTGACGCAAAAGACCTGTCTTCGACTTGCTTCTGAAGGATGGTCTGCAAAGATGCCACTATATAGCACTTACATATCTCATCAACATCTAGCCAGTCTTTCCATTCCTTTAACTGGGCCTCGGTTGCACTTGGTTCCGGCATGGCCGATTGAGGGGTACTTAGGGCAATTGTGTATTTGCCAACCCTTAGGATGAGCATCAGGTTACGCTTCCAGTCCTCGTAGTTTGGTCCCGTAAGTTTATTATCATTAAGTATGAAGGCAAGGGGGTCGAGCTTGGTCATGATTTCTGTAAACAATGGTTCAAAGCAAAATTAGGGTTTACTATAATCTATTTCATAGAATTTAGAAATAGATAATGTTTACTCCAGCCGCTATGTCTTCACTACCTCAAGTGGAGACATCCAGGAATCTAAATTCCCTGGGCTTGAGCACTGAGACTATCGGCCTTGAATTAGAGACAGCATCTCGGTGAGTGCATACAATCGCTTCTACCAACGGGGTTTTTACGACCCAGTCTTCATCAGAATTACCCATGGTAAACTGAATGACCTCTCAGTCTCCTTTTGGCCAGCTTTATATGACCCGTGTGCGCTGCAACAGCGGCTTCACACAAGCTTTCGGATGCTTCCCACAAATCTAGGTGGTGTCGGCAGTGGGGTTTATAGGCTCCCGCGGTGCAAGAAAAAACCGTCACCCACTACCACCGGCATCCTTCATGTCCCGTAGGAAACTACTAGGCGAACCAGCATGGAAGGAAACACAGCTCTCACCCGGTGGGAATATCGAACTGTGTACCTCCCACCCAGACCCTTAGCCGGTTGATTATGGAGGCCAGGGGCTCCCCTTTGGAGGGAACCTCTTACACATCCCTTCTTTATGAGGTTTTATGCATATCTAGAAAGGTCACGACCTCCTAGACTTAGACCCTGGTCTACCGTGCTCCCACTAGGATTACAAACCCTTCCGCAAAGCATTAGTATCCTCGAAAAATATCATAGTCCCTACCTTGAATACTCAGCTTTCACCTTTCTTGCAAGGATCACATTACATAGATTCCAAGGATCCCGATACTTTACTAGTTTGCCTATAATCCTAAGATCTGGAGCCTAGCCTAAGATCAACATGGAAAGGACTCCCACTACGATGATGCCTCGTTCACAATTTGATGCCTGATGTCATAGTAGACCTCATCTCATTACAGGTTTCGATGCTGGCCAAATAGGGACATCCGACAACCTCCGCCGGACCTCAACCTAATGGTGGCATAACCAAATCGTGATGAGTTCATACTACCATCAAACGTCATCTAGAAACGGGTATCATACAGTAAAATCATAACCTAACTTGGTCGCTAGGACCACGTGGGGAAAGTGCATCCCACTAGGGTTATCATACTTCTTATGGAGACATTAGTTAATTATCTCTAAATAAATCTAACATTGCGTCTATCTCGGTGCACAGTACTTGGCTACCTGAACTACCACGAGGGCGGTTACCACCTTTCCTTTTAGCTAGCCACCGGATTCGCACGTGTTCGAACCATATAAAGACACCGATGAATCCATAAGCTTAGTGTGGGGGAGGATTTCGGCCGTCGTACGTAACCCTTCTCCAACAGTCGATTGAAGGTTTGACCCTTCGGGATGTGGTGCACTTCGAAGCGCTGAGTTGTGACTTGCTGGGCTGTCACACAAGCACTATAGAGTAGAAAGGTAGAGAAAGGGATGACACAGGATATGGTGACGAAGTTTGGCCGAAGCCTACGTCTCTGTGCGGTAAGACGCAACCTTTGAATCCACTATCTCTGAGTAAACAGTAGAGCTACTCTCGACAGGCCGATGAGTGCTTCTTACTAGTAATCAGAGGGTGGAGAGGGGATCTGAAAACCAGAAAGCCCGGGGAGCTCTGGAAAACAGAAAGTGGGATTATGGTCTGGATTTTTCGATCCCGAGTCATTTACAGGGTTTGCTATTTATAAGGGCTTAGTTTATCTGGGGAATATTTCAGGAATATTCCTAGGAATATCTAGGGTTTTGTAAATACCGGGGGGATTTACCAGACCCCAGATAGTGCAAATGGGTCCCAGGCAGGGCTGCAGGTCCCACCGTCTTACTCATGGGCCCCAGGTAGGGCTGCGGGTTCCACCATTGGACTCGTGGGCCCCAGGCAGGGCTGTGGGTCCCACCATTGGGCGTTAGCCAAATTTTACACCACAGTTATACCCTCCCAGCTAGATAGGTGTTAACCTAGCTGGTTGGGATTTTCTAGTGCAAAGCTGGTCGCTCATCTGCCGACCCTCTATTCGGAGTTGGTCGTCATTTGTCTGCCGACCAGCTACGTGAGGCCGACCATTGGGCCTGTCGACCCCCTGCTAGGGGTTGGTCGGGTGTACGTCTACCGACCCGTTGCATGGGGCCGATCATCGTCTGTCTTCCGACTCGTTGCGCGGGGCTTACTGCTGTGCGTCTACCGACCTGTTACGCAGGGCCGACCATAGTCTGTCTGTCGACTCGTTGTGCGGGGTCGACCATCGTCTGCCAGCCAACCCCCTGCGCGGGGCTGATCGTCGTCTGTCTGTCGACCCGTTGCGCAGGGCTGACTGTTGTGCATCTGCCGACCCGTTGCGTGGGGCCGACCATAGTCTGTCTGCCGACCCGTTGTACGGGATCGACCATCGTCTGCCAGCTGACCCCCTACGCGGGGCCGACCATCGTCTGTCTGCCGACCCATTGCGCGGGGCCGACCGTCGTCTGCCAGCCGACCCGTTGCGCGGGATCGATCGTCGTCTGTCTGCCGACCCGTTGTGCGGGACCGATCGTCGTCTGCCAGCCGACCCCCTGTCAGGGGCCAATCGGGTGTGCGTATGCCGACTGTATGTATACCCCCGCCCAACCAACTAGGTGGTAACCTAGTTGGTTGGGATGCCATGGTGCAAACGGGTCGGCACCTAACCGGCTGGGATCGGGGGTTCGATGCCGGCAGAGGGGCGGAGTTATGCTGAGGGGACCCCATGGGGCCGGGGTAGGCGAAAACTGCCCAAGGGGGGTCAGATGCAAACAAAGGGGGATGAGGGGTCGGTAGCAAAACGAAAAAGGTTGGGGGGGTGATTGCAAATATAGGGGGAAAAAAAGGGTTGAAAATATGAGCCGAAGCTACGTACGACGAGACCTAGTGGTTGCATCCGGGATCAGAATCCGTCGAATTCAGAGCCAGTATGATCCTCGTGTGGCCGTCTATAAGGGCAATTAGAATTGAGTGGAGAATGAAGCCGAAGAGCCTATCATTTTGAGATGGGAAAACAAGATAAAACACGAGTTAAACAACTCGAATGTTTGTTTTGGTCCGGGACACCCAACTCGTATTTAAACGTAGGGGTGAAGAGGAGGAGGGTCTCTTATGGGTGCGCATTTCTCGATGGGTGGGGAGGTAGGATAGTAGCGCACCCCCTAAGAGGGAGCTAGGGACGGCCTCGGTTGAAGGGGCAAAGGGGCAAGGAGGTGGGGTTTTGGCTGGTCGGGTATAGTGTAGTGATCTGGTCGCGTGGGGGGAGAGAGGGTCACTTATGGGTGTACGTTCCCCACGGGGTGGGGGGGTAAGATATGTAGCGCACCCCCCAAGGGGGAGCTGGGGGAGGCCTCAGTTAAAGGGGCAAAGGGGCAAGGAGGTGGGGTTTTGGCTGGTCTGGTATAGTGTAGTGATCTGGTCGGGTGGGCTGATCGGGTAGGCTGGTCAGTTAAAAAGTAATGATCTCTCTCACTCTCCACCTCACTCTCTCATTCTCACTCTCTTACTCACTCTCTTACTCACCCTCACTCTCTCATTCTCACTCTCTTACTCACCCTCACACCCTGGTGGTCGGGTACTCTCACTCATCCTCTCATTCTCTCCTCTCTGTTTTTGTTGCAGCTGTTGGGGAGGGGGCTGGTCGGGTTTGAGGAGGGGGGGGAGGTCGGGTTGAGTGGTGGGGATGGTTTCTCTCATCCTCTCACTCACTCTCTCATCCTCTCATTCTCTCCTCTCTGTTTTGGTGCTGGAGTTCTGATGGGATCCGATGCTTTAGTGCTAGTATGATCGCACCCGTTGATGGGATCCGGTGCTTTAGATGCCTAATGCACAAGTTAGATAACAAAGTGGACAAACTAACCACTGCACTACAAGTTTGACAACAAAGTGAATCAAACAAACAAAGCGGTGGTTAGGTGGAGTGGTCGGGTACGAATCCCTCTCTTCCTCATCCTCTCACTCACTATCTCTAACTAAAACTCAAAACTAAACCTAAAAAACCCCTAAATCCTAACCTTAAACCCTTCCCCCTAATCCTAAAACAAAACCTAAGAATTTCCTACTGGCTGGGCTACTTTCTCGGTTTGCGTGAGCACTAGAGGAAATTCCCCTGTTTTGTGAAAATTTCCCAGTTTTTCTCGAAGATCGTGTCGGGTGATGTCATTGAGGTTATAAATAGGACTCAATGAGCTCTCACATGTGTTTTCTGAGAAAAATGTCTGAAGTTTCTGAAATCTCTGAGCTCTCAGATTCTGTGTTTCTGCTTATTTTCTACGTTGGATGTCAGGCGAGGGTGCTTCTGGGTCGATGGGGAAGAAGGGTGTTATTCCTCGTCTGAAGAAGGGCTTCAAAAGCTTTCTGACGGGTTCTTTGGAGGCCAAGGGCTCTGTTCCTCATCCAGAGGGAAGGTCTCAGGAGGAGGGTCGATCTCCTCGTTCTGAGTTGAAGGCTTCAAAGGGGAAGAGTTCTAAGTCGGCTCTAGCTGCTAAGGAGACGAAGAAGACAATGAAGAGGTGTCCTACTGGGGGGGCGACTGCTCCTTGCAAGCCTACGCAAGTTCCTCGCATGTCGTTCGAGTTGGGGCCTCTGGTGCCGAATGATAAGGAGCCCCTCTTCATCCACGACAAAGACCTCCACTCGATAGAAACACGACGTAAGGAGTATGTGAAGATGTTGCGACTGTTCAAGATGCATGCTCATATGCCGAGCTACCCGGCGCTTTGCAAAATGTTTGGTATTGATCCTAAGGTTGTCTTCCTCAACAACATCAGCAAAAAGAATGTAATGGGGATGATTGTTTCTTTGGGTCAACTTAATTGCGGGATGAGGCTACCCCTTCTACCGTTTGCTGCTCGTTTGCTGAATACCTCAGGCATCGCTCCTGGGCAAGTAGGAGAAAATGCATGGCGCGTGATCTATGCATTCTGTCGTGTGGAGTCAGATCGGCAGGCTGAGCTTCGAAGTTGTTATTCCGGTTTGCGAGAGGGCGAGGCAGCACGTATTGAGCCGGGTTACTTCTTCTTTCATTACAAGTGGGTCTTGAGCAATGCTAAGAGGTCCACCTTCTTCTATCTTAAGGGCGTATCTGCACTGAGGCCAGTTGAGTGTTTACCTGATTCCGACGAGACTTTTATGGAAGGTCCCTTCTCGATCTCGGGGAAATGGTCGCCGCTTGCTGTGCCGGAGTTAATGCGATACGAGGTATCGGAGGAGGTGAAGAGTTACCAACAGGGTGGAAAATTTGGTTGATCGTCGCAACGTGCAGCGGCGATCGACAATATCTTCTTGGAGCTGACGTGTGGTAGTAGGTTATGGAAACAGTTTCGCATCATCTCTCGACTCGTTATGAAGATAATGAGACTGTGTATTCCGATTATGGGGACGATGGGTGGAATCGAAAGTGGGCGAATGTTGCTGGGCCTTATCTGGTGGAGAAACCAAGAAAGTTGATCATTGAGCCCAAGATGCATGGGTGTAAGAAGGTGGTCAAGGGTGGAGATAAGGCAGTTCCTGCCACTATCCCTTTGCATTCATCATCTCAGCATTCTCTTTCAGTGGGGGATACTTCTAGTGCCAACGACAATGAAGATGAAGATGAAGAGCAGGAGGAGGAGGAGCAGGAGGAGGAGGAGGACGGCGAGCAGAGCCGTATGGAGATCCCAGTTCCTCCTTCGGTAGAGTTACCCCACGGTCGTGGCAAGGGTAGGATATCGCCTGGCATGGTGGCCTTCGCTTGCCAATTGGAGGAGGAGGAGGAGGAGCGAGAAGATGAGAGGCAGCAGGTGCCTTTCGAACCTGGTTATGATTTTGGCCCATTGATGACAGGGCCCAAAGGCAAAGGGAGACGGTCTCCGAGTTCAAAGTCGCGTTCGGAAACAGCGTCCGGGCTTGCCCCGGAGTTGGAGGCTTCTCATGTTGGCTTGGTGACTGCTTCCGAGGCACATCTCCAAGCAGTGAGGGACCAACGAAAGAGGGGAAAGTCTATTGTTGCTACCTTAATGCACTCCCTGCCGGAGTCTATTGTGGTGCCTGCAACGGAGAAGGAGAATTGGGGTTCAGTGCAGCCTACATCAGGATGGGCTGCGTGGAACTCGATGCAACCTACAGTAGGGGAGGCTGATTGGAGTGTGCCGCCACCTATCCTTACTACTCCAAGCATCCTTATGACATCAGGACAGGTGACGACGTTACCCCCTCCCCTAAGGAGGGGTGAGAAGAAGGCTAGAAGGGAGAGGAGGTCTGAGGAGTGTGAAGCGGCATCAGCCGGCGAGAGGCTGATCGAAGGTTTAGATTCTGGAGATTATCTTGGGATGGCTCGACATGCAGCAGATGCGTATAACATCCCTCCTGATGTTTCCTTCGATCGCTGCTTGCGGATGGTAAGTTGATATTTATGTTACTTGGTTTTAGTTTAACATCTTAAGAGTTGACGCATTTCCTTTGTTCGTAGATGGGTGCAGCAATTCAGGTTGCTCTCCAAGGCTTTCGTCTCGAATGGAAGGATGAACGGGAGGGATTCGAAGCAACGATCTCCGAGCTCAGGGCCGAGCTGGAGGAGGCGAGGAGAGAGGTTTTGGAGTCTGGCAAGGCACGTGACCAAGCCTTGGAGAGGCATTCTGATCGTTGCGCTGAGTTGGAGGCCCTTCAAGCTGAGATGCGGGTCTGCATAAGCGATGTTCGGTCTCTGAGGCACCTGGACAGGGAGCAGAAGAGGGTCATCAAGGAGCTCCGATCTGAGATTGCAGGCATGCAGAAGACGCTCGATGAGGCGCTGGCACTGGTCGATCGGGCGCTTAAAGAGGTGCTGGCGCTGGCCATCTTTTGTGACAAGATGTCGGCGCTGGCCGACAGGTTGACGAATGTTTCGGAGGTTGTGCCGAAGGCTTGCAGGGATCTTATTGACTTGTATTCTACTGTTATCTTCTATGTCTGTGTTGTGTGTTTGTCTTTTATTTTGATAATAAAGAACATCTTTGGTTGATGACGATGAGCGTTCATAGTTCTTAGCATGATTCTTTCGTATTGGTCGAACTTAGACGGAGTGTCTTCTCGGTCGAGCCTTTGTCTCTGGAATGTAGCTTTGTATCGTTGTAGGTTAGCCAGCTGCATTGCAATGCGAACCAAACTAACTATGGTGAGGCACTAGCGCATGTGTCTTCACGTGACAACGAGAGCATGTGCGATGCCGATAATTCAGAGTACTCAGCGTAGTGCCCTTGTATCGGTTGGACTTAGGCGATGCACTATTTCAGTCGAACCTACGTATCGGGACACGTAGCTTTGTACCATTGTAGGTTAGTCGGCCGTGTCACAACACGAATCGAACTAACTGTGGTGATGCACTAGTGCATGTGTCCTTATGTGACAACAGGAGCACGTGCGATACCAATGATTCGGAGTACTCGGCGTAGTGCCCTTGTATCGGTTGGACTTAGGCGAAGCGCCGTTTCAGTCGAACCTATATATCGGGACACATAGCTTTGTACCGTTGCAGGTTAGTCGGCCGTGTCGCAACGCGAACCGAACTAACTGTGGCGAGGCACTAGTGCATGTGTTCTTACGTGACAACGGGAGCACGTGCGATGCCAATGATTCGAAGTACTCAGTGTAGCGCCCCCATATCGGTTGGACTTAGGCGAAGCGCCGTTTCAGTCGAACCTACGTATCGGGACATGTAGCTTTGTACCATTGCAGGTTAGTCGGCCATGTCGCAACGCGAACCGAACTAACTGCGGGATAGAATAGGATTTGAAGTTGAACTTAATAGACTTACTGAATCTGAAGTGTCAGCCTCCTTTTTATTGATAACTTGGTGGAGATTACATTCATTGATAAAACTTCTTGAGATGTGATGCATTCCATGCTCTTGGTAGCCGCTGTCCTTCCGGCGTCACTAGTCGGTACGAACCTTTCCCTTCGGCCGACTCGACAATGTATGGTCCTTCTCAGTTCGGAGCGAACTTGCCGCTGCCATGTTCCTTTGTGTTTGGGAAGACCGCTCTTAGAACAAGTTCTCCGACGTTGAACTGTCTTCTGCTAACCTTTCGGTCGAAAGCTGACTTGATCTTTTGTTGGTAGTTGGCGATGCGTACGGCTGCTTGATCACAAAGTTCGTCTGCGCAGTCGAGGTCGCCGATGCGAAGTTCCTCATTAATCTCTCGTTCGATTGCGAGGGACTTGATAGTTGGGCATATGGCTTCGGTTGGCAGAACTACTTCCGACCCGTAAGTTAGGCGGAAAGGTGAAAATCCGGTCGATCGTCGAGGTGTGGTTCGATACACCCACAACACCTCAGGAAGAACTTTCTCCCAGAGCCCTTTCTTGTCTTCTAACTTCTTCTTAAGTATACCGAGGATGGCTCGGTTGGAGGCTTCCGTTTGACCGTTGCACTGAGGGTATCTCGGGGTTGAATAGAAGAGTTTGATCCCATACTCTTGGCAAAAGTTCTGGAATTTGTCCGAGTCGAATTGTGCTCCATTGTCAGCAATAAGCACTTGGGGCATGCCGAATCTTGAGAAGATGTTCTTCCTGACAAATTTGATGACTTCATCGTCTGTTTCACGGAAGAGAGGCCCAGCTTCAACCCACTTAGTGAAGTAATCAGTTGCCAACAGTAGGTACTTCTTCTTGCTGGGAGAAGGTGGGAATGGGCCAAGGAAATCCAACCCCCATTGATGGAATGGCCAAGGACTTGTCAGAGGGTGAAGCTCAGATGCAGGGAGATGAATTGATCGAGCGTGCCGTTGGCAGGGTTCACACTTCTGGACGAACTGTCGTGCGTCTTTGGCCATAGTGGGCCAATAGTAGCCTTGGAGTTTGACTTTCCCTTCGAGGGATCTACCACCAGAATGGTTACCGCAAGATCCGGCATGGATGTCTACTAATATCATCTCCACTTGTCCGAGGTTGATGCATTTGAGAAGGATTCCACTGTGGGACTGGAAATAGAGATCGTCTCCTTCAAGGCGATAGAGAGGGAGTTTTCTTTGCAATCGTCTGGCTTGAATCGGGTCTTCCGATATTTTATTGTGCTTGAAGAAGTTGAGGATTGGCCATCTCCAATCTGCCTGATCTTCACTTAAGGCGTAAGTGAAGATCGGTTGCCTCCAACCCTTTCTTCCGTTTGTCGTGGCGATAACTCCGCGTTGCTCAAGGTTTGCCTTGGGTAACTATTGGTATTCGATGCTGACGTGGCGTTGATTGACTGGATCTCCCAACACTGAAGTAGCATTGGCGAGGGCATCGGCTTTGCGATTGTCTGCCTTTGGTATTTGGAGGAATTTGATGTCTGTGAACTGCTTCTTGAGGTGTTGTACGAGGTCGAGATAGTGCAGCATCATTTCACCTCGTACTGTGTAATTCTCATTAATCTGTCTGATGACCAACTGGGAATCACTATAGACGTCGAGGTGCTCTACCCCCAGTGCTTGAGCAGTCTCCAATCCTGAGACGAGAGCTTCATACTCGGCTTCATTGTTGGTGGCATTGAACCCGAGGAGGATAGCTTTCTCCAGGTGGTCTATTTCGGGAGATATTAGAACTATCCCAATTCCTGAGCCCATGGCACTTGATGCTCCGTCGGTATAGAGCTTCCATCGTGATGCGGTCATTGATGGAGCCTCGAGGTTTGAACGAGGGGCCTCAGGGCCTGGACTGAAGCGTTCCTCGCCTTTATCGTTGAGGTGCATCTCGGGATCATCTTCGAGGGCGATAGAATCTTCTACGGGAAAGTCCGCCAGGAAGTCGGCTATGGCTTGCCCTTTGACAGAAATACGAGGCTCGAATTGGATACTGAGCGAACTCATTTCGATTACCCATTTGGTCATCCGACTGGCTCGACCAGTCTTGTCATGTCTTTGAGAGGATGCTCGGAAGAGACGGTAACCAGGTGGGATTCGAAGTAGGGGCGAAGTCATCGAGAGGCTGTCAGCAAAGCCAAAACAATTTTTTCTATCTTTGAGTAGCAAGTTTCAGCCGGCAGGAGGGTGTGGCTGGTATAGTAGATAGGACGTTCGATGGCATCCCTTCTGCTGACCAGGACTGCACTGATGGCTTGACTAGTGACGGCGAGATAGATCCATAGGGGTTCCGCTAGCAACGGTGCTATCAGGATGGGGGACTGAGTGAGATAAAACTTGATGCTTTGAAAAGCTTGTTCACAAGTCGTGTCCCATCCTGATGTGTTAGCCCTGCGGAGTTTGTCGAAGAAGGGCTTGCATTTGTCAGAGGATTTGGATACGAATCGATTGAGTGCTGCTAGCCTTCCCGTGAGTCACTGAACTTCTTTTTAATTAGAGGGTGATGGCATGTCGAGTATTGCTCGAATTTGATCGGGATTTGCTTCGATGCCTCTTCTGGTTACTAGATGACCCAGGAACTTCCCTGATTGCACTCCAAAGACGCACTTGGCTAGATTCAGCTTCATGCGGTATCTCCTCAGGATTTGTAATGTTTCGGCGAGGTCAAAGAGGTGTTCTGCTCGGGTATGGCTCTTGGTAAGCAGGTCGTTGACGTAGACTTCGACGTTGTGATCGATCTGTTCTTTGAACATCTTTGTGACTAGCCTTTGGTAGGTTGATCCCGCATTTTTGAGGCCAAAGGGCATAACGTTGTAGCAGTAGAGACCCCTGTCTGTCACGAAGCATGTCTTCTCCTGATCATCCAGATGCAGGGGGATTTGATTGTAGCCCGAGTATCCATCCATGAAGGATAGTAGCTCGTGGCCAACGGTGGCATCTACAAGTCTATCTATCCTTGGTATAGGGAATGGATCTTTGGGACAGGCTCTGTTAAGGTTGGTGAAGTCGATGCAGACTCTGATCTTCCCATTCTTCTTCGGGACAGCGACTATGTTTGAGATCCAAGTTGGATATGCAATTTCGCGGATGAAGCCAGCGGTAAGTAATTTGTCGATTTCTTCTTGAACCACAATTAGTCGCTCCGGTTTGATGGTTCGTGGCTTCTGTTTGACTGGGAGCGCTCCTTCTTTGATTGTGAGTCGATGACATGCATCGTCTGGATCGATCCCGGGTATGTCTTCAAAACTCCAAGCAAAAATGTCAATGTTGGATTTGAGGAATGAAACCATATCTTGCGCTTCTTCACTGTTCAGGCCAGTGCCGATGAAAGTCTCTCGAGGAGGACTGTCGTTGCCGAGGTCAACTCGAACAATTTCTTCGACTGAGGGTGGAGCCTCCCATTCCAGAGGTGCAAGCTCGGGCATTGGGGGCTCCCTTGATTGCTATCTGGTCGAGGGACCGGCTTCACTAGCAGAACGCTTTGCTGGCATAGCCTTGGGTGTTGATTGATTTCGCACGGCTGCCGCTTCGCATGATCTTCCCGTTTGCTGACTCCCTCGATGCATCTGATGCCCTCTTCAGTTGGGAATTTGAGGAGTTGGTGATTAGAGGAGGAGACAGCATTGATCTGATGAAGGAAAGGCCTACCTAGGATGGCATTGTAGTTTGACGTCCCCTCGACTACAGCAAAATGAACAGACACTCGCATATCGCTACTCAGATCGAGTGTAAATTTTGCTTCGCCCATCGTCATGCTCTGCTCTCCATTGAAGCCGGTAATGATGGTCGGGATTACGTCAAGACTCTCGTATTTATGACCGAGACGTTTGAAGCAATCAGAGAACATGATATCAATGGAGCTACCAATATCAATGAGGATCCGATTGACCGAGCTCCCATCAACCATGATTCGAAGGACCAAAGGATCTCGGTGAGGAGTGCATACTCTGTGGAGATCCTGATCGGTAAAGATGATTGCCAGCCATGGGAGGCCATTGATGGGCTTTTCTACCCATGAGTCTTCAACTTAAGCGAGAGTGCGTACGTGATGGACACGTCGTACTTGCCGCTCTACCTCCTTTCGAGTTGGAGTTTGATGATGTAGGTTGCCGTGGATGCCATGAACATTCGCTTGAACTAAGATAGGAGTTGCTTGAGGAGTGACCGAGCGGATCCAGCATGCCTCCTTCTCCCTTTGGGGAGGGGAAGGAGGAGGGTGTGAGCCTCCAGCCCTGCCTGTCTCGGACTTAAAATCCTGGAGATGGCCTTGCTCCTGAAGGTCTTCCAAGTGGCACTTCAGGCTGAAGCACCGAATGGTAGGATGGCCGTGGCACCGATGAAAGTTGCAATAGACTGATTTGTCTTGTGTTTGCTTGGTGCCCGGCTGAAGAGGGTTCGGCCTTCTAAGATAGCTCTTATGCTGGATCTGTTCAAGGATAATATCGATGGGCAAGTTCCAGCTAGTGGAGGTTGTTCTCCGCGGCTTGGTGGGTTTATCATTTGCCCTTCGTGGCTTCTTGGAGGAATCCCTCTCTTTAGCCTGAGCGTTGTTCGCTCGGGCTGGTGGTCATGCCGGCTCTTTATCGGAAGGGCGCTTCCTGAAGTCTCACCCCTTGCGAGCGACTTGATCGTCCTCAACTTCGATTTCCCTCTAGATTCAATCGAAGAGCGCTCTGAGGGAATCAGGGGGGTTACGGATGAGGTCATTGTAGACATGAAGGTCATAACGCAGAGCATTTTGGAATGCCAACATAATTGTCTCATCGTCGAGATGGCGTCCGGAGAGCGCTGCATGCTCATTCCGGAACCTCCGTGTGAATTCTCGAAGGGTTTCATCCGAACCCATCCGCAGCTGGTAGAGGGAGTCAAGCTTCTTCTCTGGTTTGAGGTTCAACCGATAATGCTGGACGAAGAGATCTGCTAGGTTTCCGAACAGGCTGACAGAGCCTGTGGGAAGATTGTGATACCAATCCAACGACATGTCATCCAGGCTGCCGGCAAAGGTGCGGCATAGAACCTGGTTGTCATGGTCGTATGGTGTCAATGCTTGCTTGAAGGCGAGGACGTGGAGCGTCGGATCACCCGTGAGACAATTGAACTTGGGGAGAGCAACGGTCTTCCATCCTCGAGGAAATTGGGCTCAGAGAATCTGCCGGTGAAGCGGCCCTTCTGAGGCGTGGTCGTTCCTTCGATCGTTCCGCAAGTGGGGGAGGCGTCTCGAAGGTTGAGGAGGAAGATAGGGCTAGAAAGTTCTTCCTTCTTGGGGATGCTTCACCAGGGCTCGATTGTTGCTGAGGTGCGACCGAGCTCCGGATTGATGTCTTCTGCTACGAACATCCTTTTGACTGCTTGAGTCAGAGGATGATACCGAGTTGAGTGGCTTTGGGTGACGATTCGACTCGTCGAGACGTTCCCAGATGCTCTGCTTAGGCGAAGGAGGCGAGGGTCGCTTTGAGGGAAGCTTAAGGGATCATTTAGAGGTATCGACGATGGATCGTCTGGACGGAGCGAGGGAGCCGTGGAGAGGTCGGTGGCCATTTGCTCTGTCATTGATACCAGCGACTGATCGCGGGGGATCAGCTCTTCCTCCAACAGCGATTTATCGGAGGGAGTCTCTCTCTACCATGAGAGCCGCATTTTGCTTTATGAGAGTGAGGAGCTGGAAGTTCTCTGCGGTGATCTGGTACGACGCTTGAGCATCGGTACCCGGAGAGACATATGCTTTTCCCAAGCGTTGAGGAATTTGGTCGGCGAGTTGATGTGATCGTCGAAGTTGAGCTTGGGCGGCACGATCAATCGACGGGTGACTCCTCGAATTGGCAGCTAGTTGTTGTTCTGGATGTTGGCTTGTTGCAAACCGACGACTCATTGATCGAGTCATCGGATGCTGAGCGTTTGGGTGTATGCCGCTCTCCCCTGGCTGGTCCATCGGTGTTTTTGCCATCTATGTGTAGCGATGGAGAGAGATGGATTACTCAGGTAACCAGTAGCTGCTATCGGAGGAGCTGGGAAACTTAGAAGTTGTAAGTTGATTGGATTCGATCCCAGTGACGGTGCCAAACTGTGGGGGAGGATTTTGGCCGTCGTACGTGACCCTCCTCCAACAGTCGATTGAAGGTTTGACCCTTTGGGATGTGGCGCGCTTCGAAGCGCTGAGTTGTGACTTGCTGGACTGTCACACAAGCACTATAGAGTAGAAAGGTAGAGAAAGAGATGACACAGGATATGGTGACGAAGTTCGACCGAAGCCTACGTCTCCGTGCGGTAAGACGCAACCTTTGAATCCACTATCTCTGAGTAAATAGTAGAGCTACTCTCGACAGGCCGATGAGTGCTTCTTACAAGTAATCAGAGGGTGGAGAGGGGATCTGAAAACCAGAAAGCCCGGGGAGCTCTGGAAAACAAAAAGTGGGATTATGGTCTGGATTTTTTCGATCCCGAGTCATTTACAGGGCTTGCTATTTATAAGGGCTTAGTTTATCTGGGGAATATTCCAGTAATATTTCCTGGAATATCCGGGGTTTTGTAAATATCGGGGGGATGTACTAGACCCCAGATAGTGCAAGTGGGTCCCAAGCAGGGCTGTGGGTCCCATCGTCTTACTCATGGGCCCCAGGCAGGGCTGCGGGTCCCACCATTGGACTCATGAGCCCCAGGCAGGGCTGTGGGTCCCACCATTGCACGTTAGCAACACTACGTGAAAAATGGTAGAAAGCTACAGTTTTGCGGCTTCATTACCGACGGTATAAAACACGCGTTTAACGACTGCCTAAAACAGTCGTATTTTAAGTATAATTAAACGACGGCTTAAAACCGTCGTTTTTAGCTGATATTACTTACGGTTTATGATTCCAGCCCTAACCACTGCCGCCCCCAATTTTGTTTTCCCTCCCTCTTCCCTCCGTTTTCCCCCCTCCATCTCTTCGGAGAAATCAATTGCTGCTGCCTGACGTCATTGAGGCCGTCGTTGCCCCCTCCTCCTCGGACAATTGCTACCCGATCCTCCGCGAACCACCGCTGCCCCTCCTCCCCGAACCACCGCTGCCCCTCCTCGGACAATCGCTGCCCGCTCCTCCGCGAACCATTGCTACTCGGTTCGACTCTTTTCTCTCTCTCTATCTCTCTATCTCTCTCTCTCTCTCTCTAATGCAAAGAGGCAATTGAATCTGTTGTTCAGGAATTTTTTTTTTTGGAAGAGCTTTTTAGGGATCGGTATAGTTTTTTTTTTAAAGATCTGTCCTCTTTCTCGTGTGTGATGGTCAAAATTCTCATTGTAAATCAATCTCTTTAGTTGATTGGTATTTCTAACCATACAGTTTCCTTTTGTAGGATATATTTCTTTGTACATTGCTATTGGATGTTTTGGTTGTCTTCATCAAGATTAGTCTATGTCCTTTTACTAATGTGTGCTGCTTCTAAGTTGCTTATACATTTAAGAAAAGGTAAAAATATAGTTAGGTCAATATCTCCAAGTCGACCACACTCATACCCAATAGCATAGCCATATGTGGTAATCCATGTGTGTTTCTAATGCTAACTTCAGAAGAAAGCGCTGGCAAAGTTACATTGATAGAGGCAATTGCCTGAATATAGTTTAAGGTCCCGTCATCCTTAAACTATATCCACATAGATTACGTGGAAGTATAATCAAAGTTTCGATTCTGACCATCGATTACTACATCCTTCTGAAGCTTAACATGTCAATTCTAAATCAGTTCTAGGATCTGATGGATTCTAATCCGTCCCAATAATTTATGAAGCATATGTTCAACAAGTTCTAGTGCGGTCGGCTAAAAACAACAATAATTTTCATCGACAGCGAAAACAGACTTTGAGTGCCTTTTCAACATTAGTGTCTATCGTCAGCTAATTCAGAGCTGCACACGTATCTAGAACATCTAGAGCAAAGTCGAGAATATTTCAACCCAAGCAATCTGATATAGGAGCACTTAATGGTAAATTTTGTACCAAAATTAGCTAATTACAGGACCAATTAGGGTGTCTTTAGATGTTAGGTGTTATTGAGTTTTGCTGAGACCTTTTTCACTTTTACATATTTTTTATTTTCCAAAATTATACAGCAAATTAAAACTAGGGTATAATTTTGGTCAATTATGGTGTATTCCTTTTTTTATCGAGAAGACAAGTATGGAAAGAATAAATAAGGATAGGACCAGAACTTAATTCGACATTAATTGTTGCTTAAATAAATATGAATAAAGATAGGAGAAAAAGAGGTCAATTCCATCCTTCCTTCAAACCCATGTGTTGAGCCCAAGAAGGAGCTGATGATTTAAGTCAAGGATATGCAAGAGAAGCAATGCAAAACCCACACACGACTGGAAGACGGGGAGCAGCGTGTACGGCAGAGGAGCTGGTAAGAGTCAATAACTGTGAATATTTGACAAAAAATTTGTTGTTTGCATTAAAAATATATATCTTTAATATTTTGTAGATGAAGGACAATCCCGATAGTTCAATGGATAGAACGGCATTATACCTCGCGACGCATACTAGGAAGGACGGGACAACTCCCACTTCTACTTCTAGCCAACACTCCGTACTAATAAAATCAATATATTATTTATCTCTTTTCATTATTACCCAATTCATTATCCAACTAAAATAATATATTTTTTTGAAGATCGAGATCAGAAGAATTATTAGTGAGGATCCTTCTAGCAAACTGAGAGATTTAGATCATGATCCGATTGCACAGGTTTGTAATGAATTTAAATATATATTCATACAACTGCATGGAAAGAATTGATCTATTACTTTCTAACTCATACTTTTGTAAAACCTGAAAGGTCGTGGGCCGTGATAGCCGAGGACGTGTGAAAGGCATGGGTACGGGTGTCTCTAAAACCACTATTAAGGCTTCGATTGGATGCAAGGAGCGACTTAAGTCCAAAGAAACTGAGTTTAAGAAACTTCAACAGATGGGTGCTCAGGTTGTGAATAAAAAAGGATCACCGACGGTCAACAACCAGAGAGCACATGCCCATACCGGCAGTAGTTCGCAGGTAATTCAATTTGAGCTTCTATGTATAATATTAGTATTAACATCTGGTTTTGAAATATTAAAGATTTGGTCACATATAAATTCAAATTTCTGATGAACCCCGGCCGTCCAAAGGGTTTCTGCTTGTAGATATCCTCACCCTTTTGGTAGGCGGCCTGAAAATTTTTGTGGTGGTCCTATCCTCACTCTTTTGTTGCTGTAAAGATTCAAAATTTTTCTTGCTGAGGTTTGGAGATGTAGCCTCTCTGTAGTCACTGATTTAAAATTGATAAATAAGTACTGCATGATTAGTATGTAGCCTCACTGTAGCCTCACTGTAGTCACTGATTTGAAATCGATAAATCAGTACTGCATGATTTGTATGTTAGTACCATCTCGCTGAGTTTGAGACCATGCATTAGAGTGCAGATCTTGAGTTGCAGTCCTCTCCCTTCTCTATTTGAGGTTTATACTACTGTTGAGAGTGACGAGCGACGTTAGAAGCTGAAGTGGTTTCACTCAGACCCGCTTTTCATCCTAATAGTGAAAAATTCCGTCGTTATCCCATTTAGGAGCCACATTATCTGTTTTGTAGTTGGATAAATTACATGTGTCCAAGTATGTGCATGACAAGTATTTAATAAGGTAAGAAAAAAAAATATTTGCAGGACAAGTATGGGCTACCTGTTTTGTCTAGGAACATCAAGGGTCCAGGTTGAATATAAAGGTATTAATCAGCTTAATCAGTTGTGGAGCTCAAGCAAATTAAATAAAGTGACTGTGAGAGAGTCATTAAGTTGAATCATCCATAGTAAAATAGATGGAATTGTGTAGAACTCTTACTTATTACCTTTTTAGTCCCTTGTGGGCTTTCCTTTTAACCGATTACAATCTAGAAAATAAAGATTGAAATTCTATTGGAATTCAAAAATTCCAGATGCCTGACCAAAATCCAAGCATACTACCGTACATGGTCATTACTCTTGGAACACAAGAATTGGATACACAAAGGTACATAATTTTTTTTGCATACCTGTTATACGACAAATAAGCATCTCCAATGTTCCCGATGACCTTATTTCGTACCTTCCGTACACAAATCTACACATGATGGGTGAATCTGAATATGCGAATATTGTACGGTGATGCAAATTTGAAAGCTAAGGATCGAAATCAACCTGCACCTGATCGAGGGGCCCAGCATTTGCATCACGGTTACGATGAATAATGATACCGTTGTCACATTTATTTATAAAATGTGCACTTTCGCTGATTTTAGTTAGCATCTGACTCACATACTCGGTTTCTGTCCTGATAGAGAGATGGAAAGAAGATTGAACTAATTGATTCCATATATTATCCAAGAGAAACCATATTGAAGATGGCGATAAATAAGTATCACATCTGAAAGAGCGATCTAAAGCAAGTGAAAACTTTGAAGCATTTAGACAAGAAGAAGTCAGGATATCGGATTACTATCAAATCAACACATTTGGCCACCTTTGAAACTAAGAACAAATTGTACGAAGAACACGTAGCAAATAGAAGAAAGGTCAGATTTGATGCACTGATGTAAAGATATATACGAAGCAGAACTAACCACAAGAAAGCAAATGCAGTTTGACAACATAGGACACAACAATAGAATGCTCACTGGCTTGTAGGGCGCTGGTGATCCAGTAAAATAAAAGCACTTAGCAATCTTCACAGTTCCTTTGAGATTAAATCTGGAACTGACCGAATGAGATGAAACGTATCATTCAACCATGTTTTCCCTCGCTCTAACTCCTTACTTTGCAGCTCAATGGCTACTCTTACCAATTGGACTAGCTAGAGCTGTTTACTTTGTTGCTAGCTAGAGCTGTTTACTTTGCTAGCTAGAGCTAGAGCTGTTTACTTTGTTAGCTAGAGCTGTTTACTTTGCTAGCTAGAGTTGTTTACTCTGAAATTTAGTTTGCTAGCTAGAGCTGTTTACTTTGTTGCTGAGCAGTGCTTAGTTACCAATTGGACTTTGCTTGTTTCCATGGATCAAAATGTGGATTTCAATGGCTCCTTTGACTTACTGAAAAGTAGCCAGATTTCAAGATGCCGGGGTCACATTTAAATTTCAAATTTGGTCACATATAAATTCATTGGTATAGTGTATGTGCTGTGTTGTGTGTGAAGGGGTATGTAGATGAACCCACCCCATAAGTAGTCTATACATGATAGTTTAATACCTCACTCAAAGTTGTCTATACTTGCTAATCAGCTTTGTTATTTGTAGGCGTCACAACACCTGAATTCGCCACCAATACGGACTGGAGTGTGTTTGTTAAAGAATTTTCAGAAGATGATTGTTGCTGTAGGAAAGGTCATTGGCGCCGCTCCGGGTTCAACATCTGAGAGTCTTGAAGTTGAGATCGTACTAGAAGAAATATTGGATCCCTCTACTCCTTTGTTTGATGGGGGAGGCGCTACAATAGGAGATCGCACACCGGGAGAGATCATAGTGTGGCCGTCGAACTTTGTGTCTTATATATCTTGCTAGTGTTGGCTTTTGTATGTGATGCATCATTTTTTGAAAATGGTTTATAGAAGTTCAAGAGTTCCTTTTTGGACATATGATAGTTGTAATGTCTACTTATAAAGATGTTTGTTAATCTGTGATGGATGTGGGGTAAATGTGTTGACTATGATGTGTGGATTTGTTGTAATGTTCACATCTGTTGTCCTCTAAATTCATATGTTTATTCTCTATACAGATGGAAGTTGAACAAGTCACTGACAACACAAATGTATCAGACTCTTTGTTAATTTTTTTTTACCTGCGAACAGTTTAATGACGGCTTATAACCGTCGTTTATTTAACTACAGTTTATAACCGTCGTTTAATAAAATTCGAAAGTAAATTTATACGACTGCTACAGTCTGTCGTTTTATACCATAACGACTGCTTTCGACGGTCTCTAATTACGACGGTTATCAGCCGTCAGTATTTGCAAAATTAAAAGACGGATAAAACGACGGCTATTTGCCGTCGTTTTAGTTTTACGACGCCCTGAAAAACGACGGTCGTAGCGACGGCTGTAAGCCATCGTAATATTTCATTACGACGGCTTTTGGCCGTCGTTATTTCACAGTTATGACATAGTGCAAGATTTTGCACCCACACTTAGTACTAACCCTAAGCCTGATCTAGAGACAAACTCACAAGCAAGATAATAAAATTATCATCGGGGTTCTCTAAACAATCAGTAAAGAGAATCAACAAAAAAACATCCAAACTGAATCAAGTCCAAGGTCCGACCCCTGAACCTGAATAGCACAGCCAAGATATCCTGCTCTTCCATTCTGCACGATCTCTGACGACGATCCCCATCATCGCCAACGTAAACGCTTTCGCCAGGTCTTTGCACACCATGGTACCGCTTGCCCGAACCGTGGATGAAGCATCATCTTCTTCTTCATGTGACCGAAAAACTAACACACTCCGAGCAAGTGCTCGTTCATGTACAATTTCGCTAGAAAGAAAAGAAGACAATCCTAGAAACATGGCCAGAGAACCGAGGATGGTCAACCTCCACCCTCGCCCATCTAGAGCCTTAAAATCCACAAGCACAATAACAATCAATGCAAAAATTAAATCCGGGATCCGACCCCCGGATATATGCAATCACAGATTACTATTCAGCGCGGCACCTGAAAAAAGATGATACATAGCATAATCCATATGCATGATCTACGCCGAACCCCGACGAAAACATATGCCATCATATATTCACATGATGTTTTTACGAATTCATGCATGAAACATACACCAAAGCGTGCTCTGATACCAATTGTTGGAATTGGATCCACTTATTAGAGTCGCAGCAGAAGCAAATGAAAGATCCGAAGATCATTCGGTGTATGTTTCATTGCAATTAATTCTACAAAACAATCTACATGCAAATCTATGATCTTAGCATATGTACAGACACCCTAGAGGCATACTACGATCTACGGAAGACATGCATGCATCTAGTTAGGTGTTTAGAATCATCACACCTTTTGGATCTATGATCCGGAGAGAATGGAACGATGAAGAACCGCACTTGAATCGCAAGGGAAACTGTCGGATAGCCCCTTGTCCTTTGCGAATTGAAGAATCCTCGAAATCCCGTCTCTGAGTGCAAGGATTACGAGCCGACGGAGGAATCCGTTGCGAAGACGATGGCGAGCCGCGAGATTTTCTCCTCCTCTTTCTCCTTTCTTCCTTCTCCTTCCTTCCTCTTTCTTCTCCCTTCTTCTTCCTCTCTTTTCCTTGGCCGAAACCACGAAGATGAGGAGAGGGAAGAGGGTTCGGATTTTCTAGAGGAGAGGAGCATTAGGTCGGCCCCTCCCTCTCCCTATTTCCTTTATAGGGCCGGTCTCCCATGGCTCCAAGGAGGCTTGGGCCGGCCCCTAGATGGATAGGGATAAGGGAGGAACGGATTTAGGGATATCCAAATGTCTATCGTGAAGCCTGGACGAAAACGCCCTTCACGAAAAGTGGAAAACTGAAAGAGAGAGTGAGTGAGGTGCGCTACTCGGAATCGAGTTCCGTCAGCGCCTGTGAGCTTCTGAAATTATTCCGCTCATTCTAAGATCCATATTCAATATGTTCTGAGCCATATTTCAATATTTATCAAAATACCCCTACGGTCCGTAACACATGTGAATTAGGTTCTTAGGCTCCGGGCTTGCGCTCCATCGCGCTACTTTGCATCCAACGTATCCAACTAGGTCGGTGAACAATTTCCATACGCAACGACAGGGTAGAACCTTTAGGGTTCGGGATCTCTAGCTCCAACCGGATCCCTAATTAACTGTTCCGGTGACACACCGAAAGTTTCGTTAATCAGCCCTGATCCGATTAACCCGCGTAGCCACCCAGAGTGCGACATGAGTTGAACTCTAGTGATCCTAAACTTATGTTACTCCCTCATAACCCTGCTCTCTACTATACTCTGATAATCCTCAGTCCCTCATATTACTTGTGCCATGATATGACTCGGGCGATGGGGAGCACCGTCAGATCCCGATCGATCATCTGACTAGGGTTTGATGACTTGTCATCTATAACACCACACACCTTCCGGTGCTATGCCTAGCATCCGAAACATCGTCAGTCATACTGACAACCACCAGGCCTGGGTTAACTGTGTGGACAGATTGACTCATCAAAACGCACCCATCCAACACTGGACGTCGGATAACCTGTAGGGATTACATGTCACTCAAGCGCCAGCCTGGTAACCCAACGTACCGTGGTATTGGACTATGGAAGGTCCGCACACGTTGGCACATCAAAGCACCACACAACTGGTTGGCCCAGTGAACATGGTCCCTCAGGGTTAAGAACAGATTATCTATAGTAGTAAGACGGTTTCTGCACCAGTGTCTGAATCACTGAACTGTGCACCATCTTGGTTCCTGTTCAACACGATCATCATGCTTGGTCAGGTGAATGGAAATCCCACGTTCCCATGGTGGAGACTTCACCACATCCTCTACCTGCCAACAGCTTGTTCTCGGTAAAGCGACCGGCATCACCTAAGCTGTGAACTAATTCTAGGTCTACACAGAACTGGTCCACCAGGTCTCCCAAGCATGGATCCTCCATGTGCCTCAGTGGCCTACTGTGTTTACTAGGGTCCTTTTATTATATGAGTATTATCATATACCAGAGTAGTCTTCTAATTAAAGCAATAATCAAAGGCATCTTTATTAATGTTAATACAGAAAATTCACGCTAAGGACACATGAGCTACAACATTTACTTCCCGCGATACTACCCGTTAGTCTTTATACAACAGTCTAACTGTCGTATAAATGTTAGACTAGTCGTTGGGGTCTTTATACGGCAGTCAGAATGTTGTATAAATCGCCATTGATCTTTATAAGGCAGTCAAACTGTCGTATAAGGTTATACTACAATCAAACTGTCGTATAAGGTTTCACGACAGTCAAACTGCTTTTATATCAGGGTATGCATGAATTAAACTGCCTATACGGCAATTAAATTGTCGTATAAGTCCGTTGTTGATAAATTAAAAGTTTTGGGTCCGTTCTTTCCAAATTAAATATTTTTTAATCCGTTTTTTAAAAATTACTAGAAAAAAATATAGATTTGAGAGAGAGAGAGAGAGAGAGAGAGAGAGAGACCTTTTGGATCGGCAGTAGAGAAGGCGATCGCCTCCGAAAGCCCACAAAACCCTAGCCCAAGAGATAGCGGAAGAGGGGAAAGAATAGGTTACAAATGCCCTTGGCTTGACTTTGTCGCTATGAGAAAATGGGGGCATTACAGTCTTTTCTGGTCAATAATCTGATTCCCAACCGAAGCCCTTGTGGAAGCGGGTCACAAACTCACATCCCGCTTTCTCGAGCCCTTCTTTAAAAAACTTGAATCGAGTTTTCGGCTTTTTCCAGGAATCTTTTCGGGTTGTAGCCAAACGTTGTTTTGCCCAGAATCAGATGCCTGGAAGAATCTAAAATCGATTCCAGATTGGGATTGATCGAGCTTATGTCATTCACGACGTGCTAGGGAGATCGTCGTCGTAGGTGATGCATCTAACTTAGTTGAAACCATTCGACCAAGCTAAGAGCATTCGCTACCAAATCCTTGACCACCAAGCTCTCCTATAATAAAATAAGATTTTTTTCATAATAATATTTAAAAATTATAAATTAATTAAAAAAATTATAATTTTTTTAATTTCAAAAGTGATGCTCTGACTGCCACATGGCCAATCAGTACCAAAAAATTCATCGCCACATGTTTTTTATTTTTTATGAATACTCGATGATCCCTATATCCTGATTGCAGTATTCTTAACGACACTGATTAACACTAAATCATGTAACCAAAATACATAATTCAGTTAACACTAAATTCTGTAATCTAAATACAGAGTTCAATTAACATTAAACCCTGTAACCTGAATATATAATCATTTATTTCGATTGCATGATTCATTTAGTATTAATCAGTGTCATTAAGAACCCTACAACCGGGATACAGGGTTCATTAGGAATTTATAAAAAAAAAATACAAATAGATTTGGCCAAGTGGTGATAGTTTTTCAGCGCTGATCGATCATGTGACAGCTAGAATGTTACTTTTAAAATTACAAAAATTATAATATTATTTTAATAAATTCATAATTTAAAAAATATTATTATAAAAAAAAAAGTTCTAATAAAATTCGATCCTGTCGGTCAACCGTATCTTGGTCACCTTCAAGCCGTTTGAGATTGTACTTTAGGTTGATTTCGAAGAGGAATGATCGGACCCTTTCGGCTCCTTTCCCCCAAAAAAAATAAAATCACTCTTTCTTCCTTGGACCAACTTGGCCAACCTTTTTGGTCCACGTATTGAATTTGCTGAGGGTCAGCTGATCAGAGCCGTTCTACTGATGACGTGGCAGCGATCTGCTCCTCCACAAACTTGCGGGGACCTTTTGGAAATTGCGATTCTGCCAACCTGCTTTTACTTTACCAACTTGACCTAGCACTATCACGGCCGTCGGTTTCACCCAGCCCAGTCGACTCATCAGCATCGGTGCGCAATCGGACGGACGTTACCGGAGGCCGCATCAGGTTGGCAACAGAAAGTTGGCAAATAGGTTGGCGGAATAGCATTGCTCTTCCTTTCTTTTTTTTTTTTCCGCTTTGATTTCAGAACAAAGCAACGAGGGTCAAAACTCAATGTAAATGGACGCCTCCGCGGCTCCGCCGCATCACCGGAAAGGTCTTTTACTTGGACCACCGGCATAGCACCCTATCAAAACCCCGTAGGGCTATCGGCATTACATCTCTCTCTCTCTCTCTCTCTCTCTCTCTCTCTCTCTCATGCCTATCGGCTTGGCAGTCACCGCTCCTCCCCGGCTTCTATGGCCGCCGGCGGGCACAACCTTCGAACCGCGCAACAGCTCGCGCCTCAACCCTGTCTGCCACCCTCGCAGCTCTACCCGACCCCTCAAAGCTACAACCGGGACCACCATTGACATCCGGACCCACCTCTCCAACCTCGAGCGTCTTCTCCAGAAGCCGGCCCCGACTCCGGCGCCCCACACCCATGACCCCGGCAAAGACCCGGACCCTCCCAACCCCAGCGCCGCAGATGGCAACGGCCTCTTCAGCGCCCTCAACCTTCACGCCCTCTTCCCGTCCTCCCGAGCTGCCGCAGAGGAGATGTCGCCCCGGAGCCTCACACACCTACAGCGCCTCCTCTCGGACTCCCCCCGCCCATCCCCGCGCAACAGCATCGCCCACCACTGGCGCCGGTACCACGGCGCCGGCGACTGGGCGGGCCTGCTCGACCCCCTTGATGAGAATCTCCGGCGCGAGCTCATTCGCTACGGAGACCTCGTCCAGGCCGCCTACCACGCGTTCCACTCGAACCCAGCCGTCCAAACCGAGCGCGCACGTCCGGTCACCCTCCCCGACCGGTCCTACCGCGTCACCCGTAACCTCTACGCCACCTCCTCCGTTGAGCTGCCCAAATGGGTCGGCGGCGTCGCCCCCAGCTGGATGACCCAGCGCTCCAGCTGGCTCGGCTACGTCGCCGTCTGCGACAACGAGCGTGAGATCCAACGGCTGGGCCGGCGGGACATTGTAATCGCCCTGCGAGGCACCGCCACGTGCCTCGAGTGGGCCGAGAATTTCCGCACCGGGCTCGTGCCGATGTCGGACGGAGTGGATGACAAGGGTGCGACCAAGAGCCCGTCGCACGTGCCGAGGGTGGAATGCGGGTTCTGGAGCCTGTACAAGACACCCGGCGCGCAGGTGCCGAGCCTGTCAGCCGCGGTGGTGGATGAGGTGCGGCGTCTGGTGGAGAGGTACGGCGGGGAAGAGCTCAGCATCACGGTGACGGGCCACAGCCTGGGGGCGGCGCTGGCCGTCCTGGTGGCCGACGAGCTCAGCGCGTGCGTGCCCCGTGCGCCGCCCATCGCGGTGTTCTCGTTCGGAGGGCCGCGGGTCGGAAACCGGGGGTTTGTGGACCGTGTGGAGCGGCGGGGGGTGAAGGTGCTGCGGGTGGTCAATGCGCACGACCTGGTGACGAAGGTCCCCGGTGTGCTGCCCCCACGTGAGGAGGAGCCGGGGCGGCGGGTCGGCCGGGGGTGGGCGGCGCACGTGCTGGATGGCCTCGACGGGTACACGCACGTGGGGAGCGAGCTGCGAGTGGACAGCCGGGTGTCGCCGTACCTCCGGCCGGACGCTGACCCGGCCTGCTGCCACGACCTAGAGGCGTACCTGCACCTGGTGGACGGGTTCCTGGGGACCCACTGCCCCTTCCGGTCCAACGCCAAGAGGAGCCTGACCCGGCTGCTGAGTCAGCAGGGGTCCAACGTCAAGAAGCTCTACATGACCAACGCCGGTCGGGCCCTTGTGGTCGACGCGGACGCAGCCACCCGATCCAACCTACCAGCTTGCCTGGCTAGCCCCACCTAATGTCCTACTTGATGACGTGGAGAAACCGTGTGTTCATCGGCTCATTTGGATATATACACATGCCTAGCCAAAAATAAGGATGATGCATGCGTGCATGTAAATCATATTGGACTGGATGACAAATTCTTTGATTATTGAACTAATAGCATACTTATAAAGTTAATGGTTGCAACCTATATTCGCCTTGTTTGTGGTTTTTGTCCGCCTCTTTGGCCGTTTCGTTTCAGTACATAGCTTTTGTCCGTCATTTTGGCGGTTCCGCTCATGTGGCTATTCATTTCGGCAACTACTTGTCTATTCCCATAAACTAGTAAGAAACCTGGGTAATACCCAGATAAACTTAATGCATGCCACTTGGCACAGATGACATCATAGTCGTTTGAACAAGAGTGCCTGTTTGGTTGGGGGATTTGTAACCCGAAATGTCATAGTTTGACCATTTTTACAACATATTTATTATATGTTTGACCTACAACTACATAAGTTTGGACTATAAATACACGTTAACCAAACAGACCCTTACCGATGTGGGACCATTAATTGTGGGATAGTCCACCCTAACAAATAGGGTAAACTACACATAGGCCTCTGTAGTTTGAGTGATTATCACTTACACCACCTCATGTTTAAAACCTGACAAATGCACTCCTATAGTTTGAAAAACACATCACTTGCACCCACTCCAGAGAGAGTCTATGTGTATGGTTTTTCAAACTATAGAGGGGTATTTGGAGGGTTTTAAACATGACAGGGGTGTAAGGGATAATTGATCAAACTATAGGGGTCTATATGTAATTTACCCTAACAAAAAACCAAGGGTAATGAAGCACAACACAGCCTTGAGGCTCACGCCTACCCACTTAGAGCATCTTCAACCGAATCCAAGTTAGGATATCCTAAAGTACTATCCTAAGGATCGTGGGGCCCATTTGTGTAGCCATCTTATCAAATTTTCTAGTTGGGATGAGTTCCGCTCCAACCGAGTCCCAACTAGGATATCCTGCTACTTTGCACAAAACCCCCTCCTATCCAATCCCTCCTAAATTTGCACCAAACCCCTTTCCACCCCCTCCCACCATAATTTATTTTTAAAGCAACGATTTAATTGCTAAAAAAAAGAAATTATTTTAAATTATAATAAATAAATTATTAAAAAATTAATAATACTCTCAAATGGCTAGATTTTAATCCGTTGGGTACGATGTAATACATATTTCTACCGCAAACACATATTTCTACCTCAAACATCTATATTTCTATCAATTGGGCACGGTCCGTGACACAACACGCATTTCCGCCACCAACAGTTATATTTTTATTCGTTGGGCATGGCTTGCAAGGTGACACTCACTTCCACCACAAACAGATAAATTTCTATCTGTTGAAGTCCTAGATAAATTTTTATTCATTGGGCACGGCTTGCAAGCTGGTGACACTCACTTCCGCCACAATCGGCTATTTCATGATTATTTCGTTGATGAGCCGACATATCTTCCTTACCAGTTCCAGTGGAGATTCAGGATGAGTCGCCCACTCTTCCTGCGGATCCATGACGCAATCGTGAACCACGAGAACTACTTTGTCCAGAAGAGGGATCGTGTTGGAAGATTGGGATTATCTAGCCTTCAGAAGATTATAGCTACTAGTCAGATTCTTGTATATGAAGCATTCGCCGATTCCATGGATGTTTATGTTCAGACTGCAGAAAGTACTTCATCGAAAGTATAAAGAGATTCATTCGAGCGGTCATCGATGTCTTTGGAGATGAGTATCTTCGTTCATCCATACCCTTCATCGGATTAGGAACAGAGAAATCCACTCCCAACTTTAGAAGGACTTGGTTGAGCATACGCGGCAACTTAAGAGATCTATGTTTGAAGATTATGTTTTATTATGTTTAATGTACATGTCCTGAACATTTTTGAGTTATTGTATGTGCTTTCAATTTTAATAATATCTAGAGTTTTATTGAATGTCAAAAAATTTATCACCTAATACAATATAATGAAAATTACATAATTAATGGAATTCAAAGAAATTACAACCTTAATTATAGATATTTTAAATCACAAGTAGAGAAAATTACATAATTAAAGTTACTCGAAATCATAACCCTAGTTGAGCTTTAATCTCATCCTTGCACTTTTTGAAGTATACTATGACATGAGGTCCTGTATGATCACACCATCTAATTTATGTTGCTTCCTTACTTTTTTTTGAAGCTCGACAGTTACCTGCATATTTGCAACTTTGATCATATCCGCGCTTTCAACTTTCTTCTCCCTCCTCTCCTTTATCTTATTTTTGAAGTTCTCCTTATCATGTTTGAGCCAAATAAATGCCTTATTGAACAAGTTGGAGACCGGGCGGTCGTCCTCCTTAATTGTCATTTTTTCCTTGCGCTTTCCTGATAATTTTAATGACTTCCTCCCCTCCGGTCTCAACATTTCGATAAGCCCATCATCTGAGTCACCCCTAAGGCTCCGAGCATCAGGGGTTGCTGGAAAAGTGGTATTTGGCGAGGAATCAGAGTCTCTCCGTATCCTCGGCTCTTCTAGCACTTGATAGAAGGCTTGATTTTCTGCGTCCATTTCGGGTGATGTCGGAGTTCCACCCAACAGTGCTCAATTTTAAAGCTATCATGGTACAAATTGTTGTAAAACTCCTTTGCTTCTGTTAGCTGCATAACATACAAACAAAGTAAATACTTAAAATATGAGATAATTACCTGGTCAACAATTCTGGTACCGGATCTCGATCAGCCTTCAATTTGACTTAGGTAGCCGTAGAATTTGTTTACCGATTGTTGGATGATTGACCATCGGTGCATCATTAATTGTCTTAGGATCCATTGGTTAAGTCCCTTACTATTTTAAGTAGTGTAATAGTCAAAAATTATTTTTCAAAATTGTTGTCGTGGGGTTGACCGGTGCCATGGATGGCATCTTGATTGACATTGAGCCATGCAGATGCCATCAACTTATCCTCAGGGATGGTCTTATTTTCTGAGCGCTTGTAAGGCTTCTTCTTACTCGTGACTTGCGCTTGTTCAGACCGCGGCTCCTCTTGTGTCGACGGTGTCATCTCCGGGATCGAAAACATTGGACTACCGTCGTCTCCGTCGGCTAGGAGTTACATGAAGTTACCCCATGGATATGGATCCATGTTTTCCTTGTAAGTGGGTGAGAGAAATGGATGAATGAAGGTGTGGGAGTGATGTGGAAGAAGTAAGGGTTTTATAGGAATTTTTTAGAATTTTTAAACTATTTTTATAATAATAAAGGAGGTTCAAACGGTCAAAAAATCCAACAGGTCAAAAATGACCGTTGGGATCAAAAGAGACAAATAATAATAATAATGATTTGATATTGGGTCAGCAATATTGAGGAATAAATTTTAAATGAGAATAGAAGGGGGTTTGTGCAAAAGTTTTGGTGGCTCCAGACCTTTTGGAGCTCTCTGAAGGATATCCGATCTTTGTTTTGGCCTTGGGATAACTCCCTCACACGTCAGCATCATCCGAAGGGGAAAGAAGCCACGTAGGCCTTCAGACAATCCTTCGTATTTGGTTGGAACAGCCTTTTATCGCTCGAGTGCCACATGGGCCTTCGGATAATCCTTCGGACTCGGTTGGAGATGCTCTTATGTCTTAACCATAATTCATGTTTAATGATCTGAAAGCTATGGGAGTGACATATTTTTTTGAAATAGTGATTACACTATTGCGTGGAGAACAATAGACGAAAAATTACTAGCAAATTCTCCTAAGCAACAATAGAACAAATTATGGGACTACATGTCAACATCCTTGGACTGCAATTCAGGTCCCTCTACAGATACTCTGATTGGTATATGCTTCTTCTTCTTTCTTCTTCTTCTTTTGACATCGATCAGCGGGTGTCTCAAAACCTTTTGGGCAATGGATCCACTCCGGGCTCGGACTAATCCCTCTAGAATACACACCGACCCACTCGGAAGCTTCCCTATGCACTATTGGGTAACTCGAGAAAGAGAGAGAGGGGGGGGGGGGGGGGGGGGGGGGGGGGGGGGGGGGGGTTATTGAACCCACAACCTCGTCACCAATATGTGCTTACCAGCTCCCTATCCCCTTGTGGGTTGGTAACTTGGTAACCCACCAACACCAATCCACACATGCACGGGTGTGCACATACACATGTACACACTAATAGACGAATAAAAAAGGCTACTGAGGTTATCGAAGGCCGATACATCGTCTTGCGCACAATATCTCAGAAGCGACAACAATTTTCAGAGGATCGAAAAATTGGAGCCCTGCAAAAAATATCGAGATTGATGCATCACACAATAATACAAACAACAATATAGACCGGCAATCAAGGATTGGATTATCACGATGAATACACAAACAGTGAGTCTCTGTTTATCGGACCCCCCCGCAAAACACTTATGATCCTTCTTAGAAAGCCACAAACACAAAAGAGAGATACCCACACAAAGATACAGTGAGTACCTAAAGATCCTGAGGGATGAGAATGCCCGCCGAGAACAAAGCCGAGGAAGACTCAGTGAGAATTCATAGATGAACCCCTTTCATTCTCCTTCCTCCTCCTTTCTTCTTCTCTCCCCTCTCTCTTCTTCCATGTGGCCGCAATAAACCCTAGATGTGTGTGTGTGTGTGTGTGTGTGTGTGTGTGTGTGTGTGTGTGTGTGTGTGTGTCTCTCTCTCTCTCTCTCTCTCTCTCTCTCTCTCTCTCTCTCTCTCTCTCTCTCTCTCTCTTACTCGGTTGATACACAAGTCACACACAATGATCATATCATGTGCACGATTACCTATGGAGACTACTCATCGATTTTCCTACTGATTAAACCATGTGCGCGACCAGGACAAGTCGTGTGCACGATACACCTCCTTCCCCTCTGTGCTCTGCCGAACTAGGCGCCTGAGCCCCTACAGTTTGGCGCCCAAGCAGACCCCAGTCCGGGTCAGGTCTCGATGCGTGTTTGGTTCCTTAAGTGTTGCCTCGGGTGTGGGCTTCGATGGGCCAAACCCAGCAAAACCCCACTAAGGTATAGGGGAGTTGGTAAGAAACTGGTGCTTTAGTGAGGTGCTACAACTTTAAGTAGTCCTAATTAAGGGACTAAAAAGTAACAATTTAACCCCAAGTATAGGGTGTGTAGCGAAGTAGTAATCTCGGTAAGTCCGAGGTCGATTCCACAGGGGCTGAAGGGACTAATAGGAACTAATGTGATGACAGTGCGTAAACGTGAGTGCAAATCAGGGTTTTTTCACTGAAAGTGGAGCACGAGAGAATGAAACTACGTTACTAAATTAAACAGAACTAAAGATTATGATTAATTAAAGTAGATTATGATGGAGAGAAGGCTAAGGCATCTGGGTTCAACCTAGTAGTATATTATGCATTCTTTTGATCAATAAGTATGTATGATGATAACATGAAAATTAAGTTCGGATGCATGCTACAGAGGTCTTTAAGCATTACACATGTCCGGAGTTGATATGAAATCAAAAGGACTTGTACACATGCATCGATTTCTAAAGATATGAATTCGTTATATTTAACTAAATAGACTAAAAATCATGCGAAGAGGGGACTCGTTATGCTTGTGTTAACATACCACAGGGATTCATAAGTATTCCGTATGCCGGAGTCAATACAAAATCAAACAAATTTGCAAGTAGGTTAACATACATCATCAGGTAGTATTATTCATCATGAGATTCAATCATAAAGAAACTAAGACTTGTCATTGATCAAAGAAAAAACATAATAACCTACTAGGCATCCCCCATAGCCTTAGCTAGGGGTTTAGCCGCACATATTTATATAGTTTGACATGAAAATACAAGTGCGAAAAAACTTCATAATGAAAATGGAAAAATCAAAAGATGATCGCAGATGAAGGCTTCTAGCGAAGATGACGGCGTGCTTTGAGATGGGCTTCCACGGCAAGGACGATGGTGTGTGCCGCGTGACTTCGGTGGTGAAGATGGTTCGTGATGATGTTCGGGTGATGGTCTGATGGTGTTCGGGCTCAATGGTGGATGAAGTTCGGGCTCTCTTGATGCTCTATAGGGTATGCTATATATAGGGAGTAAGGAAGAAAGGTATGTGCACGGTTTAGAACGAGATAAATCGGGCAGGAGAGAGAGGATTTCGGATGTAAGTCCGGGACGATCGCGAGGAGAGAGACACGGAGGGCTGCGTGCATGGCTTCGTTGGAGTGGGTGGCTCGGATTCGGTTTAGAGAGAGAAAGAACTGGTTTCGGTTAGAATAAGAAAAGAGAGAATCAGGAAAGCTGGGCGTTCAGTTTGTGGGGAGAGAAAGTAGGAAGAGAGAGAGAGACGTATGGTTTTAGAGAGAGAAAAACAGAGGCGGGAGAGAAGAGAGAGATGGGTGCGGTCGGTTGTGATCTCGGGGCCGCTGGGTCGGTTTAGAGAGAGAAAGAAACGGGAGAAAGATAGAGATCGGGAGGAGAGAGAGTGGGGTGCATGTCTTGGTGAGATATGGATGGCTGGGATGAGTGGGCCGGTGACGTGATGAAGTCACATGCATGCAGCGCTGGAGTTGGTTGGCCACATGCATGGATTTGCATATATTGAGGGTTCGGATGTAACGAATGGTTGTGATTTCGTTTTGAAGAGAGAGGGAATAGAAAAGAGAATAGAAGGAGATATGGAAAGGAACAGCTATGATGGCTTGCAAGGGACACTTGTGATCAAGTTTTCCAAGAAGGGGTGCATGCATGGGACGGCTACTTGGATATGCATGGGTGTTTTGGCTTTGCATAGATAGCAAGACCATCGGATGGCTGTGATGAGTTTGTGAAGGTGGAGATGGGGTAGAATATGAAACGATAGAGAGTGCAATCAAGAGAGGAGTTGCACATGCATGGGTGCATGGATTGGTGCACGGATGGCTGCAATGGGTGAAGGGTGTAATGGATGGTTAAGATTGGGTAATAAAGAGATGAGAGAGAAAGGGTAAAAGAAAAGGAAATGATATGCTTCGGTAACCATTCGAGCCATCCAAACTCATCATCTCTTCCATGTGCCTGCCCTTTGCATATGCGTAGTTCTTCAGGGGTCCGAAGCTAGCGATGTGTTGCCGGTGACGTTATCTCGACCAATTTTGCACAACCATCATTCTCTGCATCATTCTTCATAAGGGCCTCCAAACGAGCTGTGCATGCTCCATTGAATCGCCGTGAGAATATCCACCGTACTGTCATGATGTCCTTTATCCGACTATGTCAAGTACCGGGTCAATTCCCTGAAAATCACACATGAAATGACGCGTGTAAGATTACAGTGCAACTATCGATAAAAATATTAATTTGGACTATCGGGCTCCGTATTTTTCATGCATGTATTGTATGAGTGCAAACCAATATACCATTATGTCCGTATTAAAGTCTACTATATATGCAGTGGTGCAAAGAAAATGATACGCTTTACGAGTATATGAAAAGTTTTACGTAGGAAAACGACGATAATGCAGTAAGAAATAAACGATAAAATGCATTATTTGGAGACTTAACATGAGGAGGTTGTAGGTTCAACTCCTCCCCCCCTTGATTTACCCAAGAATGCTTAGGGAAACTTCCGTGTCGGTCGGTGTGTACTGCCGGAGGTATTAGTCCGAGCCCGAAGTGGGTCCATTGCTTGAAAGCTTTCATAATACTAGCCAATCTCAAAAAAAAAAAAAAAAGAGGAATAGAAAAATAAAAGGTTTGATGAAGAGGAAGAAGATAATCTCAAACAAGTGCCTACTTAAACTGAATTTACATGAAACAGTTCCTATTCTAAAAAGTAAACACTGTAGGCTAAAGCATATAGGTTAGGGGGTGATAATTTTAACAGGACTGCAGATCTAGCATCTGCATGATCATGAACGTTGTATTCACACCAGCAACTGCAATTGGGTACTTCCCTTGCTCATTAAAAAGCATATGAAAAAATGTTAGCAACAATACTATTTTAAAGTCATATGTCATCAAGAAAACATTTTTCTTGGTCTGTGTTCATTTCCTATGAATCATAATTCCTTGGGAAATGGACGATTCCAATGTTCTTTATGAAACTTAAAAATTAGACTTTCTAATTTCCCAAAAAATTAAGAGAGAGAGAGAGGAATTTATTGAACAGAGGAGGAAGAAGGAGAAAATATGAGAGAAATGAAGGGGTGTGAGAAGTGAAACTGTAGTATTTGCTCCTCCTTAGTTGGCTTATAATTTGACCAAAAACAATATCTCGGATAGTGTATGTGAGTCCTGACAACCATAGTTACATGTGAATATGACTGCATACTACCACATAACCCATTGAAGATGTCGAAGATAGATTGCAAGCTTCAGTTAGACAATGCAAAGCAATATCGACACCTTGTTAGGTATGTTACATGCATATTGCTTAATCAAGCTTTAGATTTTTTTTTTATTGGAACGTAGGTCGAATCTCATATGTGCATATTTTTATTGTATTGAGAATGCATCATGTTTTAATATTCGATTTTATCATATTATGCATTTGCATCTTCGTACATAATTTCAAAATGATGTTTAAACTCTTTCATATTCAAAAACCATGATTCTTTTTTTTTTTTTTTGTATTCAAAAACCATGATTCTTATCATCACATGTTTGCCGGTTTTTGAATCGATCTTTGTTTTGAACTTTCAAAACACAAAAACTCAATCTTTGGAGTTACTTGCCTCCATACATGGATTTTTCATGACTCTAGATGATCCTAGGGTTGTTCGTCGAGTTTTCAAAATGCATGAGTACGTACCGGATGTGGAAAGCTTTTCTGTGTTTTGGGCCATATTAGAGGTGGTGTCATGCACTTGCAACTTACAAGTGCTGGCGCGCACCTGGAGCTTTCACCCAGTACTTTAGTAGGATAAAAACAACCTCTGTCGACGTGATATGCTATTAGTTTGGTCTTAATTGTTTGTGAGACTTTTCTCGAGTTTTTCATCTCCATCGCTTTTGTGTTTTGTTTGACCTAGATCAAGTTCGTTCGTCTTTCTCTTTGATTTGAGCTTTGATTTATCAACTTACTAAATGTGCTCAAGTCATTGAAAAGACTTTCGATCCAGATTCCAAGTGTTTTTTTTTTTAAATATTTTCTCTATTGTTCATTCTTTGCATCTCTCATTGAGAATGAGCATTGTAATCATTATAATTTTCACACCTCGGGTTTATTTGGACGCAGAAAATCTGGGGTGTGACAAGCACCATCGAAGGAGTCCAAATTATTTACTCGAGCTTGCTTGTGGAGAGTCGAGGTTCAGAGTCGTGGCGATAATCTGAAACACAGAGTAGATTGTTCATGGAAAGAGGAGAGACATCATTGCTTAAAGGAGGTTGCCGGGAGGAGGATCATCGTGGTGATTGCTGACTGTTGGTACTAAGCTCAAGATGATTTGGTTGTGGAGGTATCGATCACTCACTTCAAGAATAACCCTCTTACCTTTGATTGTAATCCATTACTCTTAGTAGATTACTTTGTGTCCGAGCTTGCTCGGGGTGGCTTTTCTCGTTTGGGTTTCCACCTAAAAAATATTGTGTCTTTATTTAGTGTATTAGGATAGAGCCGTGTATGCTTGTACCCTAAAAATTCATACACAGCCTTTGCATCACACAGAGCTTTGTGATTAATACACTTTGGCAATCATTTTATCGTATCTCTAGTTAGATTTAAATTCTGATCTTTTCACATGATAAAATTTATTTTATCGTTGACTTATCCCTTATCACACAACTTTCAATTGACATCAGAGTGTGGTTTTTAAGGTTTAGATATTGCTTTGTTTTACTATGGATTCTAAGGGCACGTTTGTATCTTAAACCCGTCTAGCTAGTAAATAGAAGTAAATTCATTCAGTCAAGTAAACTGACCATCCAGCGGGGACCATTCCCCTTTGGGTTTTGCTGAGGGTGGCTAGGGTTTGAGTGGCCTCCGCCTCCCCGAGCACCACCAAGGAGGCCGAATCCAAGTGGATCCATCCCCCTCCTCTCCGATAAGGTGTAGATCCTGATTTTCTCCCCCTTTTGGTCTGTTTCTTTTGGAGATTTGTATATCCCCTTCCCCCTTTTCAATTTTGGGATTTTAGGTGCTCTTCCAGCATCGGTTCCCCTTAGATCCGATGGTCCCCCCCCATCTCTGGCATGGTGCGGTGGGTCGATCCGTCTCAATGCGGTGGCCTTGTATAGGTTCAGTGGACCTCGCCTCAGCTCGTGTGTGGAGGCTCCCTCCGGTCTCAACGTGGTGCAGCGGATGCGGCTTGGCTCAGCGGATCCGGTGGGCTTGGCTCAGCGGATCCGGTGCATGGTTCAGCTGTCCCTCTGGTTTCTGGTGGATCTTATCGCTAGATATGAAGATCAGTCTGTGACAACGGCTTTCTGGCAACCAATGGCGGCTCGTTCATAGTATTGATGTATTTTTCTTTTTTTGGTTGTTTGGGCTTGATTCTTGCTGCTCCTTGTATGGGTTTGGTCCATGTTGTTCCCTTGTCGATCGTTCGGCTGATGTGTTTCCTTGCCAGTGTTGCGAGTTTGTGCTAGCTTGCATTGGGCTGTGGCACCTCCTGGGGTTCCGCTTGTTACTCCCAACTTGTTGATGACCTCTTGTAGTCATTGGATCAGTACCAAAAAGAAAAGGAAACTAGCTATAGGCTAGTAAATCCTATTTTTGAACCTTTGTTTGTATCTTGCAGTAAAGTAAATGGATATTTTATCATGATTGAGTTGATCTCATTTGGATTGAGCTGTCAAGTAAACTTGTTGTATTTTAGAAAATAGGGGTCAACACCATGGATAGGGGGAAAAATATTGTAAAGGAAATGAACTCATCGTGATGAACTCGAAGGGCAGATGTGTGTCGTCCCAATCAGATGGCTCTTTCTCCCCGTTTGTTGTGATATGAGAAGTGAGAAAGGGGGTGGGGTAGTTGGGAGAAGGTAAACCATAGGTAGTGGAATATTGATGTGGCCAAAGTCAAACTTCAGGTTTACAAGTAACTCAGATCATTTATTTGGCTTTTTTGAAGTAAATGAAAATGTCATCTAGTCAAGTAAAAGTAAATCATTTTGATTTACTTTACTAGCTAGTCTTTTTTTTTATACAAACAGGGTCAAGAACTTCCTCCGTTTTACTTTATTAGTAAAAGCGTTGACCAGATACAAACGTGCCCTAAGAGAGAGGGAGCCGCTATTAACCATCATTCGTACTTTGATGGAACTAATTACCCATATTGGAAAGCACTGATGCAAGCTTTCTTACTTTCGATTGATGAAGAGTTTGGTTTCAAGTTGTTGAGGGTTGGGTTCATCCTATTATGGCCATTAAAATTGCGGGTATTAAGGAACTATTCCTAAGCCCAATAGTCAATGGGATCCCCATGTGGTAAAAAGTTCTACTTTCAATCAAAATAGTCAGACTCAATGTGATTTATGCTAGTGTGTATCCATATGAGTTTAGGCGTATCTAGATCGTCAATACATCTAAAGTCTCTTGGGACACACTAGAAGGTCATTGATGAGAGGACTTGTTATGTTCGAATTTTAAAGTTGAATAGACTCACAACTCAATTTGTAACTCTAAAGATGGAAGAATGTGAAACCTTTGATGAGTTTTATGTCAAACTGATTGATATTGTGAACTCGTAATGGAAGCGACATTTCATCAAACTTGTGATGACCGCTAGCAAAACAAATCCTCTCTCTCTCTCTCTCTCTCTCTCTCTCTCTCTCTCTCTCTCTCTCTCTCTCTCTCTCTCTCTCTCTCTCTCTCTCTCTCTCTCTCTCTCTCTCGCTCTCGCGCGCGCGCACACACAATCATGAAATAGGTAAAATCATACAAGGCTAATACATTTAGATTTTAGACTAAAATACATAGGAGATTTTTTATAAGGAGAATTCAATCGGGAAAAACTTCCTTAAGCAAGCTTGGATGTGTCGTCCAAATCCATTAAAGTAAAAGGTGTATCATACAAAGACCTGAGTCATACTCTCGGTGCGTACAGACCTAAACAACCGGTGCCTGAAAATCCTTCTCAACTCTTCAAGAGAGAGCACACCACTCGATAATAATCGCAACCGATGACGAGAACCCCAAGATCAGAAACGATAGGGACGGTGTGTGACGACTAAGATCCAATAGGCCAAGAGTCAAGAGCCAAGACTCCTGAGGCTGTGGTGCCAAGATGGATGAGGTGAGGTGTACAAGGCCACAAGTTAGCCCCACATCGTCTGGAGAGAAGGAGATCCTGAGCTACTTATATAATTTTCCCTCCCAAACATAGAAGACCCGTTTTGAAACTGTACGCCGCTACGGATTTCATAAGAACTCCGTAGTTAAGCGTGCTCGGGTGAAAGTATTACTAGGATGGGTGACCACCTGTGAAGTTCTCGTGCGGGCACGGGCAAAGCGGACAATATCTTGTGTGTTTGGGGCAAATGTTATAAAATGGTATCAGAGTCTGAGCTACTTATATAATTTTTCCTCCCAAACATAGAAAACACATTTTGAAACCATAAGCCGCTACGGATTTCGTAAGAACTCCGTAGTTAAGCGTGCTCAGGCGAGAGTAGTACTAGGATATATGGGTGACCACCTGGGAAGTTCTCGTGCGAGCACGGGCAAAGCGGACAATATCTTGTGTGTGTTGGGGTGGATGTTACGAAATGATATCAGAGCCGGTTCTCCTCGTAATGGGGGGGGTCTAACCCTACACGTGGACGTGTAGCCCTTAAAGGGGGTGGATTGTGACGACCAAGATCCAAGAACCAAGACTCTTGAGGCTGTGATGCCAAGATGGATGAGGTGAGGTGAGGTGTATAAGGCCACAAGTTAGCCCCACATCGTCTAGAGAGAAGGAGATCATGAGCTACTTATATAATTTTTCCTTCCAAACATAGAAGACACGTTTTGAAACCGTGCGCTGCTACGGATTTCATAAAAACTTCGTAGTTAAGCGTGCTCGGGCGAGAGTAGTACTAGGATAGGTGACCACCTGGAAAGTTCTCGTGCGGGCACGGACAAAGCGGACAATATCTTGTGTGTTTGGGGCGGATGTTACACGGTGGGGAGAAAAATAACTTTCAACCGAATCTATCAGCGATAGAGGCTCGATTTCTCTTTAATGAAAATCATCAAACGGATGAGACGATACATCAATGCATTTTCATTGGAAAGAGATAGAGATGACTGATAAAAACAATGACCCACCGAAGCTTCGTGCAAGGTGGGATGAAGAATAGATCTTCAAAACCCAAGAAATGGCCCTTGCAATGTGTTTCGTTTTGTTGGCTATCAAGAGGGTTGGTAAAAGGCTATTTATATGAGTAAACACATTTAGAAAGACAAAATCCCTCTCTGGTTTTGTTTCAAAATGAATGTGAGAATCCGTTTTGGGTACAATCCATACACATGGTGTAAAAAGTCAAGTGCATGGGCTAACATTTTAGTCCATGAGAGCCAATCAAATGACTTTATAGGTCATCAGCTGGCCTGACCATGCGCATAACTTAAGTCATCATGCACATGGTCTATGTGCATGTTCAAGACCAGCTACGGCCAAATCATGGGTCTACACTCTCCAATTTACAATGCATGTGCATGGCCCATGCGTATGAAGCTTGTAAAAACCTTATGTGTATGGGTACATGCTCAAAGTCAGTGTAAAACACATGCCAAGCTCTAGATTTTATAGGCCATGGGCATGGTCAGTACACATTTCAACATATCGACCATTGATGCCCCAAATCCATCCTGAAAATATCCAAAAAAACATCAGATCAAATCAAAATGCAAATGAATACATGAAAACATGAATTTGACTTTTAAAAACATGCAAATGCGCTATTATTCAACCATAAAACAAATCGTATTAAAGTGATATGATAAACTCGATAAAAAACAAGATAAAACACGATAAAATATTTTTTCGGTTTTGATTTGCCTCTTATGCCAATAAGACCACGAAGTCCCATTCCCATACCATAACATTAGAATTCAGACATTGGATAAGATCATGTCAAATCTTTAAATGCTTCTTTAGATGCAATCGTGTCTGCAATAGATAATCAGGGGATGCACACCTAAGTACGAACACGAGTTGACTCGATGACACATGGACTTACATAACTGAGAGTTCGTTTTTATCTCATATGTTATGCCAACAAAGAGAGGAACCATATCGTGGTTTTCAATGTGCGACTCAAAGAGGAAAAAAACTTGGATGGGGGGCCCTACTGCATAGCGCCATGAGGATATGTATCACTACATGCCATATTGTGCGCCTTTTGACCATTGTCTTTGTGGTGGCCACCACAAGTGCTCGGTGTGGCGTACCATGATAAAATATAGAGCTGGCCGCTAATACAATGCTCTTGTGGTGGCCACCACAATGATAAAATATAGTGAATGTTAGTAATAGGTCCTTGATAAATGATCAAGTTAGCATTAAGTCTGCCGAAATATCTCTATATGCTCCAGGTCTCTTGCAAAAAAGATGCATTTAGAGTAGGTGTCTCCATTGACTTTTCTTCTTGAAATGACAAAACTACCCCTTTGTTGATCTTTATTATTGTAGCAATTGTTGCTCTTTAGTACCTAATTGTTTCTCTTTGGTACATTGACCAAAGAGCAACAATTGCTACAACGAAAGCAATTGCTACTCTTTATTATCAAATTGTTGCTCTTGCTACAGTGAAACTCTTTTTTTATATATAAAAAAAAATGCTACAGTGAAAGCAATTGTCACTCTTCATTACCAAATTGTTACTCTTGCTATAATTAAATCATTATAGTGTAAAAAAAAGTCCTTTTGAATTTTTTTTTTTTTTTTTGCTATAGTGAAATCACTGAAGCAATCGTTGCTTTTTATTACCAAATTATTACTCTTTAATGTGTTTTTTTTTGTATAGTTATAAATAGGGGTAAAATGAACATTTCCAGTAAAAATATCTTCTGTTGGTCTTGTGGGGGTTAATCACCGATTATTTCTGTTGGTCTTGTGGGGGACACTACAACGCCCAGAAGGAAAAAAAAAAGGGGCGATCTTGGCGCACTGCAGGCACCTTCTTTGGTCACTGGCCGCCGCCTTCTTTTTTTTTCTCCTCCCAAACGGGGTAAATGGCTTCCTCGCAACAATCTGATCGATCAATCGGGGGTGGAATCGCCGGAGCCGGAGCCGGAGCAGGAGCAGGAGGAGGGGAGCTTGCGGTGCAGCACGTGCTGGTGATGAGGCACGGAGACCGGATCGACCAAGTGGAGCCGCTCTGGACGCTGCACGCAGACCGGCCGTGGGATCCGCCGCTGACGGAGGGGGGGAGCATCAGGGCGTGGACGACCGGGAGGAGGCTTAGGGGCCTAGCGCTCCCAATCCATCGGGTCCTCGTCTCCCCGTTCCGCCGCTGCCTCCAGACCGCTGCCGAGGCCGTCTCCGCCCTCTGCGCCGTCGTCGACGACGACGCCCTCCTCCTCGCGATGGAGACCAGCCAGGACGCCCACGATAGATCCCTCCAGGGGTCAAGGTATTAACACCCCCCCCCCCCCCCCCCCCCCCCCCCCCCTGTATCTTTAGCTTATTGAAAATGTCAGCTTTGAGGGGTTTTGTGAAAATATTAACTTGATCTTGGGTCTTGATGTAGTTTAACTTCAATCTCCTTGTTCTTTACATGCTCTTGAATGAAGTGATAGCGAGCTTCGACATGCTTGCTCCTTTCATGAGAAACTGGATTCTTTGCAAGTGCAATGGTTGATTGTTGTGGATTGAAATCTTCGTAGGCTCCTCTTGGGCAAATTGAAGTTCACTGAGTACATTCCTCAGCCAATTTGCATGACAAGCTCCCAATGATGCCGCAAAATACTTTGCTTCACCTCTAGGATGAGCGACGTTAGATTGCTTCTTTGACGGCCGAGATAGCGCTGCATTGCCCTTATAGAAGACATAGTCAGTAGTGATTTTTCGTTCACCAAGATCTCCTGCCGAATCACTCTGTATATCCTGCAAGTTGAAATCCATCAGTACTCGAATAGAATAGCCCGTAGCTTAATGTACCTTTGTTGTAGTGAAGAATCCTCTTTGCGGCCAATAAATGTGTGAAGTTGGGCTCTTCCATGTATCGGCTAACTAGCCCAACTCCATAAAGAATATATGGTCTAGTGCACATTAGATAGCGAAGACTTCCAACCAAACTTTTGAAATATTAGCATCCACTTTGCTTCCTTTATCACACTTGGACAACTTGATGCCACTATATATGGGTGTGCTAACCAGATTGCATTCCTCCATACTGAACTTCTACAAAACAGATTTTGAATAGAATTCTTGCTTTACTTCAATGCCAAGAGAATAAGGCATGCCAAGATAAAGGTTAAGGTTGTATGAATCATACAACCTTAACCTTTATTCAAGAATCATAGCCAATAAGTACGTATTCTTCACTTCGATCATCAAGCTTGCTTCTCCTTAGCTATGGTATATGTGCATAGGAAATACTTCCAAACACCCTTAGGTGTCCAACACCCAGCTTCCTTCCACTCCATGCTGCTTTTGGTGTCATTTTCCATAGGCTTCTTGTCGGGCACTAATTTAAAAGATAAATCACACAATCTACCACTTCAGCCCAACATGCTTCTCACCCTATTAAGGATGATTTGATCCTTCCTTTTGGCCACTCCATTTTGCTGGGGCGAATAAAGAGCAGTAAGGGAATGCCGAATCCCAATGTTCTTCACAAAATTCTTTAAATTCCTTTGACTTGAATTCCCCGCCTCTATCTGACCTTATGGATTTTAGAGAATGCCAACTTTCTTTCTCTACATAGGCCTTTTATTTTTAAAATTCAGCAAATACCACGGATTTATTTTTCAAAAATAAGCCCAAGTCTTTCTAGTAAAATCATCAGTGAAGGTTAGAAAATACTATAGCTCTCCAAGTGAAGTAGGAGTTATTAGCTCGCAAACATCTTTGTGGACTAGTTGTAGTGGCTTCAATTGCTTTAGATGATACCTCCTTTGGGAAACTACTCCAATGGTGCTTGCTGAGTAGACAACCTTCATAAAGTTGCACTGGGTGATTGATGAATGGCAATCCTCTCACCATGTTCTATTTTGACAACAACTTGAGACATCCAAAATTTAGATGCCCAAACCTCAAGTGCCATAACCAAGATGAATCATTCACACATGCACTCAAGCACTTTACATCATTGCCTTGAACATTAAGAAGAAACATCTAATTCTTCGTCATTTGAACTTTTGCAATCAATCCTTTTCTTTGATCCCTTATGAGAAGACTATGATATGTCATACGAATATTGTAACCCTTCTCCAACAATTGTCCCAAACTGAGAATATTACTCCATATCGGGAGCATAGTAGATGTTAGAGATAATTGATGTACTGTAGTCAAGGCGGCTAGGTGCCGCCTAGACGGTATATATATATATATATATATATATATATATATATATATATATATAGGGGCATGCTGTAATGCGGCATGCGGTAAGTGCAAACACGTCGATCTAGTGTCCGTCTGATGCATCGCTGCGTGCATCGCATGCACGCAACGTGTGCATTAGACGGTTGCGGTGACGTGCCGCATGTACCGCATGCCGCATTATAGCATGCCCCTATATATATATATATATATATATATATATATATATATATATATATATATATATATATGCTATCAAAATCGAGACTAGTCTGCGACTAGTCCCCAAGCGGCATTTTGCTGACCGATTAATTCCGATTCTGTCATTGCTGGGCGGAATCCCGACTAGTCCCCGACTAGCGATTGACGACTAGTCCCCAGGCAGCATTCTGCAAGCAAAATTTTTTTTTTCAAGCAATTTTTTTGGATTTTTTTACATTGGCTCAAAGTCTTGAGTCGCAAGACTCACAACTATGGCCCTTCCCTGTAATCATCTGTTGAGCACCTGAGAATCTTAGATAAAAACATAAAAAAATAATTATTGTTTATTTGTTGATATCCATATAACCCTATAATCAAAATTGGGGTTGTTCACAGATTAAACATCAAACAAATATTGTGATGAATTCTTAGTTCTGAGTCTTCTGACATGGGCATGAAGCCAATACAACTGTGTTCTGTTACTTATGTATTTATACTCATGCTGTGAAGTGTGAAGGTATGTATAGTTATTAACCGACTAATATCATATACTTATTGACATTTATGCTAGTTCATATATCATATATGTTTAGGGAGGGGGGAGAGGTTAGAATAAGTTTTGGCCGACTAGTCTCGAATTAGTCCCAACTAGTCCTAGTCGGCCCTTGGCCGACTACCGACTTTGACTGCATATATATATATATATATATATATATATATATATATATATATATATATATATATATATATAGGATACGAGATATAGGCTGGCGGTCTATTTCGACGAAATGGGCAACCACCCATTTGACACCTCTAGAAGTCTTAGAATGTGCTGATTTTTTGTGAGCATAAATACCTTACCTTAGATAGCACACCTACATAAAATCAACACATTCTAAACTTTTAGGGGCCTCAAATGTTATATTTTAGATTAACGGTTACAACGGACGTTCGATAAAACTTCTAACATTTGATGTCCCTAGGAGTTTTAGAATGTGTTGATTTTTTGTGGGTGTTCTATCTAAGATAAGGTGCTTATGCTCACAAAAATTCAGCACATTCTAAAACTCCTAAAGGCTTCAAATGGGTGGCTACCCATTTCGCCGAAATAAACTGCCAACTCATTTCCCGTTTCCTCTCTTTATATATATATATATATATATATATATATATATATATATATATATATATATATATATATATATATATATATATATATATATATATATATATATATATATATATATATAAAGAGAGTTGGGACACTACCTCTCAAAGCAGCGTTTTTGCTGCTTTGACAACCCACTACGGCCGCGCCACTTGTGATTTTCGGCCAGAATCAACATCAACAACCTTCAATCACCTCCACCAGTGATCACCGCTGACACCACTTGTTGGTGCCCACCAATAGAGCACTCCGGTGACTACTTCCATTGTGAGCCATTAATTATCTCACCTCATCCGACAACATCCGCAGCCGGGGACCACCTCCGGTGACTTCTAGCACTTCCCGATTGTGAGTTCGAATGACATTTGCCGTTGTTCATGGCTTGGCGACCTGTAAAAGCAGCGAAGAACGCTGCTTTCGAAAGTAGCATCTTGTTTCTAATATATATATATATATATATATATATATATATATATATATATATATATATATATATATATATATAGGGGGGGGGGGGGTGAGTGTGTGTGGGTGGGTGGGTTCGCTGACCTATATTTTTTGATCCATCATCCTAATCGTTGGATTCGGGTTTCATAATGTACTTTTTTTTGTAGAGGTGCTATTTATGGTATGTTGATCATCCTCATAAAAAATCAACGCATTCTAAAATCTCTAGATGCATCAAATGTACTCTTCAAATCAACGGTTGAAATTAACGATTGAAAAAACTTATAACATTTGATGGCCCTAGAGGTTTTAGAATGTGCTAATTTTTTATAAGGATGATCAACATATCTTAGATAGCACCTCTATAAAAAATCTTCACATTCTGAAACTCGAATCCAATGATTAGGATGATGGTTCAAAATTTTATGGGTCATCCGATCCTGACCCTATATATATATATATATATATATATATATATATATATAGGGCAGGGAGCCTGGACCTGAGGTGTAGCATCGTTGTTGTACCTCTCGCTTGTTTACCCTCTTTAGAAGTTTTAGAATTTGATGATTTTTGGTGGGTGTGTTGTCTAGGGTAAGGTGATCATCCTCACGAAAAATTAGCAAATTTTAGAACTTCTAGGATCATCAAATGAGCTCGGCAAAATTAACAGTTACAGTGAACGGTAGAAAATGTTTCGAACATTTGATGACCCTAGAAGTTTTAGAATTTACTGATTTTTTGTGAGGATGATCACCTTACCCTAGAGAACACATCCACCAAAAATCACCAAATTCTAAAACTTCTAGGATGGCAAACAATGCCTGAGGTGCAGCAACGACGCTGCACCTCAGATCTAGGCTCCCTTTTCCCATATATATATATATATATATATATATATATATATATATATGGGGCATGCTATGCTGCGGCATGCGGTACGTGCGGCACAGCACCGCAGCTGTCTGATGCACGCGCTGCGTGCATCGCATGCACGCATCAGACGGCATGCGGTAGGTGCCGCACTTACCGCATGCCGCATTCAAGCATTTCTCTCTCTCTCTCTCTCTCTCTCTCTCTCTCTCTATATATATATATATATATATATATATATATATATATATATATATATATATATATATATATAGGGGCATACTATAATGCGGTAAGTGCGGCACCGCACTACAACCGTCTGATGCATCACTGCGTGCATGCGATGCACACAGCTGGTGCATCAGACGACTGCGGTGTGGTCCGCACTTACCGAATGCCGCATTATAGTATATATATATATATATATATATATATATATATATATATATATATATATATATATATATATATATATATATATATATATATATATGGGTCAGGATCGGATGACCCAGCAAATTTTGACCCATTAATAACCCAGCACCCTTTGAGGCACTTAGAGGTTATAGAATGGGATGATTTTTTATAGGGATGTTGTCTATGGTATGTTGATCATCCTCACAAAAAATCAGCCCATTCTAAAACCTCTAGGTGCATCAAATGCGCACTTCAAATCAACGGTTTTTGACTGTCAATTTTAACCGTTGATTTGAAGAGCACCCTTTGATGCACCTAGAGGTTTTAGAATGGGCTGATTTTTTGTGAGGATGATCAACATATCATAGACAACATGTCTACAAAAAATCAACCCATTCTAAAACCTCTAGGTGCCTCAAAGGGTGCTGGGTTATTAATGGGTCAAAATTTTGATGGGTCATCCGATCCTGACCCATATATATATATATATATATATATATATATATATATATATATATATATGAGGGATGCTAGAATGCGGTACGTGCGGCACCAAACGTCAGCCGTCCGGTGCATCAGACGGTTGCTGTGCCGCACGTACCGCATGCCGCATTTTAGCATACCTCTTTATATATATAATCTTCCCAACTAACCAACACGCTAGTCCTCTCTTCAATTCAAGTGCCACATGGCAATTTTTAACCGGGGTTAGGGGTTGATCAAGATGGGTTTATCGTTCACAATCATTATGAAAAAAAATTGAAAAAAAAATATACAGTGGCATTTTTAGATTAACCATAGCAAGGGGTATTTGCGCGCGTCAATTTACGATTAAATTTGTCAGTCGTTGATCGGGTTGTTTTAAGGGTTTTTTTTATTTTTTTTTAATCATGATCCAAGTAGAGTGAATTGACCATCCATTAAAAATAAATTAGTTAAAAAGTACCACGTGGCACCTAAATATAGGGGAGGCCTAGCGTGTTGGCTAGTCGAGAGGACCATACTCCCTATTCCCATATATATGGGAATAGATGATCAATCCACTCTACTTGGATCATGATTAAAAAAAAATCAAAAAAAAAAAAAAAATTCTTCAAACAACCTTATCAACTGCCGACAAATTTAAACTTAAATTGTAGTGTGCAAATACCCCATTGCAAGCCACTTGGCATAATTTTTTTTCCAAATTTGTTTTCATAATCATTGTTAGGAAGGGTGAACCCACCTTAACCAACCCCTAACCCCGATTAAAAATTGCCACATGGCACTTAAATTGAAGGGAGGACTAGTGTGTTGGCTAGTCGGAAGGAGTGAAGGACCATGTATCCTATTCCATATATATATATATATATATATATATATATATATATATATATATATATATATATATATATATATATATATATATATATATATATATAGAGAGAGAGAGAGAGAGGGAAAGAGAAAGAGAGGATACGGGATATATGAGCTGACAGCTTAATTTAAAATTAGGCTATCAGCTACAAGTCGTCCGATTCAAATGATTCAGCCGTCCGTTTAAAATAATATACAATTTTTTTATTTTTTCCCATTTCCCAAGCAGGCCTCATGATCCCCTTCCCCTCTGGCTCCGTTCTCCTTTCCTCTCCTCCGGCTTCAGTCCCCCTGTCTACTCCGACAGCACCCGACTAATCATGAACCACACTCTTCCCCTTCTAGGGGGCCCCCCGACTCCGGTCCCCTTCCACTCCATCTGGCCACCCGGTGAATCGTATTCTCCTCCTGTGACAGGCACCCCTGATGGTGACAAGATGGAGGAGAGGGGGACCGGAGCTGGAGGCCTCGGGTGCGATTCATCGTCGGAGAGATCCGGGATTGGCAGCCGGTGGTCGGGCATCGAATAAGAGAGGGGATGACTACAATTCACTTGTTGGCCTGACGGAGGGGAAAGGTTCGGGGCCAGAGGGGATAGTGCAATTCATCATTGGGGTCGAGGGCTGCCTGAGAGGGCGAGTGTGATTCACTGGCCGGGTGGCCTGCCGAAGGGGATGAGGGTTGGTCGGGGAATTCCGTTCGTTGCGCCTCAAAGAGACCGAGAGAGAGAATAGAATAATGAAAAAAAATTAGAAAAATTTAGAAAAAAGTAAATAAATATATTAGGGTTTAAGTTTAGATTTAATTCAACTCAGTTTTGAAAAACCCCTAAATTTTTAAGAATCCATCATATGAATTTGAGTTAATTCAACTCAATTAGAGTTAATTCTACTCAATTTTGAGTTAATTCAACTCATAAAAAAAACTCAAATTCTTATGAATTCACCATAAAAATTTAGTTAATTCAAATAAATTTAGAGTTAAGTCAATTTGATTTTGAAAATTCCCCAAATTCTTATGAACCATCATAAGAATTTGAGTTAATTCAATTTAATTTTGACTTTATTCAACTCAGTTTGAGTTAATGCAACTCAATTTTGAAAAAACAATGCCAAATTTTTTTAAGTACTGGGCAAAATTCAACTCAATTTTGGAAAACACCCAAATTGGATTAAGTGAAAACCTGCACAGGCACCTAGGCAGTCATAGATACCCAGGTGCCAGGCAGTCCAAGGTGGGCCTAAGGAAAACCACCCGCCTTAGGGGTTGCATAGGTGACGCTTTGACTACAAAGAATTGATATCTTCCATTCCTTTGATGAATAAGAAGTTTACCTCTCCAATTCACTAGAATCTTCGAGGAAAAACCAAAGGTCACTTGGGAATTTACCGATTCATCTAGGTCCACGAACATGCTTCTCTTCTTGCACATGTGATTACTAGCACCGGTATCAACGTATCACATATCTTTGTTTTCTCCTTCTTCTTTGAAGACCTAATAATTGACATTCTTTACCTCCTTTCTCCTTGTAATTAGTCTCTCCTTCAACATGGTTACGGGCACGATTTCAATAATCCGAAGCATAATGGCCACTTGCAATTGTAACATTGAACTTGAGACTTATCATACCTTCCTCTTCCAAAAAATCTTCCTCTACCACGGCCTCTTGTGAACTTCGGGCTTTGATTCTTTTTTTCATAACTTCTAGTAGTGTATCCGCCCCTTCCTCCTTGTCCTCGACCTCAGAATCCTCCACGGCCTCGGATGCTTCCTCGGCCCCGAAATCCACATTGATCTTCTTGGCTTCTCTCTTTAACTTCCTCTTGGCCTTCTTTCAAGCTAAGCATTGTTTGCAATGCCTTCACCACCGACTCTTGCCATTTTCTGAATTTTTGTTCATGGGCTTGCAAAGAACCCATGAGTTCATCAATGGTCATGGACTCTCCTTGGCTTATTCAATGGCAACAACGATGTAGTCATTCTTTCAATCAAGCGATCAAATTATTTTTTCTAGCACACGTAAATCTTCAATAGTCTCACCATTTTGCCATAGTTGATTAACCACAAACAAAACTCATGTTAAGTAGTCCGAGGCTAACTCATTTTCTTTCATCTTCATCTAAAGAACACCCTTCGAAGTGTTTGAAATCGAATCTTCATCTTCTCTGCTCCTTTGTAGGTGTTTTGAAGCATCTCCCATGCTTGTTTTGAAGTAGTCACATTGGCTTTCTTCTCTAAAGAAAACTCATCAACTCCTTGATAAATGAAGAAAAGAGCCTTTGAGTCCCTTTTCCTCAAATCTCTAAATGTGTCTTTGGACAGTAGTTGGCGCTTCAGAGGCTCGTCAGAGCCTTTCTCCACGACGTCCCATACGTCTTGAGAGCCCAACAGGGCCTCCATTTGGATACTTTAATTCTCGTAGTTTTCTTTGGCATGCAAGGAACCATGAAGGGAGTCATCCCATTTGCCATCTTCTTCTTTAACTGAGCTCTGATACCACTTTGTTGTTGGGGGGATGGAACTTAGAACACACTCACACAATAGAAAAGGATGAAAATATAAATTTCATACCAAGAGAAAGAGGTGCTGAAAATACCACTATAACTCACTCAATTGGATTGCTTACATCTATGGATGGAGCTCAGATGGAACATGGCCATGAACAAAATAACTGTAAAGTATAGGTTTCCTATATCTAGACTAAACGATATGCTCAACATACTGAGTGATGGTGGGATGTAGATAACTTAAATCTTGATGTAGAGGTCCCCAATTGCTGGTTAGACTGCAAAACTGAGACATAACTTCTTAGACTTCAAAAATGAGTCCTCATTCAATTTACCCCAACTTTTGTTGGAATTCGACTTTTCTAAGCTCCGATACCAATTTGTTGGGGGTAAATACACAGCGAAAAATAGACCGTTTCAAATAGATTGAGCTCTAAGAAGGGACTGAAGTCTAAGAAATCAAGATAAAACAAAATAATAGTATTATATTATGCTATTCTGATGCAGCTCTGTACTCAGCAAAGAAGGCAAAAAAAAAAGATCCAAATGTTGAGCAAGTGTAGTTTACTACTGAGTGTGATGCTATCCATCAACTACTTTGTAGCATTGTTACAAAAAACTCTGATTTTTTGAATAAGTTACGATTAAAACATGACTTATTCAATAAACGTTCGCTACGTGACTCTTTCCTGATTTTTTGAAAAGTCACAATTTTAAGGGGGAAAATAATGATTTCATGTTTTAATCCCGATTTACGTGGTCCAATCTAGATTAATCGTGTTTTAATCTCATCATGTAATGCTCAAAAAACCTGGTGGAACATCCGACTATAAATATTTTAAAATTCTACCGTTTGTTTCTCAGCTCTTTCCCTATTTTTACGACTTTTCCCCTAATCAATTTTTTCCCTGAATCCCGGTAACTATGCTTTGTAGCAACAGTGTTAATGTCGTTGCTTAGTATCGTAAATTGTTGCTTTAACTCATTTGCCTCTACAGGTGTCCATAGAATATGGATTATGTGAGGTTTTATGTAGTCAAGCCATCAGCCCTAACTTCGCCCCCAAGGATGGTAACTGGATTCCTGATGCTTCGGAGCTTGAAGCCTTCTTTCCAGCTGGAACAATTGATCATTCTGTGGAGCCCGTCTACCGGGAGGTTTATCCTTCTCCACACCCCGCTATTCACTTTGAATTTTTTCTGCATTCTAATACTCATTCAGAACCCGAAAATGACCGGGCTTGGTAAGATACTATACTTCATTAATGGATCATGGAAATTAAAAGATTGGAATTCCAGCAGTTGCCCTGTTGGGAGGAGCCAATGAGCGAAGCAAGAAATAGATATGCGACTATTATCCGCACCCTTGCGGACAAATTCCCTCATGAAAACTTGTTGCTGGTTACTCATGGTGAGACATGAAATTTCTTGTTGAATCTTGTTCTTTTATTGTAGGGTAAACTACATGAAACCCCCTGAACTATTGCCCATTTTCACATTACGCCCCCGAACTAAAAAGCCAAACTAAATACCTCCTGTACTATGAAATATGTTCACTTAGCCCCCTCCATACAAGTTCAATTTGTTCAGAAAATTGTAAAAGATTACCCCCCCTGGATAGTTCAGGGTGTATTTTGTTCGGTTTTTTAGTTTAGGGGGTAACGTGAAAACAAGCAATAGTTCAGAGGGGTTTCATGTAATTTACCCTTAAATCTATATTTAAGTGAGATTTTAAAAATTCCAAATTCTAGCTCCCAGTGCTGCTGTATTTTCATCAAATCTCACTGGTTGCATTGCTGGATTCGCATCCTTGATGAATATGTGCAGGCGAGGGAGTCGGAGTTTCCGTGTCTTCATTCATGGAGGGCGTGGAGGTCTTCGAGGTAGATTACTGTGCGTTCAGCCATCTGCAGAGGCATGTATCCTTCGGACCTTGTGGGTCGACCATTTCTGCTCAGAATTTCGAGGTGGTAACGAAGAACGGCCAGAGCGGCATATGTTATTACAACTTGAAGTAGCAGATGACCGATCCGAACGACTCCAGGGCAGATTCTTCCATTGTCGACCGCATCATTTCTCTCACGGCCCCTCAACCCAACCGGGGGTAGTTCTGGTTAACTATCTCATGCCTTTTCTTCTGCAACTGCTGTAGTAATACCATTTTTGGGATCTCATTGGATATTCCCATCTTCCTTACAATTTTTTTTAAAATTTAATTTGCACTTTTCTTTAACCACTAATCATAATTTGGTTTGGATGAGCAATCCCAGTGAAATATGCATCAAGTGGTTCGATTTGGTGATCGAGCGAAGGTAGTTTAATACCAAAAAAAAAAAAGGCTTGGTCGAGGGGACCTGGTCGCTTGACTAAGGGCGCGCACTTCCATGTCGACCACACGGGGTCAGTCCTTGGGCAACCTGGTGTTGACGTCAAGCGTCAGAATGAGAAAGGATAAGTGTGTGGTAAGCTCATAGACCCAGCAATTGTTCGACATGATGAATCTCACCAGACTTAGAATGCTTTCTAGAAATGTTTGCTAGAGGGTGGTAGCTGCAAGGGCTCTGACCTCGCTCAACCGTGACAAGCCTGGCAAACAGATGGTCACCTGCATTAGTCGTTTGCTGCCACCTGTCTGTCACGTGGCCGAACACGTACCATCGGAGGGCCGGTGCTCTATAGGTGGTCGGCTGTGTCTGACCTAGTTCCCTATCTAGTATCGAAGACCAAACAGGGAAGGAATCAGAACAAACTGAACACAAAAAAAAAATGGGTTGGTCTGCTCTTACGGGTCGGATTTTTCTATGAATCGAAAGTCAGGTACGGGGACGGATATCGCCTGTGGATCGGTTCTGGTCTGCTAGTCAGATCCAATGCAAACCTGCAGGTCGGATCAAATAATGTGGTTCGTATCTGATTAAGGTTGATCAGGTCTGGTAAGGCAGCGTCTTCATCGGAAACTCAAATTTTCTTCCAAGAACCCCATTTTCAGTAATCCACTAGCATTAAAGAACTAACCACCAGCCCAGTCTAATCTTAATTCATGTTGGTGCTCAAAATCAAAATGAACTCAGGTCCCCTATTCAATATACATCCCCTGCAGGCAAGGTAAAACCCAAGGTTTTTAATTTCGGTTTCGTTTCGGGTTTCAGTCCAAACCTAAACCAAAATTTTAAAATTCCGACTGAAATTAACCAAATTTTAAAGTTTATAGTTCCAGTGCTGAAACAGAAATTAACCAAAATTTCGACCGAAATTTATAGTTCTAGTTTAAATTCCGAATGCCGAAACCAAAATTGGCCAGTCCCCCTGGTTTCAAATCTCATTAAACCGAAATATTTCGGCAAAATCAGTATTTCGACCAAAATTTTAAACCATGGTTAAAACCACCTTCACTTAGGTGGTGAATAATCAAATCAACCTGATATTAATAATCGTGGCTGAAATCACTTCATTACTCGAAGCCTGTTCTCAGATGATTAGCAAGCTACAGTGAATCACAGACTATGATAGCTGACATTGATCTAAAGCAAAGGAGACAAAATATTCCTGGATCAAAGGAAGCACAAAAATGCAGACATTACTCTAAAAGAATCAATAAGTTATGCAATTGGATAATTAGCAAAAGTAGACATATTATCAAAAGCAAACAAGTTAGAAATGCAGTTTATTGGTCTCATATTAACAAGATAGCTGCGAGTCGGTAGCCCTGTCGAGCAGTGGGATCACTAGACTGCAGGGATTGCACTGGTGCTAGAAGAGCCACGCTTTGGTGGATTGGCATGGAAAGCCGAAAGCCTGTCTGACCCATCGGGCAGCTTCGGCGACAGAAACGAAGGCCTTTTAGCGTCCCCGCCGGATTCTCCGAGGCTTAGTCTCGACATGCCCCCGAGCTCATCAACCAGTATCGGTACCTTCGAATGTGTTGCTGTCGGCTTAATGATTTCATGCGCCTTGTTCTCCATGACTCCACCACAGGAACCAGGCCAGAATGGGGAGACCGTAAAGAACGGCGGAATAAAGGCGGGGAGCATCACGGGGTAACTGCACTGTATAGCTTCCGGATTTGGAACATCTCCTTCGGCATCATTTGAATTGGAATCCATCGACTCGCATTCCTCGTCGAGAGCGGGAGATGCTGGCAGTGGAGGTGGGCTGTTGACTTGTAGTATCTCTGGTTCTTGAAAGCACATGGGAGAGACCTGTGCATCCAGAGGCAGAGAAGATTACAACAAACAATAATGGAAACTGAATTTTGAAAAGGAAAAATGATCTTGTCTTTACTAAACTAATGTTACAGGAGGCTTGAACAATCTAGATCAAAAATTCACAGCATTTACTGCAATCCTCTAAGCTATGAATCTGAGAAAAAATTAGGAGAGCTGTGATTATGCCACCCTTGTGCAAAAATGCATATAGGACATCTAACATCAATAATCTGTGTCCATTATGACCTACACATCCTGAAACACATCTGGACTAGATTCAATAGTTCGGACATATGCCAACCATGTATCACATTTCACCATTCATAATGTTGCCAGAATCGCCCAGTGTCCACAATGTCTAGCATTTGACTGTCTGAAGCAGAGATAAAAGACTCAAGATCATATAAGCTATATTTTTATGCATTTTGGGTAAAGTAGCCTATCAGCGTGTATATACTTGAACTCTTGTATAGGTTTGTTAGTCTCCCCCCCCCCCCCCCCCCCCCCATGGATTACGACAACCCAATCAGGGTCAGCTACTAGCCTCGGTAGCACCGACCCAAAACTCGTCCTTCTAGCCTTAGGCTAGCAGGCCGAGTGTCACGCTGGCTACTGAGGCTGTGTCACTCCCTTCAGAGATTGAGCATCCAACAAAAGCCTTTTTGCTCGGCTCACTATTTTAGGAAGATCTGAGTCTCCTAAAGTAGGTGCCCCCAGAATAATCTTCTTGTTACTGTTCTTGATAAGGGAGAAAGAGGAGTAGGTGTGGTTTCTTTCACTCAAATGGCAGTATTCCTTTACTACATTCAATAAGCAAAGAATCAACCTCCTCCTTTGTGTCCCCAGCTCTCCTTTTATAGTGGGAGCTAGAACTTGGAAGAGGAAAGACTTTCATTACATGGCACATGCCTCTCCGCATGGTGTTTTTACATTTGATGGGTTAGTAACCCGTGATGTTCTGACAGGTGTCGTGGACTGATTGGTGCCTTGGTTTACGCTATGAATTCCTCAATGAGGCATTGTTTGGCACTTTGGCCTTAGCATGGTGTGCTTGTTGGTGCGGTATCGTGTTAGCCCATCATCAAGTATCCCTCTACCTTGGCATGGCTATGGTCCCCGAGACTCCTCAGAGTCTCGAGCTAGCAACTCCGTCGGACTGGTTCCTGCCCCTTGTTCTGAGCAAGTACTCGCCCCATAATCTAGCTTCTGCTTCCAACTCTTTGGACTGACTAACTTTGGCAAGTACCCCTTCGTGGGTGTTGATATTGGTTGTTTTGTGTCAGGCAAGTCCACCTTTGTTCGTTGTCCTTTCCAGGCCCTAAGAGTGGGGTAGATATTTTATGCACCCGCAATTGCACCCTCATGGTTGGTTGAGTACGAGTGTACTCAACGAGCCATGATGAAACTTAAGACAAAGAGGACTGCCCCCCCCCCCCCCCTGTTATTGCTTGGGTGGGCGCCCAACTGAGGTCCGGATTTGACGAGCACCGGGGTTCGTGGTCGAAACGTGTTTGCCTCTTTGGCCCTCACTCGGCTCCTGCTGCGATGTTTATGTTTGTAGCTTTGGTACTTGCCTGACTTCTGCTGCAATTTTTTGTTCTTGCCAATTTTACGCTCATCGGATTTCTACTGCAATTTTTGTTCTTTGCTTTGGTGCTCGTCGCCGCTTTTGCGCTCGCCCGGCTTCTAATGTCATTTTTGTTCGCAGCTTTGGTGCTCGCCCGCTATAGCACAATCTGTTCGCCGTTGTACCACAACCCATCAATGAGCAAGATATGGAGGTCATAGTCTTTACGAATGATGGCAAGGGAGATGGCACCGATACTGATGATGCGGTGGCACTTGACGTAGGCCTTGATGGATAATGATTCTATATGTTCTATTTGTCTTTTTTGTGTTTTGAAAGTTTGAAACTATGCACTTGAATCCTTGATGATGTAATGAAGTTATTGTTGTTTGTTAGAGACATTTTAAATTTAACTTTTAGCTTATCATAATATTACTTGTTTTATATATATATATATATATATATATATATATATATATATATATATATATATATATATATATATATATATATATATAGGGGCGTGTTAGGATGCGGCGTGCGGTGCGTGCGTTGTTGCACCGCAGCCATTTGATGCACCACCGCGTGCATCGCACTCACGCAGCGGGTGCATCAGACGGCTGCGGTGTGACACCGCACGCACCTCACGCCGTATTTTATCATTCCTATATATATATATATATATATATATATATATATATATATATATATATATATATATATATATATATATATATATATATAGGAGTAATACATTGCGGCCGGTAACGTGCGGCACCCCCTTCCTTAGTGTTTTTTAAAATTTATTTTTTTGGGGATTGATCACCTACCCTTGGATAGCACACACAAAATTTCAGCTCGATCCAAGACCTATAGGCCGTCCAAATGTGTTGATCAAAATGAAGATAAAAATGAACGACCGATAAAAGTCGATCAAATTTGAACGGCCTATAGGTCTTGGATCAAGCTGAAATTTTTTGTGTGTGCTATCCAAGGGTAGGTGATCAACCTCCAAAAAAAATTCCCAAAAATACCCCCGAAGGGGGCGGCCGCAATGTATCACTACTCTCTCTCTCTCTCTCTCTCTCTCTCTCTCTCTCTCTCTCTCTCTATATATATATATATATATATATATATATATATATATAGGGCCCGAGAAGCTGAACTCGATTTCACCATTCAAATGGTGAACTCGAATGGAGAAGCCACCACGTGTCCTAAAAAAGTCAAACAATTGCGGCTAGAGGTATTTATATACATACATATATGATGGTATATATATATATATATATATATATATATATATATATATATATATATATAGGGGAGCGATACTCTTACTCATGGCCTCTTACTCATATAAAGCCCGCATTTAATGCGGACACCATTGCTTTAACTCCCCATCTAATCCGAACCGTACGTCGGGATCTAATGGACAGCCCGGATCATCGGTAACTATATGAGTAAGAAGCTATGAGTAAGAGTATCGCTCCCCATATATATATACCCAGCTGCCAGCAACAATTGTTTGCTTTCTTAGGACATGAATGATGAACTCGATTTCACCAAACCCCTTCCCTATATATATATATATATATATATATATATATATATATATATATATATATATATATATATATATATATATATATATATATATATATATATATATATATATATATGAGGAATGGGATGCTGCCTATCAAAGCAGCATTTTTTGCTGCTTTGAGACATTGTTTGACCATCCTAGAAGTTTTGGAATTTGATGAACTTTGGTGAGGGTGTTGTCTAGGGTAAGATGATCATCCTCACAAATTTTCATCAAATTCCAAAACTTCTAGGGGGTTCAAATGGTCGAAGCAAAATCAGTCGTGTGCAGTCGCCGTTAAAATCTGCAGCATTTTGCTTCGACCATTTGACCCTCTTAGAAGTTTTGGAATTTGATGAAAATTTGTGAGGATGATCATCTTACCCTAGACAACACCCTCACCAAATTTTATCAAATTCCAAAACTTCTAGGATGGTCAAACAATGTCTCAAAGCAGCAAAAACGCTGCTTTGATAGGCAGCATCCCATTCCTCTCTCTCTCTATATATATATATATATATATATATAGAAAGAGAGAAAGAGAGGGAGGGAGGGAGAGGGTTGTTACAGTGTCGTACCGCAGCACGGACACAACGGTCATCGGACAGCTGTAGTTAGGGGTGGTAATCCTTGACCCGACTCGAACCTAACCCGAAGTCGGTGGGTTTGGATTTGGCCTAAACGGGTTCGGGTCATAAACGGGTTGACCCGATTGACCCGTTTATTTAATGGGTCGGGTTCGAGTTTGTACATATAACCCGATTGACCCGACTTGACCCATTTACCAAATGGGTCGTGTCAACCCGACCCAATCCAACCCATCTTGACCAACCCGACAGGTTTTCATGGTTATGTTGACCCAACCCGAGCCAACCCGACCCGACCTATTTAGTAAACGGGTTTAACGAGTCGGGTCGGGTCGGGTCAACCCATTTATTAGGCTGGTCGGGTTTGGGTTTAAGTTTTTGACCCGTTTATTAAACGAGTCGGGTTCGGGTTGGGTGTTTTGCCCTTATACCTATGTCTCAACCCGACCCGACCCATTGCCACCCCTAGCTACAGTGCGACACCGCACGCCTTAGAATTAGGTGATATTTGGTGGATGTGTTATCTAGGGTAAGGTGATCATCCTCACCAAAAATCAGCAAATTCTAAAAGTTCTAAGTTCATCAAATGTTTGAAACTTTATCGACCGTCCGTTGTAACCATTAATTTTACTTAGCACATTGGATGACCCTAGAAGATTTAGAATGAGCTGATTTTTTATGAGGATGATCACCTTACCCTAGATAACACATCCACCAAAAATCACCAAATTCTAAAATTTCTAGGGTGGTAAATACACCTCAGGTGCAGGGTCCCTGCCCTCTCGATCGATCGATCGATATATATATATATATATATATATATATATATATATATATATATGAATGAATGAAACCCACTTTGGCGAGTACCCCTCCGTGGGTGTTGATATTGGTTGTTATTTGTCTGGTTGGTCCACCTTTGTTCGTTGTCCTTTACAGGCCTTGAGTGTGGGGCTGGTACTTTATGCACCCACATCAAGCTCCTCCAACATCGGCGCAACTTCCTTCATTCTCATTGACTCAGATCTGAGATCTTCATGGTGGAGGTTGTTCCAGCCATATATGAGCTAATTTTTGGTTCGAGATCTTCGCAATAGAGGTTCCTCGATCTTAGCATGCCTTTCAAGAAGCTCATCCTCTTGATTTCCTCGACATCGTGAGAAATCGTTTATGTGAGCATGTGAGCTGAAATAAAGAAACACTTAACAGAACAATCTTAAGTCAATTGGATTTGGAGTCCGGTTTTAGAAAGAGATCTGATTAATTATCTCTGAGTAATTGTCTGACACTTAGTCGTTCAGACAATCCACGACTGAGCGTCATCTTCTCTGCGACACATTCGAAGGATAAGCCATTAGGGTTTGTAGAAGGATGGGTTGTCACTTCCTTTACAACTTCGTTCATAACTTTTGAGTTTTCCAATTCCTTATAGGTCTACTACCAAATCGGAAGCAGATGATGCTCCACCGCCAATCCTCAGCCTAAGATATGAGGCTAATGAAGCTCCTCTGCCATGCCTCTGCCAAGTAGAACTCCGAGATCTGAATCTGCTGGAGTCCATGAGAGAAGTTAAAATCATATCCACAAAACTGGACTAATTGCAATCCATTGACCTGCATCATCATTTTATATCAAAAATCTAGAAATACCCTATAGTTAAACCTAGAACCTTGGTGTAAACCCATCAAACCTTGCTTGTTTTCTACGAAACCAAGTTTCCTTGAATCCTCCATAAACCCAAAAACCTCCCATACAAAAAGCCCCAAAAGTTATCAAATTGAAAGCCAATTTAGCACAAATCCAAATCTGGACTACACAGTCTTAATGCGGGAAAAGCTTGATATCTCCACATCCAACGGTTGGATCACTACCAAACATTTACCCTATCTTCCCTATATCTCTAGACCTATTAATCCACCAAGTTTCAACCCAATCTTAAAATCTAAACTAATGAGAAGATCAAAATACCCCCTTTGCTTCCCTGAAAATATGCACCTTCCAAATCCAAAATTTTCACCTAGAGCGAGAACCCATGCAATTGGTACGACCCCCTAGCCCGTCCACCTCGTCAACTCCCTTCTATTGTGTAAAGTAGAGTGCGATTCAGATTGGTAACAATCCGGTATTTCATGAGGACACGAAACACATTGATCTTGATCATCACGTGATGCATCGCTATGTGGACGGCATCCTCGCTTCCTTACTTGTTCAACTGTGAAGCACGGGTACTTCGTTAGGGAACTTAGGGCTATTGTATGAGTATCGGATACGACAATTCTCGTACCCAGTACGGCGTTTTGAATCGGGTACGGGTACCCAGATTTGGGTACGGCATGGGTAAGGAGCCGGTACAAATAATTAGAAAAAATATAGAAATTTAGAAAAAAAATTCCAAAAAATGAGAAATAAATAAATACAAATAATTTTTAATTTTTTTACTTTTTAATTATACTAAATTACAAAAGGAAATATCATTGATATTATTAAAAAATTATTTTTTATATAGGTACCCTACGAAACCCTACGTTTTTAAGGTTTTCCCATATCAGCGTACCCGTATTGTACCCGTACCAGTATCCGTACCCGTGCTTCATAGGTGTTCAACAGAGCAGCTTGCAGACTTCTTTACAACTATTCAGTAGTTTCAGTACCTCCTTAGCAACTCTTGGTGTATGATCCACCTTGAGTTTAGAGGGTATAGAGTGCATATACTTGACTCTTGTATAGGTTTGTTAGTTTTTTTTTTCTTTGGTGTATGTTCAACTTGGGTGACCCCATCACTTGTACATTATATATAGGGTCAGCCCTCATTGGAGGATCTGTGTGTGTGTGTGTGTGTGTGTGTTGGGGAGTGGGGGGGGGGGGGGGGGATTTGGGTTTTCAAAAGGGTCCCACCTTGTGCATATTGAACAATCTAACTTGTCCCATGAAAAGGGTCGTCAAAAGAGTAATTGATAGTCCAACATAATACTAAGTGACTAGTGTAAATTTGAATCGGCTTGAAATCATGAATTATGTATAAGATCCTCTCTTGCTAACCCGAATGTTGGAACCTAGTGGTCGTATTATGTACACATTACTAGGCATACAATCGAGGATTGGATCCACATACAAAAGTGATTATTGTTTGTTTTTTACCATTAGTGTTGGTGGAATTCTACTGTTAATAAAAGTCAATACAATGGCTAAGTATTTGATGTTACATTAGTGAAGCCACAATGGCTCACTTAGATTCGGACATCCCTTGTCATTGATGGATGCCACCAGCCATTGTTCTCTTAACATCTTCAAATCTAAGCAATAGCTTCTTAATTGTAAAGATAAGACGAGTGTAGTCAAGGTGTCGCCTAGGCGTTTTGGAACTCTGACCGCCTAGGCAGTGGCTAGGCGAGTGGTGGTGTTTGGGCGACCGCCTAGGCCACCACCTGGGCGCCTGGCTATAGGAGCCTACTTTTATTATTGGTTTTTTTTTTAATTAGTGGGATTCAAATTGAGTTTTCTTGGATCCTGTTTGGTTTTATAGGTCCATGTTGCTTTATAGATAGCCAACACCATGCCATCATTAATGGGAAAAAAACTATTGTGTTCCATGTTTGAGGGTTTGAAGAGAAAAAAGTCGAAAGAGACATATAAGGATTATTCATATAAGAGTGATGATGGTGTAGATGGTTAAGTGATTTAGATAAGTAATTTTAATTATTTTTTTTGGGATACGTGATTGAGAAATGTGCCAAAAAATAATAAATTACCTAATATGGTTATATTTCTGCTTATGATATTTGCTTAAAATTATGGCTATGATAGGGTTATGTTGCTCTTATTGATATGTAATTAATATTTGCAACTACAATCATTGTGGTTGACGTGTGAGTCCTATTTACTACAATAATAATGGTTTTGTAGCTTACCATACGCTCTAAATCATACCCATTATCAAATAGTATCATTTCGACCATATCTCTCTAGAAATTAAATTTTATTATGCATAAAATCACAAATTACTTATGTATATATATGACTTAGATTTATTTAATATGTTTAATTTTTATCGTCTAGGCCTCGCCTAGGCAGACCAAATCGCCTAGGCATCGCCTTGACTACACTGGATAAGACTTGGGCTAATTTATTTATATAGAGCCCCCATGGTTACCAGATGGTCCAGATGTCATGCTCTGTCCTTTTAGTGCCATCTCATCATAATCATGCATCTTGAGCGTCATCTTAGATCCTCATGAAGATCTTGAAGTGAGCAAACTCACAATACACATGTTCATTCTCTATTTTTTGAAGTCACATTGGCCGAGTCCGGTCAACCAAGTCTTCATTTTAGGTGAGGACTAGAGACATCCTTAAAATATTTCTCAAATCCATCCTCATTCATTATGTTGTTCAATTGGCACTTTTGAGTTCTGAACTTCTTTGGTTTTGGATCTGCCAAGTATGATTGACTCGGCATCTTTTTGTCAAACGGTTGTTGGAGATCCAGAGGTTTGAGGATATTGGAGATGGATGTCATCATATAGTGTACCTAAGCATATATTTAATCAATATTCTCTACACGAGTATGTATGTGTCTACATTTGTTCTTACATTATTCCTTAAATTAATTAATTATAAGTGGGCACCATGCCCTTCTTATTTAGATCTAGCTTCATTTCTAAAACTAATGAAATCACTGATAACACAAAATGAGAGAGAGAGAGAGAGAGAGACTGACTTCATCAGGCACCATATCAAAGAGGCTGGTCCTTCTCTTTCTTCTACTTGCATTTGTCTGACGGATAAAATACTTCTGGGCATGGCTAGCAACTTGAGTAGGTGTCCTTGATACCACGTAGTTACGAGCTATTCCTCGCCAGTCACCTTTTCCAAGCTTTTGCAGTCCAAGTAAAAACATTTTGTGCTCCTCCTCAGTCCATGGCACTCCTACAAAACAAACATTAGCTTTCTGATGCGACAAACGGTTGAATGAACTTCAATAATTTGTAGTGACAGATACAACATGCAAAAGTTCTACACCCTACCTCCATGTTATTTGATGATGGAAGCTTATTTTGTAACCCAAGGTGCCGCATAGCATACTAGAACAAGCATATCTACCAAATTTAAAACAGAAAAAACCTGATGACTTAATTTGACCACAATGACCAAGACAAGACCTGTTATTGTATCCTCGAAAATGTTTGTTGGGTTTTCAAAAATAGGAATTTTATGAAAACATGCTTAACTTTCAAGGAAATGAATTTCACCAGATAAGAGCTGTTCAAGATGAAAACCACCGACCATGGACACTTTTCCTTGTCTCCACCCACAAAGCAAGTCGACGGTTTGTGCTTGCGGCCTATGAAATTCCTGACAACTCCAAGTCGATATCAATGAGTCGTTACCCCATACAAGTTGGTTTGGAGACAGGAGATATCATGACAGGTGCGTGGGTGCCAAAAAGGTGAAAGAATTGGGGTTATGATGAAGAAGTCCAAGATTTAAAAAGACGTCAAACTCAAAATAAAATTTTCCCCTTCATCTCGTCCACTTTCTTAATTGTTGCAAGGAATTGTGTGACCACAAAGTTTGATAAATCTCGAAGATCTTCCCTTTGGAAAGGCATAAATGGTAACTCGAATTCTTACCATGTAATGTAGAGGGTACTGCGTACAAAGCCAACGAGCAAGGAGGCTTAGGGGTAACCAACATTGGGGACTTCAACAAAGCCATGCTGGAAAATGGTGGTGAAGTCTACAGCATACCCATGGTGATGGAGATAATCGAAAGAATGTTAGCTTAAAAACTAGAGATTCTCCGCCATTCAAGTTCGAAGCAGAGTCAAATAAAATTTCTTCGCTATGGAAGGCAATCATAAAAGTTGAAGATGCATATAAGTGCCGAAAGGAGATGGGTCTAAGATCCGGTTCTGGAGTAATATTTGGGACGGTGGTGACGTTTCCCTCTCTTATTGATATTACTTGGGACCAAATTCTTCAGTCAGATCTTAATCAATAGTTAGAGGCACCTTCACAAAATGGAAACTAAGATTCTAACGGGGCTGGTTCATATTCAGAATCAGTTGCATGATCTCCTAGACCTTGTTAGCAAATGTCTTTATAGTTAATTCTAATTAGGATTCAGCCCACTTCATTGGACTAGTAGCATTATAGTTAATTCTTTTGTTAAAATTTTCAATTTGGGTGATACTTGTCCAGTTACTCCAAACCTTTGGAAAACTAACACACCATCGAAGGTTCAGACATTCATGTGGCTTGCTATTTATATTAGGCTTCAACGGATGAGAATTTAAAGATGAAGCACATTGGAGTTTTTTATTTGTCCTGTAGCTTTGGTGGAGCATCGTGTGAACATCAACCATGTATTACCCCTTTGCCCTTTCTCTTGAAGAATATGGAAGTTAATTAAATCTAATATGTGCATCGAGCGGACACCAGGGAATCTAAAATTGTGGACTCTTTGGAGAGGAAGAGTGTCAAAGGATATCAGGCACTTTTGGGATAGGTCACAACTCTTACTTAGTGCAAAACTGTGCAATTAGGCCAACGAAACAACAGGACCTTCAACCACAATTCTTCTCCGGAAGCTGAAGTTATTAGCTGAATTCTTGATATTCCTAAGCTTTGTTCTTCTACTACTGTACGACAAGTTAGAGACAAATTCTACAATATGTGTAACTCTCTTCAGTGTTGATATCCAAAGAAGGATTTGCAATGTTTTTTTTTAATGGGAAATGCATTGTATGTAGGCATGTCAATCGGGCTGGGATGAGTCGGTCAAGGTCTGCCCAAACCGAGCCCAAACTCTAGGTGGCTCACCCAAGCCCGAACTCGGCCCAAAGTTTTACCATATCATGTTCAACCCAAATTCAGCCCATTTTTCTTCTCGGATTTCGGGCCGAGTTCAAGCCGATCCGAATAAGAGCATTGTGAGAAAAACTCATGAAAAAATGACATTCACTATGCTCCTACAATTTATAAGTAAAAAAACATCTCACCATTTCACTAAAACCTAGCATCTTTGTATGGCCGACGTACCTACAATCGTAGGCATACAGAGAGCAACAAAAGCAATAGGATTCTAAACAATAGCAACTCTCAATTAAAAATCAACATAACTTTATCTACTAAATAAGTAAAATATATCGAGAGGGGATGTTTCAATAAATTAATACATCCTTGATATTTCGGGTTCGGGCCTAAAATAGGCCAAGCTTAACAAGGCTTGAACTCTACCCGAACTCAAGTTCGGACTTTAAATCATGTCCAAGCTCAACCCAACTCAAGCTCACATAAAACTCGGCCCAAATTATTTCAGGCCGAACAAGTAGGTATCGAGCTAGACCAGCCCAATTGTTAGTCCTAATTGTATATGTTAACACATGCATCTGTTCATGCAAAAAAAAAATTATGAACGATCTTCATAGGAAATGCATGAACAATCTCATAAGACTTAAGAGATCTGATAATATATGAAACCGTTGTATGAATACGGATATGATAACAAAAATATGGATTTATTCATGCATGTTAACCTTCCAAAGATCATTCATGCATTGATTATTTTAAAAGGTTAATGCATTCGATGTGTTACTTCTGGTATGCATCTCCTATGCATATATGATCTTTGTAATGTAAATGAAAATATTGAAAGTGTATCCAAAGATCGTTTATAATTTTTTTACATGCTAATGTGTTGGATGTGTTATGCTTATGGGTATGCATCTCCTATGCATATGGATCTGATAATATGTTTTTGAATCATTGTAGATGAGACCTCCTCAACAACGTTTAAATCCTCAAACAAGGATGGGTGTTGTAGTTATAGTAATAGTGGTCCTTCTCATGTATTATATCAAAAATCAGAATCGTCTTACGAGGCCAAGTAGGCGTACTCGAGAGATTGAAAGGGATACGTACATGAGTCGGATAACCAATGGATCTGAGTCTGCTATTATCCAAACAAATCAAAATGAGTCATTCATGCTTCACGCGGTTGTCTGAACTCATGGAGCATGGAGGCATACGAGATACGATTCACGTATCAGTGAGCAAGTTGTCATTCGAGCATATTGTTGGTCATACATAGTGTGCGAAATAGTGTAACTGAACATCGTTTTTGTCGTTCGGGTGAGTGTCATTCGATACTTTTATATCGTTCTACAGGCAATCCTAAAGTTATACCCATTGTTAGTTGTCCAACCAACTAGAGATGAATGCCCAAATGAGATAAAGTGATACTATAATCAAGGATCAAAATACCGGCCGGTACGAACCATACCGGCCGGTTCCAACCGGGAACCGGACTGAACCGCACCGGTATTCAATTGATACCGATCGCAAGGATCAAATCGCGTAAAAACCGACTGGTTCGACCAAATACCGGTTTGAACTGGTTCCGGATATTAAGCATAGTTTTGGGTGTTTTTCTTCATTCCCACATGAGGTGAAGCTCCATACTAGCTGGATTTGCAAGATTTGAAGCCAAAAACTTAGATTTGCAAAATCAAAATCACATTTGAAAGTACGTTTTCATAATTTTTTTCATTTTTCTTCTATTTTGTTGTATTTTTTTGAAAAAAATCAAATAATTGTGATGAAAATGTTGAAATGGGCTAGATCTATGTCATCAAAGCTTAGATCTATAGATCTATAAGCATCATCTCCAAATTTGCATGATCGGTTCATGCAAATTTGGGATGTTTTCAATTTTCTTTTCTTTTTTTGCATTTTTTTGAAAATAAACCAAATAATTGTGGTGAAAATGTTGATATGGGCCAAATATATGCCATCAAAGCTTAGATCTACAGATATGGATATGCATTTTATTTGCTAAACATGTTAGGAGTCTTAGAACTACGAATTTGTGTTTATTATGTGAAATTGTAAAATATGACTCATGTAGTCGTGTTAGTTGTGTGACTCATGTTTGTGCAATAGTCATGAATTGTGTTTTGTAATCCCTAAGCATAATACTAGGAAAATCTAACACATACAATTTAATAACTATATCAAATTCCACAATTTAGAATCATACAGTGAATACAGTGACTTTATAACTTAAAAAAACTGGTTCATATCTATAACTAGTTTACTAATGAAAAAAAAACATCACAAACTAGTATTTTAGATTATTCTGGATTTTTTAGTTATTTTTTCAAATTTTTTTGAAACCAAAAATCAATTTACCGGTATGGACCGGTTCAGACCGATGCTGGTTCGTACCACCCGGTTCGAACCGTTTTTCAGGCCGGTCGATAATTCGTCTACGACCGGTATATTTATCCATGACTATAATAACGTGTAATGTGGTTATACCCATTGTTAGTTGTCAAGGTATTTTAGTTCATTTATGCTTAAAATTTAATGTGTAATGTGGTTATACGTAAATGTACTATAATAATTACATTATGTGGTACTGTAGAATTGCATTGGTGCCATCGATGGGACTCACTCTATCGAAGCCTCTTTTATTTGATCTTTTCATCTCATTATCGGTTTGCCTTTGTTTGATCCCTTAATTTTCTGCAAAACTATTTGTTTTTGTTGGGTATTTAGTTTAAATCATTGTTGCGATTAATACTATTTAATACAAGTTTGATCCTCTGAAAGTTTACTTTTTAGTTCTTGCTTGTGTTTATTATTAGGTATTTGTTTGGGTGGTAAACGGATATTGTATTATTGCTATAATTAAATTTAAACAAGCTGAAAGCGTCTCTTTTGTTTTCAATTTCAGTAAGTACTCATCTAACTTAATCGGGTATCATATATAGAATAATTATCGTTATTTGGCATGCATTACTAGCACACATCAGGTTGCACCAGCATATGTCTAATAGAAAAATCAACTATACAATACAAAAGAAACCAAAAACTAAAAGATTTTCAACGAAGCTTGCAAGCGTTTTACTACTAGTGTACGTGTGTGCATGTTTGACCATTGAGATCAATTTAATGAATCACTTATTATCCAACTCTGGTACCACTATTTAACAAAAACGATCTTAGTTCAGTAAGATATACACCATTTGTTATCCTATAATTATTTTTAATCCCTATGTCATGTATTACCTTAAAATACAATAATCAAATGTGACTATCCGTAGTTGTTATAGAAATAATATTATTGTACAAACACTGTGCTTTTATATCCTTAATTTTTTGCAAACTCGGATTCCCTACTCCAGCATCCCCCCCCCCCCCAATTGCCCAATTGATGCAACTAAGCTTTATTTTATGAGTGACATAAATCTTCATTCAAATACTTGTTCACATTAGTTACTTTCAGATGACCATATTGATAAATCCACGAAGTCGTGGTGTCCGTTACGAAAGCCATAGGCCTATGACCAATAAAGACAAGCCTAACTTTCACACACAACTCCATCATCTCATCCTCTTGTAGATGTTTAGATACTGTGATCAGCTCTCTTTGGTACTAGGCAATCAAGTCAATGCCTACAGCCAAATCCTATAGACGCAGATTACACTGGACGCATTTCAAATTGACAACCCACACCATTCATACTGATCTTCAACATACAAAAATCCCTAGAAGCAAATATATATAAATATATATATATATATATATATATATATATATATATACAATTTGATATCTCAATTTCAATGGTTCTAAAATGAATGGCAGCAGCACTGCCATTGTTTATAAATGCATATTGGGCAGGTGGGCCACGAGTGGAAATAGATTCAAAAAACTCTCATTTTGGTTTTTATGTCTTTTGAGGAGAAAACAAAAAATGGGTGCTTACGGACCATTTTCCTTCATAACTTTGAAACAAACAAATTGACGGTTTTCCTTGCAACCAAACAGGCCTTAAAATAGGCCAGAAAAACAAGGAATCATTTACATTCCTCAGGCTTTTGGCCTAAAACAAATAGGGATGGTTCAGTATGGACTGTTGTTCTAGTAGTTGAACGATAAAATCTTGATGAAGATGAAGGTAGTTCTGCTCATAGAAAATAAAGTCAATACCGTGGATAATTAAGCATCTATTGGAAACCGTAGAAATTCCTAAATTTCTAGCACTAATACCCCTTCTACTAAATTCCATCCAAAATTCTGAACCTACAATTTTGATTTCTTATACTCCCTACGCACATCATGATCATGTGAATAGTTGCTCTCCATGTCAAAGTCAATATCCATGGATTACTTTTCACGATTCAGATAAGATGATTTGTTTTTTTCATTTCATAGGATCTCCGATTCATCAAAGAAATTGTTCCCTATTTATAAATACAAATCATTTAGTCCATAAGAGGGAAGAAATTGCGAGTTGTATAATTCCCATGGAGAACCAGAGCTTTATATAAACCTAAAATAGGATGAGATATGGAGAACTTAATATGACTACGGGTTGGCTAGCGAAGGAAGGATCCTATTAGTGTGTGAAAAACTATTCACGTTGAAAAATATTTACAAATGTAATTAATACTATGGTAAAAATGGCCTATATATAACTTAAAGTTGCATAATAAAATTTAAACAGGAGCAGAACAGAGATGAGTTTCAATTTCGGACAAGGTTTTGACTAGCAGAGAGTCAAAACCGAAAATTTTCACCCAACACTCATGGAAAAGAGACAAATTTTCTAAATGTCCATAAACAGATAAACTTACGCTGAAAATAGCTTGACACTAGTCAGAAACGTGTCAAAATTTGTGAAACTAATCGAAAGAAGTGTATATACACCAATTATATTAACAATATCTAACAGTGTATAACTTATCCTGTTTAATTTTGACAAATTTTACCCTCGTATCTTTATTCAGTAATATTCCAACACCATTTCCGGTATTATCTTCTCTACCTACATGAACTTGTAGCCATCAACAGTTTCATTATATTTCCACACTTCCATTTGGTTTCTTGTAAGCAAGAATTATTGACTCTTCTCATTATTATATCCACCACTTCTATTATTTCCAGTTGAAATTCCAATGTCCAAATTGTCAAATCTAATCCTTTTGTTTACCGTTCAATCTTGGATATCCTTTCATGGTTCACCTTTGGGTGCCACATCAGTATGTTGCCAACATCAAATGTTAAGAGTAGAATTTTCCATTTGAAAGAGGCTTTAACTGCACTTCAAAGGGGAAACCATGTACGTTGTCAAACTCATTAGCGGGTAAAGCCAATGTCCGTGAGTCATCTCCGACTCCTCAAGCCTTCTCGTTCTGTCGTCAAATCCTCGCCATTACCAAAGTACTTTTCATCATTCTCCTTCCGTTCCCATCCCTCAAGAAGGCACCATCGATGCTCAATCTACCGCCGTCTCCACTGCTCCAAATCATATCCATTGTCTTCTCTCCAAGTCAGCTCATGCTCCGCATCCCCCAGATATAATCCCTTTAAAAGTGACGCATATCCCCTGGGTAGGGATGTAAAACGGGCCGGGCCGGGCCTAGAGATGTCAAGCCCGGGTGGGCCTATCGAGTTCGTCGGGCCGGGCCGGGTCGGGTCAAGGGTCTGAGCCCGAGCCTGAGCCCGGCCCGGGAATACATATATTTGAAATTTCGGGCCGGGTCAGGCTGAATTTGGGCTAAAAAATGATTTTTAATAAAAAAAGTTGCACATAGTAAGTTTTGAAACCTCAACCTCTAAGGTATTTAGAGATGCCATAACCACTGTACTAATTTTTTTTAATGTTCAGTACACCCGGTTTGTATATATATATATAATAAGTACACAGTGGTTATATCGGGCCGGGCTTTCGGGCTTCCTTTCGGGACAGGCTTCGGGCTCAAGGTGGTGGCCCAAGCCCGGCCCATGATATGTTCTGGCCAGGCAAGGCTTGGGCCTATGGGCTTTTTTTACACCTCTACCTTTGGGTCGACCTTAGCTTAGTGAGCGTGATGTGTATCACTACGAGGAGACAAATACGAGCACTTTCTTGTTCAACAACAAATACCATCACTGTAGTCCTTATGCCAAGTTGTCACGAACTCTAAACTCCCAAAGATGCAGAGTCACCATATGGCCAAATCAGGTTAGAGCTCTCTCGTCCTCTTACAGTAACTCCTTTATGCCCTTGTAGGGCCAATGTTCAAAAACCCGAAACTCGGACTCGATTCGAAAGTCTACCGAGTCGAGTAACTCGAAGACTCGACTCGAACGACTCGATAATATATATATATATATGTGTGTGTGTGTGTGTGTGTGTTTTCAAATCTCAAAATAGTAAATAGCCCGAGTAGTTTCCGATTCGGCCCGAGTCAGCTCAAATCGGCCCGAGTTGGATCGAGTCAACCTGAGTAGTGACTAGTCCGAGTTTCCAGCCGAGTCGGCTTGATTTTCGGCCGAGTCGAGTCGAGTCGAGTCGGACAGAGTTTTGGTACGCTGAACAACCTATCCCGATAGTTGCTCGTTCGACCATAAAATATTTGAGCAGAACCTTATTTGAGCTTGGGTTGGGCTGAACTTGGACATGATTTATAGCCCAAACTTGAGTTCAAACCGAGTTCAGGTTATGTTAAGCTCAGCCCGCTTTAGATACAAACACAAACTAGTAAAGACATTTTTTTACTTTTACCATATATATACACACACTATAGGATTTCTCATGCCTGTCGGCATTACAGCGGCCGCCTTCGACGACAAAACCCAGTCACGGCCGAAGGTGGCCGACTGTGTTTTGCCTCCAAAGGGGGTCACTACAATGATGTCATTCGGAAGCCACTATAACGCCTCCAACAGTGCATCCGTCAGTAAAACATTCTACGATCCCACATTCGACGACCCTATATTCCCACAAAAATACATCGAACACAAAAAAAATTAGTCTATTGTTGATCTTATATATAAAATAGAAAGAGATGTGGTACCTCGGTGGCGTCAGCGACGGGTGAGAGCAAGGAAGAGACGTTCGACGGCGGTGGCAACGGCAGCAACATATACGTCAACAGAGAAGATTAAGATAGTGAAAGAGAAAGCATACCTCGATGACGGGCTATCTCGGTAGAGAGTGCACGTGAGCACAGAGAGCGTAAGGAAAAAAACAGAGAGAGGTGGGGATTGCAAGGGTTATAAAGAGACATAATGAGGACGGAGCTGATGGATTTTTTTTGGGTGGGGTGGGTGGGGGTACATGATTACGTGAGGGACAAGGCTGATGATTGCATAAGAATTGTGGGGACATGGCTAATTGATTGTGTGAGAAAGAGAGAGTGGTCGTTTATTATCGATATCAAATCAATAAGCAAGTCCTTAAAAAACAGGTAATCAAAGGTTATATCAGATTTCAAATTAAACAAACTAAATCCTAAAAAGGCATAATGGATTTAAAATTAAAAGGCGTGATAATCACCATTGGGTTTCAAATTTTAGGTGCGGGACAGGGCTGAACATCGCGTGAAAGAGAGTGCGTTGTGGGGACAGGGTCGATGATTGCGTGAGAGAGAGAAAGAGATGGATGTCATTTATTATGGATTTCAAATAAATCAGTTAGTCCTTAAAATGTAGCTAATCAAAGGTTATAATAGATTTCAAATTAAACAAATCAAATCCTTCAAGGCACAATAAATATAAAATTAAAAGACATGATAAACACTGTTGGATTTCAAATTTAGGTGTGACTCACACTCGTTATTGTGCATTTGGTTCAACGACCCAGAAATATGTTTTATCATATGTTATATATTTGGGTCGTGCATCTAGTATAGATTTAATCTCTCTATTATCAGATTAAGGAAATTTTTTGAAGAGACTTAATGACCAGTTGTGTGTAATTTAATGGCCAAATATTTATAAGGGGAAAATTTTAAAAGATATTTAATGGTTGGTTCTCTCTCTCATACTATTATCTGAACCACAAACACCAGATCGAACAACCTTCACTATCAACGTGCAAGCATTGAATAGATAAATCACACTCGTCTTTAAGCGTATCTGGCTCAACGGCCTAGATTTATGTTTTATCTTATGTTATACATAATATGGGTTGCACCCCTAGTCTCATATATATATATATATATATATATATATATATATATATATATATATATATATATATATATATATATATATATATATATATATATATATATATAATACGGGGTATGAGCTGACAGCCCATTTGCTCAAATGGGCTGTCACCGCCAGCCATCCGATCGCTAAGATCAGACCGTCAAAAAATTAAAAACAAAAATCAAAAAATTAAATACAGCTGTTATCTCTCTCTCTCTCTCTCTCGATCTCCAGCAGCAGCCCCCCTACCTCCGGCCCGCTCCCTCCCTCCTGCTCCCCCTCCGGCGTGACCACCCCCTCCGGCGTCACCCCCCTCCGGCAGCACCCTCCAGCGTCACCTCCCCCGAACGGAGTTGGTGCGACGGCGGGGGGGACTGCCGGAGGGGGCGATCCGGTCGGAGGGGGGCTGCCGGAGGGGGCGATCCGGTCGGAGGGGGGCTGCCGGAGGGGAAGATCCAGTCGGGGAGAGGTGGCGATCCGATCAGAGGGGGCTGCCGGACGAGTCGATCCGATCGGAGGGGAGCTGCCGGCCGGATGCAGCAGTGGTCGGCAGATCCCATCACTGGCCGGCGGGGGGCAGGGGTCAGGCGTCGGACGGGGGCACCGGATCCGGCCGGGGGCAGGGGTCGGACGGGGGCACCGGATCCGGCCGGGCAGGGGTCGGGGGCCGGGGGGGACCGGGGCCGGAGGGGGTCGGGGGCACCGGATTCGGCCGGAGGCGCAGGGGTTGGGGCCGGAGGGGATGGGGGCGCAGGGGGCAGTGGTCGGATGGGCTCACGAGAGAGAGAGAGAGAGAGAGAGAGAGAGAGAGGGAGAAGGAGAGAGGGGTTGGGTGTTTGATTGGTTTCTTTTTTTTTTTTTCAAACGGACGGCTCATGATGATAATCGGAGGGCTGTGAGCTGACAGCCCAAATGCCCAAATAGGCTGTCAGCTCATACCCCGTTTTCTCTCTCTCTCTCTCTCTCTCTCTCTCTCTATATATATATATATATAGAGAGAGAGAGAGAGGAATGATAAAATGTGGTGTGCGGTGCCGCACGGCAGCCGTATGATGCACCCACTGTGTGCGTGCGATGCACGCAGCAGTGCATTAGATAGCTGTGGTGCGACACCGCACGCACCGCACGTCGCATCCTAACAACCCTCTCTCTCTCTCTCTCTCTCTCTCTCTCTCTCTCTCTATATATATATATATATATATATATATATATATATATATATATATATATATATATATATATATATATATATATATATATATATATATATATATATATATAAGGAGGGATACTCTTACTCATTGCCTCTTACTCATATAGTTATCTATGATCCGAGCCGTCCATTAGATCCCGACGTACGGTTCAGATTAGATGGGGAGTTAAAACAATGGTGTCCGCATTAAATGCGAGCTTTTAATGGAGATAATACAGGCATTTAATGCGGACACCATTGCTTTAACTCCCCATCTAATCCGAACCGTACGTCGAGATCTAATGGACGGCCCGGATCATAGGTAACTATATGAGTAAGAGGCCATGAGTAAGAGTATCCAACCCGCATCATATATATATATATATATATATATATATATATATATATATATATATATATATATATATATATATATATATATATATATAAAAATAAAATAAGCTACAGTTTTGTGGGGGGTATAAAGGACGATCGTGATGAGTTTGGGAGTAGGATGGAAAAGGGGGGTTATGATGAGTGTGATTCACTTAGGGAGGAGAATGACTGAGATCAAATAGAGTTGAGATGGAGGGATGAGATTGAGGGGAGGAAGAAATAGACCAGGAAATGATCAAATTGTAAAAGAAAATAATTTAGGATGCAATACGGGGCTTTAATGTAAAAACATAGGGACACACATGGTATTGCCATGATTGTTCACACGTTTTTTCTATGAGACTTATTTCCAGCAGCCCAATACAAAATGGCCACATGGATCTCCCCCTCTCTTCATATGTGGTCCCCCTCCCCCCCATTTAGAAAGCCAACTCATTTGCCAACATTTGTTGCCAACTCCACCTGATGTGGATTGATGGCAGGTCCTCATTGCTTGGAACGTTTTTGTGAGTTGGATATCTAGCATTTTCCTTTTGCTACCCGAATGATTTGCTGCACTTGCATATCGTCCAATCGTGATCCGCCACGTTCCTATCTAGCATTTCCCTTTTGCTACCCAAATGATTTGCTGCACTTGCATAACGCCCAATGGTGATCCACCACGTTGTCCAAAAGAAAATAGATAATGGGCATGTGCAGTTTGGCAACAAGTATAGTTCCCATTATGCCCTTCCTTTTGGATGATGTGGCAAACCACAATTGGACCGCAAGCACGTGCAACAAATAAATTGGGTAGCAAAAAAGTTATCATTTAATGTTTTTTTGTAGGTAGGAACTCGCCGTTTAATGTTGTACCGAGTAAAACTATTTGAGAAACTGAGGGATAATCTCTAGGACAATTATTCTCATGGTGTGGAGTGAGATCCAAGGCTTAGTGCATCAGCATTCGCACCATTGTGGATTGTCCCACATGTTGTTTCTCGGTTTGTCAAATCGCATTAGCTGTTGTACCCAATTTGAGAGTATTTTTCTACCGAGAAATGCTATTCAGCCCGAAGGTTTTTCCGATTCCGCTCAGTACGATTGACATGGCAGTATACAATTGGTGGCTGAATTTCACTAGCGACATTTAAATCTTTAACACCGCCAGTTGTACGCTGCCATGTCAGTCCTATTGAGCGGAATCAAGAAAACCTTCGGGCTGAGTAACTTTTCTCTTTTCCATCTGTTTGGTTTGCTAAACTTGCTTACGGCGCAGTTCTTGGCTTCCACATCGTCCAAAAGATCTCTCTCTCTCTCTCTCTCTCTACCCCTCCTTCAATTTTGTCTCTCGGCTAAACCCTTATCCACTAGATATGTTGCACTTGCTTACGGTCCATTCATCGTGTGCCACATAGACCACTAAATGGGCAAAACGGGGTTGCAAGTGTACCATACATCCCATAGCAAAATACTTTTCCCTTAGCCAAAACTGAATCACAATCGTTCTTTTGCAGGCCATTTGCGGCTGAGTGGGACTCGGGCCGCAAACGGGCCACAGTGATCGATTTCCATGCCAAGTTAGCATAAGAGAGAGAGAGAGAGAGAGTTCAGTTCCTTAAATAAAAAAAAGGGGAGTTGACGATAAGTCTTTTATAGAAGATGCTTTTAAGCACCAGCCTTGACAAATAATTTGGTTTGAGTTAAGACCCAGCCTGAAAAGATACATATACATTAAAGCCCTATTAAATGGCAGCAAAGAACGGTTGTGATTTAGTTTTGGCTTCAATCACAACTGTCTATTACACCCAGTCCGATCAGTGAATCGCACTCAGCCTCAAATGTCATACAAAAGAACGGATGCCATTCAGTTTTGACTTCAACCTATCTGATCCCCGCTCTCAAAAAATCTCTCCTACTAATTACTAAACTCTTATCCAATCAAACATCTAAAACACTGTAGTAGTATTGTAGTAATCTTCAACGATAATACCCGTCGACGCCCAATGTGAGCGCCCCCATCGAAGGTGGTCACTGCAGTGTCGACATGAATGAGTGTAGTGATGAAAACGACCAACGATGGTGGCGGTGGCAGTCGATGGAGGCGATAAAAGGTTCGGGTATTGTTCTGAGTGTGTGCCGCTTCTTAAGCGGGATGTGTTTTTTAGCGACGGTGGCGGTGACAGTTGATGGAGGATATGAGAAGTCCGGGTATCGTCCATGGGGGTGTGTTGCCGCAGAAGGCGGCCGTTGCATTTCCAAAGCTGCCGAAGGCGGCCACGAAATATTGTCACCTTCCTAAAAATATTGCCACCGCTCATAAAATATTGTTATCATCCTTGAAATATTATTATCGCCCTCAAAATATTATCGCAACTCTTGAAATGTTTTGTTGCCACCTTTAAAATATTGTCATCTTTCTCGAAATATTGTCCCCATCCTCAAAATCTTTTGCGTGCCGACAGGCACGGGCATTACTAGTATATATATGATACGGGGTATAGGCTAGCGGCCTATTTCGACGAAATGGGCAACTGCCATTTAACACCCCTGGGAGTCTTAGAATGTGTTGTTTTTTGTGAGCATATACACCTTACCTTAGATAGCACACCTACAAAAAATCAGCACATTCTAAAACTTTTAGGGGCATCAAATGTTATATTTCATATTAACGATTACAACGGACGTTCGATAAAACTTCTAACATTTGATGCCCCTAGGAGTTTTAGAATGTGCTGATTTTTTGTGGGTGTTCTATCTAAAGATAAGGTGCATATGCTCACAAAAAATCAGTACATTCTAAAACTCCTAAGGGCTTCAAATGGGTGGCTGCCCATTTCGCCAAAATAGGCTGGCAGCTCTCTCTCTCTCTCTCTCTCTCTCTCTCTCTCTCTCTCTCTATCTATATATATATATATATATATATATATATATATATATATATATATATATATATATATATATATATATATATATATATATATATATATATATATATATATACATATATATATATATATATATATATATATATATATATATATATTCACTAACTAATTTACTATACAATATGAAACGCTTAATCTATTATGTAATAGAATCAAGAAATATCAGGATGTTCTAATCTAGAAAATAGCCACTGAATAAGTTTATGATGATGGAAAGCAAACTCAGAGCTTTCAATATGTTTTTGATTTGGTACTAAATCATTATTTTATTTTATTTGATTTTGTTATCAATCACATGTACATAGCTCTTCCATGTTAGTAGTTTCATTGTTACCTATTTGCATTTAATTTTTCAAAGCTAATTATCACTTAATGGATTCAGTATCATATGTACATATTGCACATTTAATTTAAATGAGAATGTCATACTATAGTTTGATATTAATATGGTTGACAGTTCGTCAAAACCTGAATTGGTTCACCCAAACCGATTCAGATTTTTGCTGAATCTAAACCACCCAACCCAATTATGCCCTCGAGTAGGGTCTGATTCGAATGTAGCTTATATCAACATTCAATTAGTTTGAAATTTGAATGATACATATGTAGTTAGTAGTTATTCCAAGATCAAAATACTTGGATCTAAAACGAACGATTTAGGCACCAATTACTATTAGGAAAACGGCAGAAATAGCAAAAAAGTCGAACCTGAACCGGTTTGTTTTTTGCCCGAGCTGAACCCGAACTCAAACCCTAATCCTCAAACCTTGGATCTTACATACCATTAGTTAATGAATGCCACATGAGCTGAAGTATCGAGTTGAGAGAACAAGGCTTCAAGTCTAGTACCAAAATTCTTTTAATGTTTGTTATAGATTTGGGCTTATATAAATACACATGCTATGAATCCATTGCCATTGCCTCTAACATATGTCATCAATGCAAACACTACAATGTTAGTTAAAGTGAAGTACTAGAAAGTTAATGCCTCCTTATTCGAGTTGGCCCGAACTCGTCCAAAAGTCCATAGAAGAAAAAATAGATTGAGTTTGGGTTGAACATGGTAGCGATATTTTAGGCCGATTAGGGCTGGGAGAGTCGTCTTAAGTTTGGGTCGAGCTCAACTAGACCTTGGCCCGACCCAGCCCGATTAACAAGCCTACTAAAGTTAATCTGATAAACCGAAAAACTCCATCCAAAATTGTCTTCCCGGATAATGATGACCTCGCCATATAGTTCCTTTTTCTCTCTTTTTTATTCAATGATACAAATAGTTAGTGCTAGTTCCACATATCCTAAGCCAACTAAAAAGAAAACCTTGATCTCACACCACCACTCGATTGAAGTCGGAGAATACGATCATTTGATCAAATTTCGGGTATTTTTCCTCTTCCGCCAAAGGGTTCACTTTCAACCCAGCTGATGCCACCAAGAAATCAACGATAATGCAGGTCATCCAGCAGTATCCTTGTTTCTCTTGATCTATCAGCCCAACCCAGCCTATTTTTCTTCAGCTACGAGATTAGGTTGTTAACGGCTGCATTAGAGGAATAATACTATATTTTCTTTTCTTCGGTTACCCAAATTAAGGGTAACCAATTATGTAACTATACCATGTATAGAATTCTAAAATGCTATTTAAAGGGATGACCTATCACACCTAAGGCATCTAGATTTTCCCCATTTCCTCTTGTGTTTGTCATAGGCTTCTGAATTCTGATACGACCACAACTTCTTTTCGGAAAAAAAAAATTGAAATGCAAAGACCCAAACCTAAGCTTCAAATCTTCTTTCCACTCTATATGGAGAAAAAGCAATTTGTTAAAAAAAAAAACTGATCTGTGAAGTGATCCAGAGCAGAGAGGCCGAACCTTTCTTGCGCTCGCGGCAGCTAGACGAGGTGCCCTGGACGAAGTCCTCAGAGGCGTACCCGTCGGCCGCGTGGCCCCCGTTGTCGGCGCAGTCGGCGGGGGACGCCCCACCTCCGGCGGCAGAGGATCCGGCGTAGTGGGTGAGGTTTCCCATGCTGGCGCTCTTCCGGATGGAGCCATCGGTGATCCGCACCCCGAAGATCTTCAGCCCGCGGTTCGGGCAGGTCCTCGAGTTGTGCCCGTTGTGGCTGCAATGCGAGCACCTCCTCGTCATCTCCCTCTCCGCCCCCGATGAATCCTGTCTCACGATCCCGACAGCAATCCGCTCATCCTCTGGGGGGTTAGGGTTAGGGTTAGGGTTTGAGACAACTGTTGACCGGAGATTTAGGGGATCTCGGGCGCGAGAAGGGGAGAAGGGCGATCGTTGTCCGTGAAAAATATAGTTTTTTTGGGGGGGAGGGGGTAGTGAGTGAATATAGAAAGCAGAGGATAAGGTGATAAAGTGCTGGACGAGGGCGGTCCGTCGTACAATTTGACCGAGTGAGGGCAGCCTTCACGTGGCGGATATTCGACCGGATATATATATGCCCACGAATGAGAACCCGCCACATCTCCTGAGCTTGGTCGGTCCTAAGGTAGGGGTGGCAATGGGTCGGTTCGAGTCATGTTCATATCTAGTTTTGGGTCATGTACAAAACCCCTAGACCCGGATCCGGATCCGGATCCGGATCCGACCCGTTTAATAAATCATGTCTAGACTTTAAACACGTACCCGACCCGTTTATAAACGGGTAGATCCGATAAGACCCGTTAGACCTGTTTACCACACGGGTCTATTCGGTGGACCCGACCTAACCCGATCCGACTCGACCCGACCTGACCCGATAAGACCCGCTGGTACTACATACTACAGTATTGGATTGCGAGTAGACCCGACCCGATGTGGGGGGAGATTACGGCCGTCGTACGATCCCCCTCCAACAGTCGATGAAAGGTGTTGATCTTTGAGATGTGGTTAGTGTGGGAGCTGTCGTGTGCTTAGCTGTCACACAGACACTGTAGAGTAAAGCGTAAGAGAGAGAGAAAGAAAAAAAAAAAAGTTGACACAGGATGTGGTGATGAAGTTCGGCCAGAGCCTTTGTCTCCGTGCGGTAAGACGCAACCTTTGAATCCACTATCTCTGAAAAAGTCAAATTACTATCGATAGCCCGAACTTATACAAGTATACAGAGGGTGGAGTAGCTTGATTAGAGTCTGATCACCAGAAGACTCAAAGAGCTCTGGAGAACAGAAAGTGGAAATGGGAATAATGGATCCCGGTCTCGATCTTCGATCCTTGAATATTTGCCAGGTCTACTATTTATAGAAGTTTGGGAATATCGGTGGTTGTGGTAAATATCTAGGGAGATTTACCAGTCCCCGAATAGTATGAGTGGACCCCAAGCAAGACTGCGGGTCCCACTATCATCTCCATGGATCCCAAGCGGGGCTGTGTTCCATTGTCATCTCTGTGGGCCCCAAACAGAGCTACGGGTCCCACTGTCGTCTCCGTGGGCTCGAAGCAGGGCTGCGGGTCCCATTGTCGTCTCCGTAGACCCCATGTAGGGTTGCAGGTCCCACTGTCATCTCCGTGGGCCCGAGGCAGAGCTACGAGTCCCACTGTCATCTCCATGGGCCCCAAGTAGGGCTATGGGTCCCACAGTCATCTATGTGGGCCCAAACATGACTGCGGGCTCCACTGTTGGGCGTTAGCCAGATTTTGAACCCACGGTTATCCCCTCCAAGCTAAGCATGTGATAACCTAGCTGGCTGGGACTCTATGGTGCAAAACTGCTTTGTCGATGTGGCTTGATAAGTATTTTAAAAAAATCAACCGACCCCTTACCAAGGGCCAACCAAAGTTCTGTTTGCCGACCCGCTGTCTGGGTCGACCGTCGTGCCCGCCGACCCCACGCCAAGGGTCTATCAGGGGCGTGTTTGCCGACCCGCTGTCCTGGGTCAACCGTAAAGCCTACCGACCCTCTGCCAAGGGCTGGCCAGGGGCATGTCTGCCGACCTGCTGTCCGGGATCGACCGTCGTGCCTGCAGACACCCTACCGAGGGTTGTCTAGGGGCCTGTTCGCCGACCCAATGTCCGGGGTTGACCGTCACGCCTGTCGATCCCCTGCCGAGGGCTACCCAAGGGTATGTCTGTCGATCCGCTATCCGGGACTGACTGTCACACCTGCCGACCCCCTGCCAAGGACCGGCCAGGGGCGCGTCTGTCGACCAGCTATCCAAGGCTGACTGTCACGCATGCAGACCCCCTACAAGGGCTGGCAAAGTGAGTGTTTGCTGACCCGCTATCCGGGGCCGACCGTCGTGGTTGCCGACACCCTGCCGAGGGCCGACCAGAGGCGTGTCTACTGACCCGTTATCTAAGGCCGACCGACGCACCTGTTGACCCCCTCCCAAGGGCTGACCAAGGGTGTGTCTGTCGACCCACTGTCCGGGGCTGACCGTCGTGCCTATTGACCCCCTCCCAAGGGCCAGCCGGGGGCATATCAGCCGACCCCGCTGTCTGGGGCCGACGGTCACGCCTACCGACCCCCCGCCAAGGGTTGGCCAAGGGCGTGTCTTGTCGGTTGGTCGGCTCAGCCGATCGCTGCCATCAATCATGCGAGGGGCGTTTGGTCGACGGGTGTCACTATGGTCGGCAAGCCTGATCGATTGCTAGAGAGGCCCGATCGTCAAGGCCAGGGCGGCCGGTCGGTCTAAGCCTCGGTCGGTTGGGCTCAGCCGGTCAGTCTGTGCCCCGGTCGATCAGGGTCAGCCAACAGGTCTGTGCCCCAGTCGGTTGGGTTGGCTGACATGCCTGTGCCCCTGTCAGCCAGGGTCGGTCGACAGTTGTCGACCGACCGCGCCAGAGCTGGTCTATAGCGGAGTACTACCTAGTGACATACCGCAGTGTACTACTAACTGACCAGCACTGTAGCTCGATCGGTCAGTCAGGAGGGCCGATCGGCCAGGGGCAATCGAACGGTCAGTTAGGGGTCGGTTAGAGGGGATCGACAGGTCGGTTGAGTGGCCCAGTCGGTCGAGGGGGAGCACAGCCAGTCAAGGGGGATCGAAGTCCTCGCCCAAAGTTCACCAAGGGCAAGGCCTTGGGCTTGTTGAGTGCCGAAGGCGTTTAAATGCCTCAGACTTTGTCTATGAGCGCTAGAACCGTCTCTCTTGGTTCGTTGAGCGCCGAGGTGAAGGTTGCCTCAGACTTTGTATGCGAGCACCAGAATCGTCTCTCTGGCCTCATTGAGTGCCGAGGCGAAGGTTGCATCGGACTTTGTTTGCAATCATCAGAGCTGTCTCTCCGGGCTTGTTGAGCGCCGAGGCATTGTGCTCACCTAGGACTTTGTCTGTGAGCATCGGAGCTGTCTCTAAGGGATCGTTGAGCACCGAGGCGGTGCGGAGCACCGAGGCGTTGTGAAGCACCTTCGGACTTTATCTGTGAGTGTTGGAGCTGTCTCTCTAGGCTCATTGAGTGCTGAGATGGTGCGGAGCACTTCAGACTTTGTTTGCGATCACTGAAACTATCTCTTCGGGCTTGTTGAGTGCCGAAGCAGTAAGGACCACCTAGAACTTTGTTTGTGAGCGTTAAAGTTATCTCTCTGGGCTTATTGAGCACCGAGGTGGTGAGGAGCACCTCGGACTTTATCTATGAGCATCGGAGCTGTCTCTGGGCTTGTTAAGCACTAAGGCAGTACGGAGCACCTCGGACTTTGTCTGAGAGCACCGGAGCTGTCTCTCCTGGCTCATTGAGCACTGAGGCGGTGTAGATCACCTCACACTTTGTCTGCGAGCACCGAAGCTGTCTCTTTGGGCTTATTAAGCACCGAGGTGGTGCGGAGCTCTTGGACTTTGTCTGTGAGCGCTAGAGCTATCTCTCCAGCCTCGTTGAGTGTCAAGATAGTGAGGAGCACTTTGGACTTTGTCTGCAAGCACTGTAGCTGTCTCTCTGGGCTTGTTGAGCGCTGAGGCGATACAGAGTACCTCGGACTTTGTTTGTGAGCATCAAAGCTGTATCTCCGGGCTCGTTGAGTGCCGAGACGGTGCGAAGCACCTCGAACTTTATACGTGAGCGCCAGAGCTGTCACTCCTGGCTTGTTGAGCACTAAGGCGAAGGTCGCCTCAGACTTTATTTATGAGCGTCGAAGCTGTCTCTCTGGGCTGGTTGAGCGCTAAGGCATTGTGGAGCACCTTGGACTTTGTCTGTGAGCGTCAGAGTTGTCTCTCCGGGCTCGTTGAGTGCCGAGGCGGTACAGAGCACCTCGGACTTTGTATGCGAGCGCCGAAGCTGTCTCTCTAAGCTTGTTAAGCATCAAGGTGGTGCGGAGTACCTCGGACTTTGTCTACGAGTATTGGAGCTGTCTTTCTGCGCTCGTTGAGAGCCAAGGCGGTGCGGAGCAACTCAGACTTTGTTTGCGAGCGTCGAAGCTATCCCTCTTGGCTCGTTGAGCGCCGAGGCAGCACAGAGCACCTTGAACTTTATCTGCGAGCGCCGGAGCCATCTCTATGGGCTCGTTAAGCGCCGAGGCGGTGCAGATCATCTTTGACTTTGTCTGGAAGCATCAGAGCTATCTCCAGACTCGTTGAGCATCGAGGTGGTGCAAAGCTCTCTTTCCGGGCTCATTGAGCACCGAGGCAGTGCGGAGCACCTCGGGCTTTGTCAGCGAGCACTGGAGCTATCTTTCCAGGCTTGTTGAGCACCAAGGTGGTGCGGAGCACCTCGGACTTTGTCTGTGAGCACCAGAGCTATCTCTTCGGGCTTGTTGAGCGCCAAGGCGATGCATAGCACCTCGAACTTTGTCAGCGAGCACCGAAACTGTCTCTCCAAGCTCGTTGAGCACCGAGGTGGTGCAGAGCACCTCAAACTTTGTCTGTGAGTATCAGAGCTATGTCTCCAGTCTCGTTGAGCGCCAAGGTGATGCGGAGTCCCTCAGACTTTATCTGTGAGCGTCAGAGCTGTCTCTCTTGGCTCGTTGAGCGCTGAGGTGGTACGGAGCACCTCAGACTTTGTCTACGAGCACCGGAGCTGTCTCGCCAAGCTCATTGAGTGTCAATACTGTATGGAGCACCTTGGACTTTGTCTGTGAGCACCAGAACTATCTCTCTGGGCTCGTTGAGCATCGAGACGGTACGAAGCACCTCAGACTTTATCAGTAAGCACCAAAGCTGTCTCTTAGGGCTCGTTGAGTGCCGAGGTGGTACGAAGCATCTCAGACTTTGTCTACGAGCACCGAAGCTATCTCTCCGGGCTCGTTGAGTGTCAAAGTAGTGTGGAGTACCTCGAACTTTGTCTGCGAGCACCGGAGTAGTTCCTCTGGAATCGTTGAGCGGCGACGCGGTGTGCAGCACCTCGGACTTTGTCTATGAGTTCCAGAGTTGCCTCTTCGAGCTCGTTGAGCACTAAAGTGGTGTGGAGCACCTCAGAATTTTTCTGTAAGCGTCGGAGCCGTCTTTCCGAGCTCGTTGAGCATCAAGGTGGTGCAGAGCACCTTAGACTTTGTCTACGAGTACCGGAGTTGTCTCTCCGGACTCATTGAGTGTAGAGGCGGTACAGATCCCCTCGGACTTTGTCTGTGAGCATCAGAGCTATCTCTCTAGGCTCGTTGAGCATCGAGGCGGTGTGGAATATCTCGGACTCTATCTGTGAGCATCAGAGCTGTCTCTCCGGGCTCGTTGATCACCGAAGCGATGTGTAGCACCTCAGACTTTGTCTGGAAGCATCGGAGCTATCTCTCTGGGCTCGTTAAGTGTTGAGGTGGTGCAGATCACCTTAAACTTTGTCTACGAGCGCCGGAGCTGTCTCTCCGGGCTTATTGAGTACTGAGGCAGTGCGAAGCTCCTCAGACTTTATCTGCGAGTGCTGGAGCTGTCTCTTCCGATTTATTGAGCGCCGAGGCGGTGCGGAGCACCTCTGACTTTGTCTGTGAGTGCCGGAGCTGTCTCTCTGGGCTTGTTGAGCACTGAGGCTGTGCAGAACACCTCAGACTTTCTCTATGAGCGCAAATGCTATCTCTCCAGGTTCTTTAAGCACCAAGGTGGTGCGGAACCCCTCGAACTTTGTCTGCGAGCACCAAAGCTATCTCTTCGAGCTTGTTGAGCACCGAGGTGGTGCGAAGCATCTCAAACTTTGTTTGCAAGCACCTGAACTATCTCTCCGAGCTCGTTTAGTGCCAAGGCTGTGCGGAGCACCTCGGACTTTGTCTGAAGCATCGAAGTTGTCTCTCCTGGCTTGTTGAGCACTGAGGCGATATGGAGCACCTCAAACTTTGTCTGCGAGCGCTGGAGCTGTCTCTCCGGGCTTGTTGAGCACCGAGGTGCTGCGGAGCCTCTCAAACATTATATGCGAGCACCGAAGTTGTCTCTCCGGGTTTGTTGAGCGTCAAGACGGTGCGGAGCATCTTGGACATTGTCTACAAGCATCGAAGTTATCTCTCCGGGTTCGTTGAGCACCGAGGTGGTGCGGAGCACCGAGGTGGTGCGGAGCACCTCGGACTTTGTCTGCAAGCATCGGAGATGTCTCTCCCTGCTCGTTGAGTGCTGAGGCAGTACGGAGCACCTCGAACTTTATCTGCGAGCACTGAAGCTATCTCTCTGGGCTCGTTGAGCACCGAGGCGGTGCGAAGCACCTCGGAATTTGTCTGTGAGCATCGAAGTTGTCTATCCGGGCTCGTTGAGCATCGAGGTGGTACGGAGGTTTAAGGACTTTGTTTACAAGCGTCGGAGCTGTCTCTCCGAGCTCGTTGAGCATCGAGGCTGTGCGGAGCACCTTGGACTTTTATCTGTGAGCATCGGAGCTGTCTCTTTGGACTCGTTTAGCGTCGAGGTGGTAAGAAGCACCTCGAATAGGTTCTACGAGCGCTAGAGCTTTGTTTTTGGGCTCGTTGAGCGCCGAGGTGGTGAGAAGCACCTCGAACTTTGTATTCGAGTGCCAAGGGTATCTCCTTGGACTTTGTTGTATACCGAGACGACAATGGCGTCTTGGACTTTATATTCGAGTGCCAAGGCTATCTCCTTAGACTTTATTGCATGCCAAGACGGTGATGGCACCTCGGACTTTGTATTCGAGTGTTGAGGTTGTCTCCTTAGACTTTGTTTCATACCGAGGTGGTGTGGTGCCTCGGACTTTGTATTCAAGTGCCAATGTTATCTCCTTGGACTTTATTGCATGTTGAGGCGGCGATGGTGCCTCGGACTTTGTATTCGAGTGCTAAGGCTGTTTCCTTGGACTTTGTTGTATACCGAGACGACGATGGGGTCTTGGACTTCTCCTTGGGCCGTGACGGTGTTAACGTCTTGGGTTTTGTTAGGTGCTGAAGCGGCGAAGCCTGCCTCAGACTTTTTCTTCGAATAACAAGGTTGTCTCCTTGAGCCGAGACGATATCGATGTCTCGGGCTTTGGCAGGTACCGAGGTGGCGAAGACTACCTCGGACTTTGTCTTCTAATGCCAAGGCTATCTCTTTGGGCCGAGATGGTATCGACGTCTCGGGATTTGTCAGGTGTCAAGGCGGCGAAGCCTACCACGGACTTTGTTTTTGAGTGCTAAGGTTGTCTCTTTAGGCCGAGATGGTGTTGATATCTCGGGCTTTGTCAGGTACCGAGGTGGCAAAGTCTGCCTCAGACTTTATCTTTGAATGCCAAGGCTGTCTCCTTGAGGCGAGGCGATGTCGATGTCTCGGGCTTTGTCAGGTACTAAGGCGGCGAAGCCTGCCTCAAACTTTGTCTTCGAATGCCAAGGCTGTCTCCTTGGACTGAGATGGTATCGATGTCTCAAACTTTTACAGATACCAAGGCAACAAAGCCTAGCTGCCTCGGACTTCGTCTCCGAATGCCAAGGCTGTCTCCTTGGACCAAAATGGTATCGACGTCTCGGGCTTTATCAGGTACCAAGACGATGAGGCCTGTCTCAGACTTTGTCTTCGAATGCCAAGGCTGTCTCCTTGGGTCGAGATGGTGTCAACGTCTCAGGATTTGTCAGGTGCCGAGGTGGCAAAGCCTGCCTCTAACATTGTCTTCGAATACCAAGGCTATCTCCTTGGGATGAAACGATGTCGATGTCTCCGGCTTTGGCAAGTGCCGAGGTGCGTGAAACCTATCTCGGACTTTGTCTTCAAATGCCAAGGTTGTCTCCTTGGGCTGAGATGGTGTCGACGTCTCGGGCTTTGTTAGGTGCCGAAGTGGCGAAGCCTGCCTCGAGCGTTATCTTCGAATGCCAAGGTTGTCTCCTTGGGCCGAGACAGTATCGACATCTCAGGCTTTGTTAAGTGCCAAGGCAGAGTAGCCTACCTCAGACTTTGTCTTCGAATGCCAAGGTTGTCTCCTTGGGCCGAGATAGTGTCGACATCTTAGGCTTTGTCAAGTGTTAAGGCGGCAAAACCTTCATCAAAATTTGTCTTTGAATGCCAAGTCTATCTCCTTGGGCCGAGACAATGTCAACGTCTCAGGCTTTGTCAGGTGTCGAGGCTGTGAAGCTTGCCTCGGACTTTGTCTTCGAATTTCAAGACTGTCTCCTTGGGCCAAGATGGTGTTAACGTCGCAGACTTTGGCAGATACGGAGGCGACGAAGCCTGCCTCAGACTTTATCTTCGAATGCCAAGGTTGTCTTATGAGGCAAAGACGGTGTTAATGCCTCGGGCTTTAGCAGATGTTAAGGTGGCAAAGCCAGCCTCGGACTTCGTCTTCGAATGCCAAGGCTGGCTCCTTGGGCTTGTTGAATGATGAAGGTTAGAATTCGGAGTACTCAGCGTAGCGCTTTTGTATTGGTTGGACATAAACAAAGTGCCATGTAACACCTGTGGTGTTAGAATTGAGCATAATAGAAATCCCCCATGGCTAGTTTCGTCTTTTTACCGCCAGACTTTTTCTTTGGGCTTTTTCCCAATAAATGGATCGTAAACCTATGAGATGTTTTACGTTCACATTCTCCGTAACTTCGAGCATGTCACGATGGTGCGTTCCGTGCAACGATCATGTGTATGCGAAGCCAGTTTCCGTAGCCCGGCAGGTAAACCCTAGAAAAACGATAATTGGTCGATAGTTGTAGCTGTTTCATTTCTTGCAAGAGATCGGGTGATCAGATCATAACGAAACAAGATACGTTAGATGAGGCTCTGAGAGAGCCTTCCAATGAGCCTAAGTTGGGGTCGATCCGACACCCGGGTGAATAGTTATTACTATTTTAAGTTTTGGAGTCTTTCCTTCTTTTCGGGAGATCTAGAAGTCAGAAAATCATGTACCAAGCGCTAACATGTTCGCGTTGACGAGACCTTTCCAACGAATCCTCTCGGGCCCTATTCCGACTTTCGGTTTGATAGTTACGACTTATTATTTTTTTCAGCTCAGTTAATGGGCGAATCGCACCCGGATTCCAACCGAGCCCGGTTCAGGGCTCGGGACCGAGCCCGACCAGCCCTAGAGCCTGCCTCCCGGTCTCCTAGCATAATTTAGGCTCTCTTGACCTCCCTCCCCAGTTATTAAAATCCGAAATTCGGATGAGAATAATCGGGTAAGATTTGGGATGATATATCCCAATCTTTCATACCTTTATCCCCTCCCCCTTTTTAGGAATTTCAGTTTTAGCCGACCCTATCCCCAACCCATATCCACAACAGCCCCCCTTTTTATATAAACCGAGAGAGAGGGAGAGAAATAGAGAGAGAACGGGAGAGAGAGAGAGGAACGTGAGAGAAAGAGAGAGAGAAAGAGAGGAAGTAGAGAGAGAGAGATCGAACTAGAGAGGGAGAGAACTAGAGAGAGAAAGGAGGGAGAGAAGAAGATAGAGACCAAGGGAGAAGAGAGAGGAGCAGCCGCAGCCCCCTCCGAGTACCTCCCCCGACTCCGGCGAACCACCACAGGTCAGCCCTCCCTATATCCTCTCCTCCTCCACCCGAACCGGACCTCTAACCCGACCACACCCTCCTCCCTTACCCGCAAACCCGACCTCATCCTCTTCTCCTTTGCCCGCCGGCACCACCCCAAGCCACCGCCGGCATCACCCCAAGCCACCGCCGGCACCACCCCAAGTCACCGGAGCCGCACCTTCCACCACAAACCCCTCCGGCTAAAGTCTTTCCGGGCTCCGACGGTACACCGGCCACCTCCTCCCGCGCCTCCCTTGCGGGGGTGATGCGGGGGAGACCGGCCGGGCACCGTCGGCGCACCCAAACCCGGCCACCCCGCCGCCGGCGTCGCTCAAAAACCAAAGCTCTGTTTCTTTGTTGAGAAGAATCTGGGCAGGACTGATTTGTAATTAAAGATCTATCCCAGATCTTTTAGAAAATATTAATACTGCAGACCCGACCCGACTGCACTGCAACCCGACCCGACTGCACAGCAACCCGACCCGCCTAAGTACACAGCAGACCCACAGACCCGGCCCAACAGTGAACCGGCCTGGTTCACCTGAACCAGACCCGTAAACCGTCTAGAATTGGTTCAGCCGCCATTTCTCCATCCGAACTCGGAATTGGACGAAACCAGCGCCATTTCGACCGGCTCGGAAAGTCCTACCTATTGACCATAGTTTAGCATAGTAATATTACAGTTTAATACCCTGTTTTATCCTTTGACCCGATATTATCGTGGTACCGTGGTTTGACCGTCGTTTCATCGTCCGAACTCGGATTCGGACGAAACTAGCGGCATTGTGCTCAGAACATTGAGCCCTACCTTTTAAACCTAGAAGATAACCCTAGAACCTCTTCTACCCTAGTGAACCAACCATGCGATTGGTTTCACCGGTTCTACATGGTTTGACCCGAAACCATTCGACCGAAGTCAGATTCCAGCGAAACTGGAACCATCGGAAAGGGTTCTTCGAGCCCGATTCGATGAGTAGGTTTAGCTTCTATTTGCTTATTTAGCCTAGTAGTGTTTAGGTTCGAGTTCTTCAGTCGCACGGATTTGCGTGCTGTCGACTCAATGTTGGTCCCCTATCGAGGGTGCCCGACTATCCTTGGCATAGAACCCTTGTCGTTGATTCTTTTGTTTTAATCGATAGCATTGTGATTTGGATATGTGTTTGTTATCAGACCATAATTATGGTGATCCAACGGAGGCGGATCAGAGGCAACTAGCAGGAGTTGTGTAATCGACAGCCAGGTGACATCTACTACCCTTGCGTGGTCTTTAATAGTGGGAAATGAGAATGACTAAGGGTAGGTGTCCATGACACTGCATGCGGGCCCCGCCGGGCATCGTCGCATGTGGTCAAATAGACCCCGCCTTGCATGCGGAGTCGCGAGTCCGGCGACGCATGCTTAAAATATTAATAGAATGATAATAATGATTGCTTTTGATTGTATGGACACCGTAATTAGGATTCCCTTAAATTAAACAATAAATTGAATAACTAATAATTATCGGGGCCCACCCTCCTGAGAGGAGTATGGCAACCCTAGCACACGGGTCACTGGGATGAGTATTTTACTTTATTGATTTATTATTGTCGCATGGGTTGCGAGAGCAGTACGGGATCAGGGGTAAATTGTTGAAAATTGTTAAGCATTAAATATACCTTTGTTAGCTTCATTGTATATGTTGAAATATGTTATATGAGAATCTACCTGGTTAGAAGGTAGGGACCCCGTGCGCGCATGGGCCGTGAACCACCTTGCGCGTACAGCCGAAGTTAAGTAGGTTAGGGGTCACGGGCAAGGGTTGTGGTAAAGCCAATAGGAGGTGCCCTCGAGTAGGGATTGGCCTAGCAGCCCTATCCCGGGGAGTTGAAGTCCCCATAGTAAAGCAAGTTGGGCGGTAGAGCTCCACCGTGAAAGACGGGAAACCCCTTATGATCATCTGGGTGATTTGTGCATGGTGTTGGTGGATGCACGGCGAGAGAGTTGGCCCTCTACATCGAAATAAAAGGCCCTATAGTAATGCCCGACCGGGGGCAGGATGAACAAAATATCCGGGGTTCACATTTTGATAGTGTGTGTTTAATCTATATATGAATTTAGAATTGCTTGTATGACTGTTCACATGATGATCTCGTGACTTTAAATGAATGTCTTATTTAATCTGTTCTTTAATGCTGTAGAACATTGAATGGACTTTATGTTAGATAACCAAGTGACAGTAGGAATTGCATGTGAATATAGACTACTGATAGGTTTAGGTATCATTCGACAAACTTTGACCATACTAGAACTGCTAGATTATATCTTAATTTGTTACAATTGGTCGTCTCATATTATTAAAGACTATTAGGATGTCACTAGCCATTAATTTGGCTAATCTCCCAATTTCCTATTGGGGGCTACTCTTTCCCACGAGTAGGCTCAGTTGCAGGTCCGGAGGCTCACGAGTAGCAGTAGGAGTCCAGAGGCGGAGTTAAAGTTGCAGTGTTTGTGGGGGAAAATCTTCGTGCCGACCCGAAGACTCTCGCAGCACCAGTCAATTGGAGTTGAAGTTGACGTCGAAGATCGTTGGTCGATCTGTTGATTGCAGTTGAAGTCTTTTGATATGTGAATAGAGATATGCAATCAGAGAGAGTTTGACACAAGAGATTGATCTCGGAGTTCAGCCGAAGCCTACATCTCCGTGCTATAGGGAGCAACCCGAATTCACTAACACTTATGCTGGAGTGATCTCGACAGGCCGAGTATCACTGTAAACATTGATCTCTTCGAAAGAAGATCAAAGAGAGGTGGAAGATGGGAAGTTGGAAATCCCAGAGCTCTGGTTTTTTAGAACTGAGAGTTCGATCCCTTTACATTCGAAGGCTCTGCTATTTATAGGATTCCCGGGGAGGAATTCCGGGGCAAATGGCGGTTTTCTGCTGTCGTATCTGGGATTCTCCAGGTAAAGCTAGCGGGCCCCGCTACCGTCTTCTGGGGGATTCCACAGGCTCGTGGGCCTATCGGACGGGGCCGATGGGTCCCGCGGTGGTCCTCGTGGGCCCACCAGGTAGGGCTGGTGGGTCCCGTGGTAGTCTTTGTGGTCCCACCAGGCAGGGCCGGTGGGTCCCGTGGTAGTCTTCGTGGTTCCACCAGGCAGGGCCGGTGGGTCCCGTGGTAGTCTTCGTGGTCCCACCAGGCAGGGCCGGTGGGTCCCGCGGTAGTCTTCGTGGTCCCACCAGGCAGGGCCGGTGGGTCCCGCGGTAGTTGGTAAACTTCTGCCAAAATTTGCACCCACAGTTACCCCCTCCAAGTTAGCTAGAGTTCGTTCTGGCTGGCTTGGATTTGGTGCAAAAAATAGCAACCCCCTGTCGCAAAAGGCATGAAGAAGCTTGTCGAGTGTTAGCACAAAAAAGGACTGACCGGTCAATTTTGATTGATCGGTCAATTTTGACCGATCGGTCAATTTTGACCGATCAGTCAAATTTTGACCGATCGGTCAAATTTTGACCGATCGGTCAAAATTCAACCGGTCAAGAATCGGGTGATCGGTCAAAAAACAGGGTTTTTTGATCGATCCAGTAGGAAATTTGACCGATCGGTTGAAATTTGACCGATCGGTTAATTTTTGACCGATCGATCATATTTGACCGATCGGTCAAATTTTGACCGATCGGTCAAAATTCAACCGATCAAGAATAGGGTGATCGGTCAAAAAACATGGTTTTTTGACCGATCCAGTAGGAAATTTGACCGATCGAATGATTTTTGCCGATCGGACAAGTTTGTCCGATCGGTAAAAATTATCCGATCAAGGTTCGAGTGATCGGCAAAAAACCTTGGTTTTTTGCCAGATCCAGTAGAAATATCACCGATCAAATGATTTTTGCCGATCGGACAAGTTTGTCCGATCGGTAAAAATTATCCGGTCAAGGTTCGAGTGATCGACAAAAAACCTTGGTTTTTTGCCAGATCCAGTAGAAATTTGACCGATCGAATGATTTTTGCCGATCGGTCAAGTTTGACCGATCGGTAAAAAATTATCCGGTCAAGGTTCGAGTGATCGGCAAAAAACCTTAGTTTTTTGCCAGATCCAGTAGAAATTTGACCGATCGAATGATTTTTACCGATCGGTCAAGTTTGACCTATCGGTAAAAAATTATCCGGTCAATGTTCGAGTGATCGGCAAAAAACCTTGGTTTTTTGCCAGATCCCGTAGAAATTTGACCGATCGAATGATTTTTGCCGATCGGTCAAGTTTGACCGATCGGTAAAAAATTATCCGGTCAAGGTTCGAGTGATCGGCAAAAAACCTTGGTTTTTTGCCAGATCCAGTAGAAATTTGACCGATCGAATGATTTTTGCCGATCGGTCAAGTTTGACCGATCGGTAAAAAATTATCCGGTCAAGGTTCGAGTGATCGGCAAAAAACCTTGGTTTTTTACCAGATCCAATAAAAATTTGACCGATCGAATGATTTTTGCCGATCGGTCAAGTTTGACCGATCGGTAAAAAATTATCCGGTCAAGGTTCGAGTGATCGGCAAAAAACCCTGGTTTTTTGCCAGATCCAGTAGAAATTTGACCGATCAAATGATTTTTACCGATCGGTCAAGTTTGACCGATCGGTAAAAAATTATCCGGTCAAGGTTCGAGTGATCGGCAAAAAACCTTGGTTTTTTGCCAGATCCAGTAGAAATTTGACCGATCGAATGATTTTTGCCGATCGGTCAAGTTTGACCGATCGGTAAAAAATTATCCGGTCAAGGTTCGAGTGATCGGCAAAAAACCTTGGTTTTTTGCCAGATCCAGTAGAAATTTGATCGATCGAATGATTTTTACCGATCGGTCAAGTTTGACCGATCGGTAAAAAATTATCCGGTCAAGGTTCGAGTGATCGGCAAAAAACCTTGGTTTTTTGCCAGATCCAGTAGAAATTTGACCGATCGAATGATTTTTGCCGATCGGTCAAGTTTGACCGATCGGTAAAAAATTATCCGGTCAAGGTTCGAGTGATCGGCAAAAAACCTTAGTTTTTTGCCAGATCCAGTAGAAATTTGACCGATCGAATGATTTTTACCGATCGGTCAAGTTTGACCGATCGGTAAAAAATTATCCGGTCAAGGTTCGAGTGATCGGCAAAAAACCTTGGTTTTTTGCCAGATCCCGTAGAAATTTGACCGATCGAATGATTTTTGTCGATCGGTCAAGTTTGACCGATCGGTAAAAAATTATCCGGTCAAGGTTCGAGTGATCGGCAAAAAACCTTGGTTTTTTGCCAGATCCAGTAGAAATTTGACCGATCGAATGATTTTTGCCGATCGGTCAAGTTTGACCGATCGGTAAAAAATTATCCGGTCAAGGTTCGAGTGATCGGCAAAAAACCTTGGTTTTTTGCCAGATCCAATAGAAATTTGACCGATCAAATGATTTTTGCCGATCGGTCAAGTTTGACCGATCGGTAAAAAATTATCCGGTCAAGGTTCAAGTGATCGGCAAAAAACCCTGGTTTTTTGCCAGATCCAGTAGAAATTTGACCGATCAAATGATTTTTACCGATCGGTCAAGTTTGACCGATCGGTAAAAAATTATCCGGTCAAGGTTCGAGTGATCGGCAAAAAACCTTGGTTTTTTGCCAGATCCAGTAGAAATTTGACCGATCGAATGATTTTTGCCGATCGGTCAAGTTTGACCGATCGGTAAAAAATTATCCGGTCAAGGTTCGAGTGATCGGCAAAAAACCTTGGTTTTTTGCCAGATCCAGTAGAAATTTGATCGATCGAATGATTTTTACCGATCGGTCAAGTTTGACCGATCGGTAAAAAATTATCCGGTCAAGGTTCGAGTGATCGGCAAAAAACCTTGGTTTTTTGCCAGATCCAGTAGAAATTTGACCGATCGAATGATTTTTGCCGATTGGTCAAGTTTGACCGATCGGTAAAAAATTATCCGGTCAAGGTTCAAGTGATTGGCAAAAAACCTTGGTTTTTTGCCAGATCCAGTAGAAATTCGACAGATTAGTTGAAAGTTTTGAACCTGCCCTCAGAGAGGGTTTTACAGCTATTCTGTTCTGATCTTCTGGCAGAGTTTTGAACATCGATGGAGCTTGATCCTTCCTGTTTTGAGTCTTTGGTTGGCTTGAATGAGGCTTTTAACCGGCGGTCCGGTTTACTCAGACCGGTGGCTCGCTTGGACCGTTGGTTCACGTGGACTGGTGGTCCGACGTTTCGTCTGGTCCGACGGTTCGCCTGATTTTGCGCTTGCTACGGATGGATGCCACGTGTTCCTACAAAAACACGCGATTTGATATGGTGAAGACACGTGTCTTCTCGATTTGTGTACCTGGTTTACCCTAGGTATATAAGTTTCACTGGCTGTCATTTTTGCCTCACGCTTCCAAAATTTTTCGAAGTCCAGACTCTTTTGCTCTCGATTTATGCTCTTGCTCGATCGATCAGATGGCGTCTTCTGGAAGTTCGAAGAAGTCTGGCGGGGTCCCTTCGAAGAGGAAAGGAAAGGAGATTGTTGAGGTTCCATCCCCTCCGAAGGGTCGTGGCAAGGGCAAGGCCGTGCTTGCCGAACTCGGACAGCTGGGCAAAAGACACCAAGGAGTAGGGTTTGCTTCGGCGCCGTCAAGGCCAGAGCATATCCCTAAAGTAAAGTTTGCCCTGGGCCCGCTCATGTCTCTGTCAGAGGAAACTGAGTATGTGTACAACACTGGTGGTGAATTCACAGATGCAAAGAGAAAGAAGTGGCAAACACTTCTCTCTTTCTTCACCGAAGGAAAGGTGCAGCCTTCGCTCCCCAGTATCCAGACTGCATTCGGCATCGATAAGAAGACCGTCTTCACCAGCTTTGCTAGTAATGAAAAGGTCATGGGAACCATTGTGACCATCGGCCAACTCAACTGCGGTCTGCGTCTACCTTTGCCACCCTTCGCGGCAAGGTTATTGAACACTTCTGGCCTTTGCCCGGGGCAGGTCACTGGGAATGCTTGGAGAATCATCTATGCATTCTGCCGCGTGGAGTCAGATTTTCAGGAGGACTTGAAGGCATGCTACTCCAGCATTCCAGAAGGTGAAGTTGCTCGGATCGAGCTCGGATATTTTTTCTTCCACTATCGATGGGCTTACAGAAGGGACAGCCCGTTCTACAACTTGACCGGTGTATCTCCGCTGCGCCCGCTAACCGACACTGTTCCTTCGGACAAATTATACACTGATTGGCCCATCTCTGTTACTGGTGCATGGACACCCATCTCAGTGCCCGATACCCCCCGAGGCGAAGTGCACGACGCAGTGAAGATGTACTGCGAGGGAGGCATCTTTGCCTGGACCTCCGAGAGGGCTGGAGCAATCGACAACTTATTCCTCGAGTTGACCTGCGGGACCAGGTCATGGAAACAGTTCTCCAACTGCCCAGTGAGATATGGCAAGGCCAATCTCCTCCACCGATCAAAAGATAGATACGAGGATAATGAAGTTCTGTACTCTGACTATGAGGAGGACCCCCATTCGGGTAAGATCATCTGGAAGATTCGGGCTGAGAAGAAGATTTATACTGCAAGGCGCCGATTGCCTACTGTGGAGGAGAAACTGGTGATACAAAGAGGCCCAGTGAAGAAGAAACGAAAAACCCTCATCAAGCAAAAGGAAGATGAAGACCAAGGAAAGAAAAATGAAGATGAAGAAGAAAAAGAAAAGAAGGGGAGCGTCGAGGAAGATGAAGAGACCGAGAATGTCAGCCACGACAACAGTGGTAATGACGAAGACGAGGACGGGGACGGCGAGAATGATCTGTCTTCCACCCCCTCTGGTGGAGATGGTGAGAACGGGGGTGGTGAGGAAGAAATTCCTCCCACCCCCACTGGTGGTGCAACAGGGGAAGACTCACTTCCTATTTCTATTGACGAGGTTAAAGCCCGTCAAATGGAAGAAGTCCTCGATACAGAAGGTGATGGCCCAAAGGCGGTTCCCACCTACAAATTCGATGAATTGAAGAAGCCGCTGCGCTTCAAAATAAAATTATCGAGGAGTGGTGGGGTTGGAAGCAACCCCACACCCCTCGATCAAATTCCACCTGAAGTACCCCGTCTCGAAGGAGCGACAACGAGCGGGGGTATAGAAGTTGAGCAACCCCCACCCCCCTCTCGGTCTCTGGCTGAGGAGGTGGCTGCCATGGTGGCGGGACTCATCCAGCCAGGCGGGCCACAGGAAGAAGAAAGAGTCTCACCTCCCCGGGATGCTCCCTCCCCTATCCATTTGAAGAGGGAAAGTCGCGTGGGCGATGGAGCTACTCAACCTCAGCCAACGCCGGCCCCTATTCAGGAGAAATCGACCCCTCAGGGTGGTTCCGATCGCCGAAAGGGTAAGGAGCCAAGGGTTGAAGCCTCAGGTAATTGTGCTAACTGGCCTTGATTGTCTTGCCTCTGAAGATTGGAAATAGTCAACACTTTGACCTCTCGTGTTGATTTGCAGGTGTGCCTGTTGGCTCGACCCCGAAGATGAAGAGTTTGGGTGATGTTGACATCAACCACCCCACATCTGTGATCCGGAAACTCTGCAATCTTCCAGGGGCTACTCTGGATGAAGCTTTCGACAGGCTCGAACTGGTGGTAAGTGCATCTGCTCGACCGATCATCTGAATTGCATCTTCAGAATAATTCTAACTCTTTTGTTCTTTTTGCAGAATTCAGCAGTTTTGAATGTCGCGACCAAGCTCTCCATGAAGGCGGGAGCAAAAGAAGCTTCAGCTGAAGTCTCCCGCTTAGCTGCCGCACTGGAGGTCGTAAGCGAGGAGAGGGATAAGCTGAGGGAGGCTCTATCCTCAAAGAAGGAGGCATTGAAGGCCAAGACCGAGGCCCTTCGCAAGGAAAAGTTGGAGAGCAAGGGCTGGCAGAATGGATACGAGGCCCGGGGTCACGAGCTTGAAGATTTGAAGAAACGATTTTTCAGGATCGAGAACTTGGGCTTCGATCGTGCGGCTCGAATAAAGGAGCTGGAGGCTCAACTTGCTGCTTCAGCAGAGACTCATAAGAAGGAGCTGGAGCATATGCGGAATGAGTGTCAGAGTTACAGGGAAACAGCTGAAAAGGCAGCAGAAGCACTCAGGGTCCATGTTGCCAGTGTCCGATCCTCTATGGCATCAGCGGCGAGCAAAGCTCGTGCTGGATCTGAGGGGGAGAAGTCGCGTGCGCAGAGTGTGGCCAAGCCTTGAGACTTTCTGTCGTCTTTTCTGTCGTTGTTATGCTTGTAAACTCTTGATATGTAGTAGCTCACTCCTGTACTTGGCACATTTTGATAATAATAGAAATCTTTTTGGTATTTGAAAATTGGATGTCTCTTGAGTTGAATGCCTTTGAATCTTATGTTCTAGATAGCATTAGCATAGATACAGTCTTTTGAATGTAAAGGATCGAGTCGCAACTTGATTACCCAAACTTGTTGTAATTTGGAATTTGAATTTGAATTCATGTAACACTTGTATGTAAGGGGTTGAGTAGCAACTCAAGCACCCAAACTTATTGCAACTTGAAAATTGAAACTTGAATTCGTGTAACACTTGAATGTGAGGGGTTGAGTCGCAACTCAAGCACCCAAACCTGTTAGACGATATCGAAATTGATTGAAATTGAATATTGAAATTTGAAAGTCAGTTTAACATTTGCCAGTAAGGGGTTGAGTCGCAACTCTAACACCCAAACTTGTTAAAAAGACTTGGTAACTTGAATATGGTCAGTTTTTAACATTTGCTAGTAAGGGGTTGAGTCGCAACTCTAACACCCAAACTTGTTAAAAGACCTGGTAATTTGAATATGGATAACTTGAAACTGCTTCAGAACTTGAATTGAAAAGCTGAACACTGGCACATTTGAATACTTGAAAGATCTTTATTTATCACAGAATTTACATCATGGATTGAACATTTTGAGGTGTCTAGAATTCCAAGCTCGAGGCAATCTATCTCCTTCTGGTGTGATCAGTCTGTAAGAACCTTTGCCTCCCACTGATTCAACAATGTATGGGCCTTCCCAGTTGGGAGCAAGCTTCCCACTGCTGTGCTCTTTGGTGTTGTAAAAAACTGCTCTGAGAACTAGGCTGCCCACTGGAAATTGTCTATTGTAGACTTTCTCATCGTAGGCTCTTTTGATCTTCTGCTGGTATTTGGCCATACGAAGGGATGCTTGATCTCGTAGTTCTTCTGAGAAGTCTAGATCATTGATTCGTAGTTCTTCGTTGATTCCTTCTTCAACTGCTCTAGTCTTCAAAGTACTTGATATATTTTTTGTTGGGAGTACTGCTTCCGATCCATATGTTAGACGAAAGGGTGAGAACCCTGTTGATCTTCTTGGAGTCGTGCGATATCCCCAAAGAACTTCAGGTAGGACCTGTTCCCATAATCCTTTCTTGTCGTTGAGTTTCTTCTTGAGTATACCCAGAATAGCTCTATTTGAGGCTTCAGCTTGACCATTGCATTGAGGATATCATGGAGTTGAATAGAATAGCTTGATACCGTTGTTCAGACAGAACTCTCGGAATTTGTCGGAGTCAAATTGAGCTCCATTGTCAGCAACGAGAACTTGAGGTGTGCCGAACCTTGAGAAAATGTTGTGCCGAATGAATTTGATCACTTCGTCGTCAGTCTCTCGGAAGAGGGGCACAGCTTCAACCCATTTGGTGAAGTAATCAGTGGCCAGCAATAGATACTTCTTCTTGCTCGGAGTTGGAGGGAAAGGACCCAGGAAATCTAACCCCCATTGATGGAAAGGCCAGGGGCTTGACAATTGATGAAGTTCATCTACAGGGAGATGGATAGCTCGAGCGTGTCGTTGGCAAGGTTCGCACCTTTGAACAATTTGTTGAGCATCCCTTGCCATTGTTGGCCAGTAGTACCCTTGTAGCTTCGTCTTGGCTTCAAGAGATCTTCCTCCCGAATGATTTCCACAAGCTCCAGAGTGGATAACAATAAGGATTACCTGTGCTTGCTCAGGACCAAGGCACTTGAGCAACATCCCGTTGTGAGATTTGAAATATAGATCTTCTCCTTGTAGAATGTAGCATGGGAGCTTCCTTTGAACTCTTCGGGCTTGATTTGGATCTTCCGGCATTTTGCCATGCTTGAAGAAGTCAAAAATTGATCGTCTCCAGTCTTCAAGTTGATCTCCACCCCCAGATTCTTTTGTAGTAGTAAGGATCTGTTGATCGGGGGTGGTCTTGGGCACTTCTTGATAATCGATCTGTATTTGCCTTCCTCCGAGTGAGTCTCCAAGAACTGAGGCAACATTGGCTAAGGCATCTGCTTCTCGGTTCTCTGCTCGGGGGATTTGAATGAATTCAGCATCAATAAAACTTTGTTGAAGATGTCGTACTAAGGCCAAGTAGAGTTGCATTCTTTCTTCGCGAGCTGTGTACTCTCCATTGATTTGCCTTATGATCAATTGGGAGTCGCTGTAGACGATGATTTGATCTACCCCCAGGGATTTTGCCATCTCGAGTCCAGAAATGAGTGCTTCGTATTCGGCTTCGTTGTTGGTGGCAGTGAATCCGAGGAGAGTGGCCTTCTGGAGATGATCAAGTTCGGGGGATATCAATACTATCCCAGTTCCCGAACCGATCGAACTTGAAGCTCCATTAGTATAAAGCTTCCATGGAGGAGTTGCAGCAGTAGCTTCGAGATTTGGATCAATTTTTGTTGCAAGATTGTTCGGAGTATTGTCCTCATCTTCCAAACGCATGTCGACATCTTCTTCCCAAGTGATGGGGTCTTCAACTGGGAAGTCAGCTAGAAAATCAGCAACTGCTTGACCTTTGATAGAAGTGCGAGATTCGAATTGAATCCCCAGAGCACTTATTTCGATCACCCATTTGGTCATTTGACCAGCTCGACCAGCTTTGTCAATGATATCTTTGAGTGAGTGTTCTGAAATGACAGTGATCTGGTGGGAGACGAAGTACGGTTGGAGACGACGCGATGCGGTGAGCAAGGCTAGGATGACCTTCTCAGTTTTTGAGTAGCGAGTTTCAGCTGGAAGAAGAGTATGGCTGATGTAGTAGACTGGATATTCGACGCCTTCTCTTCTACTGACTAGGACCGCGCTGATTGCTTGATCGGTCACGGCCAGGTAGAGCCACAAGTCTTCTTTTGGCAGTGGAGCAGTCAGGATAGGAGCTTGCACCAGATATTTCTTGATGCTTTGAAATGCTTCTTCACAGATTGGACTCCAGCCGGATATATCCGCCTTTCGTAGTTTGTCGAAGAGGGGTTTGCATTTGTCGGAAGATTTTGAGATGAATCGATTGAGTGCTGCTAACCTTCCAGTGAGGCGTTGAACTTCTTTCCGATTTGTAGGTGAAGGCATATCGATGACGGCTCGAATTTGATCGGGATTAGCTTCAATACCCCTCCTGGTCACAAGATGACCCAGGAATTTGCCAGATTGAACACCGAAGGCGCACTTGGCTGGATTGAGCTTCATACGATATTTTCGAAGAACTTGAAAGGTTTCCGCCAGATCAGAAAGATGTTTGCTTCGCACAGAGCTCTTGGTGAGGAGATCATCGACGTAGACTTCGACGTTGCGACCGATCTGATCTTCGAACATCTTTGTGACTAACCTTTGATAGGTAGATCCAGCATTTTTGAGGCCGAACGGCATTACATTGTAGCAGTAGAGACCTCGGCTAGTCACGAAGCAAGTCTTCTCTTGATCGTCTGGATGAAGTGGAATTTGATTATATCCAGAATACCCATCCATGAAAGACAATAGCTCGTGGCCAGCAGTGGCATCGACGAGTCTATCGATTCTTGGCATGGGGAATGGGTCTTTGGGGCAAGCCTTGTTGAGGTTGGTGAAGTCGATGCAGACTCTGACTTTCCCATTCTTCTTTGGAACAGCAACTATGTTAGAGATCCAGTTAGGATACTCTACTTCACGGATGAATCCTGCTGCGAGTAGCTTGGTGATTTCTTCTTGAACAGCAACTTGCAGCTCTGGTCGGATGGTGCGTGGTTTTTGCTTGACAGGTTTCACCTCTTCCTTGATCGCAAGTCGGTGACAAGCGTCATCCGGATTGATACCAGGCATGTCTTTGAAACACCAGGCGAAGACGTCGATATTGGACTGGAGGAAGGATACCATGTCTTGCGCTTCTGCGTCGCTAAGACCGGTACCAATAAATGTTTGTCGAGGGAGATCTCCACTGCCAATGTTGATAGGGATGATTTCTTCAATTGAAGGTGATGTTTCCCATTCGATTGGTGGAGGTTCGGACAGCGGAATCTCCTTTGATTGCTATTTGGAAGAGGGACCAGCTTCATCTCGTGGCCGCTTTGGAGGAGTAATGTTGATCTTTCGATCTGTCTTAGCCGCAGCAGCCTCACAAGACCTTCCAGCTTGCTGATCACCTCGAATGCAGACAATGCCTTCCCCAGTTGCAAACTTGAGTAATTGATGATAAGAAGAAGAGATGGCATTGATCTGGTGGAGGAATGGTCGCCCGAGGATGGCGTTGTAGCTGGATACTCCTTCGACAATTGCGAACCTCACTGAGACTCGAGTCTCTCGGCTGAGGTCCAGAGTGAATCTCGATTCGCCCACCGTGATGCTTTGTTCGCCGTTGAAGCCAGTGATCACGGTCGGGACGACGTCGAGGCTTTGATATTTATGTCCCAGACGTTTGAAGCAGTCTGAGAACATAATATCGATAGAACTCCCGGTGTCGATGAGGATCCGATTGACGGTGCTTCCGTCGATGACGAGTTTCAAAACCAGGGGGTCTCGATGTGGAGTATGAACTCCTTGAAGATCGGTGTCGTTGAAGACGATGGACGGCCAAGCAAGACCTTCGATGGGCTTCTCGATCCAGGTATCTTCTTTATTTGCAGTAGATCGAACATGGAAGATGCGCCGAATTTGCCGATCGAATTCTTTCCCGGTCACTGCTTGGTTGTGCACTGATCCATGAATGCCAAAGACATTGGCATTCACAGAGATAGGTTGCCGGTCAGAGGAGATTTGATGTATCCAACACACTTCTTTCCCCTTTGCAGAGGTTCGACGTTGATCGTGCCCGTTGTTGACGAATTCTTGAAGGTGGCCCTCTCGCAGTAAGTCTTCAAGATGGAACTTCAACCGATAGCACCGGTCGGTGGAGTGGCCGTGACTTCGATGGAATTCGCAGTAGACTGTTTTGTCTGCTGTGAATTTGGAGTTTGGCTGAAGAGGATTGGGCCTCCGAAGATATTCGTCGTGTTGAATGCGGTCGAGTATTTGTTCGACCGGCATATTCCACTCGGTGAAAGTGGTCTTTGTTGGAGATCGACGCCCTTCATTCTTTGATCGTTTGTTGGCTGGAGGGGCTGCTGCCTCAGCATTGTGAGCCTTGGCAGCATACTTGGGAGCTTCTCTCTCCGCAGGCCTTCGTTTTGTTTCTCGCCCTTTCCGAGCGACTTGATCGTCTTCGACCTCGATCTCTCTCTGGATTCGATCGAACATAGCACCCAGAGAAGGAGGGGGATTACGGATGAAGTCGTTGTAGATGTGTAGATCGAAGCGGAGAGCGTTCTGGAAAGCCAACATGATGGCTTCATCGTCCAGATGTCTTCCAGAGAGGGCAGCATGCTCGTTGCGAAATCTCCTAGTGAAACTTCGGAGAGTCTCGTCAGCACCCATCCTTAGCCGATAGAGAGAGTCAAGCTTCTTCTCGGGCTTCAGATTGAGCTGATAATGCTGCACAAAGAGTTTAGCCAAAACATCGAACTGGGTGATGGACCCAGCTCGGAGATTATGATACCAGTCGAGCGACGGTTCATCGAGACTTCCTGCGAAGGTGCGGCAGAGCACATTGTTTTCTTCTTCATGCGGCGTTAAGGCTTGCTTGAAGGCAAGGATGTGGAGAGTAGGATCTCCTCTGATGCAGTTGAATTTGGGGAGGATTGGAGTTCTCCATCCCCTTGGAAATGTTGTCTCAAAGAGACTTCGATGTAGAGGCCCGGCAGAAGAATAGCCATCCCTGCGACCATGTCCTCGACCTAGAGATGGGTCAAGAGGCAAGATCGCAAGGTCTTGCTCAGGCATCGAAGTATTTGCCAGTTGAAGTCGATGTCGGAGGTCCGATCCAAGCCCACGCTGAAGTGGAATGGAAGGGGAAACTCGACTCTTTGAAGGAGCGCCTTTCATTTGGTGCCTCCTTGGTATGTTGAGTTTTGAAGGTGTCTTCTTGTCGCAGTTGCGGCCAGAAGACGATTGAGAAGACTCGTCTTCGAGGCAATCCCAAACACTTTGCTTCCAGGGGGTAGCAGAGGGAGTTGGATCACGTCGAATCCTCTCGAGGGCAGTAGTACCCATTGACCTCCGTTGTTCGGAGTGGATGGAATGTCGAGGAAGATCGACTCTCTCGCTTGTGGAGGGGATTGGAAGAGCGATTCCAGCCTCGGAGGCTGCCTTCTTCAGAGCATCCCTCTCAGCAGTAAGGGTGGCATTCTGTTTTGCCAATTGAAGCAGCTGGAAGTCGACTGCAGAGATTTGGTAGGTCGATGGAGGGTCTTCAGCAGGAGCGGGTGTTGTTTGCCCAATCGACTGTCGCGCGGGTTGGGCGATAGGTCGATCGACAGATTTGCCACTCCCTGAACGAACCCCCATCTCGGGGACAGCAAGGGGCTGTCCGAAGTTGAGCCTTTGACTCATTGAACGAGTCTCAGGACGAGGTTGTTGTTGAGTGTTACTTCCTTCTGGTTGACCTTGATGTTTTGTCCTCGCCATTCAGAGAGCGAAAGGTGCAACGAGAGTGCCGTTCAGTTGTATGATCAACCGAGAGGGCGAGGAAGTTTGACTATCAAGATCAGTTGTAGGTTCAACCGATCAAGTAGTAACGGAGAGTTGGACTTTTTGATCGGATCCCACAGACGGCGCCAAACTGTGGGGGAAAATCTTCGTGCCGACCCGAAGACTTTCGCAGCACCAGTCAATTGGAGTTGAAGTTGACGTCGAAGATCGTTGGTCGATCTGTTGATTGCAGTTGAAGTCTTTTGATATGTGAATAGAGATATGCAATCAGAGAGAGTTTGACACAAGAGATTGATCTCGGAGTTCAGCCGAAGCCTACGTCTCCGTGCTATAGGGAGCAACCCGAATTCACTAACACTTATGCTGGAGTGATCTCGACAGGCCGAGTATCACTGTAAACACTGATCTCTTCGAAAGAAGATCAAAGAGAGGTGGAAGATGGGAAGTTGGAAATCCCAGAGCTCTGGTTTTTTAGAACTGAGAGTTCGATCCCTTTACATTCGAAGGCTCTGCTATTTATAGGATTCCCGGGGAGGAATTCCGGGGCAAATGGCGGTTTTCTGCTGTCGTATCTGGGATTCTCCAGGTAAAGCTAGCGGGCCCCGCTACCGTCTTCTGGGGGATTCCACAGGCTCGTGGGCCTATCGGACGGGGCCGATGGGTCCCGCGGTGGTCCTCGTGGGCCCACCAGGCAGGGCTGGTGGGTCCCGTGGTAGTCTTCGTGGTCCCACCAGGCAGGGCCGGTGGGTCCCGTGGTAGTTTTCGTGGTCCCACTAGGCAGGGCCGGTGGGTCCCGTGGTAGTCTTCGTGGTCCCACCAGGCAGGGCCGGTGGGTCCCGCGGTAGTCTTCGTGGTCCCACCAGGCAGGGCCGGTGGGTCCCGCGGTAGTTGGTAAACTTCTGCCAAAATTTGCACCCACAGTGTTACCTTTCTGCTTAGTACGTTAATCTTGTAGTCTTTTCTCTTCAGACATTGTAATTGTATTGGAATAAGTGTTTTTATCGGTTAGTTAGTATTCTATGGTTGTAGTTGCAATGGTTCCAGCTGAATTCTTTTGGGTAGGCCTCTCCTCAAGGCCCTAAGCATAGGATAGATCATGATAAAAATATAAGTGCATATAAATGACTAAATTAATTAACCTTGTAGATAGAAACTCTAGACTGGTGCACCTGAGTGTTAGGGAGTGGATGAGACTACGTGGCTAGCCGTAGGAGGCTTGAGCCTCGTGCTCCCTCAGATAGACTCCTGTCAGTATGTAATGGCACCGACAGGTCACTCATACTGAGAGGATATGACTTTTGAAGGTCGAGCTTGACTAGATAATGTCTTCTCTCTATTGACATTTCTCTTTCTCTGCTTTTTAAATAAAAATGTTTTCGAGAAATCAAATTTAAAAGATTCCCCTCTTGTTTCTCCCTCCTCCTTGTTTTTCATATTAGAGAGCGTAGAAGCCCTGTGAGAACCCAAATTGGTGTAATTAAGTAACCAGACCCAAAACCCTCTTCTTTTTCTCACCTCACACCCCAGGGATCGGTCTTCAGATTTCTGGGGCGTGACAGCTGGTATCAGAGCTTAGGGATATGTTCCTAGGGGTTTTGTTAGGATGTGGTTCATGTCTTGCGATCCTTTCTTCGGAAAGTTTAGACTCTAGTGGTGTTAGAATATTTTCTAGAGATTGTATAGATAGTGAGTCGATAGAATTCTCGTAGTAGCTAGTGGTGGTATAACGATTATTTCTAAGGATAAGGACCTAGGGTTAATCATACTTGGAGAACTGGTTTGTTTGAGGAATTGATCTATAACTAAGAACTGTCTATGATTGAGTTTTTGATTGATCGAGAATCGTGAATCAATATATATGTCGTATGAGTATGATTGTATTTGAACTCTGAGGTGCTATAATGTTTAGGTTTAGAGTTAGTCGTTGTAACTCGGGTGATAGTTCTTAAGAAGGAGCCACGTGGAACATCTTAACCAAGGGTGGTATTTCTTGATCTCTAGGCAGAAGTATAGTGTTTGAGTGTATATCGGAGTATAGGTTGGGAGTCTTCTAATATGGATTCTCTTGAATTTCTAGTGGTAAGGAGCTGACCAAGGACTAGAGATTCAACTCCAGTTAGTGATTTGGTTGACTGGTTTTAAGATGGATGTATTTGAATATATCTGGAAGGATGTATATCCTTGATGGTTTATCTGGCATGGTTGTGAGGTTACTCTTTTTGTTGGTTTTGTTATTTTTCATTGACCCTAAGTGCTAGAAACTTAGTCGGTGTTTTATGATTCCTTGATCTTTGTTGACCCTTAGTATTAGAGACCTAGTCGGTGTTTAGGATCCCTTGATCTTCGTTGACCCTTAGTACTAGAGACTTAGTTGGTGTTTTAGGATTCCTTGATGCTTATTGACCATTGGTACTAGAGACCTAGTTGGTGTTTTTAGGATTGTCCATTATCTCGATATAGATGTAATAATTAAATTAGTTTTCTTGTTAGATCTCTCTGGTGTATCGTGGGTTATAATTAGTTTGGTGTAGAGCTTGTGTGTTTTTTAATAGATCCTATGAGTAATAATGATGACTCTTGGGGATAGTGGTTTCAAGGAATACACCAGGAGATAGAAATCTCAGGTGGTAGTTTGAATTCCCATGGTTAGTAGATTATGGGATACCTTGATAGTGACTCTTGCGAAAGAGTATGCACTGTTCCTAGGGAACTTTGGCGGTGGATGATGATTGTCCGGTAAAGGACATACTGTGGCTACGCACTGACTCTTCGGAGGCTTTGGCAGTTGGTTTCGCAGTTCTTATTGGAACTCGCGGGAGAGAGCGCACTGGCTAGATGATAGTGACGTTAATATAGAATTGAGATAATTGAGTACTAGAAAGATGTTAGCGACGATGTCAAGAGGACTGCCTACGTTTATAAAATTTGAGAATATCTTATCAGTTGGAATCTTAAGAATGATCATTATTCTGCTGATTCACCTCGCTTTGTTTTCAATCATTATTCGATTCTAGTAACTTTCGTTTGCTTCAGTTTCTTTTGAGTGATTGCCTTTAGTTCTTAGAATGTTAAGATTGTGCTAGTTCCCTCAGTTGTCCTTTCTCTAAGTTGTCTCTATTTGTCTTGGGTCCTTTATTCTCTTCTTTATGTGGTTGCGAGGTTTCCGTTTAACTATCTCGATGATTAGTTTAGGGTAGAATTTAGTACTTGGTATCAATCTGCTCAGTCGATATTAGTTGGCCATTAGTTTTCTAGTAGGTAGTTTCTTTAGCCAACTCATAATAGTTTTGGTTTAGGATCGATCCCCTTGTCTTGTAGTGAGCCAATGGAATGACTATCTATTGTCAGAGTGTAGCTATCTGGTTTGGACCCACTTGAGAAATAGATTTTTCGGGCATTTGTTCGTTAGTCCCTTGAGCAGTATTGGTAGTTCGGTTAGTGTAGGTGTTGGTCTCATAGGAATCTTATAGGATTTTAGTTTAGTATTAAATACACGTTAGGCGTACTAGTTGAGGCATCTCTTTTGTCAAATCATTCTTGAATGTGTACTTAAGCATATGTGTATGGGCGCAGATGTGTAGTATACATTGCTATGATCGTAGAATCGATACCAAAAGTATAAATTATATATGGGTGTATGGGCGCTCATATACATTGATATACCTTTTATATCGGTACTGACAATTGAGTGCATTTTAAGTTTCCGAATCTATGAGTTTTGGTAGTTACCCTACCGAGGAGGACACCCCTCGGCGGTACTAATAAGGGGGATATGATGCCCCTTATCAAGGCAGGGTTAATGATCAGAACTCAAGATTTTGGTCTAATCCGTAATGCTTAGAATGTGAAATGGAAACCAAAACTCGTATTCGCGATCGATGCGAGAATTTGGTGGTTCATTTCTATCCTAATAATTATGAGAGTCGATTCGTATAATGTTTAGGTTAGTAGAGAGAGTAGAATTATGAAAAGTAGAGGATCAGGATTTTCTTTTAGTAAGATTTTGTGTAGTGACTTGACTTTCTTGTTGGTAGTGTTAGTGAGGATGTTTGCGCTCGTTATAATTAACTTTTCATTGCTATAATGTTCTTGTTTTGGTAGTAGAGATGAGTGGACTCATATATATGGATTTTGTAGTTGAATTTTCGGGACGAAAATTTTTTTAAGGTGTGTAGGTTGTAACACCTGTGGTGTTAGAATTGAGCATAATAGAAATCCCCCATGGCTAGTTTCGTCTTTTTACCGCCAGACTTTTTCTTTGGGCTTTTTCCCAATAAATGGATCGTAAACCTATGAGATGTTTTACGTTCACATTCTCCGTAACTTCGAGCATGTCACGATGGTGCGTTCCGTGCAACGATCATGTGTATGCGCAGCCAGTTTCCGCAGCCCGGCAGGTAAACCCTAGAAAAACGATAATTGGTCGATAGTTGTAGCTGTTTCATTTCTTGCAAGAGATCGGGTGATCGGATCATAACGAAACAAGATACGTTAGATGAGGCTCTGAGAGAGCCTTCCAATGAGCCTAAGTTGGGGTCGATCAGACACCCGGGTGAATAGTTATTGCTATTTTAAGTTTTGGAGTCTTTCCTTCTTTTCGAGAGATCTAGAAGTCAGAAAATCATGTACCAAGCGCTAACGTGTTCGCGTTGACGAGACCTATCCAACGAATCCTCTCGGGCCCTATTTCGACTTCCGGTTTGATAGTTACGACTTATTATTCTTTTCAACTCAGTTAATGGGTGAATCGTACCCGGATTCCAACCGTGGAATCCGGGTCACGAGTCCGGCGACGCATGCTTAAAATATTAATAGAATGATAATAATGATTGCTTTTGATTGTATGGACACCATAATTAGGATTCCCTTAAATTAAACAATAAATTGAATAACTAATAATTATCGGGGCCCACCCTCCTGAGAGGAGTATGGCAACCCTAGCACACGGGTCACTGGGATGAGTATTTTACTTTATTGATTTATTATTGTCGCATGGGTTGCGAGAGCAGTACAGGATCAGGGGTAAATTGTTGAAAATTGTTAAGCATTAAATATACCTTTGTTAGCTTCATTGTATATGTTGAAATATGTTATATGAGAATCTACCTGGTTAGAAGGTAGGGACCCCGTGCGCGCATGGGCCGTGAACCACCCTGCGCGTACAGCCGAAGTTAAGTAGGTTAGGGGTCACGGGCAAGGGTTGTGGTAAAGCCAATAGGAGGTGCCCTCGAGTAGGGATTGGCCTAGCAGCCCTATCCCGGGGAGTTGAAGTCCCCATAGTAAAGCAAGTTGGGCGGTAGAGCTCCACCGTGAAAGACGGGAAACCCCTTATGATCATCTGGGTGATTTGTGCATGGTGTTGGTGGATGCACGGCGAGAGAGTTGGCCCTCTACATCGAAATAAAAGGCCCTATAGTAATGCCCGACCGGGGGCAGGATGAACAAAATATCCGGGGTTCACATTTTGATAGTGTGTGTTTAATCTATATATGAATTTAGAATTGCTTGTATGACTGTTCACATGATGATCTCGTGACTTTAAATGAATGTCTTATTTAATCTGTTCTTTAATGCTGTAGAACATTGAATGGACTTTATGTTAGATAACCAAGTGACAGTAGGAATTGCATGTGAATATAGACTACTGATAGGTTTAGGTATCATTCGGCAAACTTTGACCATACTAGAACTGCTAGATTATATCTTAATTTGTTACAATTGGTCGTCTCATATTATTAAAGACTATTAGGATGTCACTAGCCATTAATTTGGCTAATCTCCCAATTTCCTATTGGGGGCTACTCTTTCCCACGAGTAGGCTCAGTTGCAGGTCCGGAGGCTCAGGAGTAGCAGTAGGAGTCCAGAGACGGAGTTAGAGTTGCAGTGTTACCTTTCTGCTTAGTACGTTAATCTTGTAGTCTTTTCTCTTCAGACATTGTAATTGTATTGGAATAAGTGTTTTTATCGGTTAGTTAGTATTCTATGGTTGTAGTTGCAATGGTTCCAGCTGAATTCTTTTGGGTAGGCCTCTCCTCAAGGCCCTAAGCATAGGATAGATCATGATGAAAATATAAGTGCATATAAATGACTAAATCGATTAACCTTGTAGATAGGAACTCTAGACTGGTGCACCTGAGTGTTAGGGAGTGGATGAGACTACGTGGCTAGCCGTAGGAGGCTTGAGCCTCGTGCTCCCTCAGATAGACTCCTGTCAGTATATAGTGGCACCGACAGGTCACTCATACTGAGAGGATATGACTTTTGAAGGTCGAGCTTGACTAGATAATGTCTTCTCTCTATTGACATTTCTCTTTCTCTGCTTTTTAAATAAAAATGTTTTCGAGAAATCAAATTTAAAAGATTCCCCTCTTGTTTCTCCCTCATCCTTGTTTTTCATATTAGAGAGCGTAGAAGCCCTGTGAGAACCCAAATTGGTGTAATTAAGTAACCATATCCAAAACCCTCTTCTTTTTCTCACCTCACACCCCAGGGATCGGTCTTCAGATTTCTGGGGCGTGACATGCCATTTCAGCCAAACATATGTTGGGGTAGGTAAATCTCTATTGTTGCAGGTTAGTCGATCGTGTCACAACTCGAACCAAACTAACTATGGCAAGGCACCAGAGCATGTGTACTTACGTAACAATGGGAGCATTTACGATACCAATGATTCGAAGTACTTAGCGTAGTGCCTTTGTATCAGTTAGACTTAGGCGAAGTGTCATTTCAATCGAACTTACGTCGGGGTAGGTAGCTTTGTATTGTTGCAAGTTAGTTAGTCATGTCGTAATCCAAACCGAAGTAACTGTGGTGAGGCACGGGAGCATGTGTCCTTAAGTGACAACTGGAGCATGTGTGACGCCAATGATTCAGAGTACTTAGCGTAGTGCCTTTGTATCAGTTGGACTTAGGCGAAGGATCCCACATACTACGCCAAACTGTGGGGGGAGATTATAGCCGTCATATGGACCCCTTCCAACAATCAATGTAAGGTATTGACCTTTGAGATGTGGCTGGTGTGGGATGCTGAGCTGTCGCATGCTTAGCTGTCACACAAACACTGTAGAGTAGAGAGAGAAGAAGAAGAATTGATACAGGATGTGGTGACGAAGTTTGGCTGAAGCCTACATCTCTGTGCGGTAAGACACAACCTTTGAATCCACTATCTCTAAAGAAGTTAAACTAGTCTCGATAGAGCGAGGAGTGCTTGTACAAGTAGGCAGAGGGTGGAGTAGGCTTGACTAGAGTCTAATCACCAGAAGACTCAGAGAGCTCTAGAGAACAGAAAGTGAAAATGGGAATAATGGATCCCGATCTCGATCTCCGATCCTTGAATATTTATCAAGTCTGCTATTTATAGAGGTTTGGGAATATCATGGGTTTTGGTAAATATCGGGGGGATTTTCCAGACCCCGAATAGTATACATGGACCCCAGGCAGGGCTGCAGGTCCCACTGTCATCTCAGTGGGCTCTAGTTAGGGCTACGTGTCCTACTGTCGTCTTCGTGGGCCTGAGGAAAGGTTGCAGGTCCCATTGTTGTCTCCGTGGGCCCTAAGTAGGACTGCAGATTCCATTATCATCTTCGTGGGCCCAAGAAAAGGCTATGGGTCCTATTGTCGTCTCTATGGGCTCGAGGCAGGACTGCGGGTCCTACTATCATCTCCGTGGGCCCCAAGCAGGGCTGTGGGTCCCACTGTCATCTCCGTGGGCTCGGACAGGGCTGCAGGTCCACTGTCATCTCCTTGGGCCCGAGGCAGGACTGTGGGTCCCACTGTCGTCTTTATGCGCCCCAGACAGAGCTGTGGGTTCCACTGTCATCTCCTTAGGCCCTAGGCAGGACTGCGGGCTCCACTGTCGGGCGTTAGCCAGATTTTGCACCCACACCCGACCCGACACGACCCGTTGAATTTTAAACGGTTCTTCTCAAGTCTACCGTGTCTATACCCTAAACCCGACCCATATATTAAACAGGTTAGTCGTGTCGACTCGTTTACGACCCGAACCCATTTAACCCAAACCTAGACCCGTTAAGTTCATGCCGGGTCTATCGTGTCGGGTCCAAAATTGCCAGTCCTATCCTTGGGACATCGGTTCATCCGGTGGGACCCATCAGACCTTGGTGGGACTCGTCGGACCCAGTGGGACCCTTCGAAAGTTGAATTTTGACATTCCTTCAACCAAGCTCTTGGGGTGGTGCGGGATTCGTGGTTCGGGACCATCAAGGGGTGGTGCTACAGGCGGGGCGTCGAGGCCTTTGCTTGCTACTATGCGCCTGATGCTGAATTACGACCCCTTTGGTCCGGACTCAACCATGTTCTTGCCCAGTGGCCCTATTCTCCTATTAGCATTGAGGACGACTCTCGGGTGGTGCTTGCATGAGTCGCTTCGCTTCTCCCAGCTGATGCCCTCATGCACGATTGTCGCTCCTTGCTCCGTCTCCTTTGCGTCTCCTATATTTCTCACGTCTTTCACGAGGGCAACTCAGTGGCAGATTGGTTGGCGGGAACGGCTCAGGCATCTCTCTTAGCGTTGTTCTTCTCCGGGATCTTCTGGCGCTTGTGTAGTTGGATAGTTTGGAACATCCCCGGTTGAGAGGTGGTAGTTAAGGCTCTGTCTCTAGTCCTAGGATGAATCCAATGGGGGATGCCACCACCCCCGGTCGCTGTCCACCACCTGTTGTTGCCTCCTTGCTGTCTATCACCACCGCCCCGCTAGCCATTGGGGTGCAACTCGGGTCGGGTTGGTTCGGGTTCGAGCCAACCCGGAATCGAACCAAACTAATTCGGTTTTACCATATTGAAACCCAAACCAACCCGACTTGGGCATAGACCCGAACCAACTCAACCCACACTAAGGTAGGTTGGTTCGGTTCAGTTTTGTTCTCAAGTTAGTAGTTGGTCTAAAAAAATAATGGTCATTGGCTATTTACTAGAAAGCTGGAGGTCCATGTTTGGCTTTAGACTTTAGTCACCCATTGAGTTCTCTTGGTAGTTGGTTTAAGCTGCTAGTGTGATCTATTCCAAAAGTCCAAACCCATGCTATATATATATGTGGACAAATATATAGAGTTTGGTTCTCGAGTTGGGTCGGGTCTACTCAAGCCCCAGCCCGGAACCGACCTGTATTTAGTCGGGTCCACAAAACTTAGAACCGAACCAACCCATTTATTCAAAATACCCGAACTAACTCGACCCACTTAGGTCGGGTTGCATAAGTTCTTGGTTTTACCCGACCCAAGTTGCACCTCAAGCTGGCCACCACACGTCGCCGCTCGCCACCGAGGAGGGCGGTAGCGAGTGGTGATCGGCTGGGCGACGGCAGGAGGGTAGTAGTCGATGGCGACGGCAACGGTCAACGGCAATAGCAAGTGGTGGGCGGCGACATCCCCCCTTGGATTCATCCCATGGCTATAGATCGTGGTCATTGATTTTTGGATCGCCACTTGTAGCTCCCCAAATTGTCAGCGATCAATATGGGAGACGATCATCAGTGGAGAGGAGTTGAACTCACAAATTACTAGGACCCCTAACTTAACAAATAAAGAACTTATCACCAACTATTGACCAAAACCATGCACGTCTCTTTAACCAATATCATACACATTACTCTTTCTCTTTATCCCATGCAGCCCCAACCTCAACTCCAGTCCCAGTCCCTACCACTTCCCATCAATCAGCAACTATCTTACCCACTTCGATACTACCTCCACAACAAGATCCAATTCGAGACTCTCCCTCACCACCTCCTAACGCCCCACACTCCATAATTACTCGTAGTTGAGCTGGCATTGTCAAACCCAACCCCAAATATGCCCTAACGGTATCCATACCACCCACTCCTCTTGAACCAAAAACCATAAAAAGTGCCCTAAACCACCCCGGTTGGTATGCAGCCATGGTCAACGAGATGAAAGCCCTCACTTATAATCAGACTTGGGTTCTGGTTCCATGGCAACATCGCATGAATGTCATTGGTTGTCGTTGGGTTTTTAAAACAAAACTCAAATCTGACAGGGTCCTTGGATAAGTTGAAAGACCGACTCATTGCCAAGGGGTATAATCAGCAAGAAGGTGTTGATTTCATAGAGACCTTCAGTCCGTTCATCAGACATGCTACCATTCGCACAATTCTTACAGTTGCTACAGTCAAAGGATGGAGTCTTCGCCAACTTGACGCCACAAATGCCTTTCTTTCGGGGGCTAAAATTCAGGGGCTAAAGTGTAATTTGCCTTTCTTTCTTTTTTGTGGGGTAAATTACACATAAACCCCTATCGTTTGACCAATTATCACTTACACTCCATCATGTTTAAAACCCTACAGATGCCCCCCTATAAGTTGAAAAACCATACACATAGACCCCACTGCAAGTGATACATATGTTTCTCAAACTGTAGGGGGGCATTGTATAGTTTTAAACGTGAGGGGATGTAAGTGATAATCGATCAAACTACAAGGGTCTATGTGTAATTGACTTTTTTTAATTTTCTAGTGATGAGTGGAGACGTGGAGTGCTGCTGCGATCGCTTTCGCCCTCCTTTTTACATACAAACGGTATGATTAAGGTGTAGAATCATAATAACCATTGGGTTCGTTTTTGGGCTCCTTTGAGGCTGAGATGGAATCAGCTCTGGTAACTGAAAGTCAGGTGACCGCTGGTTCCGTATCGCACGCGATCTCATCCGACCAGTTATCCGTCCTTTTGCTACCACTGGAGCTATTGTTTTTTAGGTTTTTCTTTTTCCACCTACAAAATTACTAACACCTCCAATATCATGCACCCCCCCCCCCCCCCAAAGGGCCTCAGCTAGCTTTTGATTTTTACTATTACTTCATTTTTGATAATGCACCCCTTAGATGGGTTTGCTCCCTCTCCCTCTCCTCCATGCTCCACCCGCGGTCGCAATCGTCGCCGCCGCCGCGTCCTAGCCTACTCCTCCCACTCTGATTGTCCCGTCCGAGCAACCGATCCGATACACCTCACCGACACCCCCCCCCCCCCCCCCCCCCCCCCCCTCCCTCCCGGCCCTCTCTCTTCTTTCATTATTGTAGACGTGTCAGTCGCTCCTGACCGACATAATCGACGGTTGCTCATGGCCAATATGGTGTGGTATATGTTGGTTGATCTTGACCAATATGAACCAGACCGACTATGACGGTCGGAAGTGGCTGACACTCCTTCTGGAACAAGGGAGGGGGGGATCGAGGTGACGATGGCAAGTGTGAGGTGCATGGTACCGGGCTACTCCGGTGATGTGATCAGAGTGGGGAGGAGGCAGAAGGGGAGGAGGAGGAGAGGTAGAGGAGGATGGACACAGTAAAGACGGTAGTAGGAGTAGGGAGAAGGCGACAATGACTGACGGTGTGGATATCAATATGTATGGGATTGTGTGGCGATACGTTCGACATTTCCTTATTTATTAAATTGGGGGTACTAGTAATTTGAGAGGTCAACACCCTTTTTTTTTTTTTTCCCGGTGAAGAAAGAGTTGTAGAATCGGTAAAGAGTATGTACACTAAGCGTAGCCCGACTGTAGAATTTGGTTCAGATATTGCGGGGGCTTGCCCGCCAATTGTGAGAATTTATATTAAAAAAATGATAAATTACATAAACCTTTTCTAAACTATGGCGATAGTTTCATATCGGTCCCTTAACTTCTTTTTTTTAACAAATAAGCTCCCAAATTATAGACCAATTTGAAATCTTTGTCATTCATAGATGGAATATGTCAAATGACTAAAATACCCCTGTCCTTTCTTCAAAATAGACCAGAAAAGGGGGAGGGAGTTTGCTCTGCAACTCCGGTCGCCCCCCCCCCCCCCCCCCCCCCCCCCCCCCCCCCCCCCCCCCCCCCCACCCTTCTTCCTCTCAGTCTGGCACAGCTGCTATATAGCTTGCCTCGCCGGTGCCTCTGGCGTAGGCCGCGGCCTGTGCGGGGCCCGGGAAGTAGGGGGTTTGAGGTGGTGTGAGGGAGGTTCTGCAACATTCGCCACGACTCCCCACCCCTTCTCCTTCCTCTTGGTCTGGCACAGCCAGCGGCCTACCTCGCCGGCGCCTCCGGCGTACTCACAGACCGCAACAGGCCCGGGGGTCTTTGCCAAAGTCTTCGCTGGAATGCCGTCAGTGATCGGCGAGCCTGAGGTGGTTTCAGGAGGTCAGAGAGAGGGTGGTGGTGGTCGGGCCACCTGAGGAGAGAGAGAGAGAGAGAGAGAGAGAGAGAGAGAGAGAGAGAGAGAGAGAGAGAGAGAGAAGGGTAAAACTGAAAGAAAATAAATAAATAATGATCATATTAGCTATTTTTGTCAAATCTGACGATGATCACCAATTAACAGAGGGGTCAACTTGTTAAAGTTGTATAGGTTGGGGGTTTATTTGTTCAAGAAAAAAAGTTCAGAGACCAATGTGATACTACCCCTATGTGTAGTTCAAGGGAGGTTTATGTAATTTGCCCTTAAAAAATTCACACACGGGGCCAAAATCGAGCCCACACCCACAACCCATGGGGCTTGACTAACCCGAACCTGCACACCGGCCTCTCTTTTCATTATCTTAATATGCCAAAAGCCTGAATCGATCCGGGCTCACACGTATGAAACGAACAAGTCTTTACCAACTCAACTATAATTTTTTTTTTTGTTAAAGGAAACTATAGCAAGTTATAGCCGTGTGATTTGTACAGCCACAATGCATTGTTGTAGATAGGGAGGTCAAGGTGTGTTTGCAAAAAAAAAAAAAAGGAGGTGTGTTTGGTGGGGTGTATGAAACATAGCCATTGTTTGGGTAAAGGATTCGGATAAGATCTTAGTGCTTGGCATATCATTTATTATCATGGCCGATATTATTATCGGTTGTGTTGTAGTTATATGGTTTAATATCAGTGTCGTTATCTGGGAATATAACGGTAATGATAGACTAGTTCTAGGTTGTCGTTCGATTAGAAGGAAGATTTGATGATTAATTATCTAAATTGAACTAAATTGACTAGTTAGTTTGTTATCAAGCTGGGGGGACCCTAGGGTAGCAAATCCACCTCTAGATATGTAGTAGCATCTTGTGCCTAATTAGGGTTATACTTATTTGACCGAATAGTCGATCCTTCATAGCCGAAGTTATGAAGGACTTAAATAAACACCGTACAACCGTCAACAACATGGACCTTATGCGGTTAGCATGATCCGTCCATACAGGATGCAGATCATCTTTCCCAAACACGGTCCATCTCATGGATGGATTGTAGGTTTAGTGATACTATATTGGCTTACCGTCACTCGTAAGACGTGAACCGCCTTCAGTAGGCAAGACCTTTCCTTATAGGGGACAAGTCGTCTTCCCTAGGCATGACACATTTCTCGTACGACAATCGGCTAATGAAAATTACACATACATGTAGGTCAATATGTAATTACGCCTTATCGTTATACATTATTTCATCAACATAACTAATAAGCATAATCAACTGATACGTAGTAAAGAAGATTGCATGCATTAATTCAAGTCAAATACATAAACCCTTAATTAAAAACACAAGATAACTACTACACGATCTAGGTTTCATTGAAATCCTAGATAAGGACGTTGGACGATCATGGCGATGTTAGCAAAGAAGCTCCACGATGGACTCATGGCTGCGATCTCTGCTATATCCTTCTCTCCCGATGACTTCTATACTCCAAGAAGATGAACTCTCCCTAACGGCTGCCCCCTAAGGCTTAAATCATGTTTCACCAATTTTAGGGCTAAGACGTGCCAAAGGATGAATCTCGGTCGTTGATGTTAGAGTGTTACGATTGATTCGGTCAGGGCTCGATCTCGATCGATTGAGCTCTACGATTGTTCTATTTGTCTGGCTTGATAGAAGCTCGATCGATCGGGCGTGGGGTCTCAATCGATCGAGATCTTCAATTCTTTGGTTTGTGTTGGGAATGCCTCTGGCTGGGTACCCTTAGAGATTTTCTTTGCTCCTTTTTAGGTTGTTGCTCGTAACTTCTCTCTCCTAGCTTGTTTTCGTTGTAGTGTCTCAATTTCCTATAAGTCAAAGAAATATGCATAAGAGCTTGATACACCAAAATCATGATTTAATAATGCAACTAACTGTTATAAAAATATTTATTGACACACATAAACCATTAGGAATATGGCGTTATAAATATTTGTAACATTTTTTGTAACAATCGTTACTTATTGACCGTTATAAATTGTCTATTTTGGTGAGTTATAAAGAATGATGAGTAGATGTAGGTTTAGGGGCATAAATATGGTACATGCTTTTACACTCTAATCAGTCCCCTACCTCATCCGCGACCAAAGAAGTCCCGACGTAGTTACCGTTGTGAGATGTTAGCAAGTCTTGGAGATTTTCTAAGTAGTTTGATATTTAACTAATTTAGTGGTAGGGGTGTGCAGAATCCAAATAACCAAACTGACTAAACCGACCAAATCAAACCAAACTGGTTGATTTTGATCGGTTTCGACACACTCAATGAATCAGATTGGATTGGGATGTTTTAAAAACCGACATAATTAAATTGGTTAATGGATTTGTAAATTTAAAACTGATATAAACTGAACCGAACCGACATATGTATATACATATAATATTTTATTAAATATATATACCATATATGTCCTCATATCCGTTGCTACCAACAACCATTGCAATATTGTAGGATGACTCTAAATCAATTAAAAATCTTATTTAGGACTAATGATTTGACAACAATTATTATTTTTTAAGTTGAAACTAGATCCTAATAGAAGGAGAAAAAAAAATGTCCAATATGAATATGGACCAAAGCCCAAACCGATTGACCTTCCAATCCAATTCAAATAGACTTTATTGGATTGAATTAATGGACTCAATCTCAGTTTGGTTTGGATCGGATTGAAATCCCTCAAAATAGGTCGGTTTCGAACCGATGCACACCCCTATTTAGTGGAGATGCTTAAGCGGGAGGCTTGCAAGAAAGGAGGTTCATGATTAAATATCACCGCCGTGAGCCATTTTAATCTAACAAAAGAGAAATAAACTTATGTGGCGAGATGGATTGTGCATTTAGTGCGAAGTCCGACTAGATGTTTAGAGACACACTTTACACTGGGCAAGACACGAGTCACATTGGGGAGTCATTTCTCTTTTTTTGCTAAGGTTAAGACTGAAAGGGCTATCTCGGTTGCCCAAATGTGGGCTAGATTGGGCGGATGGCCCAAAGGGTGCAAGGAGCACCTATTGGCCGAGTAGGCCTGGCGGATTAGGCTAAGGGTGCTTCAAACATTTGTTGGCCAAACGAACTATTGCATTGGTTATTTGGGCGGACCTTCATATCTGGGGTGCAATGGTTGGGTGAACCATTGCCTCAAACTTTATAAATATAGATGCCGATATCTGCATTTGACACTTTTTTATTAATTATAGTAGTGATTGATGACAGTAAATAGTATGAGATCAAGGGATTAATTGGAGAGATTTGTGGATTATACAATCGATTAATTGATACAAAGAAAGTGACCCTCCTAGTTATTAAATATAATAATTAATTACCATTCATTATGTTAATTGAAAATATAAACCGGTTGTGCTATTTACGTTTTTGACCCACCACCTTCTCTTCAACATCACCTTATTTGGAGGTAATAAATGAAAAAGAAAAATCTGCTAGTAGACATATACACCATGCATGCAACCCCCCTCACCACATCAATGTACCCTTCAATACTCTCTCTCTAAATTTCTCTCTCTACATCTCTCTCTCTCTCCTCTCTCTCTCTCACTCATTCCACCAACTCAACAATCCATTCAATATCTGGATACGCGAACTGCTCTCCATCCAGATCACCATTCCTTACCTGAAGTCCTTTTCTATCTGCAGCCATGGAAGGAGGTGGTGATGGAGATGCCGCCTCGGCCCTCCCATCGGCCGTGGCATGTTTGACAGCATGGTCGTGGAGCTCGCACCGGAAGCAGTCGCGGATGGCCTCCGGGCGGAGCTGCTCCGGCGTGTGGGCGAAGAAGCAGATCCGGCGGGGGCACGCCAGCCCGGCCTCGCACGCCCGGGTGCGGTACCTGGTGGGGTGGAGCCAGAACTCGAAGACCCCGTGCGCGTACTCGCAGTTCTGGCCCCGGCGGCACTCCCCCTGCGCCCGGAACTCGGGGCAGGAGATCCCGTGGTACGGGAACTTGCGGGGGTCCCTCCGCCGCGCCTTCTCCCCCCGGTGGGCGAACGGGCAGGTGGTCCAGTCGTGGCTGCGCGTCTTGGAGCACCGCCGCACCTTGTACGTGTACATCAGGAACTCGTCGGCCGGCTCATCTGGAAGGCCGGGCCGGCCGAGCGGGCCGAGCCGGAGGTACAAGGGTGGGGTGATGGCGTGGTCGTAGAACTGCACCGTGTTGGCTTTGAACCCTCCATGCATTTCCATGGCTTCTGTCGGGTCTTCTAACCTCTTGGTTTCATGGAGGAGAGAGAGAGAGAGAGAGAGAGAGGATCTTCTCTTCTCTGAGTTCTCTCAGATGGGATGGAGTTCTCTCAGATGGGATGGTAGGAGATGAAGTAACGGGCGGGTCTATTTATGGGAGTTGCTTGTTTTGTCTGGGTTTGCATGTGGGTGCAAAGTGTTGTGGGGGAACTCTTTTTTTTTTAAGCTTTAATTACCAACGAAATGGTCTACAAAAATACGGGTTATTTTGACTTTGCCCCCCAACTTTGCCTTGAATTAGACTTTACCCCCCATATTTCACTAATTAGACTTTACCCCTCAAAACTAACTGTTCCGTCAGCTCACCAACTAAGAGAAAGGGTGAGCTGGCGGAAAAGAAATAAAGTTTGCGGGGGTGAGCTGACAGAACAGTTAGTTTTGGGGGGTAAAGTCTAATTAATGAAAGATGGGGGGTTAAAGTCTAATTCAAGGTGGGTCAAAGTCAAAATAACCCTACCACACACTGGGATGGGTGGCTGAGTGCTCATGAGCAGTGTTTTAAAAACCGGACCGGAAGATTCGACCGGTTGAACCAGGACATGAACATGTTTGGGTTTGGTCTTTGATCGCCGGTTCGTTTGTAAAATCCTATCAAAAAATAAACTACATGCTATTTTTTAGAAAAACTAAAAATTATACTTTTTATTGAAATATTCAAAAAGTACATGTTTAAAAAAATGTATATCTTGTACGGTTCAAAAAGGTTGATTAAGTTGTTGGATCAGTTTAGACCGAACCGGATGCCTTTTTGGTTCACCTTCTGATCTGGTTTTAGAAAACTTACTCATTGAGGTTAAATATAGATACCAGGGAGCATGCTATAATGCGGCATGCGGTACGTGCGGCACCGCACCGCAGTCGTCTGATGCACGCGCTGCGTGTATCGCATGTACGCAGCGGTGCATCAGACGACTGCAGTGAGATGTCGCACTTACCGTATGTCGCATTATAGCATTTCTCTAGATACCAGATCCTCTGAGGTTATGACCTAAGGTTAAAAGAGAAGTCATGGGTGGTGCTACTTATGAGTGAGTGTCAATTGATCCCACTCAAATGTAAAAATCTATTTTAAAGAATATTTTATTATATTTTATTTATTTTTTACTATTTGTTTGACCCTATTCCAAGGATTCATCAAACCACGCCGTTACGGCTCATGCGAGTCTGCAACCTCATCTCCTCTTCTCCATTCTCTCGAATCTCTCCCGTGCGGCCTTGACATGCCCCATTTGGGACCTCCTTTCCTCCTCTCGTGCAATATCATAGCAAGGGCCGGCGACTGTGCCTAACCCGGCCCTCCTTCAATACCTCCTCCTCTTGCGACGACAGAGGGTGGACGATAGCTGGCTGGATCGGGGTCTCGAACCTCAATCTCCTTGGCTTTTATGTTTATTTGTATTAAAACATTAATCTTTTTGTTTATTTGTGAATTAAGAAATTTATATTATCTTTGTCGAATTATCATATATATATATATATATATATATATATATATATATATATGATAAAAGTACAAAATATTTGTAACTTTTGACCCACTGATATAAATTTATGGAGCCGCCATCGAGAGAGGTTATAGCCAACGCTGAATCAAAATCGTCAGTTGCACCTAGATCGTATTGCTGAATAACACTCAACTCCGACTGGCATGCAAAAGAATGGTTGCGATTCAGTTTTGGCTTTAACCTTTCTTTTAAACTGAGATCGCAATCTCAAAGGCATGCACCCAGATCGTACTGGTGAATAACACTCGACCCCGACTGATATGAAAAAAACAATTGTGATTCAGTTTTGACTTTAACCTCTCTCTTAAACTGAGGTCGTAACCTCAGAGAATCCACGCCCTTAAATATATGGCTTCATCACGATACAATATGCTTGGATAGGATTATGATTTTGAGATTCTTGGAGATCAGAATTCCAAAATCCCAAAATAGGGCTCCGGAGGCCGGATCCTCGATTTTGGCTCTGAAAAAATGACTTCCAGGAGCATCCTTTGGCCTATCGGAGAAACACTAGCTCTTTGGGATCCGTTAATATGCAAACAGAATCTTCGTACTTTTTAGGGATTCTGGGCTTCAGAATCTTCGAATCTCGGATCCCGAATCCTGGATTCGGACCATATCCAAACAAACCCTTTAATATCTGAGAATAATCGGATACATGCCAAACAATCAAGTGTCCAAACTTGTATGGGATCGAACCAACGAGGGCGATAGAGGGAAGAGTGGTGGTGTTAATATGACCTAATCTTTAATCGCAGCAGAAATTACATGGAAACTCTCATATTATTTTGGATTTTTTTGACCTTAACCCCTACTTAATTAGGGTAACTAAAAAGTGCCCCCTAGGGCCTTAATTTTGAATCTTACCACCTAAAAACTACTTTTTTATTAAAAAGGCCATATGAATTTACGGTCAACAAAGGATAAGGCTCGAAAATGAAGAACAGAGGGGTACTATTTAATTACCCAAATGAACTGGGGGGTAATGTCGAAAAAACCCTATTATTATTATTTTTGGAAACGGCCGTCTCTTGGCATAAGTGGGTGACACCGGGCGTTCCTTGCTGCAGGAATTGGCGGGAGGCATGGATGCCACGTGGCAAAGATCCATTGGTTCTGTTAGGGTGGCACTGGCGACAAACCTACCGCGATGCTTTTGCACGCGTGTTCGGAGAGAATCCAAATCGTCACCCCCGCTTTCTTCTCTCTGCTCCATCATCGGCATCACAGCCGTCCGTTACACCCATGCCCGAGACATTGGCTCATGCATTGGCACCTTGATCGCATCCGGTTCGGTCCAAATCGGTTCAAACCGCTGGTTCAACCGTTGAACCACATTCGAAATAGCTTAAAATGGATAAATTTAATAAATGTTTTAATGAGAAGTTTGGATCCTTTGTTAACAAGGCGTTTGCAAAGGTTTTCTTGCCGTAGGACTTGTGTTCAAAACCCATAGTTTTTTTTTTAATGCAACTTTACAAACGAACTGGTTTATTCAAAGACCGAACCGAGGCATGTTTTGGTTCCGGGCGAACTGTTTGATCCGGTCCGGTTTTAAAAACATTGATAGCCAACAAATATTTCTACACCATGTCAGGTAACAGAGGAAGAGGGGAGGAAAAAAGAAAGAGGAGGGCGGTGGTGGACTGAAGCAGAGGAGAAAATGATGAGCTGACCTCGTACGTAAAAACAACACCCTTTAAGAACATGTGTAAAAATGTGTCTTTGTTAAATCCTTCTTTGGGACTGGTTGTCAATATTAATTTAGAGGTCCTTATTATTTTGTGACAGTTCAAATAACAACACCCTTTAAGAATGGTTGTTTATTATTAAATTTGAAAGGATCCCATCTCTCCTCTCGTATAAAAAAAAAACTTGGATCATTAAACGTCGAATTGCCTGATTTTGTCTTGTTTTCAAAACATTGATAACCACTGAACAATTTCGCACTATGTCAAGTAAAAGAAGAGGGGAGAAAGAAAGGAAGAGGAGGGCGATGTCGTACTGAAGCAGAGGAGGCCTTCATAAAAAGGTTTCTTTATTAAATCACTCCTTGGGTCTATTTGTCCATATTAATTTAGGGATCTTTACTATTTTGTGACAGTTCAAAAAATAACACCCCTTAAGAATGGTTATTTACTATTAAATTTGGAAAGATCTCAACTATCTTCTCGCATGAAAAAACTTGGATGGGGATACCTTACTGCATAACACTGTGGGATACCCCATGTTGTAGACCCCTTACAACTATCTTGTGGGGGCAATCAAAAATGCTCATTGTGGTGCACACCGTGATAGGTGTCCCTATGTTGCTATGCAATAAGTCCTCCCCATCGAAGGTACTCTCATTCTGCTGGCATCTCTCTCTCTCTCTCTCTCTCTCTCTCTCTCTCTCTCTCTCACACACACACACACACACACACACACACACACACACACACAAACACACACATTAGCCATAGAATAGTTCCACACCATGTCAGGCAACTACGACCGACAAGTCTCCTGTGGGCTTAGGGCTTCGGTCAGAAAGAAAATGGGGAGTAGGAGGAAGAGGGAAAGAAGAAGAGGGCATATGCAACGGTGAGAAATTAGAGTGGGGAGGAGGAGGAAATAGAGGAAGAGAGGAGGAAGAAAGTAAAAGGAGGACAGTGGAAGATCTGCTTGGAGTGGAGGAGAAAAGGAAGGTGTGCCTTTATAAAAATGGGTCTTTATTAAATCCCTATTTGGGTATGGTTACCGATATTAATTTAGGGGCCCTTATATTTTGTGACAGTTCAAATAACAACACCCTTCACTAAAAATGGGTCTATTTTTTAGTGAGGGAAGCCCATGCCAATCGACACGCAGCGGGCGCTTTCAGCGCGGCTGGCAATACTATTGTGGCCGCCTTCAGCGGCAAAACACAGTCAGCCGTCTTTGGCAGCTACACGGGTATTGTGAAGAAAGCTACAGCCGATCGACATGGGCTGTCAACAGCCACACATGTATTTCTCGTGCCTGCCAACACTGCAACGATTGTCTTCAGCGGTAAAATGCATTTAGAGATAGGGGCAAAATACGCCGACGGCGTCCACATTTGGCAATGGTGGACATATTCGTATGTAACAGCTACATTCGTCCACTACGACCATTTTTAGCAGGGGTGGCTACCGACAGATGTGGCTGCTCTCGATAAAAAAGATCGCCATGGCCGAAAGTAGGAACCAACATCGATGTGGGCACCGCCGACGAATTTTGTCACCCTTGCTGAATATGTTTTGCCACTGAAGGTAACAATGCTTTTACATCCAGAAATTTAATATGTTTTGCCACTGTAGCACCAACAATTTAATATCCAGAAAAACTATATCATGTATCGATAATATTGTCATATTTTGATATAACTAATCAAACTAGCTATGATCAAGAAATTTTCTTGGATATTACCTTCAATATCCAAACCAAAGTATGATTCAATTAAAATTTGAAATTACAAATAACTTTCACATTCTCACCTCATTTGGGAGCCTAACATTTCGACTTTGATATGGGAAAACAAAGTGTATAACAACTAAACTCAAAGCAGACCTTCCTGTCCTCTAATCACCACCTCCAACTCCACCACCACCACAGCATACTTCCTCGTCCTCGAGCACACCCTTCAGCTTCGCGGGCTCTAGCACACCCTTCACCATCAACTGTCCATTGGACTCCTGAATTTCAATGCAAGATAATTCAAAAAAAAATTAAGCAACCATTCAAATTCGTCACTTGTGAGCTCCTCAGATTCGGCTACATGTCTGGGACTCGTGAATCCCAATGCCCAAACACACACCCAAATGCAAGAAAAATCTCAGCATAAATATCAACAAATCAAAATGAGCTCCCACTTTTCCAATTGGGATTGTACAAATTTTTTTTTTTGGAGAATTCACTCTGATCGCTTTCGGATCCAAGGAAAACATAAGTAGAAAAGGAGTAAAAAAATTTAAAAGAAAAAAATCATATTGAAACAACTTTGCAAATCCATGTATCACGATAATTTGATACACAAAAATTAAGGAGAAGTTTAAATTTTAAATTTAGCGAAGGAAACAATAGGAAACATAGACTTCAGATTTAGAGCAACGAAAGAAAAAGGAAGCGAAATTAAGAAGTACGTGATTCTGCTTGCCTTTGATCGATTATAGCAATTTGAACGAAGGATTACACACACACACACACACACACACACACACACACACAGAGAGAGAGAGAGAGAGAGAGAGAGAGAGAGAGAGAGAGAGAGAGAGAGAGAGAGAGAGAGAGAGAGAGAGAGAGAGAGAGAGAGAGAGAGAGAGAGAACCATAATTGAAAATAATGTATAGCCAGCAAAACTTGTCTCAGAAGCCTCTAGAGTTCAACTTGTCTCAGAAGTCTCTAGAAGTTGATTTTTTGTAAGCATAATCATTTTGCCTTAGATAACACATCCAAAAAAAATCAACACATTCTAAAGCCTCTAAGTATAGCAAATCTAAAAGGCTTTATCGACAACATTCGTACCCTCGGCATATCTCATATCCCTGATCCGATGATGAGTCTGGAGCTGTCCTTTAATGCTTTACAAATTTAGGAAGTAATGAACTAGGATAATTGTCCGGATGTGGTGACATCATAGGCACCATTGAGCATTCTGTTATGAGGTTGTAACAATTGTAACTAACACACATCCCAGATCAAGAATGACAACTCATCATATACAGCTGTTTACAACTGTCATGAGACGTCAGCAAGGTAGTTATAATCACATTCTCATCTACAGAATCCTATAAGTAGGGGTTAACCCCTGTTACCCCGGTACGCTCTCTAGTGGACTAGACTTGGAGCTTTCAGAAAGTGTGATAGAGAGAGGACTATTTGGCCTGACTTGAGCGTCGGAGGAGGAATCCGGAATCGATCACCCCTCGTTCTCCCTTTCTTTGTTTTGTGTTTGTGCAGGATTGGAGCATCCAGTCGTTTACGGATTCCCACCCTCCACAAAAAGGAGGGAGGAGTGCGGAAGAGGAGGAGGAGGAGAAGGAAGAAGGAAGGGGGAAAGAGGGAGGATGAGGAAGAAGAAGGAGGGTAGAGGAGGCGGAAGAAAGAAGGAAGGAGAGAGGAGGAGGGTGAAAGAGGATGTTGGAAAAAAAAGCGATGTCCGAGACAGGGTGATGAGGGTGCCAATGGCATCCGATTAGAGATTGAGGATGAGGATAAACATGAAATAAAATGTTTTAAGTTTTTTTTTTTTTTTGGTGTCATCACTAATTCCATGGGTGCAATTGCAAATAGACGGACCCCCCTCACCCGCACGCCCCCAAACCAACCCCCCTTCCCCCAACCAGGAGAAAACTCTCCTCGTCCGGGCAAAGGGTGGGAGACTTCCCCTCTGTGTTCTAGGGCTTGGATCCGAGCTCGAATCCCTGTCTGGGGGACGCCGCAGCTGCCCTTGTAAGCGGGAACGCGACACCATGCACCCATTCCTGATGGCTTCATCTTCCAAGAGGGATCAGAACGATAGTGGAATCAGCGGCGGCGGCAGCCGCGGCCGCGGCGGCGACAGTCGGACCCATGTCTACCTGAACGTGTACGATCTCACTCCTATCAACAACTACCTCTATTGGTTCGGCCTTGGGATCTTCCACTCCGGGATCGAAGGTGTGTTCCCCCCCCCCCCACTACCCACCTATTCGGCTCTTTTGCAAAGCATGGACTGAATCAATGCCTCTGAATGTGAGCTACCGATTTTGATTTTTATGGTTTTTTTTTTTTTTGACAATTTCTTGCATTGCAGTTTATAGCTTTGTTGCTGACGCCGTGGAATTCACGGATTCGATTTGGTCTGTCGAAGATTAATGTAGTAGTTGAATATGTACTATTCTGCTTGCATTTTTCCATTGAGCTATAAATGCTCTAGAATTGCACCATACAAGGTTGTTGAGGCAGCGGGGCAACCTGAGGTGTTGGCCCCGGCGAGGCGGGCACATTATCCATGGAGAGAGAAGAAATGAGCAAAATTGTATTATAAACTTATTTCATGATCAAGAAAGCTAATTTTTCGATAACTGTACAAGTAATTAGATAGGGGTGTAGATCATATGGTTTAGCGGTTGTTTCGTATATGATGAGAGAGGCATGTGGTACGACTCCCCGCCTCTTCTGCGATTGTCTCAGGGGTCCCCCGTTCAAGTTCTACAATTCTTTCATTTCCTTGATCTTCATCTTCATCAACTATAACATCCCATGGGTTTTGTTCTAAATTCTTGGCCAAGTGAGCCAACCGATCGGATTTAGCCTTCATAGAGAGTGCCTTCCAAATGATCTTTAAGTTCTTTCCTCACTTGTGGTGGAAACTTCAAACAACCAATAACATTTCCCACAATTCCCGCTAAATGTTACTTGTGCCGAATGATTCCTCTAGCATAAATCTTCCCATAGAAATCACATACAAATTTTATTGTTGTTCTCATAAGCATACTATCCATATTTCCAGTCTGGATCTTTGGACGTAGGCCTAAATATCCAACTTATTGATGCAGAAGACGACATTGTACTGAAAAATCAACCCAAAGAAATAATTGAATTAAGATAACATTCATATTAAAAACAAAATTGCTGTCAATTTTATACAATAAACAACAACAACAAGTTGCAGACTTGCAGCCGGCCAACCTCAGCAACAAAAGAAAAAAGATGGTGGCCAAGGAGAAGGAGAAGGAGAAGGAAGAGGAGGAGGAGGCGCAGGTGAAGAAGAAGAAGGAGAACGAGAAAAAGAAGAAGAAAAGGAGCAGAAGAAAGAGGAGGAGGAGGAGGAGGAGGAGAAGCAGTCGAGGTGGAGTACCTGTCGTCGCAGCAGTCGAGCACCAAAGGTCCAGAGTCGTCCGTTGTCGGTCGTAGCCGCAACAGCTGAGCACTAAAAACCAAGAGCCCTAACCCCCGCTGGTCTCAAACGACAAATCACAGGTGCCTTCACTGGTTCCTCAATGCATTGCAACGAAACAGAACAGGTCCGAAAAAAAAACCCCTAACCCCGAGTTCTAGACACCCGAGCTTTTTATTTTTTAAATAGCGGCTGATTGGTATGAATGCGGTATAATGAGACATATCATGCCATCTATGCAGCCGCCTTATAGGTGATTTGTCCGATTTGCATAAAACGCATGATGCGGGCAGCGCTTATGTGTTGCAACTCTCTTGGGCTCCTAGGCGGTCGCCTAGGCAGACTACTTGTTTCGTCTCCTAACCGGCCTACATATGGAGAGGCAATTGAGTTTCAACAAGTATTATTGGAAAAGGGAATGGTTCCTTATCTTCCATGGGAACCTTAGTTATGTGAAAGCACTCTCCAAAAGCACCTCAATTTTATTTTGGATAGAGGAAGTATGAACGAGCTTGATCTTCTAACTCAAAGGTCGGGCATGATCGTATTATGAAGTGCAAAATGAAGAATTCCTAAAGACGTAAGATAAAGAGAATAAAAAACTTTATCAATTTTTCCTTTTGTTTTGGTTGCGTTAAGAAATGGAGAGAAGAAAAGAAAATGATATTAATAGTGCTAATGGTAGTGGCAATTATGGCATTCATGATTATGGTGCAGTGGAGACAATGGTGGAACAATGACGATAATTGTAAAGATAGTGATTATGGTGGTAGCATTAATGGTAGATGACAATGGTGTAATGATGGTGGTGGTGCTAGTAGGGGTATAGGCAATAGTGGTGTTTGTGATGGTGCTAGCAATTATGGTGGCAATTTTGATGGTGGCTAGGTGATACAATGAGTGGTTCGGTGGTTCTAGCAGTGGTCATACTCATGGTGGAACTGGTGGCGTTGGCTATGATGGAGGTGTTGGTTTTATTAGTCTTTTGTAGTTAAAACACTAGTGCATGATAAACCTCATTAGTAAATGCCTATATTTTTCCACACAAACAAATTGTTGAAATAAGTTAATATTTGACTTTATTTACTTCTCTTATTATCGACGACTCCGTCTATCAAATATTGTTCTGTAATGGGTGATTGCTTCTCAATAACTAAATGAATGACCTAAGTATTTATATATTTAATGTGCAGAAATAAATAGAAGGTTTATCATTAGACTCATTGTACATGGGCCATAACCCATTTCTCTTGTTGGATTTATATGTGTTCATCGTTTGTAAGTGGTAATACTTAATGATTAATGTGACTCCTTTGTAACTATAAATATAGTTGGAACGTTATATCCCACCCATAGGGACCATTATATTCCACCCATAGGGACACTTGATTGGGTAGCCATGGTGTCCGATAAGATATTGTCGTATTTATATTCCATTTGGTTGCTTAACTAGGTGTACAATGAGCCATTTGACACAATTTACTTGAATCAATGTCTTAATGTTGTAAAACAATATTGAATGTAGTGAATTTTACTCTTTTATTGCCTCCAATTCAGTTGTCCTCGATGTTCATTGTCAGTTACTTTGTAGTTGACGCACTTGCAAATTGTAGAAGCACAATGTATAAAAATAGAAAGATATATGTGGAATGAATCACCACGAGGTTGAATTCGATCCAATATTGAAGTTTGCCTTCAATACCTAGATCCGTTCTCAGGAAAACCCTTCAGCAAATTTTACTTAAGCTATAAAGTACATAGAATGATTCCATTTCTTCAAATAAAGGAATACACCTCATTGTAAACTACATGGAATCTAGAAGAATTCAAATTTACTTGTCATTCCAATAAGAGAAACTTTTCAGATAAGGAACCAAAATTTGGCAGAAGTTCGCCCAATAATATCTGCAGCAACTTGCTTTGCAATTACATTTTACCTGCCTAAACGGTGTTTAGTCAAATTTCATTAAAGATGCACTTATAGATCTACAAAAGTTAATCCCAAAATATAAAAAAAGTATAAAATCTGATGTTTTGATGAGAATGTTTAACCTCTAGAAGGTTGCTAGGTTGATTTCGATGAAAGTCGAAGTCTGTCCATTCGATTTGATGCATCCTCCTTTATGTTGTCCTGTAAGATCTGGACTGTTAATTACATATCTGAATCTATGCCAAATTGACCTCTGAATCACAACCAAATTTGGGGCCCTTTGTGTTTAGTACTTTAGGATGATGGGAAGGATATTGAGTTAAAATTTTGTAGAGATTGGATTGCTAGTTTTGAAGTTCTAATGGTTTTTTGGTTTCAGCTTTTATGTTTCAGTAGGTAGTGCCGTAGTGGGATTACCAACCTGATTCGACTGGATGTGACGCATGTTTACTCGAGGAGGACATTCCATACACTTGGGCTTTGGCTTGGAGACAGAATACTAGATGATGGGCCAACCCATACTAGGCCCTTTTATTTATAGCATTTACTTTATCCTTTTAAATAGTCATTTTCGGATTAATAAATAGGCTTATTTTAGCTTTTTGTAAGTTTCTTTGGTTACTTCTTTACCCACTATCCATTAGGGTTTTGGGAGAATATTATCTATTCCTTTATCATAATACTGAAATTGAATGAAAGTTGAGAGTTTTCTCTAAGGTTTGGCCGACAAGGGGAGAGACCTTGGGCGAAAGCCGAATCTCCGTTACTTTTTTGTGTTTGTTTTCGAGATCATCTCCGCCTTCGTCGACAACCACAACAACTAGATTTTTATCATCATCCGAGCGCCCTTCTCTTTGTTCTCCTTCCCGACTCCGCACCAACTGACAACCCCAACAGCCGCCAACCACGACTGCCAGCCTGCCGCCAGCCAACACACCGACCGGCTATCTACGACCCTTGCATGCTAGCCATGTTTTTTCTGATCTGCCTACTTCGGGGATTTTCTGGAGCTTTGCCTTGTTTGTTTGACACCCAAGTCTCTTCCAAATCCTTTTACGACTCCCACTTCTCTGGGTTTGATCGATTTGATCTCTTTTGCTTTTGAAGCTTTAAGCCTTTCATTGATGAACACATAATCCATAGATCTGAAATTTCTTATTAAAAATCACTATTGGTTTGAATAGGATCATGAGCACTACATGAACTGTGTCCTTTCTGTAGTTTGTCCTTGAGCCTTTATATATGTTGAAAGCCTTTAAATTCTATTCGACTATGTCATTGTTAGTTAGATTGCCCTGCCCCCCGGGTGTTTCTCAACCCCCAAATGGTCGCTCGCTTCAATAATTTGGAGGGTTGAGTATTCACTATCCGCACTTGTCTTAACTTATCAAAATTGTTTATCCTCATTACCGAATATTGATTGATGCTAGTCTTGGTTGCCTAAATATTTTCACATTATTAATCGAATTTGCCATGCTGAGATGGGCCGTCGCATCTGGGTCGAGCTTGGGCCTCAGAAGTTGGGCATGAAAATCTGCTCTGCATCAATTGCTTTCGTTATGAAGAACTCGTCCTCGAGTTGAACTCAAAGAATGCAGCCAACTGCAGTGTTGACATGGATTTTAACCACTCATTTTTTTTTTCTCTCATATTTTTGCATATAGACCTTTTGCCTCTAAACTTTACCTCATGCTTTAAGCAATTGTTTAATTTTTTCCTCATCATACGTTTAGCTACCTGAGTTATTGCATTTCTTTTAAAGCGCATGATCTTTTGTTAAGGACATGTATTCTTCCTTCTCGATTTTCGTTTCTTGATGCATAATAAGATGGGTGAAGGAGGTAAGAGGCAGGAAGCTTTTCTTTTCATCTCTCTCTCTCTCCGAACAAATTAGGAAGTCGACTAGGATGGCAAAAGCCCATAAGAACATGTCCATGACGGTACTATTTAAAAAAGAGCCATTTTGTCTGCAAAAATGCATATCTTGGTGTATTACAATAGCCACACGAGACCACAGGAAGGACGTCTTATGTGGAAACTACACGATGATAAGTATCAATATTGCTGATTATTTCTTTAATAAAGCATCTATCTTATTTGTTGTTTTAGGGCCCACCCATTGTTTCTACACCATCACATAGATACTGCCTCTCTCTGGTATGAAAACTGAAACAATAGCAAGTTGGTTTCCAGCTAAATCAACTGTATCATACAATGATGGTTCGGTTCATACCTGTGTAGCATCCAAATAATAAAAGTACAAGTGTTTGTGAGGCAGGAAAATTCATCTTTTCTGAGAGTACGCATTTGATTTTTGGTTGGCAGTTTCTATAAATAAAGTGAAAAAAAAAAATCCTCCCCACGTTGTGTTCCATTTGTTACTCCTAGTTATCGTGATATGCTTCTTCTTTAGGATGAACTATCAATTCTAATGTTTAAACCATCACAGTACATGGCAAAGAATACGGATTCGGAGCTCATGAATATCCAAGCAGTGGAGTATTTGAGGTGGAACCAAAGGGCTGTCCGGGTTTTATCTACAGACGGTCCGTGTGTCTGGGCACTACTAGCATGTCTTGCGTCGAGTTCCGTCTGTTCATCGAACGCCTCTCTGGCAAATATCATGGTGACACCTACCATTTGATCGCGAAAAATTGCAATCATTTTACGGATGATGTTTCAACTCGTTTGACCGGGAAGTCTATCCCTGGTTGGATCAATCGGTTAGCAAGACTAGGTATGCATCCCTAATGAACTATGCTTATATTTGTCTCCTTGATATTGTTCTTATATATTGATCTACATTTATTTCTTTGAATTGGAGGATCTTTCTGCAACTGCCTTTTGCCAGAAACTATTCGGGTTGCACCGGTCTGGCCTTTACCAGATCAAACGGAACATTCGGGTATTGTTCGAGTCTGTGTTCAAATTTTCCGCAACTAATTTGTGTGACTGATCATCTTTTGTCACCTAAAAATGCCTTTTATACCGAGGGCCATTTGAGCCCTTAGAGCATCTCCGACCGGCTCCTAAAGGCGACCTCCTTCACTACTGTAGCTGAATCAGTAGTCCAGCGGGCTCCTAAAGGTCTCGCTACAGTTACTGATCGTCATTTGCCTTGCCACATGTGATGAGTGGGGATTTCACTCCTCGCCGCCACTTTGGTGCACATCACATGGGTGATGTCGGCTGACCTTAACATCCAGTGCTGCACTCGAGTAGACCGGTGATGTCGAATCACATCGGTGTTGTGGATGACGCTCGTTCCAATCACAATGTCCCTTTACCATCCGGGAGGGCCAATGAGTGTACTACGGGGCTGGGCATGCACTGTCAGATTTAAATCCAACAATGACAGCAACCATTGCATTAAGAAAATTATATAAATTATAGAAAATTACTAAAAAATCATAGAAAATCTGAAAAAAATTGATTTTTTTTTTCTATATATACACTACACAATTTCAATGTGAAACACAATGTGGTCATTTGGGCTTGAGTAAAAAATATGAAAAATGTAAAAAAAAAAGGGGGGGGGGAGTGACCTAGAAGCCGGTTGGAGTGATCCACAAAAGTCCACTCCCTATTGCTCATTTGTCTCCCAAAATAGGGAGCGGGGCTAGGGGTCGGTTGGAAATGCTCTTACAGGTCCAGTGGTAAAGTAGTCATCCATATGAGATGTTGGCTGGTACATGGGAATCCTTGAGCCCTTGCCAATCCAATGATAAGGCAGTCCATCCTTATGAGGTGTTGGCTGGTTCATGAAAACTCTTACAAGAGGTCCAGTGACCTGATTTAGCGGTTTGAGGCATACTTGCCACTGGTTCAAATCCCATCGATTTCCTTCTTTTTTTTTGTGTTTCTCAGAGGGGCGATTGGTTCTGGGCCTTCTGGCACACTCTAGGGGTGTGCCTTCTTTTATTGCTCTTTACATGAATTCTACTGTATTCCGAAGGACTCTGATTTAAGGATTCCAAAAAATATTCTATTTGACTCTTACCTCTCTTTTCTTTGGAAATAAATAGATGGATCTGAATCGGTTATTTCGGTGGACGACGGTGATGACCAGGCTTCAGATCATCTGCTACCAACACCAAACCATCAAGGCTCGCTAGAGAAGTCAGTGTAATTATTTTTCGCATCTTCGTCAGGTCGTTACTTAGCTTTTTGTTTCCCTTGAAGTCACTATGATGACTGTACCAGCTCATCCACACAAGTTTCTTCAGCGACTGTATGTACCCCAACCCTTCCTAATGATTGTAATTTTTTTACGTAATCTTTTACCTTACTCGAAGAAATCAATGTATTGCCTGATTTATTCTCTGGTGTGAAAAAGTAACCTATTCTTTGGAGCAATTGGTTAGTGTTTGTATGACTCTTTTTCTTCAGGGTGTGTCTGGTGTGAAAAAGTAACCTATTCTTTTATGTGCAAGAAATGTGCTCATGAATAGGGATGGCAACGGGTCGGTTTGGGACGGGCGGCCCTATCCTGAGCGCATCCCGTTAAGAAATAACTTATCCCAAATCCGTCCCAAACATTGGGGAGAAAATCCAAACATGTCCCATTTATATTAGCGAAAATTCAAACCCGCCCCATCCCAATTATATTTCGAGGGGATGGAATGAAACATTTTAGGTTTCAAAGAGCCTAATAAGCCAACCTAGAAGTCCATCCCATCCAAGGAAGAAGGTATGCCTCTTCGAGTACCGGATATGAATTGTCAAGTTTTCACATATTCTGCTTGAAGCATGCATGTCGGCCACGCATCTTCGGGGTTGCATAGCAATGCACCAACACGAGGACTTGGACGACAAGAACTTACAATCCGAGAACTTGTTTGTTTCACATAAGTTTTGCTAACAAAGGTTGGAACCATACTATGGCTTCAATCATGATAAGTTCTTGGGACTATTCTGCTTCGACGAGTACTCCCCTCTTTGTATCAATGCTAGATGTTTTTGTCGACTTTGGTTGTACTTTCCATCTATGATTTCCTGATGCCGAGCAAAGGCGAATATTTTTTGCACCCACATCTTTCTATTCTCTATTGGGAGATCTGTTCTTCTGTTTGTTCATCTGAAGAACATCCTCAGTTGGTGGGTCATAGTCAATTGAGATCAGCAGGGAGGTTTGATTATCCTTTCTAGGCTTCTTTACCGGTGATACGTTCACGAGACTCATCCATGGAAGAGAAGCAAAAGAAAGGCGACGTGATCGGTGGCGCATCGGTACTACCAAAGGTTTGTATAGCTTAAACCCTTAAACATAAACCTTTGCATGATACCGTGAGAAGAGAGGGAAGTAAACTTTGCGCGAGCACCAAGTGTTCGACGATTGTTTCTTTTGCTTGTGTATGAGATTATATCCCATCAACCTCTACATATTTTTTCATGGGAAATGCTATTCAGCCCGAAGGTTTTCCTGATTTCACCGGCCCGATGGATATGGTAGCGTGCAACTGGTGGCTGAAACCCACTAGCAGCATTTAAGTCTTTTAAACCACCAGTTGCACGCTGCCACGTCAATCGGGCTGAGTGGAATTAGGAAAACCTTCGGGCTGAATAGCATTGCTCTTTTTTCAGAAGTGACCCAATGGTCAGTTAAAATGTCATCAATGGATATTTGTCTTCTACAAGGCGTATCAGAACTCTAATGAGGGCTTCTGAACTTTTACACTGAAGAGGTAGTGCTAGTATAATAAAATAAATTCAGACTTTTCTCTCGAAACCCTAGTCTCTTTCCCTCTCTCTTGAGGCACGATATAGCCACGCCGGGTCGTTGAGTGACGTTGCTTCGCACGAAATCTTCACGCACCGAGAGAAGAATGATCTCGAGCAGCAGAGTCGGAGGACAGAGAAGGAAAGCAATTCCTTTACTATTCCTCGGTCTCCTATGTCTGAATCTCGTTGAGCCTCGTACTCTGCTGCTCGAAACCACTCTTCTCTCGGCCCGTGAAGACTTCGTGTCAAGCAACATTGCTCAACGATTCGGCATGGCCCAATCGTGTCTCACCCCTATGGAGGAAACATTTTACACTTTTCGGCCTCCTCGAGATCACCGCCTCCGAGACCGGAGATAAGAGCTCTGATACCCTAGGTCAAGCAACTTGGCTCTGATACCATGCTATGAAAGAGAGGGAGTGAGAGATTAGGGTTTGGATAGAGAAGTCTCTAAATTTATTTTATTATACTAGTACTATTTCTTCTTATACAGGGAGAGAACACACACCATTACAATTCTATTGTCCATATGAGACTAATAGTAAGACTATGACTAACACGATTGCAATGATAATAAAAGCGTGCTTAGCACACGAGTGACCGATCGCTAGGTGTTTGTGTTTGGGTCCCTGAGATTACGCAAATATCAATATTGCGCTTTATCGATATATCTCACCCCTCGATCCTCAAAGATTACAAGCTCTATTTGAGGAGGGTTGATCCAATCGGAGCATAGACAAATCATATTCAAGTTCGTTCTCATCTATTTACCTCATCACAATATAATTACTTTTACTTCCGGAACTTCGATATAAGCCTCTTCAAGAATTCCGGTCGCTTAGTCACCTACAAGACCAGACCGCATCGATTTGTGTGTTAGGGTTTCGCATTGTGATCAACGAATGAACCGTCGAAACTAATGATTCTTACCCTTAAGCTTTTAGCAATAGCATTCATCTTGTTGCCTATGTATCTTCTAAGCTTCTTCTTCTCCTTCCTCCCTCGGTAGCTGGCAAGTGATTTTAGAACGAAACCCGGAAGCAGTAGCATCTCCCAGTTGCGGAGGCCGGTTCGGGATCCCTTGAATTTGGTCTTGCAAGGCGCTGGGATAACCTATAACAAATTATAACTGATGATCCAGCGATCTATATAGTTTCTAATCATGATTAAGATATAACTAGCATGTTGGAGTTATAAGTTCTATAATTTATATAAGAACAGCACATAAAGAGTTTATATGAGGTCTATGGGGTTGAAGCACGCCAGACGTTGTCCTAAGAATCGGATTGTCCCCCTACGTGCTGATCTCGTGGCAATAACTCCTAGAGTTACGACGACCCTTGGTACATATGCATTGTTCTTCATATCGACACGATTCTGAGAAGACTTCGGCAAACCCCAACAAAGCTTTCAGGAACCCAACCGTAGAGCAAGGATAGATACTCTGATTGAGCACCAACTTGTTGAGAACTTATGGGTTGTTGAAACGTACCGTGTGGGTCGCCGGCGACTTCTCGTGGCCGGCGAGCGCTCTCAGCTTCTGCGAGTAAAGAAGCAGCTCCGCCCTCCGACTGTGGCCGGTGGTCGTGTTATGCTCCGGCCTACCTTGGTTCTGTCGATAGCGTTGGTGGTGATTACTATTTGACGAAGCCCGCCTTCTCGGCTTCGCCACATATACGGTTATGATCACCGCCTTCCCTCCCCGAGACCTGCCCTGCCATCACGCCGGCACATGAACATGAAAGCTCAAAGAGAGTGGAGGGAAGAGTGGACTTACATCTTTGTCCATGAGAGAGAGAGAGAGAGAGAGAGAGAGAGAGAGAGAGAGAGAGAGAGAGAGAGAGAGAGAGAGAGAGAGAGAGAGAGAGACAGAGATGGGTTGATCTTGTGCTGCAGGGGTTGGGGAATTTATGTGCTGGGGTTTGAAGCCTAACAGCAGGAAAGCATTTTGTATGCATATTGTAGTTGACGTTTTTCTGTGTTGTTATGCTCGGAAGCTTTCGCCAGTGGCAAACCAATTGGCTGAGCAGGTACAAGGATCCACCATATAAATTGATTTGGCATTTTTTCCAATTCACCCCCCTAACAAATGTTGATATTATAAACAATCCCTTACTTTATAATTAACCGATCCCCCTCCCATATCTCGATTTTTGCAAAAATATATATATGCACCACTTTATGACCATTTTACCCTTGGTCATCATCACGCCACCGTTGTGTGTGTGTGTGTGTGTGTGTGTGGGGGGGGGGTGGGGGGGGGGGGGGGGGGGGGGGGGGGGGTTATGACACGCACGGGCACCGAAGCCGACAACATCCACAAAGACCCAATATTCCAAGGATAAAATGGTCGAAAAATTTGGTACAATATTTTTTTTTTAAATATAGATGTCGGGGGATTATTAATACAACTTAAAAAGTGAGAGTTATTTATAATATCAGTATTTGTTAGGGAGGTGTATGCAAAAATCCTTTTAATAAACTCTATGAAAGGCTTTTTTTTTTTTTTTTTTTTTTTTTGGGTAATTTTATTCATACCCCATAAATCTATAATTAGCTCCCATTTCCAACAAACTTGAACACACCCCCATTTTTTTTTTTTTTCATACTCCATTCCTATCCACAAAATACCCTTCCCCCTTACACCCCACATTCAAACACATACCCCCTTAAATATACCCCAATTATATGCACTCTTGAATACACCCCAATCTTAAATAAACCCCATGCAGTTGGCTGGTACTTGAAGGCACAAGTAGGGCTGTAAGTTGGGCGGGCCAACCTGAACCCAACCCGAGTCCAACCCGAACCCAACCCAAATTTGGGTGGACTAACCCGAACCCAACCTGAATTATTTCTCCTCTACCATATTGAAGCCGGTCAACCCACTATGCACAACCCGATCAACCCAGCCAACCCGACGGGTTGGGCTTGGGCTAAGGAAGTTCAAAAAGACCTTGGGCTGGGTTGGGTTGGGGGTACAACAGACGTTGTTGAGTTAGGGCTTTGGGGTTTGGCGTACAAAAGAAAAGGGCATTGTTGGTATTAAAGGCTTGTTGAGTAAGCTATTGAGAAACAATAGAGAGGTGGGGACTAAGTACAGATTTTTGGGGTATGAATAAAATTTCCCCTTTTTTTTTTTGTGTAACTAGAAATCCTTGACAGAGTCAGCCACTCTGCTCCAAGAAAACCTCTGCCTCTTCTACCAAAAAAAAAAAAACCCTCTGCTTCAGACGGTTTAAGCTGCTCTTGCGAGGCTGCTAGCGACCTCGTGCGCACGATGAAAAAGCAACGATCATTATGCACCGAGGTGTCACTGGTCGATGCATTCGGCCACCGTCGATTTCTCGTTGTATCCACGCACCTGGGACCGGGCTTTGGACAACTGGTGCAGCTCTATCACGAGTCAGCCGGCCTTAAACTTACACTCCTCGGTTTTTAATGCACAGGTCGGGGTCAATGCCTAACCCCCCCCCCCCCCCCCCCCCCCCCTCACATTGAGGGATTCTCAAAAAAAAAAAACACAACCATTTGTTTGGACATATCAAAGTTGTTTGGGGTTATTAGTCTAAGGCCCCTCTAACTAATCCTGTAGTTTGATAAATCCCTCTAATTGTTTTGCAGTGCATTAAGTCCTTCCCACTCAAAATTTTTTAATGGCCATTTTGCCCATGTAGCTACCACTTAAGAATCCGATGTATAATTTTTTTTTTTACATGAGTTGTACAGTGAAATCTCCAATAGTAGACCCAAAACACGATAGATGCTACAATGATATCACTGTAGCAGTAATATTGCGGAGCATAAATTCGGTTGCCGGTTATAGTGAACCAATGTTACTACACTATAATCAACTATACTTGATTGAAATCTATGGTGGTACTTGAAAAACTTAAACTAGTGGGCTTTGAGGACACATGTTATTTTTTAAATTTTAAGTGTGGTGGTACTTGGAGAATAATGCGGTGCAAATGGTAACACCATTTATCAATAGAGTGAATGATTGAGAAGATGTTCATACTATACTATGAGTTCGAATGAGCAGGTTCGAACTCGACGGAACCAAACACGGTGTTGTGTCCTTAACAATAGCAACAGGGAGGAAGAGAGAAGGGTTTCCCAAAGAGAAATTTTATTCACCCCCCCAAAAATACTTAACATACCCCACTTCTCCTGGGTTTCCCCATCCTTTACCCATAAATTTTTTGGATAGCAATTATACCCTTCACTTACCCCACTTCCAGCTCTTACCCATCTCATACCCCACTGACCTTCCCTGTTGCCGGAGCCACCACAACCTCACCTACTCCTTCTTTTCCTTCCACATCATCGGAGCCAAAATCACCTCCCCCTCCCCTCTTCGTTCCCCATTGTAGTTGTCTCTCCACCTCCACTTCCCCACCAGAGGTGATGGAGGAGGAGGAAGGGAAGGGGGGATGATAGTGGCTTCGACAATTGGGAAGGAGTAGGAAAGGAGGGAAGGGGAGGCAAAGAGGAGGAGGGGAGGAACCGCCAACTCGGGCGATAGGGAAGGAAGTGGGAAACAAGTGGTGTACGAAGGAGGGAAAGCATGTGGGGGATGGGGTGGGCAAACTTGCTATTAATAAAAAAAAGGGGGTGGGAAACTGTGAGGGTGATGAGAGCATTTTGGTTTTGCATCATGTCCCTCCCCGAAATACCCAATTACAGCAAGTCCCCCAACCACTGGTTTGGCCTTTTCAAACCGTCAAAATCACAAAAATATGCCTATACTATTGCTATAGTATTTTGCGGATCTTTGCTACAGTGATTCACTGTTGCAAAAAAATAAAATAAAAATTTAAGCGAGTTTTTCAATTTTTTTTTGCTATAATGATTTCATTGTAGCAAAGTAATAATCTGCAACGCAAAGTATAACAATCTACGATGCAAAGAAATAAAGAATAACAATCTGCACATATTGTTACTTTTTGCTATGATTTCATTTCACTGTAACAAATTTTTTCCAGCAAATTTAAAAAAATAATACAGGAATTCTATTGTAGCAAGAGTAACAACTTGCAATGCAAAGAGTACCCATTGCAATAGTGATTTATGTCAATACATCCAAATTCCATATACTTTTATGTACAGTCACATATAGAGGTAAAATGGGGACTGAAAATATATTTGCTGCAGAGGGGCTTTTCACACAGTCGAAATGTTGTCTGTCCATTAGGGTGCGTTCTTTAATTTCATTTTTACCCAACCAGTGGAAATGGAAATGAAGGCAACTGACTTCTTTTCTGTTCACTCATTTTCGTTGGGGTTCATTTTTGTTGTTCTTCTGAGAGGGAGGAAACTAAATAAGGAAACCAATAAGAAATGGAAATGAAAATTAGAGGAAGGAAATGAAAACCTACTGGATATCAAATAAAAACCAACAACATTCATAAAGATCAGATTCATCACAACAACACTGATTCAAAGATCAAATATAGACCATCAACACTGATTCAAAGATCAAATTCAGCACAGCAACACTGATTCAAACATCAAATCCAGCAATTACGAATTCAAATTTAGCACTAAGCACTGATTTGAAGAGGCATGTATCCTTCGGACCTTGTGGGTCGATCATTTCTATGCAGAACGTCGAGGTGCTAATGAAGAACGACCAGAGTGGTATATGTTATTACAACTTGAAGTAGCACATGGCCGATTGAAACGACTCCGAGGCTGATTCTTCCATTGTCGACCATATCCTCCCTCGCGGTCTCTTGACCCAACCGGGGTAGTTCCGGTTAACTATCTCATGCTTTTTCTTCTGCAATTGATGTAGTAATCCCATTTTTGGTATCTCATTGGATATTTATATCTTCCTTACATTTTTTTTTTTTTTTGACTTCCATCAATCATAAATTTCGGTTTGGATGAGCCATCCCGGTGAAATATGCATTAAGTAGTTTAATTTGGTGATCGAGCGAAGGTGGTTTAATACCTAAGTTTTATATTCTTTCTCTAAGCCTTGGTCGAGATGATTTGGTCACTTGACTAAGGGTGTGCGCGTCCATGACGACCACGCAGGGCCAATACGTTAAGGGGGAGAATGAGAAAGGATGAGGGGGAGTGGCAAGCTCATAGGTCCAACCATTGGGCGATCTGGTGAATCTCCCCACACTTCGCTTTTTGAAAATATTTCCTAGCGACGGTGATAAGCCTGGCCAAAGAGATGGTCGCCTGCATTAGTTGTTTGCTGCAACTGTCTGTCGTGTGGCCGAACATGTGTTGACATCTTCGAGCTCTTATAAAAGCCTACCCATTTTTGCCTCTCCCTACGTAACTCTAAAGCTTTTTGGTTGCTAAGTGTTGTCTTTGACCTAATTCCTTATCTTGTTGAAGGCCAAACATGGAAGGAATGAGAACAAATAGAGCACATAAACACAAGTATTGAAGGCCAAACATGTCTTGGTGCAGTCCTGTGGGTTGGAGTCGGCTCTTACGGGTCGCATTCTTCTATGAATCGAAAGTCAGGTCCGTGATGGATATTACTTGTGGATCGGGTTCTGGCCGGCTAGTCAGTTCCAATGCTACAGGCCGACTTCTGCCCCTCTGAGTCGGATTCTGACTTACGTGTTGGGTTCGGGCCTGCAGGTTGTATCAAACAATGTGGTTCGTGTCTGATTAAGGTCGTTCAGGCAGTCTTCTTTTTTTTTTTTGGTATTGCTGAGGTGGAGGTCACAAAAAGACCCCCATAGAAGTGCCACATGCCGGCACTAGTAGGGGTGACCACATCTGGTCGGGAACCTACGCCGGTAGACAAATAGCCGCAGACAACCAACCAGGCCACCAACACCGGTGGATAAACAGCCGCATCCCAGCAAACCATCCCGCCACACCCGGCGAGAACCCTAGATCCGGGAAAAACACAACAAAAGAAATCACAAAAAGAGAAAACACAGCAAAAAAAAAGTGGCGATCAGCGCTAGAACCCGCAGATCAGCTAAGAAGTAGGAGTCGCCAACGGATCCACCTCCCTGCCGACGAGCCACTGCTGCCGCCGCGTCGCCAAGAGTCGCTCACCGGCCAGAGGAGAAGTTCTGGACAACCACCGGCAGAGAACCTCACACTGGGGCCAGATCCAACCATCAGTCTGAAGCCGGCAAGAACATCGACCCTGACGTCGACGCCGGAAGAGGGCCGCCAACCGCTGAACGACTCTGGACCTCCGTGTAAGCCTATGGGCTTCCAGATGTGGCCCACATGCCCACATGTGAGGTCCACAGTCCATATAAGGCTAAAACCCAATAAGGATGGGCCTGGGTGAATGTTGATTGGGCTTACCATAATAATATATGCTCTGGGCTACTGGGCCTAATTTTAAGATCAATTCCATCCGTTGGATTTGTTGATTTCTCTGATGGGGAGAAATCATAAAGAGTTATAAATAACGGTACTTGGTCCCCCTCCCGGGTAACGAAATCTCTACGTGAGTTTTCTGGATACCCCCTCTGTCCACACCAGAGAGAGATCCCTCTTGCCACAGGGAGTGGAAACCAAGTCCGGGGAACACGCATCGGAGATCGTGATTCGCACAAGTTCTTCATCCATGGATTCTTCCGCTTTTGGTAACGATCCTACACTCTTAGAAGTAGGATCTCTCATGGATGATCAGGAGTAAAATCCACTTTCAATTGGTATCAGAGCCGTGGTTCCGGCCTGGACGGATTGGTTGAATGGCCAATTCACAACATTTAATTTCTGTCAATTGATTTTATTTGATTTTTTCTGTAAAAAACAAAACGTTGTATTCGACCAATTTGGATCGGATAAAATGGGCAGAATTTTTTCCATGGATGTACAGCAAGAAACCCCCAAATCCGATTTTCGTTTTGAATGGTTCGAAAGAACTCGCCGAACAACTCCTCTTCCTCGCATCCGAGTTGCAATTGGCATCATAAAACCCCATTCTGGTATCAGAAATCCCCAATTTAAAAAAAAAAAAAAAAAAATTGGGGAGAGGGGAAGAGCGCCGTCGTCGAGGCGGTGTTGCGGACCGAGGTTGAAGACGATCTCCTCCGGCGAGCGTCGGGATCCTCTCGCTGCTCGCCGGCGGTCGATCCGGCGACGGTTGAGAGCGAGGCGTGGTCGGTGCGGGCGGTTGTTGCGATTGGGGCGTCGGTTACACGGCGACGTCGCGAGGATTCGCGACCCTTCGCGATCTTCTGCAAACATGAAGGCATAGGTTCTATTGGGCTTTCATAGTGGGCTGTGAGATGGGCTTGCATTTGATTTGTTTTAATAATCCGACCCAAGGCTGAGGCTCACAGAGCACTAGTTTGTGAAACGGGTTTTGTGGGAACCATTCTGAAGGCCCACTTAACATGCTTTGTGATAAAACCCATTAATCCCAATTGAATTATTCTGAACCCCCTACCCCAAGTCATCCGATCCAAATTGTTTCGAATCGAACCAATCCGGGTATGAACCGATTTGGCTTGGACTGAATCGAGTCATACCACTCAATGAACCATCTGTCAATTGATTAAATAAGGGCTTTTCTGCGAAATATTTTTTGGGTCGGCCAGGGACCTATATGCAATTTATTCTCTGTGAATGTTTCTGCAATGCTGTGAATATTTGTGCTATGCACATTGCTGGACCTATATGCGATCCCGAAGGCTATGGGATTATTCAGTAACAGGTCATGTGAAGAAAATGCAGAAAGTTTGTTTATGTAATTTTATAAATTGCAGGGGCCTGTTTGTGAACAGTGCTTCCAAGTTGTTTTATTCATCAATTTTGGTCTGTATAATTGGGCTTTGGACTAACTATTATTTTTTGATGATGTATGGATGTGTGGTATCCCCTGGCCGAGCCCTAAAGCCCTATTTTATATCAATTGACAGAAAAGACCCTAAAATTTTGGAAATCACTAAATTGTGCCATTGACACATCTTGTTAGATGCAACTTTTCTAGATCGTATTGATTTGTGCCTACACCAACTGAGTGCTAGCCAAAGCAGCCTCAAGTTGGAGTGAGTACTTTCTTCACCATATAAAGCTCTTGAGTTGGCACTATTTAGTGTTTACTACTTGTGGTAGTGTTTTGAGTGCAACACTTATAGGTGGTACTTACTCGCTTTTTCGACTATCTGGGTGCAAGCCAAAGCGGCCTCAGGTAGAAGAATTTGAGAGTTTACCACATAAAGCCCGTGTTCACACAGTCTTGCAACTGAGTACTAGTGTGCTCAGTCTGCTCCCAAAGGAGGGCTGAACACAAAAGTAGGCTCAGGATGGAGTAGGATGGGGATTCCATTGAGACCTATTTTGAAGAGATCTTGACTGCCCAAAGGTGTCATACTCTTTAAAACTGGAAAGTTAAGAATCACCAGTCTTACAGACAGTTGCAAACTGTCAAGTTGAGTGAACCTAGAGCAGTCATAGCTCTGCTCCCAAAGGAGGGGTTGTGATGTTGCATTCGGTTACTCACCAAGCCATCTTAGTCTGAAGCTCAGACGATGACTTGGGATAGTTAAAGTGTGGAATTTTGTGATGTAGCTTCTAATTTACTTTTCTTGTTTATTCTGTCTTACAGCTGTTAATCCTACTATGTTACTACCAATGAATAATTCTCTCCCTATCCTTAATGGCTCCAACTATGCGGAGTGGAAAGAGAGAATGTTGATACTGTTAGGGTGCATGGACCTAGATCTGGCGTTAAGGGCTGATAAGCCAGCCTCTCCTACAGAGGGGTCTACCCCAGATCAAAGGGCCTTCTTTGATAAGTGGGAGCGCTCTAATCGGCTCAGTTTGATGCTGATGAAAGCGCATGTCGGAAGAAACATAAAAAGATCTATCCCCGATTGTGAGACATCCCGCGAATTCATCGAGGCCGTGGAGCAACAGTTTGCTAGCTCCAATAAGGCACTGGCCAGCACCTTAATGAGTAAGCTCTCTTCCATGAGGTACCCCGGATCAGGCTCCATTCGAGAGCACATAATGGAGATGCGGGATATTGCATCGCAGCTGAATGCTATTGAGATTACCATCTCGGACTCCTTTCTGGTGCAGTTCATACTGAACTCCCTGCCATCTGAATTCGGACCCTTCAAGATCTCCTACAACACACAGAAGGAAAAATGGTCAGTGAATGAACTACTGACCATGTGTGTTCAGGAGGAGAGCAGGTTGAGACAGGAGAGTTCTCATAGCATCAATATGATCTCTCATAAGGGTCAGAAGCGCACCAGAGGAGAAAGTAGCAGGCATGTGAATCGTGACTCGGGGAAGAAAAAGACTAAAAGGGCGCCAGCTACTCAGGAAAATCAAGCTGGCATTCAGGGCCCTAGGTGTTTCTTCTGCAAGAAAAGAGGTCACGTGAAGAAGGATTGCCCTCGCTATGCTAAATGGCTCAAGAAGAAAGGTAACTCCTTCGTTTCGGTATGCCTAGAATTGCATTCAGTTTCTCTTCCATCAGATACTTGGTGGATTGACACTGGTGCCACTGTGCATGTGGCAAATTCCATGCAGGGATACCTGTCCAGCAGGTTGCCAAGACCGGATGAGCGTAGCGTGATTACTGGGAATGGCGTGCGCTCGAAAGTTCAATTCATTGGCACTTTTAGGCTTTTTCTAGATTCTGGCTTTGTACTTGATCTAGAAAATACCTTTTATATTCCTGCATTTTCTAGAAATTTGATTTCTGTATCAAGACTTGACTCATTGGGATTTGCTTTTAGCTTTATTAATTCCCAGTTCCAGTTATGCTATCAATCCCAATGTGTTGGTTCAGGTATTCTGATTGATGGGTTGTATAGGATTCTTCTTAATACTTCCCAAAATCAATCTTTAGTAACTCTGCATGGAAATGAAGAAACCAGTAGTCATTTGTCCTTATTATGGCATAGGAGATTAGGGCATATCTCCAAGGAGAGGATCCAAAGGTTAATTAGAGAAGGATTATTGAACATCACCTTTTCTGACTTTGGAATCTGTGTGGACTGCATAAAGGGCAAGCAGACCAAGACCTCCTCTAAAGGTGCTATAAGAAGTGATGGAACACTAGACTTGGTCCATACTGACATTTGTGGACCGTTCCCGCAGTGCATTACAGGCCAACGGTATTTCATCACATTTACTGATGACCATTCAAGATTTGGTTATATCTACTTGCTTAAGGAGAAATCCGAAGCACTCGATGCCTTTAAAGCTTTCAAGGCCGAGGTAGAAAACCAACTTAACAAAAGAATTAAAGTGGTCAGATCAGATCGAGGTGGTGAATACTTTGGTAGACAAACCTCAATAGGTCAGGCTCCTGGACCTTTTGTAAAGTTCCTTGAACAGTGTGGTATAGTTCCTCAATACACCACTCCTGGTACGCCAAGCCAGAATGGTGTAGCAGAGCGAAGAAACCGCACATTGATTGATATGGTTAGGAGTATGATCAGTAACTCTACCCTTCCTTTATTTATGTGGGCTGAAGCCTTAAGGACTGCCACGTATATCTTAAACAGGGTTCCTTCGAAGGCTGTTCCAAAGACACCCTATGAAATATGGACAGGAAGGAAACCAAGTTTAGGACATTTGCACACGTGGGGTTGTCAAGCTGAGGCTAGGGTGTATAACCCACATATTAAGAAATTGGACCTAAGAACCGTATCAGGTTATTTTATCGGTTATCCGGAAAGGTCCAAAGGGTATAAGTTCTACTGTCCATCTTCTCCTATAAAGATTGTAGAAACAAGGACTGCAAGGTTCATAGAGGATGACTCAATCAGTGGGAGTGTGCAACCTCGACACATAGTGTTTGAGGAGCATATAGAGCAGGATACTCCTTTACAGGAAGCTCCTGTACCTGTTCCATATGGGTTTATTCCATTTTCAGTTGGACAGCCTCGTGCTGTGGAAATGCCCATAATTCAAGAACCACAAAATATGGAACATGAATCACTCCATCAAGATCCTGAACCCGTTGTTATCCCACAGCAAGTACCACCAGTGGGAGCACAACTGGAGTTGAGGAGATCCTCTAGACAGAAAAGACCTGCCATATCGAATGATTATCTTGTCTACCTTCATGAAGATGGCCATTGTGTTGATGATCCCCTCAGTTTTTCTGAAGCCATGAACAATTTTAACTCTGAAGAGTGGTTCAATGCCATGAATGATGAGCTTGAATCTATGGCTAAAAATCAAGTCTGGGACCTTGTAGTATTACCTGAAGGATCGAAGCCCGTTGGCTGTAAATGGGTTTTCAAGACCAAACGGGACTCAAGAGGTAATATAGAAAGGTACAAGGCCCGATTGGTAGCCAAAGGATTCACTCAGAAAGAAGGCATTGACTATACTGAGACCTTCTCTCCAGTATCTAGGAAGGACTCCTTTAGAATTATCAATGCTCTGGTGGCTCAGTTTGACCTTGAGTTACACCAGATGGATGTCAAAACTGCTTTTCTGAATGGGGATTTGTGTGAGGAGGTTTACATGAAACAACCTGAAGGATTCTCACACAAAGGACAAGAGCATATGGTATGCAGACTAAAGAAATCAATATATGGACTAAAACAATCCTCCCGACAGTGGTACCTCAAATTCAACGAGGTAATACTGACCTTTGGTTTTAAGGAAAACATTGTTGATCAATGTATTTACCTAAAGGTCAGTGGGAGCAAATTTATAATTCTAGTCCTATATGTTGATGATATTCTGCTTGCCAGTAATGATCTTGGACTACTGCATGATACGAAAGTTTTCTTATCCCAGAATTTTGATATGAAAGATATGGGTGAGGCTTCTTATGTCCTTGGCATAGAAATTCGGAGAGACAGATCAAAGGGTATTTTAGGTTTGTCTCAGAAAGCCTACATTGAGAAAATTCTGGAAAGATTCAACTTTCATAAAGGCAGATCCGGGACAGCTCCTGTACATAAAGGGGATATACTTAGTAAATCCCAAAGCCCAAGAAATCAATTGGAGCGGGATGGCATGGCAGAAATACCTTATGCATCTGCAGTTGGCAGCCTTATGTATGCACAGACGTGCACACGTCCAGACATTGCCTTTGCAGTTGGATTACTTGGCAGATTTCAAAGTGATCCAGGCAAAGCGCATTGGGATGCTGCCAAGAAGGTATTCAGGTATCTGCGAGGGACTATGGATTTCATGCTAACATATAGGAAATCAGATGAGCTTGAGGTTATAGGATTCACGGACTCTGACTTTGCCGGCTGCCCAGATACTAGGAGGTCCACTTCTGGATACATCTTCTTATTAGCTGGAGGAGCAGTTTCGTGGAAGAGTCAAAAACAGACAATTACATCACCTTCCACGATGGCTGCAGAGTACATTGCATGTTATGAGGCTACATCACAGGTGATTTGGCTGAGAAACTTCATCACAGACCTTCGGATTGTGGACTCCATTTCTCGTCCACTCAGTCTTTTCTGTGATAACTCAGCGGCGGTTGCATTTTCCAATAACAACAAGTTCTCCAGTGGGTCTAGGCATCTAGACACCAAATTTCTTGTTGTTAAAGAAAAGATTGACAGTCATCAGATTTCAATTGAGCACATCAGTACAGACCATATGCTTGCAGATCCGATGACCAAGGGGCTAGCATTTGGCATCTATACTGAGCATGTAAAGTCCATGGGTCTGATTGAGTCATTTGATGTGTAAGACATTTAGTTTCTTAAATGTATTATTTCTGATTGACTATAAAGATATTGTGTTCTAATCCATTGGGATTATTAAGGAAATTATATTCTAATCCATTGGGATTATAAAGTAGGACCAAGTATAGACATAAAGATGCGTCTATTCTAGGAGTGAACATCATGACCAAGTTCACTCATACAGCTTTCCAGATTAAGTTACTTTGTGGGTTTGTCTTAGTGGTACTCGTGGTTATGGAAGGAAATGTGTGGCTCTAAAATGGATAGCACAGGACCGCCTGGCCCTTACCATTAAGCTTTCTCATTAAAGTTAAAGGGCCTAGAGATTATGGAAAAGACATAAAGTTTGTTTCAAATTTATTTTGTATATACAAAAGTATATTATGTATTTTAAATTGTGGTCAATGTGGTCCAAGTGGGAGATTGTAAGCCTATGGGCTTCCAGATGTGGCCCACATGCCCACATGTGAGGTCCACAGTCCATATAAGGCTAAAACCCAATAAGGATGGGCCTGGGTGAATGTTGATTGGGCTTACCATAATAATATATGCTCTGGGCTACTGGGCCTAATTTTAAGATCAATTCCATCCGTTGGATTTGTTGATTTCTCTGATGGGGAGAAATCATAAAGAGTTATAAATAACGGTACTTGGTCCCCCTCCCGGGTAACGAAATCTCTACGTGAGTTTTCTGGATACCCCCTCTGTCCACACCAGAGAGAGATCCCTCTTGCCACAGGGAGTGAAAACCAAGTCCGGGGAACACGCATCGGAGATCGTGATTCGCACAAGTTCTTCATCCATGGATTCTTCCGCTTTTGGTAACGATCCTACACTCTTAGAAGTAGGATCTCTCATGGATGATCAGGAGTAAAATCCACTTTCACTCCGAGCACAAAACGCTGCCTGCTGGGGGCACCCTACTTACAAAGGGGAGGAAGAGTGACTAGATCTCATCCCCGGTGCTGAGAAGACCAAAATCCTAGCTTCCCCGTTGCCTCCGGCGGCACTCGAGGAGGCCAGGAACCCACTCTCGAAACCATAACCCAAACAAGGAAAAGGGGAATTCCGTGATTGGCTTGAACGGGCAGTGTTCAGGCAGCGTCTTCAATAATCGATAACTCAACTTTTCATGTAGGTGCTCAAAATCAAACTGAACTCAGGTCCCCTATTCAATATACATGTCCTGAAGGCAGGGTAAAACCCAAGGTTTTAAATTTCGGTTTCGTTTCGGATTTCAGTCCAAGCCTAAATCAAAATTTTCAAATTTCGACCAAAATATATAATTCCAGTTCTAATACAGAAAGCTGAAACCGAAATTGATCAAAATTTTGACCAAAATTTGACCGAAATTGACCAAATTTATCAAAATTAGTTCCCATGGTTTCGACCTTCGTTTCGTTTCGGTCCAAGCCGAAACTGAAATATTTTGGTAAAATTTTAATATTTCGATCAAAATTTCAAACCATGATAAAACCAACCATCTCTTTGATAGTGAATCCTGAAATCAAATCAACCTGATAATTGTGGCTGAAATCACTTCATTATTCGAAGCATGTTGGCAGATGATTAGCAAGCTACAGTGAAACACAGATTGTGATAGCTGAAGTCGATCAAAGGAAGCACAAAAATGCAGACATTATTCTAAAAGAATTAATAATGCAATTAGATAATTAGCAAAAGTAGACATATTATCAAAAGCAAAGTAGTTAGAAGTGCAGTTTATTGGTCTCATATTAACAAGATAGCTGCGAGTCGGTAGCCCTGTGGAGCAGTGGGATCACTAGACTGCAGGGATTGCACTGGTGCTTAGGGCTGGCAATTTCGGACCGGACACGGCAGACCCGACACGAAGTTAGCGGGTCTGGGTCAGGGCTAAACGGGTTCGGGTCATAAACGGGTCGACACAATAGACCCGTTTAATAAACGGGTCAGGTCCGGGTTTAGGATCTGGACACGGTAGACCTGGGGAGACCCGTTTAAAATTCAACGGGTCATGTCAGGTCGGGTCAGCCCACAATCCAATACTGTAATATATAGTATCAGCAGGTCTATCGGGTCGAGTCGGATCGGGTCAACTGAATAAACACGTGTAGTAAATGGGTCTAACGGATCTTATTGGGTCTACCCGTTTATAAACGGGTCGGGTACGGGTTTAGGATCTAGACACGATTAGTTAAATGGGTCGGGTCTAGGTCTAGGGGTTTTGGACACGACCCGAAACTAGACACGACACGAACCCGACCCGACCCATTGCCACCCCTATTGGTGCTAGAAGAGCCGTGCTTTCGCGGATTGGCATGGAAAGCCGAAAGCCTGTCTGACCCATCGGGCAGCTTCGGTGACAGAAACGAAAGGCTTTTTTGTGTCCCCGCCGGATTCTCCGAGAGAGGCTAGGCTGAGTCTTGATATGCCCCCGAGCTCATCAACCAGTATCGGTACCTTCGAATGTGTCTAGGGATGGCAACGGTACGATTTAAAATCGAAAACCGCAGTAAACCGCACCACATGGTGTAATTTGGTTTGCCAAAATATAAAACCATCGCGGTGCGGTTTCAGTGTAGCGGTGCGATTTCGATTTTGACCAAAACCGCACCGTTTAGACCATTCTAATGATAAACCGTGGTACACCGTACTGCATGGTACGGTTTCGGTTTTACATAATGGTACATATTCGTGGTACGGTGCGGGTTCGGTGTGGTGGTTCGGTGTTGCGGTGCGATTTTGATTTTGTTCAAAATCACACCGAAACCGCACCATTGCAATCCCTAAGTGTGTCACCATCAGCTTAATGATTTCATGCTCCTTGCTCTCCACGACTCCACCACAGGAACCGGGCCAGAATGGGGAGACCGGTGTGCATCTCTGGTTCTTGAGAGCCCTTGGGAGAGAGCTGTGCATCCAGAGGCAGAGAAGATTAAGATAAACAATTATGAAAACTAATCTTTGAAAGGGAAAAATGCTGTCATCTTTACTAAACTAATGTTATAGGAGGCTTGAGCAATCTAGATAAAATAATTCACTGCATTTACTGCAATCCTCTAAACTATATATATACAGTAATAATCAAGTACTCACCTTATTAGGCGCGGTATTCTTCTTGGCCACCTCTGCAGTCGGCATGCTTT